>JAKOOJ010000007.1:61773486-62973486 GCA_022577455.1 Arizona elegans
AACCAAATAATTTCCCCCATATATTCCTCCAAACCACAACTTAACCATTTCTGCTTTCAGAAATATACAATAAATAATATCTCAATTATTACAATTCCCTATTTAAATAGAGCGTTTTTTCTTTTGTGTTTTAAAATCTTTCCCTAAATTTCCCATTGTTTGCACCTACCTTTTTTGGTGAGGAAAAAGAAAAGAAATCTGCCTGCCTAATTTTCCAACCTTGCAGCAACAGCAAAGCAGTTTCAGTTTCGTGTTTCAGCAGAGCTAAGGGGAAAAAAAAATTGCTCCAGGACTCTTTGCAAGGAAGCAGCAGAGCCCTGAGCAAAACAGCTGAGACAAATCAGCTGAGAGTCGGGAGGCCGATAGAATCAATTAGCCTATGCTGAAGCTCCGTGGGCCAATAAAATTACAAAAAAAACAAACAAACCAAACCGTTTGTTAAATTGCTGGCTCCCCCGCCTCTCACCCACCTCTATTTATTGGCAATAAATAGTGGTGCGGAGGGGCGGGGCAAGCCAGCAATTTAACAAAGGGTTCGGCTGCACCACTGGCTCTAGGGCGGCCCTTTGAAGCCCCACGGCAAGAATTTGAAGTTTTTTTTCCTCTAGCCATCAGCTGGGACTCCGGAGGCAGCAATAGATTGGGAGTGGGCGGGGTAAGCGAACGGCCGGTGATCCAACAGAGCAGAGAGTGAGGGTGAGTGAAGGCGTGGAAGCTGCTTTCTCCATCCTGCTCTCTTGCGTCCGGAGCCGGTGGGGAACCACGTGGCAGCCCACGTGGATCCCAGGCAGCGGAACTCAGGCTAGGGAAGGGGTGGGCAATTGTGGCTCTTTTACAACCTGTGGACTTCAACTCCCAGAATTCCTGAGACAGCCAAGCTGTCTCAGGAATTCTGGAAGTTGAAGTCCACAGGTTGTAAAAGAGCCACAATTGCCTACCCCTGGCTACGGTAGGCTGGCGCCGCGCGGATGGGAGGCGGGGCGGGGCGAGGGGCGGGCGAGCCAGCAATTTAACAAATGATTCGGTGTGCTGCGGTGCCAATAAATTACAAAAAAAACACCGAACCATTTGTTAAATTGCTGGCTCGCTCGCCCCATTTATTGGGAATAAATAGTAGTGCGGAGGGGCGGGGCAAGAGGCGGGGCGAGCCAGCAATTTAACAAAGGGTTCGGCCGAACCCCCTAGAACCCCCAGAATCCCACCACTGTTCAGATTCCTATGCAATTCAGAATCTACAGAAAATATTAAAAAATCATCCTCGTAATCCGAACATTTAGATAATGGAGGAACCCAATCCACAGAATGCACTAGAAGGGATTTCCCTTGAACAGGGATGATCTAGGGATTATTTATTGAATTTATATGGCTCTCCAACTCGAACAGCACCACTCTGAGTGGCTTACAAGAAACAATAAAAGCAGCAATAAATCCTGGTGGGAAATTATTCATCCTAGTTACCACATTTGGGGGAATAGCCATATTTGTAAGGGCTTTCTAAAAGTCAGCAGGGATAGACCCAACACTGGGGAGAGAGTTCCACTCATCAACATCTGAATCCATAGCAGAGATTTGTTGGTCTCCTGATTATGGGGATGCATTATCTACCAATCACATGGAAATCTGTGTCATTTTTAAAAAACCCTACATTTGAAGGAAAATGTTGCTTTTATTTTGATGGAAGGCAGTTGTATTACTGTATGCTAAATTTTGGGAAGTGCCAAAGAAAAGAGCCTCTGTAACCTCATATGTCTAAAAAGTCTAATTTCTTTCATTTCCCACTGTGGACTTATTTCAGTGGAGGAGTGAATGTTAGCTGGATTTCATTTCTTCAAGCGCTTGTCTCACTGTAGGTCTGCTGAGAAGAAAATACAGATACCGTATTTTCCGGCGTATAAGACGACTTTTTAACACATGAAAATCATCTCAAAAGTCGGGGGTCGTCTTATACGCCGGGTGTCGTTCTCCTGTAACCAGGCAGACCAGCCCAAAAGACTCTAACGAGCCTTAAATGGCTCTGGCGATCGAAGCTCTGACGATCCCAGCTTTGCCTGCTAATCAGGCAACTCAGCTGGGATCGCCAGAGCCCAGAGCCCTGTAAAAAGAAAAAAGTTTTCCCCCTCCAGCTTGCTTACCTTAGCTGGTAATCGCCACGCTTGCCTTGCTTCGCTTGCCTGAATCCATTCCATCAGCAAGCCACTTTCTGCCTGCAATCATGCAGGCAGGAGTTGTGGACTTCAACTCCCAGAATTCCTCAGCCAGTAAAAACAAAGCTGGCTGAGGAATTCTGGGAGTTGAAGTCTACAAGTCTTAAAGTTGCCAAGGTTGGAGACCCCTGTTCTATTGGGTAAGTTTTTTTCCCCTTTGGGAGCTTTAAAAAAATAGTTAATTGGGGTTTTTTTAGTTGTTCTTTTTTAGACCTAGCCATTTAAAGTTTAGGAAGTTTTAAATTTAGTTTTCATCTAAAAATAAAAATAAAATAATATTTGTGCAGCTTTCTGAGATGTGGTGTGTTTCTGTAGTGTTTCACTCTAACTACACAAACACACAAAATCTCACAAAGCTGTATGTGGAATTTTGTGTGTGTAAAGTGTGAAGGTTGATTTTTTTGGGCTTTTTGTGGCTGTGTGAGGTTCCTGCTTGTTGCAGGGGCCATTTTGGGTCTAGCACAGCTGCTTTTACATTGTGGATGAGCCAGTTGTGTTGTGTTGTGTTGTGTGTGTGTAAAGTGTGAAAGTTGTTTTTTGCGCTTTTTGTGGCTGTGTGAGGTCCCTGCTTGTTGCAGGGGCCATTTTGGGTCTAGCACAGCTGCTTTTACATTGTGGGTGAGCCAGTTGTGTTGTGTTGTGTGTGTGTGTGTAAAGTGTGAAAGTTGTTTTTTTGGGCTTTTTGTGGCTGTGTGAGGTTCCTGCTAGTTGCAGGGGCCATTTTGGGTCTAGCACAGCTGCTTTTACATTGTGTTGAGGCAGTTGATGTTTTTTAATTTTTATTTGGTGTGTGTTGGAAGAGGGGTAGTCTTATATGGCGAGTATAGCCCAAACCCTATATTTTAACAGGAAAAGTTGGGGGTCGTCTTATACGCCCAGTCGTCTTATACGCCGGAAAATACGGTATTCAATTCCAGCAGGGTAGGTTGTTTAAGCCGAAGTGAAAGGCTTAAGTGAAAAGCTTAACTAAATCAGATTTTTGCAAGCATTTTGCTAATTAATCCCAGTTTTGCAAATCTTTCCCAAATGAAGAAGTACACACACACATATATGCTTTCCTTATTTTTTATAGTTACTGAGTTTTGCAATGTCGCCTCTTGAGCTGTATTTCCCCACATTGGCAAATTTAAGATGTAAAGACTGCAACTCCTGGAATTCCCCAGCCAGACCACTACAGCATCCCATTTCTTAAGAATCTACATTTTGGGAGGAGCATATAGTGCAGAAAATCAGTAGTCACTAGAGTGAAATTAATATCTGAATCCAGAGCGATAGCCTGCCAAAGCTTGAACTTCTTGCAAAAAATTGACACAAGATATTGGTTACTAAACCATGAAAGCCAGATGGAAAACATTGTTTCCTATCCTCCTTCCACTTCTCTCTTGAGGATCAGCTAGCATTGAAAATTTGGATGCCAGAAATGGAGCGCCAGGCTTTGCAGATGAGTAAACAATAGGAATTTTGCTCAAGAGGCAGGCAGGCAGGCAGGCAGGCTGGCTTTAAACACAAGGCGAAGGCAGCCAAGTTCCTCTGACTCTTAGTTTTTTAGAATTGGAGAAATATCTTTCTAGGATGGCCTTGTGCCCTAGTCACCCCTTGGGTGGAAATGGCTGCCAATGCAACTGAGCCTATTTCCTAGCCAACTATTCATCAGAGGTGAATCAAAGAGAGCGGTGCTTAGAAAAACTCCTCTAGATTAGAGGGTCATGATACAAAGCTACAGATTTGCTTATGGATCAAATTTTAAAATTGCCCACAGCAATGTTTCCCACAATTCATAAGGTATTCCCACAAAACAATTACTCTGCATATGTATAAGGGCAGAGCAATCTAAACATATTCATTTAAACAGAGCAGCTGTCAAACAACAGTTGACATACAGATTAAAATTTTGGTTCAAGATTCTAGAGCTGGAATGTTAACCACAGGACAGCCCTTAGTTTTGCATTCTCAAATGCTATATTATGGAACAGACTCTCCCAGGAAATTAGACTTCCTCAGACCTTGTAAGCATTTCAGGATCATGTTAAAATGCAATTCTCCTGGAGGGCATTTAGCCAATTCAATAATGTCTCTGGTATTATACATTATTGTATTATGTATGGCTTCATTTTAGTATATTTGGTTTTGATTTTGTAGATACATTATGATTGTTTTATGCATATACCATTGGGTGTCATATATGAGTGGCATAAGAATCAAATCAAATCAAATCAATCAATCAATCAATCAAGTGTAAAGTGTAGAGCACCTGCATGAAATATTTATTGTTTTTTGTTTCTATTATAATCTATTCATCTACATGTACACTCAAAGAGAAGGATAAAAGTGGGAAAGGAAAGCAGAAACATTTACAAGCATCCTAAAATACGTTGTAATAAAAAAAAACCTGGTTTAAATCTGCATATTAAAATGTCTACATCAGCTTGAAAGGTTAAGTGAGGTAAATTAAGTTAATTTTACCAATAATTAGCTATGGCCAAGATAATCAAATTATTAGTTAGAAACAAAAAATAAAATAGATGCAATAATTTCTGCCTAATCTGGAAAATTTGATGAGTTCAACAAATCATAAAAACAAACATCTTATGTTGGAGAAAACTTAAACTTTGGGGGTGGCATAAACCATCTATAAAATTATAATCCAAAATTCATTTACCCTGGGTCTTTTACTGGACCACATACATTTTGTTATTTATCTCTGCCAGTAATTTAATGCCTTATCTTAAATTCTTACTGGGAATCTTTGAAACAAAACATCAAAATGTGGCCTTGTAATTAATTTTTACAAATTTTACCTTGAAATTGTTGCCACACTATTCTGATCAGGCCAATTAACCTGTTGTTGACATTTACATGACTTTTCAACTGCAGCATTAAGATGCTCCACTAATAGTTCAAAGGCAAGTTTGTGTGATGATAATTTATTCTCATATCCAGGCCATTGCAGAGATGCCTTAAAACAGTCAAGCAAGGCAGGCAGTTTTTGTAAATTGAGCATTCTTTTAGAAGAGCAATAAATCTGCCTGTAGAAATAGTCTGAGTACAGGTTACTATCCTGTCAATTAGAAACCTGAATGGTGGTTAAACTGCTCAAAGGACCCACTTACAATTACCCAACTTGATCCCACTCCTTTTTTTTTTTTATCTCAAATTTATATACCGCACCTTCTCCCGAGAGACTCAGGGCGGTGTACAGCCAGATAAAAACATACAATATAAACATTAAAAACAGTTAAAAGGATATATATTAATTTGGCCCCAATTTAAGATAACAAACCAATTAAAAATTAAAAAATATTAAAAAATATGTTAAGCCAGCCCGGCTTGCTGAAAAAAGAAAGTTTTAAGGGCACGGCGGAAGGCACTGAGGTCTTGGATCCTCCTTATCTCAGGGGGCAGCTGATTCCAGAGGGTAGGTGCCCCCACAGAGAAGGCCCTCCCCCCGGGTTTATATTGTTAATAGCAATAGCAGTAGCACTTAGAGTTATATATCCCTTTATAGTGCTTTACAGCCCCCTCTAAGCTGTTTACAGAGACAGCATATTGGCCACAACAATCTGGGTCCTCATTTTACTGACCTCAAAAGGATAGAAGGCTGAGTCAACCTTGATCCAATGAGGATCAAACTCCCGGCAGTGAGCTGAATTAGCCTGCAATACTACATTCTAACCACTGCACCACCATGGCTCCTAAGGAGAGGAATTGGTGATGTTTCTCACTAGTAGATGACCCTCACTGGATGAGTCGGAAAACACAGCTGGGGAATTCCCTTAAGATAACTTGTATCTGAAAAGATGACATAGCTCAGTATTGAAGCAGGAATGGGCTTGGCATTTGGGAGAGATCAAAGGATATCAGCACTCTTCTTTGTCTGCTCAAGAAACACATGTTAATGCAGTCATCTGGAAAAGACCTACACACCAGTAAACAGGTCAAGGTTGAAAGAATTCCAACTGGAATTATGGATGGATTTACTTCTTGCTATTTTTGCTCAATGGACATTTTAAAACTGATTTTTAAATATTCTTATGGATTAAACATTTTAGTTTTGAGATATTTTTTTTAATGCACAAATAATAGGCAAATAAAGTAGTTGGAATATTTTGTATTCAGGCTTTCTGGGTTATTTCTTAATTTTGCTTCCCACAGAGAACATTCAAGAAAGGGTCCAATTTTCTTGTAAGAAGCAAAATCTACTTGAAATAGGACCAGTTCTTACAATTAGTTAGTAAAAGAATGGTTGATGTGATTTTGTTGTCTTTCTCTCTCTTTAGCCATATTTTCTTTGGTATTCTGCCTTTTAAAGTGTGACTTTGACTGTCTAATCTGGTATGGCCTGTGTAAAATTAAAGATTTCTTTCTGTAATTGTGTGTATGTATATGTGTGTGTGTGTGCATTTAATGAGGTGATGATTGCATTGTTTCCCTTTGCTACGATGTTACATTTTATATTCACACATGGAAAAAATGTTTAATCCATTATGATGTTATTACAAAGCTATATCATTGTTATTGTTAAATAAGAAAGGATTAATTAAAGCAACCCCCACTCCAAAAGCAAAGAGAGCATATCTCGGTACTCCATATAGTTGAATGTATCTTTAACACACAATGTTGCAATATAGCATTCATGGTATTGTAATATATTTAATTTATCAGTTAGTATGTGAAATACTGAGTTTTTTTTCTCTAATCCTGACTCAGTCACCAGTTCAGAAAATCCAACGATAGTTTAATGAATCACCTCTATGTTTATACACATACACATGCAAAATATATTTAAGAATGGATAAATGTTATTTTCATCCTTATGTGAACTTATTATAGATATGAGTGTCTCATATAAAATTGAGGTGAAGTTGAGGTGAAAATTTTGGGTGAAGTTGTACTCTTCCTTGAAAGAGAAGCCTTCCTAGGGTTCACTTAGTCTCTTGAATCTTTCAGCAGTTTTTAATAATAATAATAATAATAATAATAATAATAATAATAATAATAATAATAATAATAATAATTTTATTTCTATACCGCCCTTCTCCTGAAGGACTCAGGGCGGTGTACAGCCAGTTTAAAAACACAAGACACAACAATAATTAAAAATTAATACTATTCACTATACTACCTTTCTAGACCAGTGGTCTCCAAACTTGGCAACTTTAAGCCTGGTGGACTTCAACTCCCAGAATTCCCCAGCCAGCTGGGGAATTCTGAGAGTTGAAGTCCACCAGGCTTAAAGTTGCCAAGGTTGGAGACCACTGAATTAGACTGACTGATATTTTAGGAATTGGGGTCACTGCTCTGCAATTGTTACCCTCCCTTCTGCCGCAAAGGGTCAAGTGCTATTATTTAGTGAATATTACTCCACAATATCAGAGCAGTTTTGTTGGGTTTCTCCAGGTTTCAGTTTGTTCCTGGAGACTTTTAAGTAAGAGAGATCATCAGGAGATTTGGAATTAAATGCTATCAAAATTCTGTTAATAACTCAGATCTGGTTTTTTTTTTCCTGCCAAATATCATCTGACAATGTTGTGACACTCCTGAATGCTTGTCTATATGCTAGGGAGAGAAAATAAACTAAAACGTCATCAGATAATCGCCCGGCCGCCCTGTTTAGGGTGACCCGCTTCCTCCTCCACCTGGAAATGCGGGATGACCCCTTGCAGGGCCGAGCAGAGGATTTTGTGCAGTATCTGTATGACAAAATCACTCAGATTCGGGAAGGGCTGGCCTCTGACTGGGTATGTCCGGACGGGATGACTGAGGCAGGTCTTGAGAGTATTATCTGGGGGGAGTTCGATCCTGTGGCTCCCGAAGACATGGACAGGGTCCTGGGACGGCTGAACACGGCCACATGTTTATTGGACCCGTGTCCCTCCTGGTTGGTACTGGCTTCCCGGGAGGTGACACGAGGCTGGCTCCAGAAGATTGTTAATGCTTCTTTGAGTGAGGGGGTCCTGCCAGCCGCTTTGAAAGAAGCGGTTGTGAGGCCCCTCCTCAAGAAGCCCTCTCTGGCTAACTATCATCCAGTCTTCAACCTTCGCTTCGTTGCAAAGGTTGTTGAGAGTGTGGTAGCGCAACAGCTTCCCCGGTACCTGGATGAAGCTGTCTATCTAGACCCGCTCCAGTCCGCCTTCTGGCCTGGGCACAGCACGGAAACGGCATTGGTCGCGTTGGTGGATGATCTCTGGAGGGCTCGGGATAGGGGTTGCTCCTCTATCCTGGTCCTGTTAGACCTCTCAGCGGCTTTTGATACCATCGACCATGGTATCATGTTGCACCGGTTGGCGGGGTTGGGGGTGGGGGGCACTGTTCTGCGGTGGTTCTCCTCCTACCTCTCCGACTGGTCGCAATCTGTGTTGACAGGGGGCAGCGGTCGACCCCGAGGCACCTTGCTTGTGGGGTGCCATAAGGGTCGGTCCTCTCACCCCTTCTGTTCAACATTTATGTAAAGCCGCTGGGTGAGATCATCCATGGCTTCGGGGTGGAGTTCCATCAGTATGCTGATGACACCCAACTGTACATTTCCACCCCAGGCCACCCCAACGATGCCCTTGAAGTGATGTCCCAGTGCCTGGAGGCCGTGCGGGCCTGGATGGGGAGAAACAGGCTCCGACTCACCCCTCCAAGACTGAGTGGCTGTGGCTTCTGGCGTCCCGATATAGCCAGCTGATGCCATCGCTGGCTATTGGGGGCGAATCACTCGCCCCCACGGAGAGGGCTCGTAACTTGGGCGTCCTCCTGGATGCATGGCTGTCTTTAGAAGATCATTTGACAGCTGTGGCCAGGGGGGCTTTTTATCAGGTTCGCCTGATACGCCAGTTGCACCCCTTTCTAGATCGGGACTCCCTACGCACAGTCACTCAGGCACTCGTCACTTCCCGCCTGGACTACTGCAATGCTCTCTACATGGGGCTCCCCCTGGGGTGCACCCGGAGGCTCCAGCTGGTCCAGAACGCAGCCGTGCGGGGGATTATGGGGGCGACGAGGTGCTCCCATGTGATACCTCTCCTGCGCGAGCTGCACTGGCTCCGGGTGGTCTTCCAGGTGTGCTTCAAGGTGTTGGTGACCACCTTTAAAGCGCTCCATGGCTTAGGGCCGGGGTACTTACGAGACCGCCTTCTGCCACCAATAGCCTCCCACCGGCCAGTACGCTCGCACAGAGTGGGCCTCCTCAGGGTGCCGTCTGCCAGACAATGTCAGCTGGTGACCCCCAGGGGGAGAGCCTTCTCTGTGGCATCGCCCACCCTCTGGAACAACCTCCCCCCAGAGATACGTACAATAACAGACCTCCGGATTTTTCGTCGGGCCCTGAAAACCTATTTATTTCAACTAGCTGGGCTGGCTTGAGTTAAATTTTAAATTGATTTTAAATTGGGTTGTTTTAATTTACAGCCAAAATATTTAATTATTTTGAACTGTTTTTAAATTTTGTATGTTCTGTTTTTTACTTTGGCTGTTCACCGCCCTGAGTCCTATTTGGAGAAGGGCAGTATAGAAATGGAAACAAACAAACAAACAAATAAATAAATAAATAAAACTGAATCCAGAGAAGATGGAAGTATTACGGACTATCAGAATTCTAGATCTGCAATAGATTCACCTGTTCGAGGTGTCTCTGAAATAACAGATATCCTGGCTGAGAGTGATTATGCATCCAGCTTCTTTTTCTGATTCTTCAATTGGAGTCCAAATACTTTTTATTAGTTTTGGTGAGTATAGCAACAGGAAGGAGATAACTTTTTTAAAAAAATTCAGCTGGAGAATTTCTCCATGATCTAGCACTAGCTGTGTCCTTCTGCACAAGAATGCCGATCTGAAGGCAATGAGATTATTTTAGATTTGTTCATCTTGGATTTATCATGACTCCCATTGAAATATAAAGTTCTATAGTTGAGACTTCCTGAATTCCAGGGTTTTGCTCGCTCACTGAATATCACAATGATCAAGCCTAAATCCCCCTTTTAATCACATAAGCCAGGGGTGTCAAACTTGCTTTCATTGAGGGCCGCATCAGGGTTGTGCCAGGTTTGACCTTGGGGGGATGGGTGGGTGTGGCCAAGTGGATGTGGCCAGCTCAACGTCACTCTTGTGGGGGCGCCTGTGGCAGCCTGAGCGCTCTGCCAGAGAAAACGGGCTCCCAAGCTCCATTTCCTGCTACAACGGCCTCCTGCACCCCTCTGCCAGCAAAAACGGAGCTCAGGAGGGCTGTGTGCAGCCTTCCTGAGCTTCTTTTTCCCTGGCAGAGGCACTGCGGGGCGGTCCCTTATTGTTTCCTGAGTGGCTCTGCAGGCCAGATCTGCGGGCCTTGAGTTTTACACCCCTGATATAAGCTATTCCTATGTAGTTTGGTGAGCCACATGCTCTGGATTTCATGTTCATAGCCAAGTAATAGTGGATAATTGTGGAGAGCTAGAAGACAGCTGGAAGTTCATGTACCTCCAGGACCGCTTTTAAATGGCGCCTTAGATTATAAATGTCAGTTTTAGTATCTCTAGAATGAATCTGTGATGCAATCTATTGAACACTGTTTTGGATTCTAGTTTTTAAAAGGCCATGTCCATTCAGCCAATTAGAAAGGAAATTGCTTTTGACATTTGCTCCAGTGAGTAGGGTTCCCACCTTAATTATGAGGCATATTTGTGTCCTGTCTTTTTTCTTTATATAGGAATCTGTCCAGCAGTCTGTAGCCTCCTGATTTCGCACATGTCTGCTGTACTCTGTAGATCACATGCAGCCTGATATTATCTGGCACATTGTAACACTAACTTCCATCTATTTTTATCAAATATTTTCTGGGCTATTTATTACATAGACCTATAAAACAAGATACAAAATTTCAGATGCAGCTGAAAATCTCAGATGTTCAATATTTGATCTGAGTTTGACCCACACTTGTTAAAGTTAAAAAAATCCAGCTTTGATTTTTGACTTTTCTTTTTTGTCCCTTTATTTTGCAGCTGGAGGTAAACAAGCAAGAAAGGTCACTTTCCCTTTTCAAGTTAGTGGCTTGTCAATTTCATTTTCTGATTCACCTGAACCAGCAGAAAATTGCTTTGTTAAGGCTGTACTAAGGTTGCTAGGAAATACTTCCCTTAGCTAAACTACTCTTCTCACTGAAAGATTGCCTTTTATTTATTCATTTTAAGCCTTGAAAACATTTTTGCTGATTTTGTATTAATACCATTCTAGACTGAAATAATTTTGAAATTTTTAAAAAGCCGTTTAGTGAATATTAGCAGATGTCTTTCCCTTCAGTTTATTTTTCTAATGGGTTATTGAATATTCTGGATGATTAATATTTCTTATGATGGAAGATTTCCAATATTTTGAATTACATAAATTAGAAAACCAAGGGACACTTTATGTGATAACATAGAGAAATTGCATCCTTATGCTGTGATCTACAAGATCAGAATAAGCCATAGAATGAGGTTCAGAATTAATTCACATATTTAATCAGAGTTGCTGCTTTCTTTGTTTGCTTGCAGGATGTTCTGAAATACTTAATTCTTGCAATATTTCTATAATTTATGATGGTTATATTATTATATTAACCTTATTATTTATTTAGTTGCCTATTTATTTACTAAATTTGACTATTGACTAGATTCTAGGTGGCTTACAATAATAAAAGTATAAGAAGTATAAAATATATACATCTAAGAAAATCAAAACACAAGAAACCAAATCCAGCTATAATCACTGCTGTGCATTACTGGGGACCCTCTAGAGCAGCGGTTCACAACCTTTCTGTCTTGGTGGACTGGCATGGGGAAAGGTGGGTAGTCCCATGTGAGGGGCAGGGCGTGCATGCACATAGCTCCATTTGTACTTTTGTGAATGGAGTTTCACGCGTGAGCACACTTGCCGCCCCATGAGTGAAGCTTTGCACAAGAGTGAAATCACCTGCCGCTTGGACGCTTGCCCACCCCTTGTATGGCTTGGTTCTGAATGAGCTGCAGCCCAGTAGTGGGCCTCAGCCAAGGGGTTGGGGACTCCTGCTCTAGACTGAAAGTTCTGTGGTAGAGGATAATTTTCATCCCTTTTTTGAATGACAAACAGGTGGAGGTAATCTGATTGCCCTCTGCATAATCTATACTATCATATATCTAACCATCTGTTGCAGTTTATTGGGAGATTAATTTGTACATACAATTAATTTGTATGTACAGTTATTGAGTGTGCAGTTTCTTTATAAAGGTTAATACAAGGTTTATATGAGAAATTTTAGTCCTTGAAAATAATCTTGAATTAATTACCAGTTGGTTACATAAGGGAAGGTGCACATTTTATTATCTTAGGAATCAAAGAAAGGAACACTTTTAGGGGATTGGCAAAACAAATATTGGATATTCATTCTTGTACAATACACAATTGTATAAAATACAATAAAAAAGAAACAAACTGGTGGAAAGACGCTGGGAATGCATATGAATTTTCAAAATTATGCAAGTCTTTTTTACTTTTTTTTTTTTTTTACTTTTTAGCTCTTTTTCTTTTTGAATCACATCTAATATGAATAAGAAAGAGAGCAAAGAAAACAAATGAATCCAGACTTTTCATTCAAGGTTATGATACTGTTAAAATTTTTAACACCGTTTTACTGAAACCAATAATGGTGATTATCAAATAATTAATTGATAATGACCATCTAAAATCTGTCACAATTAATGAGCCTAAATCATAGCTATCTTCTTCTCTTAGGTTTCTGAATTTTATGGGCTAAAAAAAAAAATCTATCAACCTAGTGATAATATTGTTCACTTTTATTTCCTCTCCATTTCACAGATATAAACACAGATAACCAAAATGTCAAATTATACTATACTTTGTTGTGAGGAGGAAGATCATTATCCAGCCTCAACAGGCCTAAAATGGAAAAATTAGATTAAAAAAAAATCCTATCAAATCCACCTTTCAGTTTTAGCACTAATTAGATTCTTTGCTCTCCCAGCTGTTCTGGTAAAACTATTTCTTAGCATATTATTAAAAATAGAATAATTGTTAGAACCCTTCTGCTTATAAACATAAATTTGCTGATATCCAATTGCCATTATCCTCAAATTGTTTGTTTCTTTCAGTTATAAATTTAAAATATTTGCAGATTGTTTTCTATAAGTTTGGCATGCTAGATTGATACATTATTTTTATGTACCATTTCTCTCTGTTTTTAATAATCTCACTACTGTTTCATATCACTTTATTGATGAGTTGGGTTAGCTCTCTCGGCAGTTATTTGCAAGTTCTTAGCTGTTTTCCTTGGGGTTTGCTTTGTTTTATTTTTACTTTTGCCATTTTGTTCTAATATTGTTCACCATTTTAGGCAGTCAGATGCAGGGAGGAGATAAATGGGCTGGTAATAAACATATAAACAATAATTTTAAGCAATTCAGAATAATTAATACAACTTAATTTAAACCAGGAGAAGGAAGGAAAAGCAGCCACAGATAATTCTAAATGCTCACTAAAAATGTGCCTGTAGGAAACTTTAACATATTTGGTAAGTAGCATCTAAAATAAAGCTAGTTTTCTACTGTCATAAGCAAAAATGTAAAAGACATTAAGATTACCTGATATCTTTCTGCTTAGTGCCTCTTGATTTTGCAATCTGGATGCCCTCCAGACATAGCCATTATAACTGGGAATTCTGAGAATTGTGGGAATTGAAATCCATGCATCTCAAAAGGAAATGCTACTTTAGAGCAGTATTTTTCAACCCAGGCAACTTTTAAGATGTGTGGACTTCAATTCTCAGAATTCTACAGCCAGAAGCCAGCAGGCTGGCTGGGGAATTCTGGGAGTTGTCCCCACTGTGTTAAATTATCAGGATAAGAAGGACTTCAAACCTATTGCTACTAGATCTGGGTTGCAAAGATCCAGATGGTCATTAGATGGAGCAGTAAAATTTTGATAATTCTATTCTTTGTTACCATCTACTGTTCTGGATTTCTGTAACTCAGTTCTGATGGTTATTGCTCAGTTGCTTCAGGCTGTTTGTGACCTGACAGACATAATTTAGTTAGATGGTTTGTCAGGAGCTGGTTCTGTGAGTTCTTGTAAGCTAATGATTGTGTTTTCAGCCTCTTTTTCAAATGCCCTCAGGTTTTCATTGACTTTACCTTTACATTTTGTATCCAAAATATTTAAATATTATTTTGACCTACACAGAGCAGCCTGGTTTTACTTCATCTAGGACTGAATAATTTACTCTTTTTGCAGTCCAAATTCATTCATAACAATTTTATACAACATCACATTTCAAAGGTACAAATTTCATTCATCTTTCTGACAGTATAGTTTTTACAACTATCGGTATATGTATACATGTGGCCTTGAGAACATGTATCTCTACTGTCATATTTTTTCACTTCAATATTTTGTCTAATCTATCAAAATTTTTCTTCTAAGGGTTAGCCAGTTCATTTCTAGTGTGTACCAATATCTGCAAGGAGCACATTAACTTTGGAAGTCAATATGGATGATAACTACTGTATCCCATAGGTAGTGATTTTAGATTAAAATAGTTCAGCAGAAACTACATAGAGATATCCACTGCTTTCTCAATGAAATAAATAGGTCTGTATGTGCCCTAATTAGGGCTAGTTGGGATGTTTTATTGTCCTTCATTTCTCAGATTAGTGCAGGTATATAAAAGTAGGTAAGAGGAGACGGTCAACTTGGAAGGAAAGCAGAACGTTGTTGCCCAATATTAATTCTGTTATGTCACTTCTTCACATAGAATTGCAATTCCCATGGTGCTTTGGCAAATGTAATTTGTTAGCAGAGGGCTGGGCCAACTGACCACTCTTGCTGTTGGATCATTAGACTGAAAAGTCAGGATGACAATGTTTCACTGAAACTGAACAAAACTGCAATAAATCCTCTGGTGGGAAATAGATAATTTTAGTTTATAATGTTCTGTGCTGAAATCCTAGTGTTCAGGTCTTAAGTGTATCTCTGTTGCATACACTCTTATCAAGACTGTGAATCACGTCTGCTTCTCTAGTTTTTATTCACACATCAATCACAGATTTAGAAAACATTTCCTAATAGTAATGGTTTACCTACAGTAATAATTGTCCAGGTATGGACTATATATATATAAGGATGATCAAATCCTTATTTTTCTGACTGATTGAAATACCATGAACTAATTTATCCTAGATGTAGGAGTATCATAAGCTGATAGACAGTCAACCTCATAAAGATGAGACTCGATTAGATGTTGGAAGCTACGGTATGTTGTTATACAGAAAGCCAGAGGCAAAGCACATGTCAGAATTCTTCACTGGCATTTGCTGGCAAATGGTCAACATCTTTTATTTTCTCAGAAGTCTAGGCTGCTTTCCAGAAATCCTTCTGCCCTAGACCCTGATTTGTTCGGGTTCTTCTTTGCTTATTCTGAGCTGTTCTTTGAGACCAGCCATTCAATTTTGAGTCAGGAGGGCTGGTTCAGAAAAGCCCTGTTTACTGACAGTGACATCTTCCCCAAATAGGAACAATCTTTGTCATCCCTTTTTATTATGATCTGTTATTCTTTCTGAGACCCTAATGATATATCTTCTTTTCCTCCTACAGAGCATGTATCAAGGTTTTTGACACAAGCAGGAAAAGTTCAGCAAGAAAGTAGGACCAATAGATCTGATCCTTCCAGCAGGTGAAACATTATACCTTTTGCAAAAGTCTGAGTACAGTATGCAATATCAGAAAAGGAAAAACATCTTGGCCTGGGGTTGATAACATTGCTATTGTTGCTATCAATAAATGTACTCTAAAATAGTTTCAGTATTAAGTTTAACTAAAACTCTGTTTCCACCCTTGTACCATTATGTCTGGCAATGATTCTTAAACTGGGGATAATTACTCTAAAGGGGATAATTTAAGCATATCCAGGGGGATAATGGAGTAATTTGTAATTGCTTGTTTGTGAATTGAAGATCCAGTTTGGGATTGTCACTGCCAAGACATTTGTGTAAAACATATCTGCTGTTTGTTTGTTTTTGTGGGGTTAATGACAGTATTTGAGACTTGGAAAAGGGTAATTGGGTCAAACAGTTCAAGAACCATTGATGTATGGATTCTTTATTGAGTGCTGACACTTCAATTTCTCAAGTCTTTTGTTGAATAACAGGTAAAATAGAACACATGCTATGAGAAGCTAGCAATAATATATACTATTAGTATATAATTTATTAAATCTGATCGTACCTGCCAATTCCAGATGAAATCAAGATCCGTATTTATTATCATATGGAAATTCCACCAGCTGAAACACTGGAGGGACAAACAATGTGATTCCTAAATGACGTAACATGAAGCCACTTTCCCAAGAGAATGTTCAACATTCTAGACAAAAGAAGGGAAATATAACCCTTTCTTGCTATTTAAAACAATGCTCATCTTGCCTGCACATCCTATATGCAAGTTGTTTTTCATAACACATAATCTGACCTTAAACATTTTAAGCAGTCAAATATGGAAATGAAAAATGTATAGAATATATTCATGTGGCCAAGTGTACTAAGAGAATAGGAAGAAACTTTCTCGTCATAACTTCAGTCTGTCCCTTAAGTTCAGATCCGAAAGAACTCTTAGGTACTGTCATTTGTCACACATAAAAATATTATTTCCAGATCACTGGCATTCCTTACTAGCAATGCATCACCTCTATTTGTGAGAAATTACTTTCAGGTTTCTGTATTCAAATCTTCTTGGCCCTCCATCCGAGCACTTGTTCAGGAAATAGAAGATAATTCCTGAATGCCTTGCCTAAGAAATATGAAAGTCATTGGAATTGATAGTGTTTTATTCTAGTGATCTAGTTAATGTCATTCAGCATTTCATACAGTTCTGAACTAGTATTGCTAAATAAATACAATGAACCATACTCAGAAAGTTGACACACTGACTCGCCTCCCTGGCCCCATGCCTATTATGCAAAATATGAGCAACAGCTGAATGAACCGATTGTGTTGCCAGCTGTGGGCAGGTGCTGTAAATCATTCATTAGAATATGATGCTTAGCAAAATTGGATTGTTTGAAATCAGCATATTGCAATTACATAAATCCTGTTACACTGATGGATATCTTCAAATATTTAATAAATGTAAACTTGGTACTCTTAAACAGTTTTCCTTATATGTTTTTTATTGCAGATGTTTTCAAAGCTGGTGGTAAAAATTTGGTATTCTTTTCCTGGGTTATATATGGGTAGAGTCCTCCAATTGGGTGCCTGCCCAAGTGGGCTGAATTACAACTTCTGTCATTTGTGCCAACAACCAGTATGCACGCCTGCTGTGGATGGTGGCACTTGTAATCCAACATATTTGTAGATTACCAAATTGAGAAATGCTTCTTAAATTTTGGAGATGAAAGGAGATAGTAAATGGGGAAGTGATAAGAAGACATCTAAAGCAGGGGTCTCCAATCTTGGCAACTTTAAAACTTGTGGACTTCAACTCCCAGAATTCCTCAGCCAACAGGAATTTGGGAGTTGAAGTCCACAAGTCTTAAAGTTGCCAAGGTTGGAGACCCCTGATCTAAAGGACTGTTGGTATCAATAATGTGTGATCAGAGAAAGCTGAGACAGATATATTCATAGATTCACTACTAATTGCAGGTCTGTCTCTCCATTTCTCCTCAGTAATGTTTGACATTTGCATACCAAATTAGGCAAATACCTTACAAGCAGGGATGGAAGAGACACTCTGAATAGATACCTTGGCAAAAATGCTGCTGGGTGAACTGGGTAGATACATTTCTCTGTGCAGGTGAAAAGAAAAGATATAGAATCTCCAAACTGGAGTCACTGTCATATTTAGCGTGTCCCACACAGATTTCCCTAGCAGGGAACCTGGTCCATTTCCTCTACGTTTCTTTGAAAAGGTAGACAAATGTTAACCGTATTAGAGTATCCAATAAAGGTTTAAATATTTTCATTAATTTGTCCTGGATTCAGGACAAATCATCTGTACTTTATTGGTTACCCTTAACCAAAGTAGGTGCCCCAGGGGTGGGCTTAAATTTTTTTAGCAAGGGGTTCTCTGCCCGGTTGCTGGATGGGGTGGCCATTGTCCCGTGGTCTAGTTGGCCTCCTGCACAATGGTGGGATGGTGATGGTGTGTTTGCCCTCCCTGGCCTCCTGAGGCTTTTCTCGAGCCTCTGGGAGGGCAAAAATGGCCTCACCAGGCTCTGGAGGCTCTCTGGAGGTTGGAGACGGGCCTGATTCTGGCCTTCCCAAACTTTTGGTAGGCCTATTTTTCACCCTCCCTGAGCCTCTGTGCGTGCCCTGGACTTACCTGCATCCAAAATGGGCCTCATGGGGACTCCCGGGAGGAGCGGGATGGGGTGGCCGGGGCCAGTCAGGAGTGGGATTTGGGGGTTCTCCAAGCTGCACAGAATCTTAACAAGAGGTTCTTCCGAACCCCTGCAAACCCCCAGCAGGCCACCCCTGAGGTGCCCTCTCATATAAACTGTATGGTTTTCAGGGCATCTTTTTAAAATAGCATATTTAAAAGAGCCACTATATTTGGCACTGATATAATCCAAACCTTCATGATATTTAAGGAGGTTCAAAAATGGGACATTTGTATATTATTTCTCCAGAGAGAAAGAGAATTAAAACCATATCCTCTTTTATCTTAAAATTAGCCATTTTATTTTATTTACATTTTAAAGGGGGTTGTAGCATCAATACATATTGCGGGCTAAGAATTGCTTGCTGTTGCAAATCCCCATAAGCCTGCTATGCAAAACAGCTGTAGCAGCAATGGTTGCAGTACTAAAGACTGAACTGCTTATTCTTGAATACTTAGATGAAAATGTTACAAAAAAAAGAGTGTTGGGCGAGAAATTTTAATAGGATACTGAGTCAGTTAGCAGGGGAACCTTTTAAGAAATCTACAGCCATAGTAGAGTAGATACCGCTGCTCATCAGATTCCTTGGGGGAAATCAGTAGTGCTTCACTGGCAAGAAAAGTCAAACTCTCACATTTCCCACACAGATATACAAGTTCACATGTAGAGAGATATTACACATCCTTTCTTGACAGAGAAAGTAAACATGAATCTTGTGAGAAAATAAGTAGCATTTTCCTCCTCATCCACAACTCTAATCTTCAGATGGAATGATTGTTGTGGCTTCGTTGCCTGAGCCTGTGCTATCGACAGATGTAGACTCTGAGAGTGAGGGAGAGGAGTTGGCAAGGCCTCCCTCTCCAGGACCCTCCTCTCTGGCAATGCCTCCGGAGGACACCGAAGGCCAAACGATAGGCTCAGAGCCAAGCACGTCCCTGCAGCCACAGGTGGACAGCGACAATGAAGATAAGTGCCGGCTGGACCCTCGGCAGAGGCGCTGGGAGAAGCGTGCACAGGAGAGGGGAAGGTGTGCCAGAGATTAACTGTGTCACCGGACCACACCCCACAGGGTATAAATGTGGGTGTGGTGGCCGGTTCAGTTTGTGACGAGCAAAAACTGGAAATAATCCATGATCTCTGCGTTACTGGACTTTGCCTGCTTTATCGGACTGTATTTGGATTAATCCTTTTATTGTTGAAACTCTGCCTGTTTTATCGGAATGCTTGCAGTCTAATCTTTGTTTTGTGTGAGTAAAGTCTGAATTGGCAGCTAGCCACTGGGTTGCTGCCAGCTTTATCTTCAAAGAGTTTTGTCGTGTGGCTTATTAACTCCGGGCCGTCTGTGGGGGTGCATGTGTGGTACGGGGACAGAACAGTGATGGAGGTGGGTCTTGAGAATGTTAGCTGGGAGGAGTTTGATCTTGTGACTCCTGAGGACGTGGACAGGGTCCTGGGTAGGCTGAATGCGACCACGTTTATTGGACCCGTGTCCCTCCTGGCTGGTGCGGGCTTCCTGGGAGGTTACATGAGGCTGGCTCCAGGGGATTATTAACGCTTCTTTGAGTGAGGGTTTCTTTCCCGCTGCTTTGAAAGAGGCGGTGGTGAGGCCCCTCCTCAAGAAGCCTTCCCTGGACCCGTCTGTCTTATCAAATTATTGTCCTGTCTCCAACCTTTGTTTTGTGGTGAAGGTTGTTGAGAGTGTGATGGCAGAACAGCTTCCTCAGCACCTGGATGAAGTGGACTATCTAGATCCGTTCCAGTTGGGTTTCAGGCCTGGGTATAGCACGGAAATGGCATTAGTCGCATTGGTTGATGATCTCTGGAGTGCTCCAGAGGTTGTTCCTCTGTCCTGGTCCTGTTAGATCTCTTGGCGGCTTTTGATACCATCAACCATGGTATCATGCTACGCCGGCTGGAAAGGTTAGGAGTGGGGGACACCATTCTACGGTGGTTCGCATCCTTCCTCTCCAGCCATACGCAGTCTGTGTTGGCAGGGGGGCAGAGGTCGATCCCAAGGCGCCTAGTTGTGGGGTGCCACAGGGGTTGGCCCTCTTGCCCCTCCTGTTCAACATTTATGTGAAGCTGCTGGGCGAGATCATCCATGGCTTCGGGGTGGATTTCTATCAGTACATTGATGATACTCAGCTATACATTTCCACCCCGGGTCACCTCAATGATGCCCTTGAAATGATGACCCAGTGCCTGGAAGCCATACGGATCTGGATGGGGAGGAACAGGCTCAGACTTAACCCCTCCAAGACTGAGTGGCTGTGGTTTCCGGCGTCCCATCATAGTCAGTTGACTCCATCACTGACTATTGGGGGTAAGACCTTGATCCCCTCAGAGAGGGCTCGCAACTTGGGTGTCCTTCTGGACTCATAACTGTCTTTAGAAGACCATCTGACGGCTGTGGCCAGGGGGGCTTTTTATCAGGTTTGCCTGATTTACCAGTTGTGTCCCTATCTGGACTGGGACTCCCTACGCACAGTCACTCATGCCCTCGTCACCTTCCATCTGGACTATTGTAATGCTCTCTACATGGGGCTCCCCTTAAAGAGCACCCGGAGGCTCCAACTGGTCCAGAATGTGGCCGCACGGGTAATTATGGGAGTAACTCGATGCTCCCATGTAACACCACTCCTGCGCGAGCTGCACTGGCTCCTGGTGGTCTTCTGGGTGCAATTCAAGGTGTTGGTTGCCACTTTAAAGCGCTCCATGGCTTGGGACCTGGCTATTTATGAGACTGCCTTCTGCCACCAATAGCCTCCCATCGACCAGTATGCTCCCACAGAGAGGGGCTCCTCCGGGTGCCGTCGGCTAGGCAATGTCGGCTGACGACCCCCAGGGGGAGACCATTCTCTGTGGGGGCCCCTACCCTCTGGAATGAGCTGCCCCCGGAGATTCGTAGGATTCACAACCTTCGTAACTTTCGTTGTGCCCTAAAAACATTATTATTCCAACAAGCTGGCCTAAATAATAATAACATTTTACTATTTTAATGAGTTGTTTTATTAGAGTTTTTTGGCCAATTGATTTAATTGTTTTAAATTGTTTTTTGATTTTTATATTGTCATGGTTTTATTTTTGGCTGTACACCGCCCTGAGTCCTTCAAGAGAAGGGTGGTATAGAAATTCAATAAAATAAATAAATAAATAATCTAATACCAGATTAGGAACCGAATAATTATGGGGGAGATTATGGCATACAGATATTCCTCAATTTACAACAATTCATTTAGTGACTGTTCAAAGTTATAATGACACTGAAAAAAGGGACTTATGACCATTTTTCACACTTTGGCAAACTTATTTCACACTTATGCAGCATCCCCATGGTCATATGTTTTACATTCAGATGCTTGACTGACTCATATTTAGAATGGTTGCAGTGTCCTGGAGTCATTCCTGTAGAGGTACATTTCCTATCAATAAATTCTCTTCCATGTATTCAATCTCTGCCTTCTCCATTTATCAAAGTTATCTTTTTCTTCTATTTTTGAAATTAATTTCTTTTACAAGACAAAACTTGTAATGTGGAGGAACAAGCTCAGACTCAACCCTTCCAAGACCGAGTGGCTGTGGTTCCCGGCATCCCAGTATAGTCAGCTGGTTCCATCGCTGACTATTGGAGGTGAGATTCTGGCCCCCTCAGAGAGGGTGCATAACTTGGGTGTTCTCCTGGATGCATGGCTGTCCTTGGAAGATCATATGACGGCCATGGCCAGGGGAGCTTTTTATCAGGTTCACCTGATGCACCAGTTGTGTCCCTTTCTGAACCAGGATGCCCTGAGCACGGTCACTCATGCCCTCGTCACGTCCTGTCTAGACTACTGTAATGCTCTCTACATGCTCCCCTTGAAGAGCACTCAGAGGCTCCAACTGGTCCAGAATGTGGCCGCACGGGTGGTTATGGGGGCGACTCGGCGCACCCACTCCTGCGCGAGCTGCACTGGCTCCCGGTGCTCTTCTGGGTGCAATTCAAGGTGTTGGTCACCACCTTTAAAGCACTCCATGGCTTAGGACTGAGGTATTTACGAGACTGCCTTCTGCCACCAACAGCCTCCCACCAGCCAATATGCTCCCACAGAAAGGGGCTCCTCAGGGTACCGTCGGCCAAACAGTGCCAACTGGCGACACCCAGGGGGAGGGCCTTCTCTGTGGGGGCACCAGCCCTCTGGAATGAGCTGCCCCTTGAAGTCCATCTTAGCCCCGACCTGCGTATCTTTCGCCGCGCCTTGAAGACCCTTCTGTTCCAGCAAGCGGGGCTGGCCTAATACGAATTTTATAATGGGTGTATGTGTGTTTTAATTTGTGGGCCAAATTTTTTATATATTCGATTTTAATTGATTTTAAATTTTGTATATCTATGTGTTTTAATATGGCTGTACACCACCCTGAGTCCTCCGGGAGAAGGGCGGTATAGAAATCTAATAAACTCTAAACTCTAAACTCTAAAACTGTTTTCTCCCTCCCTTGGTTTACTCTGCTACTTTGGTCTCACTAGATCTTCCTCAAAAGTCATACATCATCTTCATTGTTATCCCACCTTTTCCCTCTCACACAATAAGTAAACCTGTCTTGACAGAAAACCTACATTTAGCTATAAATTAATCATGAGCAGCAATAATCTAATTATTCTTTTACAGGCACAATTATAATATGTCCCTTTTCTAATAGGAGTGTCCAATACAAGTCAGATTTGAGAGAGCAGAGGAGGAGCAGAGCAGAGCACAACAGAACAGAACAGAACAGAACAGAACAGAACAGAACAGAACAGAACAGAATGACAGAGTTGGAAGGAGTCTTCTACTTCAATTCCCTGCTCAGGCAGGAAACCCTATAACATTTCAGACAAATGGTTGTCCAATCTCTTCTTAAAAACTTCCAGTGTTGGAGCAGCCATAACTTGTGGAGGCAAATTATTCCACTGATTAATTATTCTAACTGTCATGAAATTTCTCTTTAGTTCTTATCCCATGAGCAGAACCAATATAAGAAGAAACGAAACCAAGAATGGCATGTACAATTAAAGGGGTGGTTAACAAGCTATCCTGACAACATGTTTCATCTTATTATACTTAGGATGCATTTACAATAATTATCTGGAGTAAATACTAGCCTGATTCCTAAAGTGATTTATTTAGTATTAGCCTAATGTGTTACACAATCTCAGCTGATTGTGAATTACTGATTGGCTTTGACTTAATATTGATTTTGATTTAACCCAGTCTTAAAGAATGAGCCATGATGAATAATTGCATGAAAATTCCTGCTGATAATTGGTAATAAAAGAAATTATATAATTGGGACTATGATATATGAAAACAGTTTAGTGTTACCAACGTATTTTTGTTTTGTTTTCATTTTTATGCTGCTGTACCATATTGTTAAGTTTTGGGATTGCAGAACTAAAATTAAAGGTTGAAATCTTCATTGAAATTTTATGATGAATTATGAAAATAAAAGACCCAGGGAGCACAGAAGATTTTATATATATATATTATATAAAACCAGTGGCAGATGTCTACGTTTCTTTAAAAATATTGGGAAAATTCATTTCTTGGTTATCTTAACTTATACATTCTACCAGAATAAAATGGCTTCTTAGTTCAAACAAAACAGTGAATTTAATAGTTCGCAAGAATTTCATGCAAGACTTTCCCAGCTCTGATTGGAACACTGGGGTACAATATTGGTTAAATGATCAAGAGCCTTCTCCAAGATTTGATCCTATGATGTGACAGAAGAAAATACACAGGATAATGACTTAGTCTTTATTGTGAAACCTGGTGATCTTGTCTGGAAACTCTAATAACAGAGTCTTCTTTCTGGTACTAATGATGAAAATAGAATAATAAGGGCCCTAATAAAATAAGGAGAATCCTCTTCCAAATAGAAAAAATTGTGTCACAAAAATCTCATCCCCATTCCTATCATCATATTCTGTGGTGCTGAAGCACAGCAAAATAGGCCTTTAATGAGTAGTTTTTAACCTTGTAAGTGATTGAATAGGGCTCTCTCAAGAGGCTCTGATAGCCTTTATCAGTCATTATTACCTTGTACGGCAATTTCAGCTTTTGGAGTATATGACAAACATAATAACGGCATGATGCATTAGATTTCCTTCAAGCAATTTACTTCAATTAGTTTATTTTTTTTAGAATATAGTTGCTTTTGATTTCTAGTTCCTCCAGCAGCTTAATTTCTTGATTTTTTTTAAAGTTATGAAAGCATGAATGATTGAAGATAGTTCTTAGACCTATAATTTTGCCTCCACAAGAAACATGGACTGACATAATCCATAATAAAAAGTTTTACTATTTATTATAGATGGTGCCCCCATCTATAATAAATGAATACCCCCAAAACATGAATGACCCTTAAAATTTATGAACTGGTAGATTGCAATCAAAATAAGCTACAGAGATCCGATGGTTTTTAAATGCTGTGTGTGATTGAAAAAATTATACTGGATTTTAATAAACTGTTAAATAGCCCTCCTAAAAGCCCATTCTTAGGTGTCATGTTTTTAGGAACAATGATATTATCAACAACACTTTCATCATCTTGACATAATATAACTTGATTTCCAGAGAGAATGCTATGGTGAGCTAGAGCCTTTTATAGCAGGCTGGTCTTGGCAATACAAGATTGGCAGTGGGATGCAGAATCCTGGCTACCAAAATTTCCTCAGAGAAAGGGGAGACCTTGAGATAGCTCACATGCACTCTGCACAGCTGTTCCTTATGAGAGAATCACATGAATGGATTTTCCATGGTCAGCTTATGAATTGAGCAGCTAGGACTTGAGGAAGGAACCATTTTTACTCACAGTCATGAACACAGCCTTTTTAAGGACATAAAGCTTGACTGAACCCTATTTCTTAATCAATTTGGATTTGCTTTTTAAAATTACCTTTGAAATGGCAAATTATACAGAATTCACTCAGTGAATCACCTTCTCCTTGGAGATCTAATTTTTAAATAAAATTTTATAGTTTTGAAAAAAGTATCACTTTTTATATTAAACAGCAAAAAGGTGCTTAGATTTTTGATTTTGAAAATTAACAGTGAATTAATCTTAAGGGTCCTAATACACATGAAATTCTAATTTCTAATTAATGAGGAATCTTTCCTGTCAGAAATGATTGTTTGGGTTTCTTTAAAAAAAAGTGACATGGGATATTGAAAGTTGAACACTACAGGGAAACTAGAAAGTAGACCACACATGACCACTAAATATGTATGTATGTATGCAAGTATGCATATACTGTGTTTCCCTGAAAATAAGACCCTGTCTTATATTTTTTTGAACCCTGAAATAAGCGCATGGCCTTATTGCTATGTGCTCAAAAGCCTGATTGGGCTTATTATCAGGCGATGTCTTATTTTGGGGGAAACAGGGTATGTATATATGTGCATATAATTAGAAGCTTTAATCTTTTCTTCAATATGCCATTGTATGCATTAGTAATACTCAGCCTAATTATTCAGTTTTAAGCACCAGTGAAGATAACCTGGGAATGCTAGCTGGTCTAAAAAGAAGAATCATTTACTGTATGAGGCTGCATGCAGAATGTATAATACATTGTCATCCCAAAGGAGGCAACTGGAATTTGCTTTTTGTTGAAAACCTTTCTCTTCTCATCCAAGAAGCTTCTTTAGCTGAATGATTGGATGAGAAGCGAAACATCTTCAAAGAAAAACCAGGAAGTCCAGTTGCCTCTTGAAAAAGCACCTTTGGGACAACCATGACCTGGATGATTGAGAATCTCAATAGATAATACATTGGCATATTCCCTTCTCTTGATTGACACTCCAAATTCAATTTGCTCATTTTGGCTTTTAAAGGCTCAGTGAGATTGGTATGAAGGGATAACTTCCTTTAGTAAGTCATCTCAACAATTAGATTTCTAATGATGTGTTCCTAGTAGATATCCTAGTAAAGGAAAACTAATGAGTTATCAGGAAGCATGCCCATTGTAGCCAAACTGCAAAAGTACATCTGTCTTCTCTATTACTTCTTGCATTACATGGGCAATAATGTACTGTGGCCTAGTGAGTATTTCTTTATTTTAGGCTGCCCATGTCTAAAGATTGTGTATTAATGTATGCGTATGTGAAGTTTAAGAGATTGTAATCAATCAAGCTAAAATGGTAATGAAGAATCTATGTGTGCTGGGCTTCCTTGAGTCTTCTATTTTCGCTTTAGATCCTGAAATTCAAATCTGTAACTTTCCTACAATGATTTTTAGCCTAAAAGCCCAGATAGCTTTTGAAATTTGAAAGGGAAAATACTGAAAGGTAACAATGAACATAATAGATGGTATTTAAATTTATTTTATTTTTGTACTTTTGCAGTTTGGCTAATTTATAATCTATAAAAGTCTCTGCATAATTGTGTCTTGATTAAAATTGTATAATTAGGCACTCTGGATCTCTTTCCCCTTTCCCCAAGATTATTTCTGTCTAATTGCTTTAATCTGTGTTTTCACGCACCCACTAGAAAATCAAAGCATGCTCCCAAAGGATAGAATATGAGTGAATAAAGCTGACGACTCATTAAGTGTGGAGAAGAGAAAACTGCATCTAAATCACAAATATGATAACGAGGGGGAAATAAAAATAATGAAAAATACATTTGAGAAGTCTCAATACAGCAAAGTTTTTAATATTAGAGATACAGTGGAAAGCAAGCAATTCTTATTAGGCCTAGCTTGGTAAAGAATTAGACATGCTTAATGGGTGGAATCAGAGCCCAAAAAAGGACAGTTCAGGACTCCAACAAACGGGCTATTCCTGGAGATGAGCTACATCGGAAAGTTCTAGCTCTTTCTGAAGAAAGGGACCAAACCTGAGTATTAACAGCTTTGTGTGCCAAATTCTGATTTGACAAAGTACCATACATTATATTTACATCCTTAAGAGTGAAGTACTGTAACAGGCTTTCTCAACCACCTCCACTCCCCTATGTCATATTACACCACTGGAGCAAATCTATCTGAGCCGTTTCACTCCAGAATGTTAATGTAGAAGGGAATCACACAATCACTTTTTACCAGGAAAAGGAGGAGGAAGTGGAAGAGGATGGCTCTTTCTTTTTTTCCTTCTGTTCAATCATGTCTGATTCTTAGAGGGTTTTTGGACCAGTCCCTGCAGTTTTATCAGCAAGGTTTTTCAGAAGTGGTTTGCAGTTGCCTCCTTCCTAGGGCTGAAAGACATGACTTGCTCAAGGTCACCCAACTGGCTTTGGACCTAAAGTGGGGTTAAACTCATGGGTTTCTAGCCAGATACCTTAACTGCTATACCAAAGTGGCTCTCACAGGATGGCTGTTTAGACATCACTAAAAATGAGGGTGGAAAAGAGAAAAAAAATAGACACATTGTAAAAAAAATTCATATCCATCCAGAAAGAATTGCCATACAGAACATAAAATGGTGTATGCTTATAAAGATGTGAACCCATGACCTATATTTTCTTCTGATATCTAGGTTGCTATTCTTGATAAGTATCAGTATTTTAAAGGATCCTACCCTCACCCCTCAATATGGTTCTATAACCTAGGCCTGGACTGGACAGCCCTTCAAACTGTAGACATATGGCTAAACGGTTTAAAAAGGCCACCATTCCTCTACTCTGATTTTTCTTCTACAGGGAATTATTTCGCATGGAGGAACATTAAGATTCAAAAGCCTCTGCACTAGCTCTGCATGAGCTTTTATAACTGTTTGCTCCTCCATAATTAGCAATTTCTTGACTGTTTGAAGTGGTGCAGGGTTTTTTTTTTTTAAATCACTACATCTCTTGTTTACCAGAATGAAGGTGGTGTTTCCTGATTTATAGGAAAGAGAGGAATAGGGAATAAGAAGATCTCTCCATTTCTCTCTCTTTATAACTGATAAAAAAAGGCAGAATAATAACCCTGCACCCGAAGGTGTAACAGCATTTTCCTCTTCTTGAAGTGCCAGAAATATTCTAGAAGGAAGCAAACACCACTAGATGGCCTTGATATAAATTATTAACCTGGAAAAATTACCACCTGCTGCTTCTGTATTTGCAATCATGAATGCAGATTACACTCCCTTCTTCATTCAGAAACTTTAAGAGAAAGGAAAAGAAATATATTTTATCATTCCTTCTTTTTTCCAGTGCTTAGATTAGGAATGCTGTTGCTTATGTAGCCAAAGTAATGCCACCTATGCACATCAGCATGCAAATCCCAAGACTGAGAAAATGCTAACAAGAAAGGTTTCTAAGGAAAAGGGACTGAAAAGCTCAGCTTTCTCTTCTGATCAATAGGGCTGCACAGTGGATAAGAATCAATCCCCAAAGGTGCTTTCGATCACTTGGGGAAGTGTGAACGTAGCACTTGCCTGCAACATCTTAAAGCCTTTTGCCAGTCTTTATTCAGCTATGAAGTCTCTTTGTTCTGGTTTAATCTACCTCATAGCAGGCTTGTCGTGTAGATAAACTAGAATCACTTAATGTAAACTACACTGAGTTCCTTTGAGGAATGTAAAATACAAACACATTTAAGCCTCGCTCCTTTGGGTATTTCTAAGATGGTACAGTTCTCATTCTGAACTATAGTAATAGGCTTTGATCTAGGCAATGGAAAAACAAGGCCTATTTGTGTTAAACTAAAATGAGATTACTCTTTTCATGTGGATTACACAATCTCAGAAATGCACATTTGATTTAGCAGACTCAATGTAAAATGTAATGAAATGTAAAAGCAGGAAACATGGTACATCAGGTAGGCATTACACTGAAGAAGAGCAATGGAGTCCTCTTTCTGAAATGATGTTGCTTTGCTGACTCTGATCGCTATGTTTTGTGGAGTGACAGAAGGGTTTGTATAGTTGGCTGGCAAACTGCCTCACTGCTAGTTTTGATGGGATGCCATATTGAGTAGAACACATTGGCAAAGCTTTGCCTCTTTTGGACAGGATTCAGTTAAGTCAGGGTTATGGCTAGCTGAAAGGCTCCATATTACTTATTTAAGAAGAGGCAGCAGTAGCAGGCCACAGAGAAGGAGGCTGGTACAGAGAAAGAGGAATTCATAGCTTCGTTACTTTTTAAAAAAATAATGCACATATCGATCAGTGAATGCAAGTTTTAGTCCTTAGCGATTAATCTTTGAGAAACTTAAAACTGCTCCCATGCAGAAATTAAGGAAAGAATTTACCCAAGACTTTATATTGGTCTTCTCAATTTGTGAGCATGTTTAGAGGATTGAATAAGTCCTTCCAGTTGTGTTGGAAGAATACAACTTTTCCACAAACCCAACAGAGGAGCTAAGTTAAGGCAAGTGGTCAGTCTTCTTAATGAAGATAAGAGCTTAGAAAGTGCATTTTCGCTTTCAAATCTCTTAAGGAGAGCTTAGAAATTCTAAGGTTAATTCTCATTAAGGAAAATGACCATTTGACTTAGCTTAGCCCCTCTGTTGGGCTAAGGGAACAGTTGCATTTCTTTGCCCATCAATGTCAGCTTTACTACTGTCAAAGAAACAGAGTGTTGAAGGAGATTATTAATGATATTGGAAGTTACTCAGTTTAGTGTTAGCCTATACAATACCATAAACATCTATAGCCACGGGATAGATGGTGGAATGACAAAATAGGGTTTTGTCTTCTGTCATAAAGCAAATGTTGCAACTGAGATATTGCATCAAACATTGGGATGCAAGTACATAATGGCTGGGTTTGTGTGACAGTGTCCTCATTACTGTGCTGTAATTCTAGCATCATTGCAGGTTTTTTGTTGACACTGCTGTTTATAAGAATCCCAGAAGAAGCAGGAAAGTCATCAAACCTGCAAAGTGCTTTGTAGTCATCTGATCTGATTCACTTAATCAAACCAGGTCTCTTTGATTTGCAAATTTATTTCACTGGGGTGTTTTGATTGAAACTTCATTGAATTTGAAGCTTACATAGCTCTAACAAGGGTAACATAGCCTTGGGGGGGGGGACATTACATTTGTAAAATTTCAGCCAGATTGCTTTCATGGTTTTAATCATAATTAAAATGCAAAGATTTCCTAATATTCCACGGTTAAGAAGGAAGAAGCAGAGGTGAGGAAAAAAATAGCAGAGCAACCTCCAAATTTTTCAGCAAATGTTCTATAGGAAGAGTGTATCAAAGCAATGCAAGAAGTGTCATTTTCCAACTAAAAATAAAATAAACATAAATAAAAATCTTCTTAAGACTGAGGATTCACCATCCTCTCTCGATTCGCTGTTTTGGGCTAGAAACTTGGCTGTCATGGCTGATTTCCAAGGTTACCTTTTTTCTGTGAATATGCAGGAGGAGGAGAAATAATAAGTCAATTTCCAGATTTTCCAAAACCAAGATCTTGAAGATATGAGTCCACTCTTTCATTCTCTAAGCTCTTGCTTTCTTGAGTACCAGGCTTGGTACACCATCTTTAGATATGGTGAGAAAGAAACTTCCTAATGGTATTAATGCAAAATGATTTCCAAGGACATGTTTTCATGTGATATAAACTTCTGACAGTGCTTATTTCAGAGGTTAAAAGGATTGCCCTTCTAAAACAACTTTGCCATAACTTTGTTGCAGATAGTGGCTAAGCTCTGAACAATTGGCAGATTTACATGAGTGAACTTGTCTTGGGACATTGGACAATGGAGTCACTGGAAGAAGCTTGTCATGTAAGGAGAACATGCCTTTCAGAGCTCAGTGGCTGCAGTTAACAATGGCCAGGAGAGGTAGATGTGCTGGCAACTCTTGCCACCTTTAAAAAAAAAAAAAGATGGGGGGGGGAGCCATCTGTATTCTTTCAATTATTCTCAGAAGCAAACCCAAAAAGGCTCCTGCCAGCCCTGCCCACATTTACTCAATGCTGTAACTGAAAACTGCTCCAAGAAAAAAGAAAGCAGCAGCAAAAGGTTTGGCTCATGATTAACTACTGATCAGCCTTTATTTAATATTTAGGTGGTTGAGAGTAGATCTGAATTACAAGAGTAGTACTGGAACAGTGGCCCAAAAAGGTAGCACTGTTTGAATACGTGTTTGAATAAGTCCATCTTAAAACTCCAACAACAACCAAAGAAACCTCCTAACAAAATAGCAGTAGGAGCAGCAGCAGTGTACAGCAGAATGAGAGTAGGTATTCATATTATTTGTATTCTCAACGTGGGATATGTCAGGAGTAAAAGGTCAGTTGCTAGAATTTGGGTTCCAAGGGACTGTTATAACATTTGCCTTGCCTGAATATCCTCTGTCTTGAAATGCTAACTGGCAAGGTCATTTCAGGCCATTGACAACCTGATCCTGCTAAAATTGGGTTTGGTTTGCCCAAGAAGACAAGTCCTCTTCACCTCAAATTATCAGTTTTGGTTAGATGTTTTATAATGAACCAAGGAGCACACCATTTTTTCCCCATAGGGAAGATAAGAGTTGAGAACTGCATTATCTGATCCCAATGGACCATGCTTGCCCTTTGTTGCTGATGCTAAAAACAATTGCTACCAACCTACCTTCCATTGAGGACCTGTATACTGCACGAGTCAAAAAGAGGGCTGGGAAAATATTTACAGATCCCTCACATCCTGGACATAAACTGTTTCAACTCCTACCCTCAAAACAACGCTATAGAGCACTGCACATCAGAACAACTAGACATAAGAACAGTTTTTCCCCGAATACCATCACTCTGCTAAATAAATAATTCCCTCAACACTGTCAAACTATTTATTAAATCTGCACTACTATTAATCTTCTCATCATTCCCATCTCCTTTCACTTATGATTGTATGACTGTAACTTTGTTGCTTGTATCCTTACAATTTATATTGAAATTGATTGTTTCCTGATTGCTTATTTGTGCCCTATGACTATCATTAAGTGTTGTACCTTATGATTCTTGATGAACATATCTTTTATTTTATGTACATTGAGAGCATATGCACCAAGACAAATTCCTTGTGTGCCCAATCACACTTGGCCAATAAAAAATTCTATATATATAAAAAATTCTATGGGAGTGAAGAGGGGTTAGGATTGTGCTCTGAAAAAGTGCACTTTTGCTTACCACTGATCCTGAATTTTCCAGATTTGCATTGCTGCATAGATGAAATAGTTCCCACACATGCACCCATTTGAAGAAGAGTTCTCTACACCAGCCAACACCTATATCTTCTTCTTCAAAAATGGCCTGGAGGCTTTATGATATCCTCACCATGTTCCTGTAGACCAGTAGTTTTCTCAGTACTGGAAGAGAGGTGAAAGGAACTTCTGTATCTACTGCTGAAGAGAATTTACAAGTTAAATGCTTGGATGAACAGCATGGAATTTATGGCCTTAAGAGACATATTGAAGAACAACATATTCTAAGACATGGTGTCCCGGCCTTGTTTGCAAAGTCTGCTTTACCAATCCCTCTCACGAAGGAATACCATTGTGTAACCTCATCTTATATACAGAGTATATCTCCTATCTGCTTTTTCAGCTTCCCATTATCACAATGTGATAATAGCTTATAATTTGGGGGCAAAATGAAATAGTCTATAATACTGGCTGTTTTAATGTGGCATCTCCTTGACCGAAGCATCATGCATGACCATTTGGAGGATATGAAGTGGTCCACCAATTTTATCAACATAATAGTAATTTTATGCCATCACAATTCAAGATCCGTGCATTTATGAATGTTTGATATCACAACTCATATACAAAGGGATGGTGTATTGCTGCTCTTATCGTTTGCCTTACCCCTATGGATGCAGCAGCTGTGAAGGTGACCTTATGTATTGCCTTCCCCATACCAACACAACTATCAACCACAGTGACATAGGGGACAAGTTTGTTTTGCTGTACAAATCATGAACCATATTATGTGTTCAAGGAAGATGACTTTGAGGTATTTTCTCCAGCTAAATTATGTCATCTTGCCCTCAGGGAAACATATCTATCTCCCTCTTAATTGCCAGACAAATGGCATCTGCTGCTAGAACAAGGGCAAATCTTTGGAGTCCCTCTACCACCACCTGTGGTACAGATGCCACAAGACTGTCATCAGTCTCAGCAGAGAGAACAAGGAATGGTGGAATTGCTTTGGCAGTATGGAAAGTTCCCAACAACCTTTTCTTCTCCTGTCAGAATCTTCAGTCACTTTATTAATTTGCATAAACAAATTATGTGCTGCTTAAGTCTGTGTATTATCACAATTGCACAACAGTCTGGAAAATAAGCAGAATAATCTAAAATCAGTTCACTGTATCAGACCCACTCACACAAGGAAGGACTCACTCTGTCTAAGGTAACACAGAGGTAGACAAACAGATGAAACCAAACAGAGGATTATTTTAGAAGGTGACCTGGAGAATTGAAAAGGGAATGAAAAAGAGGGCCAAGAAAGCTAAAGAACTACAGACCACTTAGTAGACCTTAGAGATTACATGATACAGATCTGATAAACAGATTGAAGGCAAGGAAGAACAAGCCTGGATCAAAGAATAATAATAAAATAAATCTGAGTTTGCCTCTAAAATTAACCTAATTAAATTCTAGCAGAAGGATGTGATTCAAATAGCAAAGGAGCACCCCTCCAAGTAGTCTGATAGGTGGGATTTTGGGAGGTGATGAACTAGTTAACCGGTAACTCATGTAAGTACCAGGGATGCTATCATAACCCCCAAAGCTTTGTCTGTATGTCAATGGATAGCAAACAACAATAGTGAGATTTTATAAAACCAGAACGTATATTGAATCTCTAAAGTGCCTCCAAATCGTTTCGGAGCATTTTGAAGGAGTCTAATATGTCTGACAATTCAAACTGATTTGACAATTCTATTCAAATATATGGTTGAAATGCTCATTTGACTGAAACAACTTGTCACAGGGTTTTTTTTTTTTTTTAAATAGCCAATTAAATGGTCCCAGATCCAAAAGAGCCACAAAGCACTGGATCCTGGAGAGACATTTTTTAAAATATTCCCCTATATGGGTTAGAGCACGGGTGTCAAACTCAAGACCGGGGGGCTGGATCTGGCCCACAGGATACTTAGATCTGGCCCACAGGGCCACCTTGGAAACAGTGAAGGACCGGCCTGTGATGCTTCTGCCAGCAAAAATGGGCTCCCAAGCTGTTTTCACTGGCAGAGGGTTGCAGGAGGCCATGGCAGCTAAAAACAGAGCTTGGGAGCTCGTTTTTGCTGGCAGAACGCTCGGGCCACCACCCTGACACAAGTGATGTCGAGCTGCCCATGCCCACCCTGTCCACACCCATCCCGGCCCACCGAGATCAAACACAACCCTGATGTGGCCCTCAATGAAATCAAATTTGACACCCCTGGGTTAGAAAGCTGTTTTATTTTGGGAAAAAAATGTAAGAATGATATACAAATGCTTTCTACTGCCCATATCCTCTATTCCTATTCCTATTTCAATATTTTCTTTAGATGATATAGATTCTTACAATTATTTCCCCTTTCTGGTATTTCTTCTGCTTTTTTCTTTCTCAATGGCCAGTATGCAAAATACTCACACCTTTCCACTGGTGCTTCCTTTGCCTCTCTATTTCTTTTTCCTCGAGTCTAGAGACTATCCACTCCTTTTGGAGGTAAACCACCTACTTTTATTCAGCTGCTTTTCTGTTTGCTGGTGGTTGCAGAGCTACTCAAACACATGTCTGCTGCCATCTCCTCCCACACCTGTTTGGAGGTTGCAGCCTTATTGGCAACTCTGCTGTGCTGATGCTGGGGGAAAGGCTCAGGTGGGAGGGGAGGAAAGCAGCACAGGTGCCTGTAATTTTTCTAAGGAGTCTGCTCTTCCACACAGCTTCAAATCAAATTATCCCTTTGAATCTCTGGGCAGATCTGATGCTACAGTTAGTGAAGCAATTTTCTGCAGTAGGAGATGAGTTCATTCTTAAAACAAGGGTTATTAGGTTAGTTAACTTAACTGAGGCTTTAATATTCAGCAAGTGGGATTTGTATAGGGTATCTTGCACACAAAAAGAAATAAACACGGCTAGACTTATAATTGCATTTTTGGTACAGCAACACGTTTCCTACAGCTTTTATTATCCTATAAATCTAAATACACAGCTGATGATAATTATTATTTACCGCAGGTTATAACCATCTCTCTGGTGTGACACCTATCAAAAGGATATCTTTTTTAAAAAATTGTTATTATTTTTCTTATATATGGTTGGTTAGTGCACCCAGTGTGATTATTATTTTCCAAGCACGTAGAGAAAAATATTTTTCTCTGTCTCTGGTGTTTGTTTCCTTACACCCCTGACTTCACACAAAAAGAATACCTATAGCCAAGACTTGTAAGTGCCAAATCATTTTTCTTCTGGCACTTTATTTTCTTTAATCAAACATATCTTATTTAATACCTTCTCTTTCTTTCCCTGAGCACAGACTACTCTTCAATAGGGTCCAGAAAGCAATGGAGAAATAAATTAAAGCTAGCTCTTGCTGTTTTTGAAATCAATAAGAATTTTACTTTTGACTTCTCTGAATTGAATTTTTAAACCATTGGTGGAAAAAACAGAGCATATGCTTGACTTTCTCTCTCTTTCTCTATCCAGACTTCCAGTGTTGCCCTTACAGTCAAAGCTGGCTCAGGAATCCTTCAGGAAGAACTCATTCTAGGAGTCACTTATTTTTCTTTTACGGGTGCTTCTATAAAGGTTAAGTGACAAAAGAAAAGTGAAATGAAGCACACTTTCATGAAGAAGATGCCTTTAGTGCTTTTATGAATCATTGGTAATATTAGCTAAATATTAGTCTTGCAAACCCATGCCTCTAGTAAATATATAATTCATTGGAAAGATTTAGCATCTGTTTCTGGCTGAACCCATATGTGGAGTTGGGTTGTAAGCAGCTTACCTTCAATTTTGAAAGTGTTTTTTTTTGTGGGGGGGGGGCACTGGCTCAGCAGTTGAGACACTGGGCTTGTCAGCTGGAAAGCCAGCAGTCCAGGTTCGAGACCTGAGCGCCATGTAATGGGTGACCTCCCATTCTCACCCCAGCTCCTGCCAATCTAGCAGTTCAAAAGCATGCAAATGTGAGTAGATAAATAGGTACCAGTTTGGTGGGAAGGTAACAGTGCTCTATGATGGTGGTCATGCTAACCACATGACCACAGAAATGTCTTCGGACCTTGAAACAGAGATGAGCATCACCCCTTACCCACAATCACTAGCGGAATAAAATCCACAGGGACTCCTTTTCTTTTTTAATAGGATTTGGCAGGCAAGAAAGTGAAATCTTGCTTGTAAAAGTACAAAGCCAAATTGGAATGAAGGTAAGTATAGTCCAGAGGCAGCCCAAAGGTCCAGATATCACGAAAAGGTAGTCAACAGCCAAGTCTCAAAACAGCTTAAATTAGCAAAGGCTATGTATAAAAAAAGCAACAGATTCACAGAAACAAGACAAAGCTAGAATTGCAGAAGGGGATTTGATGTGGCTTTCTACATTTCTGACTTCCACAAGACCTTCCAAGAAAATAGATTTGAAATTTATTGGCTCTTTTTTAGTAACTAACCAAATATCCAGTAGCATTTTGTTCGCAAGTATCAATGCAGGTTCACCCTGTATTGCATTGGTCTTGTGAAAGATGCACCCCCTCTTTGCTGCTCCCCTCACTGACACTCACACGTCAGTGTGGTTTATGGAGGGTTTTATTTGTCTTCACCTGGCTTTAGAACTGTCCCAACCAAAGCCAGCCACAAGCAAGCCCAGATTAATTCCCCAGGCAATGGCCAATTAGTCCATAACACAAATAGCAAGCTGCTCAAACAGTAAGTCCAATAAATGAACATAAAGCCCCCAGGCAAACTTAAAGTACATCCACATTAGCTCATGGGTTATAGTACTTCAGAGTCTCAGGAAACACAAACAAGCACACAGCCATGACCATACATGTTGCTTCCAGCAATGCCTCCCTCTGTCTGCTGTGCTAAATAGCTCCTGGTGCAGCCTACCAAGAGGGGCTTTTCCAGAGCAATCTGGCAGACCACCATTTCTCTGTCCACCATGGTCGGCAGCTCCTCCCCCTCTTCTTCCCTGGCCTACAAGCTGTCCCCAGCCAAAGCTTGTTCTGCTGGCAGTTCAGAGTCAGTAATTCCTGACATGCCAGGAATGATCTCATTCTCCCTTGAGCCAGCCTCTGGGGAAGCATTGGAGGAGTCGTCCAAAGGAGACATCACACCCCACTGCACTCTGCATTCACACATAGCATCTCCCCCCATACAATGGAAATGGTGCTAGATTCTACTGTAGATGTAGAGGGAAGTGGGTTGAGTATTTGATATGCTGCAAAGTCTACCCAGGATGGGAGAGATCATGGAAGGCAGCAATGGATATGTATGTGCTGCAATTGATGCATCACTTTCATGACCAATAGCCTAAGAAACCCTATTCTTGGCAACCTTGTAAATGTTAGGCACTGATCAACATGAGCAGGAGGAGTTCTTTTATGGGGTGGAGGGCACTTTGGCAATAGCAAGAGACCAAGTGGGGGCCAGGGGAAATGACCCAGCTATTTCCACAATAAGTACACAGATCGTGGGGATGGGAGACCACAGATTCCCAAGGAAGGGGTGGCTACTACTACTGGTGCAGATGATTTAGAGGGTACATCTTGTGGTCTTGGGGAGGTACCATCAAAAGAGAGGAGTGACACTGCTACATTTTGTTCTCACAGCCCACAATCTGTTTCCTCTGGGAACATGGGAAACGATGAGTTTGAAGGGGATGGTTTGAATGGCATGTGAGAAAGATCATGGGAAATGGGGTAAAGAAATGTTTCCTGGGGAATGTTTAGATAAGAGACAGTACAGGTTAGTGACCATTCAAAGTTAAGCAATAAGCCCATCTCCAAGTATTTGTGACATAGTCCCGAAATTACGAATGTTGCAGCATCACGGCAGTCGTTCACCCTTATGAATGACAGCAGTGGCACTGCAACATTCACCCTGCCTATCTTCCCCCACTCTCCACAATTGCTTCCCCTATTCCATCCTGCCACTTCGCACTCACTTATCATGCAAAGATATGTCTCTTCTCTGCCACAGTTTCTTTGCAAAATTGTGCTGCCTCAAAGCATCCCATTGGCTTGCAAACATTTTGAGTGGAGACTGGAAACTTCTAGGCATCATGATCTCATGGGACTTCAGGTCATGACATCACGGCACCCAGAAGCTCCATGCAAAATGTTTGCAAGCTGACAGATGCTTTGAGGCAGCGAAATCACGTTGCCTCAAAGCATCCAGTCAGCTTGCAAAGTTTTTGAGCAGAGACTGGAAGCTTCTGGGCCCCATGATCTTGCAGGGCAGAGAGGCTGAAGAGGAGACAGTTTGCTAGGTCTTCACAAGTTTAAGTGACGTGGCGTGGCAGGATGGTGGGGTGGGGGGGAGGAGGAAGCAATTTCATGAGGTATCTCAGTCAGTCAGGGGAGGACTTGGGTGGTGTGAAGCAGGTGGCCTGGTCCATCACTAGGCCCCCTCATGGCCGCCTTCTCTGTGAGATACCTCATGTGCACTTAACCACCTGCACATTCAATTAGCTAATGTGTGGGCAAAAGAAGGGAGTGTTCACATTCGTTTTACGTGATTCACTCCAATGAATTCTCGGCTTACGAATGTAATTGGCAGGCTACATTACATTCATAACTCAAGGACTATCTGTATAGCCCACAGCTGAGCAAGAGGCTTAGAAGGGCCTCTGCCTAGTTTCTAGGACTGTAAAGGAAATGATGGAAAAATTATAATTTCATACTTGTATGATTATGTAAATGTTGCTTTAATTTGTTTATCTGCTCATATTTTCTGTCTGATCTATCTGATAAAAGGCTGCCATAATCCAATGCCTTATTAACATGCATCATGCATACAACACACATTAAAAAGGAGAAGGGCTTTAATTGTGCAATTGTAGCTGCCATCCTGATTTTACTGACCACCCAGTACTCCTGATATTAGGGCAGGCTTTGCTTCTGAGGATATGCAGGATGTCTTTTTCTTATCCAAGAATAACTGGAGTCCCCATCCACCCCAAGTAAAGCCAACAGCTTCCTAAGCTTCTCCATTTATGAGAATGGCTGAGGTCCTTTAGGAGTGTTTTTGCATATTAAATGAATAAATAAATATAAATGAACATTTATATGGCCAGGTTGTACAAGATATTATATTAGGCTAAACTGTCTTCCATACGCGGTAGAAAATGCCATCAAGTTGTAAAACAAACGCTTATGTTAAGACTCAGCACAGGATTTGAACAAAGCATGTTACATGAACATGGCTAGATTTTATTAATTCAGATTTAAGATGGTGCTGTGTGAACCCAGTCTTCAACTAGAGCAATTTTCATGCATTTGAATAAGCTTGTGAAGCTTGTGGTTTCTCTATTGTTTCAGAATTTATATCTCCTACCTAACATGTATTAACAAATGAGATGTTCTGCTACATTGAAGCAAAGTAAAATGATAGCTATAGGTAACTTCAGAATGATGGATAAAACAGCTAAAGGAAAAGGCAGGACTTGAGACTTCAGTGGGACTATGTTGCTTAGAAGGTGTCTAAGAGAACTGCATTTAATTAGATGGATAAGAAACTAGTCAAAAGGAAATATGCAATTTGTGCTATTGGTCGTAATGTTACCAATCAATACAAGGCCTAAATCTATCCTGAATATATTAGGATGAAATAATCCTACTGAATATTCTACTGTATACTGGTCCAATAAAAATATCCATAAAATTTTATATGTGCTAAGGTGTCTGTGAGTTAGAAAACAATTTGAGCCTTCTTATGGCTGTATAGATGTAGGATGAAACTCAAATACTTTGGCCACCTAATGAGAAGGAAGGACTCACTGGAGAAGAGCCTAATGCTGGGTAAGATTGAGGGCAAAAGAAGAAGGGGACAGCAGAGAATGTGGTGGCTGGATGGAGTCACTGAAGCAGTCAGCGTGAGCTTAAATGGACTCCAGAGGATGGTAGAGGACAGGAAGGCCTGGAGGAATGTTGTCCATGGGGTCGCAATGGGTTGGATATGACATCACAACTAACAACAACAACAAAAACAGTAGATGAAATAAAACAGAGTATTTTTAGGGTAACAGGTTATTATGAACATGACTGGATGTTGAACAAAAAGGGGGATTTTCTCAAATTCAAATTGTGATGTCAGAGAAGACTCTTAAGAGTCCTAAGGAGACCAAAGCTCCCACTAAACAACAGATTTTCATATGAACACAGTTACGAGGATTACATTTATTTATTGTACATTACAGAGAATGACTGATTTTTCTTTATTTTAGAAAATCCAAATATCACATTCTATAGCATGATGATGATGATGATAGTGCCACACCTGGCCAAAATTCATCAATTTCAAACCACTAAATAAAATTCAACCTGGTAGTTCTAGGTGAGAAACCATAACAAAATATGGGAGCTGTAGAATAGACTGGGAACTAAGAGATTAACCCCGCAAAAGAGCATTGGTGAACAACTTTCATATTGTTGCCCAGAAAATTGCATAAAGTTAAGAAACATTCCCTTTTTTACATTCTTCTCATAAACATTTCAGGCAATTTATAGTAAGTTTCACTCATCTGATATAATCATGGAATACAGGAAACACATTTAAAGGATATAAATAGGAAAACATATTAACCACTTGTTGTTGTTAATTATGTTGTTACTGTAATTAACTGAAGAAAGAACTTGCACTGCTGTTTTTTAAATGAAATATAGGAGGCTAAGGATGTAGACAAGGTCCCTTCCAACTCTTGTTACTGTTGTTACTGTTGTTGTTGTTGTTGTTGTTGTTATTATTATTATTATTATTATTATTATTATTATTATTATTATTATTATTATTATTATTTTCCAACAGAGCTTTATTATCTCCAGCTCAATTCTGCAAAATAGTCAAAACACATTTCAATATTCAAACATTTCCAGTATGCACAATTTTGCTAAGCAAGTGGAGGTGTTTTACTGAAAAGTGCAAATTAAAAGGCAGATATAAGCGAAGAGTTTCCTTTGGATCATACTGTTTAGAATAGAGGTTGTTGAAAACGTCTTAATTGCATACAACAGAAAGAAAAACCTAAAGCCCAGTTGTATTCTTAAAAAGACATCCAGTACACATTCTAATTCAGCCAATACGATTCGGACATTTATTTTTCTAGGTGATTTCACTAAACCTATAAAGCAGAACTCTTATTCTTTGTGAACGGCTTATTGGCACTGCTTCTTATATATGTGAGAGTACATATATAAACACCTTTTGGAATAGTTTTGCACCAGTTTATTAGGTTATTTTTACACTGGCACCAACAGTTGTTACTGTTATTACTAGATATTTACTGTAAGGACCAATTTTGTGGGGTGAGACTAGTGGTGGGTTTCTACCGGCTCGCCCCGGTTTGGGCAAACTGGTAGTGGTGGCGGTCGGAGGCTCCACCCACTTGCCCAGACATCATCACGGATGCTCTTCGCATGCGCAGAAGGTTCTATGCATGCGCAGAAGTACCACAGGCGCGCTCACAGTTCCAAACCGGTAGCAAAGGTAAGGGGAACCCACTACTGGGTGGGACAATCATTTCTAATGTGAAACAATCAAAAAAGATTATAGATGGATTGAATAAGATGGAGTGGGAATATACATTATTTTCTTCCCTTTCCCTATTGTTCCTTTGGATCAATACTCATCTTTTTTGCTTTCCCCAAATCAAAAGAACTTCTGTACTTGAAGGGTTAATAGAAGAGGTTTTCCTCTTGAAATTTGATTGATTGTACTTATATAATATCTCTTTTGGATGAATGCATTCTGTAATATTCTGTTTGGAATACCTGATTGCTGCCCAAGATTTAAATTAATGACAGAATATGAAGGTTTTTTGCAGGTATAGTCTATTTTTCTTACAAGCAAGAAAAAGAAGGCATACATAAATAGACTTAGGAATGAGATGCATCGAAAAAAGACTTGTGTTACTTGGGCTGATGATAATGCAATTAGATGATATTATGTTAAAAATATAAGAATATAACAATAGACAGTGGGAGAATAGATACTGGTATATATTTTTTTCAGACTCTTTAATGGAAAAATATGGAAAGACAGAGTTACTGGAAGAATATAGAAAATCTGTCTTTGCATTTAGCAGTCACATATGTTTTTCATGAAAGTGCTTTAAACAGGAATGCAAAAGTTTTGGAATGCTGGCATCTCTTTAAGTCTCCAACCCAAACAGAATATTTCAGGGGTGTCAAACTCAAGGCCCATGGGTCAGACGTGGCCCGCGAGGTGCTTAGATCTGGCCCATGGGGCCACCCTGGAAACAGCGAAGGACCTGCCTGCAGTGCCTCTATCAGTGAAAACAGAGCTCAGGTAGCTGTGACGGCCTCCTGCAACTCTCTGCCAGTGAAAACAGAGCTCAGGTAGCTGTGACGGCCTCCTGCCAGTGAAAACAGAGCTCAAGCGGCCCTCCCAAGCTCCATTTTCACTGGCAGAGGGTTGCAGGAGTCTGTTGCAGCATTCCGAACTCTATTTTTGCCGGCAGAGTGCTCGGGCCACCACAGGCACCTCTGACACGAGTGATGTTGATCTGGCCATGTCTACCCAGCCCCCAAAATCAAACTGGGAAGCAATGCAAGCATGGAGTATTTGTGGGCTTTTAAAATTATTCTCCCCCCTACATGCAGAGGTGAAATGCTCCTGATTCGGACCGGATTGCCCGATCTGGTAGCGATGGTGGCGGGTGGTTCAGAGAACTGGTAGCAAAAATCCCTGCGCCCCCCTGCCCAGCTGAGCCACGCGATCATCAGAGGCTGTTTTTTTTTTACTTTTAAAAGTATTTTTTCTACAACTTATTCGGCCGAAAAAATGCTTTTAAAAGTAAAAAAAAAGCCTCTGATGATTGTGTGGCTCAGCTGGGATCGTCAAAGGCTTTTAAAAGCATTTTTTCTACAACCTCTTTGGCTGAAGAGATTGTAGGAAAAAAAATGCCTTTAAAAGCTTCTGGTGATCCTAGCTGAATTGCCTGATCGTCAGAGGCTTCTAAAAGCATTTTTTTCTGCAACCTCTTAAGATTGTAGAAAAAATGCTTTTAAAAGTTAAAAAAAAAAAAATTGGCCACGCCCACCCAGTCACATTACCCCCCACCTCCCCACCCACCAAGCCACACCCACAGAACCGGTAGTAACAAATTTTAGATTTCACCCCTGCCTATATGTAGGTAGTCCCTAACTTACGATAACAATTAGGAGCAGAATTTCCATTGGTAAGCAAGTCAGCTGTTAAGTTATGACTAATTTTACAACCTTTTTGGCCATGGCCATGGCCAAGGAACCACTGAAGTTGTTGAGTGAATCAGATGATCATTAAGCTCCCCTCATTAACTTTACTCATTGGAAGTGACTTGGGAGGTCAGAAATGGTGATTACATGCTCCAGGAAGCTGCAACTGTTGTAAATACAAGCTGGTTGCCAAACACCCAAATTTTGTCACCTGACTGTGGGGATCCTACAATGTCATAAGGGTAAAGATTGTAAGTTACTAGTTTTAGTGCTGTTGTAACTTTGAATGGTCCCTAAAGAAATGATTGTAAACCGAGAACTACCTGTATTGGTGAACATTACCAGATTAATATACAGATAGTCCTCAATTTACAATGGTTTGTTTAGTGACCATTCAAAGTTACAACTGCACTGAAAAAAGTGACTTATGACAGTTTTTCACACTTATGACAGTTGCAGCCATCCCTGTGATCACATGTTTTACATTCGGATGCTTGACAACTGGCACATATTTACGACAGCTGCAGTGTCCCTGGTCACGTGACCCCTTTTGCAGCCTTCTGACAAGCAAGGTCAATGGGAAAGCCAGATTCACTTAACAACCGTGTTACTAATTTAACAACTACAGCAATTCACTTAACAAATGTGGCAAGAAAGGTTGTAAAATGGGGCAAAACTCAGTTAACAAATTTCTCACTTAGCAACATATATTCTGGGCTCCATTCTGGTCATTAGGTCGAGGACTACCTGTACAATGATTGCATGAGAAGGTCAGGGTTCATTCAGGATTTTCAGAGCTCCTTCTGACTGATTCCTATGATGTAATCATTCTGCATATGAACAAAGAATATAGGGAAACTCTGGGGACCTTTCTTTTAGTGCTGGCTACTGGGATTTTTCAAAGAAAAGTGAATCTTACTGCAATCCATAAAATAACTTGCATTGTCTTATATTGTATTTTCAGTCTTTTGTATTATGCATTGTGGGTTTTTTTTTTAAAAAAACTAGGGTTAGATTATCTGAGTTTAATGTTGAATTTTAAAATTACATGATTAAACTTTAATCAAACTATTTGTAAGGTCTCTACAAAACACACTGAATAAATAATTATGCAAGAAGTCATACTGTGGATCTTGTGCAACAATTATTTAGAGATTCTTTATAGCCACTGTTGCTTGATAAATTAGAAAAAAAAAAGTTGGAACATGGGCATTTTGTAAAAACCCAAAAAAATGAAAACAGGAAAGACTGAAACTAGACGTCTCTTACTGTTCAGTACTGGATTTTCATGCTATGTTCTTGAAAATGGTATAAGTGGATGTGTAAAATTCTGTGCAGCATGTAATTGTGTAGTATCAGCAATCTATTTCCTTTATAGAATTATATTAAATCAAAATTTAATATTATTCATTTGATTCAATATGGTTGCCCACTCCAGAAAACTCTGGGCAGTTTTAACAAGGTTATTGTATTAGAAATGATAATAGTGTATTGTTATTGAGCCTTTGGCATTGAGTCATGCCGGCCACATGACCACGGAGATGTCTTCAGACAGCGCTGGCTCTTCAGTTTAGAAACGGAGATGAGTACCGCCCCTAGAGCTGGAAAATGTCTAGCACGCATGTGTGTGGGAACCTTTACCTTTACCTTACAGGAAATATTATGTCTTAAAAGAGGCTGCTTGTCTGGCTAATTCAATGTTCCCTTGGTTGATAAGATCTCTAAGATCCACTGTTTCTCCTAGATCTGTTTATCTAAAGATGCCATGGACTGAACCCTAGATTTTTCCACATGAGCTAAGGTTCCTTCTGCAGCTTATACTTCACTTAAAATAAAAACACTCCTGATGACAGAGAAGTCTACTGTTATTTTTATTTATCAAATTTATTTGCTGCCCATCCCATGGTTCAGACAACTCTGAACAGCCTACATCAAGATGAAACAACATATAATAAGAGTTATAAAAATAAAATGGATTAATATTACAAAAGTTGAAATAAGCTAGAGACAAGAGTTTGGAAGAGAGAGGTGAGGTCCTTCACTGTTAGTCTCCAGCCAGCAGCTTCTCCTTCAAGACCTCATGCCAGACAGCAAAGTCAGGTTTTAAGGGCTTTCCTGAAAGCTAAAATAGAGGGGCTGAATCTCACCTTCCGTAACAAAACGTTCCAGAGGTCACGAACCATGTCAGAGAAGGCTCTTCTGGATCCCACTAGCTGAAATTCTGGTTTTTGTTACTGATTGTACAGATTGTATAGTTTTGTATAGTAAAACATGTTTATTGTAAATTAATTTGAAATAAGTTTTCAATAGATCCTTATAATCCTTTCAGCATATCCCTCCCATTCTGAACTATTTCCTAATAAAAGGAGCAAAGGCCATCTGTATGGTTTTAAAGCACAGCACGTCGATACTTTGAAGCAAGTCTGTTTTCTATCTGCAGTGTGTGTGTGTGTGTGTGTGTACATCACTCAAATTATTGTGAACTGCAGCATCTGAACCAATCATAGCATTCCCCCCCCCCACTTCATTTGCATGTTCAGATGCTGTTGGTTGGAAGAGTCTCCCAGAAGAAGGACATTTGGGGCAATGGCACAATATGGCATTGAACGTGCTTCAGGGTTGCTTCCCACCTTGCAGGATGTCAAACTGTATGCAACCCACGTTTGCATTTTATCTATATATAGGCTTCCAATTTGCCCATGATTTCCTGCACAGGAGCATCTTCGTGTTAAGATCCTTTGTAAGATATGAACAGAAACCTCATTGAAATAAGTGGCAAAGAAGGCATTTTGGATCCAATCTTTTATTTTTTTTCTTAGCATAGCCACAATGGCCAAAACAGCAGCTTTATAGGATGTTTTTCATCACACTGTAAAAACATATTAGATTCCTTGTTAAAACTGTACATTGGTTTTAGACTCTCTGTGTAAGGAAGATAATACTGTACTGAATAATGTATGTGCACAGCAACAATTAAACTTTGCTCTTCTTCTTTTTATTGAAAAAAAATTAGATCTTGGTTGTGACTTGCCTGTGGTTTAAGAGAATAACTAAATAAAAACCAAAGCCCAAGAAAGCTGATTCATCCTCAACCAGGGTGAGTGACTGACTCCAAGCAGTACTATAAAATCAATCTGTCACTGCTGACCGCATTATAGATCAGCAGAGATATTCCGGCTGCAGTGAAGGAAGTTGCAACTAGCTGCCACGTTAGGCCTTGCCTTTTGAGCCAGACTACGAAATGGGAAGCAAGAATTATGGAATTATAGTGATCAGAATCAAGTTGTGAAAAATGAAGTAAAAGGAGATTTAAATTAAGCTGCTGTCTGATTTGTATATATATTTTCTATCATTATGCATTCAAATTGGTTGTTACGATAAATTAATTAAGCAGGCAATTCATGCTACCCAGGAATATAATTTAAAGCCTTGGGTCATATAACCCACATTACTTTTTCATTAGATGTATGTAATTTCAACCTACTTAAGGGAATGATTATGGTGTTAAGAATTTTGTGTAGCCCTTTTTATACATATGAATATAAAAATTATAAACGTGACAGTTAAATGCTGAACATTCTAAAAAGCAAGATCTAGTTTTTACTTGGTTGAATAGTATTTCTTATATGGAAAGTAAATATTCATATGGTTTGATTAACAAAATCTAACCATTTAGCCATAATAATATAATGAATTACAAGTTAGCCTTGTATTCTATATAGAAAAACAAGTTAAAATGGATTTAATAGAAGCTGGATTCAGTTTTAGGTAAGATTATGGGTATAATTATTATTCTATTCAGATACTATAAACTAGGTTTTCAAAAAGAGTTGATATATCTGAATATAAATATTTAAAAATTAAACTAAAATCTTTAAAAATTAATTTTAGAAATCTTGCTCTTAGCTGATTCTGCTGAGGGGAAGAAGTAATTAGTTTTAATTTTTATTAATTACTTTCTTCACATATCAATCTGAATTACTCATCCAAATCCTACCATATATGGTACATAGGAGCAAAACGAAACTAGGGTCCTGACAGGAATTTGAATTCTACTTAATACAAAGTATCGTCGACATTAGAAGATGTGAAGAATTTAGAAGTACTTTCTATCTTTCATCTTTGGGATCAAACTTGCCAAATGCAAACCAAGGCTATGATGAAATATTCGGATAATATTTGGAATGGAAATATTTGGATAATATTTGGAATGGAAATATTTGGGGGCGAATCACTGGCCCCCACGGAGAGGGCTCGCAATTTGGGCGTCCTCCTGGATGCACGGCTGTCTTTAGAAGAGCATATGACGGCCATGGCCAGGGGGGCTTTTTATCAGGGCCGCTTGATAAGCCAGTTGCGTCCCTTTCTGGATCGGGACTACCTACGCACGGTCACTCAGGCACTCGTCACTTCCCGCCAGGACTACTGCAATGCTCTCTACATGGGGCTCCCCTTGGGGTGCACCCGGAGGCTCCAGTTGGTCCAGAACGCGGCCGTGCGGGGGACTATGGGAGCGATGGGCGCTCCCATGTGACACCTCTCCTGCGCGAGCTGCACTGGCTTCCGGTGGTCTTCCGAGTGCGCTTCAAGGTGTTGGTGACCACCTTTAAAGCGCTCCATGGCTTAGGGCCGGGGTATCTACGAGACTGCCTTCTGCTGCCAATAGTCTCCCACCGGCCAGTTCGCTCGCAAAGAGAGGACCTCCTCAGGGTGCCGTCGGCCAGACAATGTCAGCTGGCGACCCCAAGGGGGAGAGCCTTTTCTGTGGTGGCACCTGCCCTCTGGAACAACTTACCCCCAGAGATACGCACGATACAGACCTCCGGACTTTTGGTCGGGCCCTGAAAACACATCTGTTTCATCTAGCTGGGCTGGCTTGATCCCATCCTTTCGGTTTTAATTTGAAATTGGTTTTAACTGGGTTGTTTTAAACTGAGGGCCGAAATTATTTAATGTCTTTTAAAGTGTTTTTTAAATTTTATATGTTATGTTTTATCTCAGCTGTTCACCGCCCTAAGTCCTGTTGGAGAAGGGCGGTATAAAAATCAAATCAAATCAAAATAAAAAATAAATAAAGTTGTCAAATAATCAGTTTATCTCACAAATGTTCATTGCTGCTCACATTTCTTTGTATTGAAATCTTGGATGAATAAAAAATCCACCCATCATATATGAAGGAAACTCTTAAGAACTTGCAAAATATGATTTGATCCAAAACCATTTAAATATTACTAGATTTGAGGAAGGAATATAGCTAGCTTTTTGCTCATTGGTTTAGCCAGTGACAATAATGTGCCAGTTTATAGATCAAAAGGATGTGTCATATAGTCATTAATCATTGGATATTACTAAGAGAATTCTAGCCTTTGCTTGTTCTTGGTAGGGTTGTAACTTAATGAAAGTGAGGATTCATGGGAGCCTCTGTTGAGGCTGTTTGGTGAACCATACATTCTCAAAGGACTGGGGATGGCATTGTGGTGAAGATTGTCAGCCAGACAGTGAATTCTAGCTGGCATAGTCTCTCTAAAGAAAGGAGAGATCATGAGATCACCCATGTACACTCTGGACAGTTGCTCCTTGTGAATAGACTGCAAGAATGGAAGCTTTTGCAATTGGCTCATGAATTGAGTGGCTTGGGTTGAGGGATTTCAACCAAGTTAAGGCATGTAATATTGGTTCTATGGATACAAAGTTTGCAAGAGCTTCATCTCTTAAATACTTTGGGGAGTAATTAATTTACAGCTAAAGATAGTGTTTTATTTGAGTGGCAGAATAACAGAATTCCACTTGGCGAGTCAACATTGTCTCTGGATTAAAAAGAATAAATAAAGAAAAGGGTTTTGAAGGCTTAAAAACTTTTGGCAAAGACTTAATAAGGAATCAATATAAGAGCAACCTTAAAAAGAGGAATTATATTAGATTTGCTCCACAAATTATTTGAGCAAATCGACAAGTAAGAATCACTTGATACTGAATTGATAGGTTTTTTAAAAAAAGAGTGGATGAAAGATTTGTAAAGATGGTAGATGATATGAAATAAGAAATTAAGAAGATGGAAAAATGTGTAAAACAAGTGTTTGGAGAGCTAAGAGAAAATAATGACAAAGTGGAAATTTTAGAGAGTGAGGCAGAAGTTAGAGACAGAATTGGAAAGAGAATTAGATGCACAGCTACAGTATATGTGGTACCTTGCTCAATAGTAGTACATGTGAGAGGGATCTTGGAGTCCTAGTGGACAACCATTTAAATATGAGCCAGCAGTGTGCAGCAGTTGCCAAAAAAGCCAACACAGTTCTAGGCTGCATAAACAGAGGGATAGAATCAAGATCATGTGAAGTGTTAATACCACTTTATAATGTCTTGGTAAGGCCACACTTGGAATACTGCATTCAATTTTAGTTGCCATGATGTAAAAAAGATGTGGAGACTCTAGAAAGAGTGCAGAGAAGAGCAACAAAGATGATTAGGGGACTGGAGGCTAAAACATATGAAGAACGGTTGCAGGAACTGGGTATGTTTAATTTAATGAAAAGAAGGACCAGGGGAGACATGATAGCAGTGTTCCAATATCTCAGGGGCTGCCACAAAGAAGAGGAAGTCAAGCTATTCTCCAAAGCACCTGAGGACAGGACAAGAAGCAATGGGTGGAAACTAATCAAGGAGAGAAGCAACCTAAAACTAAGGAGAAATTTCCTGATAGTTAGAACAATTAATCAGTGGAACAACTTGCTTCCAGAAGTTGTGAATGTTCCAACACTGTAAGTTTTTAAGAAGATATTGGAGAAGCATTTGTCTGAAGTGGTGAGGGTTTTCTGCCTAGGCAGGGAGTTGGACTAGAAGACCTCCAAGGCCCCTTCCAAGTCTGTTATTCTATTCTATTCTATTCTAGATAATCTGGCTTTATTGAAATTAGAGAGAATGAATTTTGTCTAGGATTTAGCATTCCCAAAGAATTCTAATGAAGATATTAGAGAAAAGATTAATAAGGTCTTGGCAATTTGTTTGGATTGAGAATAGGAGAAGAATAAATTACACAGAATAAATTCAAGATTTGTGAGAATAAGAAACATTCCAAGGGATGTTTTGGGGCACTTTGTCAGAAAGAAAGAAAGAAAGAAAGGAAGGAAGGAAGGAAGGAAGGAAGGAAGGAAGGAAGGAAGGAAGGAAGGAAGGAAGGGAGGGAATCAATCTTCACTTAAAACAAAAACTAAAATCAGTATTGAGTGATTATTATGGTAGATTTGTTGGGATGGAAATTAATTCACACAATACTAAGACTTTGATACTGAGGACTTTGTGCCACAAAGGAAACTAAGTATTGTTTTATAAATGACTTGTAGAGATTGGTAGTTTTTTCTTATGAAAATTGGTGTTTGATAGAGGATTGGAATGGAATGATCTCCCTACAACTTGACAGAACTTCTGAGGAAAATGTTAGTCACTCAAAGCAAATTATGAAAGTTTTCTTTGATTTCAAGGACAAAATAGATATATGGTTGATAAATGGACACAGAAAAATGGTAAATTAAGAACATATAACTAACTTTGTCAAATACATTGATCCTTTACAAGAATAGACATGATTTAGATTTCAAAGAACTTGGCTACTAAGGTTTCTCAAGTAGATATATTACCAAAGACTTTTTTAGATCATAATCCTGTGAGTTGGTTTATAAAAGAAAATCTAATTCTTTTATATGGAGACTGAATAAAATGTTGCTATAGAAAGAAGCAATAGTGGAAGATTACAGAAAGGAACTAAAGGATTTTTTTAAAAAAGTAATGTAGGTAAAGACACTGATTTAATAATGGTTTTGGGTGCAAATATAGGTTTTATTAGAGATTATTTTATACAACATAATAAATTTGAAAGAAGAGTCAAGAGAAAGCAGAAGCTATTTTCAATGAAATAAAGAGAATAAAAATTTATAGAGAAGAATTTCTCAACAAATTAAGGTTTAACAATGACAATTATCTAAGTTAATGGTAAAAGAAATGAAGATAAAAAACACATTGTGTAACACAGAATTTTTTGTTTGCATTAAAGCTAGAGAAGTGCCTAGCATGTAAAGTACCAAAGGAAATGAAAATGATATCAAAATTACAAGAGAGAGATACTATACTAATGGAGGATTCAGCCACACAAAAAGCATTCTATCAAAATTATTCCAATTTATATAAAGGAAGTGACATCCCACTAGAGAAAATAGATGAATATCTAAAAAAAGCAAATCTTCCAAGGATTACAGAGGGACAGAGACAGATTATGAATGGATCTAATACAATCAGGAAAGTTTCTGGTTATAAAAAAAACATTAAACTACTGAAGGTGCTTGGATCAGGTGGGTCATTAGGTTTTTATTACAAATGTATTACAATGTAAAATGAATCTTTTACAACCTGTACAGAATACAGTGACTTCTATCCTATACGGAGGAAAAAAATCAAAACTGAAAAGACAGAAGTGTAACATTAACTGAAAAAGGCACCAGGTCTTATTTTCGTGAGATGTCTTCCACTGACTCACCTCACAGCAGCAGCACTAACAGCCCCACCTAGCAGGAGCCCTCTGCTGGCCCACTTCTTCTGCAGCTGCTTGTTGCCACTCGTGCGAGTGCCCCTGGCCTCCATTTCGTCATCAGAGGCCTTCAGGAAAGGCCCATGCAGCCAAAAAACGGGCTCCAGATTGATGCATGTGGAGCATCCAGGCCTCGTTTCACCATCAGAGGCCTTCAGGAAAGGCATGACATGCATGTCAATCCAGAGCTCTTTTCTTGGCTGCAGAGACCTTTCCTGAAGGCCTCTGACAGCAAAACGAAAGCCAGGGGGCGCTGGATGTGTCAATCTGGAACTGCAATCTGACTGCAATGAAGGGTGGGGGCAACGAGGGCAAGCAGCAGCAAGCGGCAGCGGAAGTGGGCTGGCCAAAGTGTGTGGGGGTGGGGGTGTGTGAGGCCTGGCTGCAACTGTCCAAAGGTAAGCAGCTCCATCCCCCCATCCCCACCCTCACTTTACCCGTGCACCTCACCTCACCCCATGTAACCAGGTGCAACAGAGTGGGCGGGTCTTAATTGGGGCTTATTTTGGAGGTAGGGCTTATATTGGGCATACAGGTAAAAATCAAGCTAGGTCTTATTTTTTTGATAGGTGTTATTTTTGGGGAAACATGGTACCTAAAGAAAGTCACGGTTTGACTTTAACAAGAAATTATAGGTTAATATAATTATTGTATACAATGTATTTGTACAACATACAAATTGTTTATAATCATTTTATCTGATAGACTGAAAATAATTTTGCAAGCTTTTATTCAATGCTAGCTTTATATAAGACAGTTCAAACAAAGCTTTAAAAATTCTAAATTCAAATACGTACGTTGATTCAGAAGATTTTAAAGATTGATATACAATTGAAACGAGAGGTCTTTCTTTTAGAATTGATGGACAAGCAGTTGGAAAAGTCATGGAACTTCATTTTTGTCGAACTCTGCAGTGAGATTATTGTATGCACAACACAGAAAAGTTCAGCACTACCCACAATGGAGGAACGGTTGGTGAAGATGATGGAACCTGCTAAATTGACTTCTCTGATTAGAAGAAAAAACAATATGTTAATTGTACCTTATGAACTTTTTACAGAAAACAGAAAAAAAATGATTTATGATTTTGATGATTAGAGATAACATATTACAGAAATGAAAGAGACATGTAACTTCACCGAAAGTAATAAATTTATAACTAGTTATAACTGCTCTGAAGAAGCTACTTCTTTTATCTTTTTATCTTTTTTCCTTTTCTTATACTTTTAATATTTTTTTTATTTCTTTCTTCTTCTCCTCTTTTCTCATTTTATAGTAGTATCAGGTTTATCTTTTCTAAAAATGATATTTAAAAATATTTAATAAAATTATAAAGCAAAATAATTTGCATTAATCTGACCTTTTATAGCTTTATGTCATTATACGTTATATTTAAGAATATGATCCGACGGAGCTTATTCACACAACCAACCTTTAAAGGAAAAGCAGCATGTTCACAGTAGGTGGCAGCAGGTGGCCAATTTTATCTGGGCTTGGAAGTTAAGCAGAGTCAGGCTCAGTTTTTGGATAGGAGACTACCTGTATTTCAAGTCTATAGAGGAGAGTAGGAAGGTGAATAATACATGCCTAAAAATGATGACCTCTTTTTCTATGCTACTTCTTGATTTAACAACCATTCATTTAGTCACTGTTCATAATTATAATGGCACTGAAAAAGGTGATTTACAACTGGACCTCACACTTGCAACCATTGAAGCATCCCTATGGTAATGTGTCAACATTCCTGTACTTAGCAACTAGTATGTATTTAGATGGTTGTAGGGTCCTAAGGTCGTGTGATCTCCATTTGAAATCTTCCCAGCTGGGATCTGACAAGAAAAGTCAATGAGGGAAGGTGGATTTGCTTAAAAACTTAATGATTCACTTAAGAACCCTGGCAAAAAAATCATCATAAACCAGACAACTTGCTTAGCAACTGCCTTGCTTAACAATGTCAATTCTGGTCCCAACAGTAGTCATAAATTAAGGCTACCTGTATAGTTTCCATGAATGACATTTGACTCAAGGAAGACTTTACTTTTATACCGATTGCAAATTTGGTGGGAGGTTGGTGACACTAGTGTTTCAATATACTATATTAATTAAAAAATTAAATTTTAAAAAATTGGGATATTAAATCATAGAATAATAGAATTTTGGTCAGTCTATCAAAGAAAAAAAAAGAGATTTGATTGTTTTTTTAGAATTGGCACTTACAATTGCTCACATTTTAAGAGAAAAGAAAAGTTCATATGATGAATACTTTTGTTTCTTCTGTGCACTAAGGTCCACAAATGACAAATTGGAGACTCAAAAGACTTCTTTTTAACTCATAAAAATACCTCAATTTACTTTTGGAAAACATTAATCCGAATAGCATCCTAGCAATTCACAATAGCAACCTTTGATCCAGTTGTGTTCTATCCATAAACAACTGAATGTGCTAGAATTTTATATGGATGAATGATAAATTGTGTATAAGTGAACAGAAATTAAAGCATCCTAGATCTAGATATATTTTCTTAGAAAAGTGTCTCATCAAAGAGGAAGAAATTTGCCTCTTATTAAGTATATTTGAGTGTGTAGCAATCTAATATGCAATCTAATATGATGAACGTTCAGTCAGTATAAAACCCAATGCTCTTCTAACAAATCTTTGATTATGGCAGTTCCATTCTGCACACCATGTGTCTTTTAGGCATGGTAAAAATGTCTAGACAATAAATGTAGTTGGTAAATGGAATTTATTAAGTCAGTGTAATCTCCTGGGTGGGATGAAACTTGCTAGCAATGTCTATCATAAAGAAAAAAACATCTTGGATTGATTACTTGCTTGCATGTGTAGGAAGTTTATAGATATTATAGAGATCATAATGTAAGACTGTTGGGCTTTCTATTCTATACTGAGATGATCTTAAAAACAGTGTCATGCTTCATTGGCTGAGAATACACATCACACTAAATATTAAACCATACCATAGACCTTTTGGTTTTGGTTTAGTATATAGTGTGAATCATGTCTATTCAACAAAATAATACTTAAGAAATTCAATAATTAAGGAATAAAATATATACCCACCAACTTGAGATCAGCAGTGTCATGAAATTTTCACAAAATTGCTTATATGAGCCTGGAAAAGAAATGGGAAACAGAAAAAAAGTACCACCATAGTAGTTGCTGAATATCTCTCTCCAGTTGTTTGTATCTAGGGAAGTTGGCTTGATAAACGGAGGTGTTGAGACAGCGGTGAAGCTGCTTTCTACAAGTAAGTTATATATCTGTGTGCTGGAAAGGCTTGGCTTATGTCTTTGGAAAGACTGGATGTATGGGGCATATATGTGATGGGCTAGTGTTTTACAGTTGAGGAAGGTTTCATATACATACATCCAGTGTTTCCCTGAAAATAAGCCCTCCCTGGATAATAAGTCCTCCCCTGAAAATAAACCCTCCCCGAAAATATTTAACCGCATGTGCAGCCGGTCCCTGCCATTTCCTTTGGTTAGGGTTAGGTAAGACTGCAAGAGGAGCCCCGTCTTGCTCCATGTGCCCCAAAATAATAAGACCTTGAAAATAAGGCCAAGCGCTTACTTTGGAGTTCAAAAAAATGTAAGACAGATTATTTTCGGGGAAACATGATATACACACACACTCATATTTTCAGAGGGTCATGTGTGAGGAGAGAAAAACAGATTTTTCTCATCAGATCTTAGGTCAGAGCTACAAATTCTTCTAACAGCCCTTCCTCTCTATATATTAAGGGGAAAAAAAGTTAACTGGATGTGAACATATTTTAGTTTTTCTCCACACTGGTTTATGGGTTGATGCAACGTAAAGATGTGAATTAAATTAAATCCTATTGATTTTTATCAGCAAAATGTTAGTAAATTGTCATCTTCTTAGAGAACAGAAGATATATGCTCACAAAATCAACTGCACAGCCATATATTTTACAGGTTCATCTGGAGGTGTCTGTAATGGAGAATAAAAAAGTCAAAATGGCACCTATGACTGAATGTTTGGAACCCTACATGGTCCCAGCAGCCATCTTGATTATTTCGACCTTCCCTGTGAAACTGCTACATGCAGCTTTACCCACCGGGAGCAATCAATGATAAAGTGAGTCCATAAATATCAAATTGCTCTGCCTGCCACAGCTCTGTGAAAGGCACAGTGTCCCCATTTGTTTCCTCAGAGAAAACAAGTCACAAGCCTGACGGCTGGGCCTATCCATTTTTTAAAAATAATGGAAATTTACTGTGAAAGTATTTCTGGAAAAATATGGGTTTTTTAAAAAAATAAACCTTCCAAATATATAAATTTTATATTTGAATTAAAGTCATCCAGAATTGAACTGGACCCCTTATGATCATATGCAAACAAGATTACAAATTTCTTGGCAACAATATGTGAAATGTTTTCATATCCCTTGTAATTTTGGGATATTTTTTGACTACCCAGTCTAGGTATGATTAATGGTACTTGCAGGCATATTGGGGATAAGAGGAAATACACATATACAATCAAATGCAGACATACATAACTTCATAGTCCTGTTCCAAGAAAATAAAATTAGATAAAACAACCAATGTCATAAAACTGTTCTGCTATTTCTTGATGGCTGAGTGGCAGTCAGGAATCTTGAGTATTATATCCAGCAACATCTGGAAGGTTACGGGGTCCACTAACGTTAGACTGGACTGCCTCTAAATTTGCAGTTATTTTGTGCATAAAAGAGAGAGACTAGGTGTGCAAGAGAAGGCAGAAGCATCATATTTCCTGACTTGTATATGTATAACAGAGTTATGAATATTTTTGATGGTTTCCTGTATTTTTTTAGCTGTTCCACATTCAAATTTATCAGAATTGATGTTTTATGGTATGTGATGTCATGCAATAGTCCTCTAGTGACTGTTTATACTTTTGATGGTGGTGGTACCGACACTGGAATTCCCTCCCCAGTAAGTATAATTGATTATTTTTGTGTGTGATTTAACAAATAATTTAAAGAGCATTTTAATTCTCTACCTTTCCCTCCATAGTAGCCAAGCTTGATTTGCTGCTAGATTGCTCATGCCTTGTATTTTTTTAAAAATGTATTTTTGTTTTTGGTTTATTATGTTGCATTGCTTGTTCATTATTTTAAATAGCATTTTATTTTGGGTTTTTAAAAAATTCCTGGCTGTGATAATTATTTATTGAGTGTACTGTTAACTGCTGGGGGCTGGCCTGGAGGTTGGGAATGCACAGTATATAAAATGAACAGAAGAAAGCGTATTTGAGAAGCCAGTTGGCAGATTTCAATGCTTTTGGTTCTACCACAATTTGATTGTACCACATTCTGAAATTATGTTAATAATCCCTTATTTCCGTGGAATCCAGGGAATGACAGTTTTGAGATAGAGTTCCAGCAGATCATTTTCTGCTCCCTTAAGATACATTATCCAGAACATTTTTTTGATAAGTGGAACTTGTGATAAAATACCAGCATGATCTAGGTAGCTAATTTTCTAATAGCTGTTCTCTGACACTATGTCAGAACAAGTTAAGAATGATATAGATTAGAATTGCTACATTGTTTCCCTCCTAACACCTGGATGCTTTGTAACACCCAAACCCATGTTTTGTAACATCACATTTCAAAAGTGCAGCTTCCCAATGCCTATATTTCATGCCAAAGTGTTTTAATGAGCTTTTTGTATAACTATTGTGCCTGCTGTAAAACTATTACTGATAGACATCTGCTGGGAAAATGTAAATGAAGTAAAAAGTAAGTTGCTTTTGACAGCAGCTGGAATGTTTGAGCTTTGATGTACCTTCCCAATTGTTCCTGATTATGTGATGGATGTCTCTTAGCAGCTGTTTTGCAATTGATATAGGCATGTGTCTGAATTACATGTAGTTTTTGGTCTTGTTGCATAGAAGGTACTCTTTCATTCTATCGATGCGTTATGTGGCCTTGGGGGATGTTTCCCACTTAGCCATCTCTATGCTCATCTTTGGAAGATTCCTATTCACTGCCTATGGCCTACAGTCATTAAGGATGCTTCCTGCAGGGATGTGTGTTCAACTGGTGAGAGTTGTTGTAAAGAATGTTGGTACCTAGCAGTTGGAGAAGCCTATATAAAAAAGATTTCTCATCACCTGTTGCTTATGTGTAAGATTATTTTCAGAAGATGTCAAAGCCTATCGTAGTCACATCCCCACATTTACCTTTGTTTAGATCAGAGGGAGTTAAACAGCTTTTATAGGTATGTACCTGTAGGGCTGCAGGCAAGATACAGCTATTTCTTTGGCAGCTATTTTCTTTCTCTAATGGATGGAAGGTTTCACAGCTGTGATCGAGGATGTCAGTACAGTAACTGTGGCTTGCACAGGCATGTGCTTCGGCTATACAGGAGGGAGCTGCTCAGCAGCTGTCCTGCAAACTGCTACTAAGTGACTGTGTGGGGCATGCAATGCACAAAGCCTTTGGGTGTGTGTGCACGTTGTGTGTAACTGATCCTGAGCAGTGTTGTGCTCACAGAAAAGATGGTTTCCTGGCAGCTCCTGCTGCTGGACTGCATAGGCATAAGGTTACATAAAGTCACGGGGTTAATTTTCCAGTTGCTGCATTAACATCTGGAAAATTGCTGCCTCTTCTCCCTGCACACCTCTCTCCATGCTTCTTCCCAGCTGTTGTCAGGGACGCGGGTCGGCGCCGGCAGCTGGTCTCGGCCGCGTGCACACCCACTGGGACTTTCCAGGCAGCTGCTACCTCTGGCGCGCCTAGGTTTTGGGTGGGCAAATGGAGAAAAAGGAGAGAGAATGAGGGGGGGGGGGGACGGGACGGGCGAGGAATACCTGCTCTGCAGTTGCGACTCCTGGCGCGCCCTGCTCCCCATCCCATCTTCTTCTTCTTCCTTCTCCTCCCTCCTTCCCATCCCACGCTTTTGATCTCGGAGCTTCGGCGCTGCCATTCCTTGCAGCCGGGCACATGGATAACAATAACCAGCTGTTGCGTGTGCACGCAGGCGTGCGGCTGTTTCCCAGCCCGTTAAAGTATGTGTGTGCGCGCGTGTGTGTGGAGGCGTGTGCGTGTGTGGAGGCGTCATTCGCGTAAAGGGAGCGTGGAGATCTCCAGCTACGGGAGCACCCGAATCGGGGTCCCCCCACAACCCCACCTGGAAAGGCGGGGAGTCGACCGGCGTCGTCCCTTCGACCTGCCACCGCCTGGCCTCAGGGATCACTCTCCAGGCACGTCCCGCCCGCCTGCTCTTGATCCATTCCCAGTGACGCGGCTGCGGTAGCGCCGGCGGCAAAGCCCGGCTTCTTCCGCCGGTTTATCTCCAGCACCAGCACCGCAACCTCAGCTCTCCACACACCACCCTCCCACCACCCCAAACCTGGCCGGGGCTTCCCCGCGGCGAAATCTCCATTGGCCCGCGGTGGAATCGTACTTTAAGGCGACCGACGGCTTGAACCCTCCCCGGGTTGGGGGGCGCATAAACCGAAGACGGGCACCATTTCAGAGAAGAAGGGTGTGTGCGCGCGCGCCTCTCTCTCACACACACATATACACACACACACAAATACACGCACGCACGCAGAGGTACGCAGGCGCGCGCACAGCGTGTTTCTCTCCCGTTTTCGAGTCCTCCCCTCAGCGAACGGCAGGAATTTGAATGAAGAGTGGTCCTCCTCTTCTTCTTCCTCCTCTTCCTCCTCCTCGATCTCTCGTTGGGATGCCAAGCCTGAACTTGGGGGCAGCGTCGCTTGCGGAGAAGCAGGTAGGCAGCCGGGGTCCCTCGAAGCGGGGTCTCGGCGCGAGGCTGCTAATGCAGCCGTCCCAACTCGTGTCGGCGTGCGCGTGTCGCCTTTTGTAAAAGCTTGAGGAGTGGGCGGGGGTGGGGGGGATGGTGGAGGGAGGAAAAAAAAGATCGACGCTTCTCCCTCCTTCTTGCCGGTCCCCTGCCCTGATCTCCCCCCCCCCCCACCGGGCTGCCTGGGAATGCCGGGGAGCAAGAAAATAGGCAATGTAGGCGGAAGGTCCGGGGGCGCCATCCAGACGAGGGAAGAGGGGGGCTTGCAGGAGGGAGGAAGAGGAGGAGGAGGAGGAAGAAGAAGAAGAAGAAGGCGAGATTTGCCGGGATGCGGGCAAGCTGAGCGATTTCCTTGCTTTCTCAGGCATGGAGTTCCGGATGGATCTTCAAGCCTGCTGGGCGCAGCTCTCTTTGGCTCGTTTTCTTACCCCGGTCTCTGCAAGAGCATTAGCAGCAGGAGGGGAGGAGTAGCTTTTCATTTATTATTATTATTATTATTTTTTTTTAAAAAAAATTTGCAAGCACGGTTGTGGCGGCGGCAACAGGAGGAGGAGGAGGAGGAGGAAGCGAAGCCCATCCCCGCAGCCTCCTGCCTCCGCTTCTGTGTCATCCCAGGAAACTTTGGCAGGAGCGCTTTGCGGAGCCCGCGAAGGCTGGTTTTGGGCTTTTTTTTTTTTTTTTTTTTTTTTTTGGGCGGAGGGTCGATGCGTCTCCCGGTAACCCCGGGTTTGGGAAACCTTGGGCGGCTTGGCTGCGTGCAGAAGAATGCCCTTCTCGCCTGCCCGCTTCTATACTCAAATTAAATGTAAATGAAACGCTGACGCTTCGTTTCCACACTGAATATAAAACCGGCCTTTTCTACAGGAGCATCACGCTGGAGTTCTGCACAAGAGCGTGCAAGTTTCGAGGGAATTGACCCTGCATGATGTCTGGTTGTGCTGGTGTGTGTGCGAGAGAACAGGTGGATCAGTCCATTTTGTATTTAAGCAGCAGCAGCTCCTCAAAGCACAAAGCTTCTCAAGGAGAACCCAAAGAACTGGATGGAGGGAAGAAGCCACACAGGGCAGACATTAGTGGAAATAGTGTAGCAGTTGACTATTGAGTACTGCCGTGGCGGCACACACCTCTCTAGGTTGCCGTGGATATGTGTGCACGCAAGACATATATGTATATACATTGATTTTCATCATGGATGGCCAGGAGCAAAGCATGGAGGATTCAAGTCATCCATCTCGGGAGCTATGATTGCTGTCTGTTGTATTTATGAGCCCAGGTGTATGGTCCAGGAAATCCTATAACCCTGTAATAAATCTACAGTTAATCTTCTACCCAGTAAGTTTTCAGGATCTGTGGATTTGAGCAGGAAGAAGCAGAGAAGTGTCAGTGCAGATTAAGAGGCACACACAAGTGTGTTTCATTTTATACATGGGCTTCAGATCTATCTGCAATGGGTTACATTAGCCAAAACATTTGATCCGTGCTAGAAGACAATAGCCATGGAGGCAAAGTGCCCCATTTGCCCCCCAGGTATCATGATATCATCTTTCAGCACTTGGGCTAAATGGTTTTGCAAGGCACGGCCCCTCCTGGCAAGTCTAGGAAAAGTGCAGCTTGACAACAGTGCTAATATTTTTAAGCCAGCCTTATTTGCATGCAGCATGCATTTTTAAGCAAGAGCTCTCCTGGTCTTTCCATGCCCTGCTCAAGTCACCTAGCAGGAAAACCAGATGATGAAACTAAAGGAGACAGAGGTTGTGATGGGGTATATGATAGTATCTGAGAAAAGGAAGGAAGAACAAGATTGCAGAAATTCTTCTGCCCTGATTTGCTTGAAGGGCAGCAGTGACTGGAAAAGGGACCTTATGCTAATGTTTTGTTGATTTTTAGGATTGTGGGAAATATTTTTTTTCTTTTGGAATAATTGTTCTTCTGTAGGTCTCTCCTAGCGCCCCTCAAGTGATGCCCTCTGTATTGCTATACTGTTTCTAGAATCTCCAAGTATTGCCCCTGCTGTTTGGAAATTATGGAACATATAGTACCAGATAACATAAAACCAGTCAGTGGCTGTTGTCAATTTCCAGTCAATGGATTGTTTCATAATGTATAAGTGGTTTGTTTTGTGGAATGTTTGAAGTTTGGTTAACATTGTGATTTAAATGCTGATAACTCCAGAAAAAGTCCTCAAACTCAAGGATTTGATGATATGTGATGATCACCTAAGGATAAATGCAAGAACATTTTCATATGTGTGTAAAGGGAAGATTTATTTTTATTTATAGATTTACTTTTGGGCATTCACAACCTGTTTATCAGCATAAAGTAGAATATTGATATTTATCAACTTTTGGATAGTCTTCATTTATTCTGATGTTAGCTTTGTGACATTCATCTCAGTTGTAACATTTTTAATTTCTCTCTTCTCTCAGAAATGTTTGCTTTTGAATAAGTACATTTACTTACGGCCTTTCCTAATAAAGTTGCAATCTTATGGAAAACTCTAGAATTTAATCAGCTTAGAGGCAGAGATTTATTTATTTATTAAATTTATATAGCTACCCTCCTGACTAACACAATTCTGGGCAGTTTACGAAATTAAACATCCAGAAAATCAGCTCCCCAAATAACTGCAAAAACCATTAAAACAATACAACTATTAAATTCATAGTCAACAGGAGAAAGCACCATTCATTTTTCTAAAAGCACAACCACGTTTGGTTTTCCACCAGGTTCATAGGATTCTCAGATGACAAAGCTATATCTTCAGACTCTTCTAGAAGGCCAACAAGGTCAGCGCCAACAAAGAGATAATGGAGCCTTCCTTTTGAAAACAGGTTGATCATTACCACTATGTGCAATCAACAGGGGCCAAATATATAGGGCAGCCTCTCTCTGTGTCTGGCATCTTTTATCTCCAGCATGCTCGCTGGAGAATTCCGGAACATACAGTCCACTCAACTTAAAGTTGCCATGGGCACTTAAGGCATGATTGGCAGGGATACAAGTGAGGGCCTTCTCCCAGGTGCTTCTCTACTACAATATGAATTCCTCTTCAAAAGAGTCTGGACTGGCTCAATTCATGTTGCCTTTCTCCCAACAGACACATGGTTAATTTACAGCATGTTCCTTATTTCTTTCTTCTTCATATTTGTTTTATATTTCATTATAGAAATATAATGAAATTTTAGAATTAATATAATTAATTTTAGAATTAATTGCTTTAAACCAAAGGAATGGAAGGGTAGGACATACATAAAGAAATTTGTGATTTTAGCAGTATTTTTCCTCATGATATCTCCATGGTGTAAGATTTGGAAGGAAGGATGAATCTTAAACAATGACAAGCTACATAACAGAGCAAGGATTAGAATTTGTTGTTTTCTCTTCTGTCCTGGGAAGCCTTGCAACATTATATTTACTTTCAAACTTTTTTCTTATACAACCCCCCCCCCCCCCCCCATTAACTGGGTTGCTACAGAATGCAAGCATTTTGCAGAAGATTTTTGGATAATTTCTAAACAGTCCTCTACCGCAATTCTTCAGATTTGACAACTTTAAGATCTGGGGAGTTCAATTTCCATTCCATGGTGGCTGGGGAATTCTGGGAGTTGAAGTCCACACATCTTAAAGTTATCAGGGTTGAGAAATCTAGCATCTTATCCTTGCTAGCTGCTGGTTTTCTAGTACTCAGTAGGATACACAGCTGCATCTGGTTTAGGCTCTTTGTAACTTGGTCTAAGGACTACCATGCAACTACTAGGCCTTTTCTCTTTCTGGACCCAGGAAACAATCATATTAGCATAAATTGTGCTATCGGGAATGCTGTTGTGTTGTGTTGTGCTGCTGTCTGTACAGTTGTAACACTGTTAGGAAAAGAGATTGGTGCCTGATAAAGAAACTCTTATTCTGAGAAAGTGTACATCAATAGGTAAACATTCTTTTGAAAATGCAACATATAAACCAGTTTGTTCAAAGTTCAACATATAAACCAACATATAGTTCAACTTTAGTCCAAGGATCTGGAGTCACTTGTAGCCTAAATAACACAGAATAGCCAGCATAGAGACTAGATAGGAAGGTTTGATCCCTCAAAAGACATGTCCCAAAGGTGCTTTTTCAAGAAGCAATTGGACTTTCTGGTTTTTCTTTGAAGACATTTTGCTTCTCATCTAAGAAGCTTTTTCTCATCCAAGAAGCTGCTTCTTCACTTCTGAGAAGTGAAAGATTTTCAAAGGAAAACCAGAAAGTCCAGTTGCCTCTTGAAAAAGCACTTTGGGGGCAACCATGACTTGGATGACTGAGAATCTCCATAGATACTCAGAAGACATGCTGAGCCAACTAGAGATGGGCTGTTTGTCAATCTATACTACACTGCCCCAAGGCTTCTCCTAAATGTGCCCTAGATTGTTTACATGGAAAATTTTGGGATAAGAAGGAAGACACCCCTTGTATGCCAGAACACAAATGACTACAAACTGCCTGAGGAACAGGCTGGTGATAAAATTGATATTATATTGTGACTTTTTTTTCTACAAAGAGATGATGGGGCATTTTCATCCTATGACAAATGGAATATGTGGATGAACACTCTGGAAAAGTGTAAACATTTTGAAAACTCTCAACACAATCTTAAATTAAGTCATTGTGAGATATTAAAATTGGGTGTCCCTGGAGCACTGCTGCTTCTTACAGTCGTCATTGCCATACTGAAGCCTCACCAGGAAGAATTTTCTTGATATTTGCTTCGAACCAGGAGTTTGCTCTGACTTAACACTAGTTGAATCTCTTGTTGTGTCAGCACATCTGGAGGGTGCCAGATTGGGAAGGTTAACCAGACACACTCAGACATCTAAATTAATACTAAGAATGTCTTTTAAAGAAATGCATCTCCCACTTTCATGAAATACTTTCTAAAATTTTTAGAGAGACAGTTTCAATGTCAAAATAACATTAGTTTATGGTTCTCTTATGTTCAATACAAAGAAACGATTGAGTCTTGTGATGTATGTGCATTGCCAGAAAGTAGCATTTTATTATCTAGAAATGGTTTCTAACTACAAGCTGAAGTGCTATAGAGAAAAGGTTACTTTCATATTCCAAAGCACTGACTTGCTACTCAGATACAAGAAAAATAACAAAAAGGCTTGCAATGATTTAAAAACTATATATTTATTACGATATAAGTGTTGATGAATTACAGGCCATAACAACTTGGTTCTATCAGCACTGAACTTGGTTAAATGCTAAATAGATGTTTGTTCCCTATCTGATATCAAAAGGAGAAGGAAGGAAGAGGGAAGAGGTACAAAAAAAGGAGAGAGAGCAAGGATTTTGTTAACCAATGGATAAAAGCAAGCTGATCTCTTAGCTGCCATACAGGTTTTCCTTGGAAACAAGGATCCTGACAGACCCTTGGATTCAATAGAAGAGAATATACAGCACATAGTTCAGGGTTGTGAAGTCTTTGGCGCTCTCTGAGCTTGGTTGTTTGCTTGCAGACATTTACCTAGTCAGGTAATGAAATGTCTGCAAGCAAACAGACAAGCTCAGAGAGCACCAGGGACGCTATGACTCCTAGATTATTTACAGATAGAATTTCCTAGAAGCTCCCATCAAAATGCATCGTACAGTTGTCCAGTATTTCCTTAGATGTGTGCATGTATTGGTGTGCGAGAAGAAAAAGTACGAAACTAATGATGGAGAATGATTGAAAAAGTCATCCTTAACCCCCCTCCCCAGCTCCTCCTATGATCCCATTTAACGATCCATGTAGGAGACAGGGCAGTTATGCAAAAAAGTATTCCTATAAAGCACCTTGGCTTTCTGGCTGCCAGCAAAAAACAGGGTGGTGCTTTCTGTTTCATAATCCCAGGAGAGTGATAAGGAAATGAATATTTCTTTTATTGATGACTGAAATGGGGTTTTTCTGTGATTTATTTTAGGTTTTAAAAATTAATTTCATTTGCAATGACCTTGAAGGAGAAATATTGCAATGGTTACTTCTCTGGTGCTTTCCACCTCTCCTGAGACTTGTGATTACTGAACAGCGATAAACAAACAGACCGAATGTGAAGTGCTCCTGTGGACAAGTGATCAATTTATGTTTGAGTTTAAGAGTGAATAGTTCGGTTCTTTCGTTTTTCTGGATTTTCAGTCCTGTAACTCTTCTACGAATAAAATAAAATGCCGGAAACCTGTTTTGCATGAATACTATGATGGAGAACAAAATAAAAATGTCAATTATTCTGCACATTAAAAATCCTTCATGAAGAAATGCCCTTCTCAACAGGCAGTGGGTTAAGCTTCAACAAATGGCTCTGTTCATTGGAGAATTTAAGCTGGCAATATTTTTTTCAGGAGGCACTTATTCTTGTTTCAAGGCTGAAAGTCAGCACTGAAGTCTATAGTTAACAATTATCTGAGGCTTATTCCCCTGGCTATCATGCTCCATGGCAGTTTTAGGGAAAATCTGGACCAGTTTCCCACGATCCTGTCTGACTTTGAGATCTCAACTATGTTGCAGCATGGAGAATTAGGACAGTGCTGTATAGTGGCAAGAGCATTGGATTAGAATGAGAAGGGGTCAAAATCTGCATTCAACCATGAATATTACTGGGTGATTTAGGGCCAGTCAAACTAACTTTTCCTCACAGTCTGTTCTGAGGTTAAAATGGGAATGACAAGTAATAAGGATGTTGCCTTTAGATCTTGGAGGAAAGGGATATTATAAATGCCACAAACCAGTAAATGAACGTGCATGATTTGATCCATTACTGCAAACATTTCAGAACTGATATTGCAGATTTTTATGACTGCTTCAGCCACAGTTGATGTGATACCGTATTCCCCCTTCTCCAGTAGCTATTTGCATTCTGCCAGAGGCAGAGGCGTTTGTATGAACAGGGCATGATTTGACTGTCAACATCAGGACATATGTAATGATTTGCCGGTCTGAGATGAAGGACAATCTAATGGTTCATAGGAATTACCTCCCTTGATGCTATCTTCTGAATACTATGCTCAAAGGAAAGCAGATTAGAGTAGATAACCTTTGGTAGTGGCTCTGAGACATAAGAATGCAAAAGGCTTCTAAACAGAATTGCCTGATCATTTGATATACAAGGGAAATGTCAGGGTTTTGATGTGAGCAATGCTAAATGACATTCATTGCCATCTCCAATTCCCAATGATTTTAGCCCAAATACTGTATATTATCCTTTTTTGTGGTCTCTCTCTCTCTCTCTCTGTGTGTGTGTGTGTGCCTTTGAGGCAGAATTTTAACTCCTGATGACTGCTTGGACTTTGGCAAAGTTTTGCATAAATGGTTTGCCATAGCCTCCTTCCAAGGACTGAGAGAAAGTGACTAGTCCAAGGTCATCCAGTTGGCTTTGTTACTAAAGTGGGACTAGAACTCCCAGTCTCCTCCAGGTTTCTAGTCTGATGCCTTAATTTCTACAAAAGGATAGAATCTTTGGGGGGGAAAGGGAGACAATCATTTTCCATAATTCAAACATCTGAAGGACTGCATGTTCTGGGCACATACTGAAGAAGTGGAGCATATTGTTTTTTGCCAAATATTTATTTCGTATTTGCTGTGAAGGAGGAAACATGAAAGTTAAGTCTTTGTAATGGCTCCAAATTGGCTATCAATTCCCAGCTAAAAGTTGGTGGATCCTTAGAAATATACTTCAGGATGACATTTCAAACTGGATCTCTTTCTGAGCTAGATTGCTACATATCTGGACTACAATGGCATTAAGAGTTTATTTATATTACTGGTAGTATTTTATGTTTGCATAAAAACACCCCTTTTGTTAAATGCATCATTGAAATAATGAAGATTCAGGAAGTCAGTGATTAATTTTTGGTAGAACAGATGTATACAGTCTTTGAACAAATATGCTGGTTGCAAACACATTGCCTGTTACTTCTGTCTGTTGAATGGGATAATGCTATTCTTCATCTTTACAGGTCCATCCAAATAGTACATTCCTTAAAGTGTGTATTTTGCATCAGATTATACTATCATTCCTTAAGCATTCTACTCCTCAATCTGTTGGATTTCCTTTTCCAAAATTTCCAGCCTTTTCATAAATCACAAGCTATTATAAATACAATTCTTTTCCAATATGATAAATATATGGCAGAGATAATTGAGGCAAAATATAGGATTAAGATTTTCACCCCAGTTTCTAACAGATGTTGGATCAGGTCATGACTATTAATGGCTTGCAGCAATGCAAGATTGTCAAAAGTTCAGATATAATGCTTATTGTATATATTTTTTGTAGTGTCATGATCAATCTGTCATGTTTTGTGTTGGTTGACTCAATGAATTCACTAGAATTTGTGGAAGCAGGTAACCGATTACATTTTCTTAGAATTGTGTAGCTGCAACATAACCTACGGTATAAACAACAACCTTCAGTTCTAGCAGATAAATCTGTCAAGCATCTTGTCTATATAAGATGGATTTGGAAAACATGTCTATCTAAGATGGATTTGGGAAATTTCTTTATATGTTCCAGACCACGATAACTCTGTTGAAGTTAGGGTACCCTTGAAAACTGTTCATTTTGTAATACTTTGTTAGAATAGCTGAATAGTTGTTAGTATGCTGTATCAAAGTAACAGCTGTATATGGAAGCATTCAGAACTAGATGAGCAAAACTCTTGCAAGAAAAATACATTGTTGAAATCCTGTTGCAATGTACTTTGAAGCCTCTATTGATTCCCTGTTCTCTACAATATATACTCCAAAGTGCTGTGCTTAACTTGAACTTTCTAAACATCTTGTTTTCTGGATACCATGGTTGCTGCCACCTCTGTTGCTTCTTCTAATGAGCTTTGACATTATATAGCCCACATATTTTAACTTAAATACATAGGCAAAAGATATGGAATTCATTAGAATGAAAAAAAAGAAAGAAAAAAATGATCATTCTCTTCCAGGTTATATAAAACAGAGCCTTAGACTAGCCCTTCCTAATCCGTAATTCTCCAGATTTGTTAAATTGAAAACATTGAAAATCTGTAAAATGCAGCATGGATATACTTTTAATATTAATACCTTTTGTGTATTTTATTTTATTTATTTATTTTTATTTATTTTGTCAAACATGTACAAGATAACAGGTATAAGTATAAACATGGACATGAGTACATGAAATGAGTACAAATAATTGGGGACTGTAGGACTGGGACGGTAGGCATGCTGGTGTGCTTATACACGCCCCCTTACAGACCTCTTAGGAATGGTGTGAGGTCCACGGTAAGACAGTTTAAGGTTGAAGCTGTGAGGGTTTGAGGATGTAACAATGGAATCAGGTAGAGCATTCCAGGCATTGACCACCCTGTTGCCAAAGTCGTATTTCCTGCAATCGAGTTTGGTGCGGTTTACCTTGAGTTTGTATCTATTGTTTGCCCACATATTATTGCGGTTGAAGCTTGAAGTAGTCGCTGACAGGTCGGACGTTTTAGACATGGAAATAGTGTGTTGTGGAAATGCCCTAAGGATCACAGCAGAAATTATATCGTGATTAATTTTATTGCCTTTGAGCAGCTGTACATGTGTGCAGATGGGGCACTGATACTTTAGCCCATCTCTTTCCATTCATCTTTTGTACATATGGCTGTAAGTGAGGCAAGATGCTTTTTATTTCATCTACAGATCTAGGGGTTATTGCATCTGATTTCTGTTTGGCTCTCCTTTGACAAATTACTTTCTTAACTCCTTCTTCCACCAACCTCATTTATTATAGCTATTAATAAAGCTATATCTCATTGTTATATATTGCCATCATTGTAAATGGTGCTTTATAGAAGTGTTACGGACTATGTCCTGCTATTTGGACAAAATTGGCCCGATAGGCAATAGATTTCATTCTAGTTTTAAGTAGCAAAAATGGACTAAACTGTTTGCTAAGATGGCTGACAAGTGATATGTATCCTGCCATAATAGAGCATGAACTTTGACTTGTATATAATGCTTGATGATCACTGTTATGCAACCTGCACGTTCACTTATTGGATGCACAATTAGCTTTATTTTTCAAAGCCAGATTCACCTTCAGACAAAAGGGATATTTACCCTAATGAGGGTTTAGTACATTAATTGCCTTTTTACAGGATGCCTGTTATTCAATACAGTACTCAATGATATAAACACACTTTTATACACTTATTCTTTATAAAGTAAAGCCAGGTGAGGGTGATAATTCAACATATCTGAAGAGTGCCAAGCTATAAACATTTATATACTTGTTCAAGGAAGTTGGTAAAAATCCTGATAGGTAAGCCCTCCAATGAGAGTGTCAGCATTCCAGGAAAACCCCAACTCCAAGTAAAGACATGGAAGCAAACATTTTTCCAAAGTTCTCTTTACTAGAATAGGCAAACTGGCACATCTGGGAAAACCTGAATCTGAAAAGCCCGGGTTTTCCTTCAGTAAGTCAAAGCTCCCAAAACCATCCCCTTCCCCCCCAGCCGATCACATGCTCCAATCAATGTCCGTTCCATCTTGATCCAGCCCCCTGACCACTCCTTCTCCAGATGCTGGATTGCCTTGACCTTGACCGGCAGGAAGAATGCTATTATGTCTACTAACAACCCCTCTCCTTAATCCCCCCTCCTACTTTCCCACACATGAGAAGGTGGCAGCATTGAAGCTTCTGGCCTAATATGGCTTCCAAAGCTGACAGAGAGAGGCAAATGCATGTATAATGTAGACCTGATTATTATTATTATTATTATTATTATTAATTGAATTTCTATACCGCCCTTCTCCTGAAGGACTCAGGGCGGTGAACAGAATAAGATTTCATATACATATAATTTTTTTTTATATAAACAGTAAATAATAAATTGAGTCAACTTAGTGTATCTGCTAAGACCTTGGCATAGAATTTAGATGTTTATGCTAGCCCTGCTTGTTGAAACAGAAAGGTCTTCAGGGCACGTCAGAAAGTGCGAAGATCTGGGATTATTCGTATTCCAGGGGTATTTTGTTCCAAAGAGTAGGTGCCCCCACAGAGAAGGCTCTTTCCCTTGGAACTACTAACGAAATTGTTTTAATGATGGTACTATGAGTAGGCCTACTCTGTGAGAGCGTATTGGTTGGTGGGAGGTTATCGGTTGCATCAGGTTGTCTCGTAAATACTCAGGTCCTAAGCCATGGAGCACTTTAAAGGTAAGAACCAACACCTTGAAGCACACTTGGAAGGCCACTGGAAGCCAGTGCAGCTTGCGTAGAAGAGGTGTTACATGTGAGCGCCATGTTGCTCCCATAATTACTCGCGCGGCCACATTCTGGACCAGTTGGAGCTTCCGGGTGCACTTCAAGGGGAGCCCCATGTAGAGAGCATTGCAGTAGTCAAGTCAGGAAATGATGGGGCATGGAGGGAAACTTCTCCTCTTAGAAATGTGTTCGTGTGGGTTTCAAGGGTGACACAGTGCAGTGGCAGTGGAGTAGCTATGGTTCTCAAGGAAACTCAAGTTCTTGTCAGGTGTGCTACTCCACTGATAAGTATAAGTGAGATTGAAATTGTGCTCTAGAAGTCAAAATACTGCTACTGTACCTTCTCTTTATTAGCCTTCTTATTTATGATGCTCAGTATGTAGATGGGTTGGGAATGGAGCTTCCCAGGTTTATGGTTTAGGGGACTTCAACTAATCTTCTTTGGATATGAAGTTGGAGGTAACTATGGAGCTTATGGTTACCATCACAACCATGGACCTGTGAGGGGTCAGCTCTTTGTGTTAGTTCCATGCTAGAGCCGATTTTTGTCTCAGGACAATAGTGCAATCTGTGGTTGGGATGTTACCATCAGTCCTTTGTTCCCTGTTGACCCAGGAGTTTTCCATGATTGTTCCCCACCAGAGGGAGGAAGAATCTATATGATGGGTCTTCCCCAGGGTGCTGAATGAATCTGATTGAGTTTCAGAAGAAACTTGAGGTTTTTCCTGAGGCTTTGATACATAGTTTGAGGCTCTAGACACCATGTGTCTAGAGTGTTACGATAGTTTTGAACTATTTGATTGTACTTGTGCAGACTTTCTCTGGTCATGGTTCTTTAAGGTGAATCATTAAAAGAATGCAAATGACCAGCTGTCTGCAAGGAGTATAAATCCCTCCATTCTGCACCATCCAGTCAGAGCTGAAGAAGCTTCTTGGATGAGAAGCAAAAAGTCTTCAAAGAAAAACCAGAAAGTCCAGTTGCCTCTTAAAAAAGCACCTTTGGGACTACATCTGAAGGGCATCAACACTGGGGGAGGCTATCTTAAAGAGATCTTTTATTCCATCAGAAACCTTTCCTGTAAATATCATTCTTCCTGCTCCGTTCAGAACTATATTTGTTGCATGGAAACAATATCTTTTTGATTACAAACTTCAAAGACATATCGCAGGAAGGAAAACCTTGAAGTTGGAGCCAGATAATAGCTTTTCAGAGTATTGAAGGGGGCATTACGTGATGCATAGGACTAAATTTTCCATGGTCTACACACACACACACACACACACACACACACACACACACACTCACACTCTTTTTTCAATCGTTTGTTGTCTTGGTCAAACATAATTTGCATGGGTTTAGAGCAAGTGTGTGTGTTAGTGTGTATAGCAAGTTCAGAGATGCACATCCTCTGTGATTTACTAGCCAACTGGCTCTTGTCCTGGGTGGAATGGGACAATTTGCCACAGCCAACTTGCTGAAGGACAACTCACCACAGGAAAACTTACTGTGGGACAATTTAACACTTCTGTTTTCACATTTCATTTTGTCCCTCCTTTCTTTAGTGATTCTATTCCACTCTTTCTTTAATATTAGTGTAACTCTTGTCCCACAGTGTGTTTTCCCACCATGAGTTGGCCATGGCAAGTTGTCCTGCAGCGAGTTGGTCATGGTGAATTGTCATGGTCACATCCTGGGATTCAGCAGCAGCAGTTTTTTGAGTGAGAGAGGAAGAAAAATCCCTGCCTTGACATATTTAAATCACTATTCATCCTGGGTTCCTAGATCAGCTCTTCTTTCTTTTCTGTGTGTCATGTCTCTACCTTGAGATTGTAACCCCGAGGGCAGAATCTGTGTTCATAATTTTTACACAGTTACTCACAATTTAGGCATGACTAATTATTTTCGCACAGCAGAGCTATTGCTGCCACCACAGCACCTTTCTATTTTTAGGAAAAAGAAAAATCGGTGTCTGTCCAATCTGTGATTGCTCTTGATTTTATTGTAGAATGTGTGTGTATTTCTTCGAGACTGGTCATGAATCTGGATCTATATACAGGCCAGCCTTCTTTTTGAAATGTTGACCAGTCCATGTCCAATTTAAAGATAAGACATCCTAAAGAAAATGTGAGAAAAACAGATGCCCTGAAACAAGCCTACAGTTCAATAACATCTGGTCAGAAAATGTCGCCTGACCAAAACTCCTGCTGCTATACTAAGCTGCATTTTAATACTAATTTGTTGAGTCCTCGCGGCTACGACTTCATTCCGGCGGAGCTGTTGCCAACCAACGCGGATTGGCTAAGACGCGAGCAGAGAATGTGCGGGAAATCCTGCTCGCGTAATGGTTCTCCCTGGATGACAGGCTCCTATTTAAAGAGCTGTCAAACGGCAGTAGTTGTTGTTCTCCTTGCCATTCACGATGTGATGTTCCATTATTGTTAATAAAGTTGGTGTTTAACAGCAGCCGAGCCTCCAAAAATTCTTGCTGCGCCAATAAACAAAACATAATTGAATTCCAATAATTCTTTTAAAATTTGCAGATATACATAAATCAGCATGTGGAATTTGCCAACTGGTCTCCTCTTCAGTGATATGTACACATTATCCTAATGTCTACATATGCTGTTAGTATATGATATATACAGAGAGAGAGAGAGAGAGAGAGAGAGAGAGAGAGAGAGAGAGAGAGAGAGAGAGAGAGAGAGAGACACGGACACATACACATACACACATAAACTTTATTTTGCCTTTTATTGGACTAGGTTACTTCTGGTTCAATGTCTATCAACTGTCAGAGAATGTTCAAAAAAAGAAGCCCTTTCCAGTTCTGTTCCCCAGTGTCAAATGTATGTAATGAGGTGTCTTTGTATGACAGTATCCAGAGTCCTTCTGTCTCTGTGCCTGGAGGTAATAGTTCTCTATGCTGCTCTGTGAAGATGGGCTTAGAAATTACATTCCACTCTGGACACTCCTCTAGCACAGAGAAGTTGACAAATTAGAAGGAATTCAGGGAAGAGCAACAGAAATGATTAAGAGGTTGGAGAGATTGATTGATGAGGAGAGATTACAGGAGCTAAATATGTATAGCTTGGCTAAACGGATGACACGATAACAGCCTACAAGTATTTGAAAGTGTAAACACCAAGGAGAGAAAGGTGAAAGGAAGAGTTATTTCTTACGGTACTCAATAGGATAACTCAAAACATAAGATAAACAGTAAGATTTTAGCTGTTGTAAGTGAAAGGAAGTAAAGCTATAGCTACCCGTCCCTCTCCAGTTGCATGGATTGTTGAAATTGTAGAAGTGGCTCACCTGGATGTATGTCTGAAGGGACATACGGAATGGTGAAATCAGTGCTAGTCTGGTATGAAAAATGAACTTGATGGGGCTTTCTTGGCCAAGGCTCAGTATGCAATCGGGGAAGGTTTTGAAGTTGCCTTATCTCTATCAGCACAGAATTGTTTTCCCATACGGTGTTTTTTTTTAAAAAAAAATTGTAGAGTTTTTCTAGGAAATCAAGTCCAGAGGAACTGATGAAAGAAAACGTAGGAAGGATTGAGAAGTCTGTAATATTTCCATATTGTTAACTATGCAAGGATTGTCTTGCATCTGTATATAAATAAATGTTCCTGAAAAATCAAGCATGCATGAAACAGATGTACTTCAGTTACTATTTGAAAGTGCATATTGCACAAAGATTTCTCTTTCTCCTTCTAGTAAAAACCACAGCTGTCTTTTTCTCAGTTGATGGTTAGAAACTAGTCAAATGGATAGCACTGCCTCATTTAATTTAAGGGTAATCTATTTTTACCCTATGGTCAATCTCATAGGCCCACTTGGGCAAGGTCATCTATTCATTTGTAGGTCCCTTCTTAGTTACTGTACATATCTTACATTTGGTAAAAATAGGTAATGAATAAGGCTGGGTATAATATAGGATATAAATATATTAGCACTTAAATTATGTGTATATTGTGCATTCTTCAAAAACCCCATAGCACTTGCCTCCCCAGTTTAGCTTAATTATGTTCCCAACAGATATGGGTCCATCACAAAGGACAAGATACATGGGCTTAGCCGTTACATTTGCTCCCTATAATCAGGGTAATAGTCTATACTACACATTTAAATTAGTTTAAAACTTGTACTACTTTCTGTGCTATTTCTGTCCAACCCTGGCAACAAAATAATATTCCCACATCAGCATGTTCAGGAATTTATAGTTTTTGGTAATAAGCTATTTTATGATCCACACTATCATTGTACAAAAACATGGAAAGCAGACAGATATTGCTATTATTTTAAAATTCTCATATATGATAACAGACTTCCAACTTATCAGCTATTTACTGTAGTAGTTTCAAAGGAAAATTTGAACAATTCTGAAAATCCCATATGAGTGAAATGGGTTTAATACTGAGAACAATCTGGCAACTGAAGAATGTAAGTTTCTCCTTCATTATCATAAGAAAAAAGTGACATTATAGCACTCAAAATAGCACATGAAAAAATGGTGATATGACAGTTGTAGAAAGCTGACTGAATCATGTCTTGGAACAATGGGTAAGAGCCAAGTATTGCTGAATTACATCTCCCATTATTTTTAACTATAGACCACACTGATTAGCTGTTGGGAATTATAGTTAGGCAGCATCTGGACTGTCAGATTACCGACTGGACTTGGAATTAAAAGTCTAAAAGGATGTTCCCCTTTGGTACTGATGCCTCATTCATGAAACATGAATACTCACCTATTCATTCAGAAACTCAACTCTTTTGGCTATTCAACTGAGATCTGGATTAACCATTACCAAGGGAAGGGTGGGACCACAATATGTCCCCCACCTCCAAAGTTGGTTATCATACCCTTAACTCTCACTGCCATGCTCAACTTTATTCAGTTTGTTCTAATTGTACTTATCGACCATGTCAAACTTAGTCTGTATTGTTAAGTGGTTGAGTGGCTAAAGTTTAAAAGTTTTGTTTGAAGGTGTCCTTAGATATCACATTCCATCTCTTGGAATGAAGAGTTTTGCTTCTGTCAAGGGGTACAGTTGGCTCTGTTTAAGGCATCAGTTGGCCATAATCCAGCCCTGGTTCAGCTGTAAATTTAGAGAAGCAGAGAAATTTCATGATGGGACCCCGGGGGGTGGGGAGGGGAGGGGGAGGAATGAGAATTCCAGAATGATTATTCTTAAGTGCTTCACCGTGTCAAGATATTTGAAAGTAAGGCTTGGGGGACAATAAACTGTGGAATGATATAGAAGCCATGACCAGAAAGACAAGACAAAGGTTAGAGAAGAGAAAGGTTAGAACTGGAAAACAAGAGAACGGAAGGGAATGGTAACTGTGATATCTTTCATTATCTTTTCCTTTTAGGGTGGGGTGTGATATGTAATTTGTCATTCACTACCCTAAATATATATCATAGTATGTTTTTACAATTTGGTGATTTCTTACAGACTGCTTTACAATTTGCATACCCAATTCAATTACAGTCGTTTAGCGACTGCTTACTTTGGCAACCATTTGCAATTACGACAGTGATGAAAAAGTAACTTTATGACCAGTGCTTGTATTTATGATCTTTGTAAGTCTGTAAAGCAAAGGAAAGCTGAAATAGGATCATAAGCACAATCACAGTTTTAATTAGCAATCCTGCTTCACTTAACAACCAAATTGCTGGTCCCAAGTGTGGTCACTAAATGAAAACCACATGTAATGTCTGCAAAACTCACCATTCCAAAGGAATTCTGAATTGCAGACTATACTGCAATTCCCATGTTGGTTGGTTTAATTTATATTCAGCCTGATGAAGATTTTTGAACAAACTCAAAGTTTACTTTCTGTGCAGCAATCTTTAATTAATTAAAAAAATATATGAAACTGATGTACTGTGCATTTTGGAATGAATAAAATAAAATTAGGCCCCAAGGAGACCTGTTTATATATTTCTATTTATTTGTTTTTATTTGGGCCTCACAGTTGCTTAACCTGTGGTTTATAAAAATGCTAAGGGCATATGGAGTTCCAGGATTACTTGAGTCCTGCCATAAAAAGTGACAACATAGCTAGTAGGATATGCTTATATAAATTCATGCTCAAATTAAACATTTGATAGTTTCACACTCACTTAATGATAGAGTCAGAAGGCAGTAAGATACAAAGAGAATGGATTAGACAGGATCCAGCTGCTGAATTTAAGTTTTGTGATAATAAGTGGAGTTTTTATTTGAATTTAACAGTTATACCCACCCCTTTTGGGAGACAAAGATTCTACAAATGAAAAGGCCATATTCTGGAAAGGCAGGCAGAAATGCTGGTGCATCCCTTAATCTCAGTACCTGTCAGAATATGTCAGGTACATCCTTCCATTTCCTATGCTACAAATTAGCTATCTATGACATACAGTTCCTCTGTCATACCCTTCACTGCATTCATGTTGAAATTTGAGTCTCTGGTAGATCATTCCAGCCTGCTTAAGTGATTGGTGTTGCGTGTTGGCTTAGAGAGATGTATAAGTGACAGGTTTTATGCTTTCAATGTCCAGTTGCCATCTAATTCAGTTGAATTATAGTGAGACTTTTGTGTGAAAGTCTAAGCAAAGAAACTTGCCCCAAAGAAGATGGAAAGAATGCCACTGTAGCTATTTCTATACATATTTATAGGGTAGACTGACGACTAGGTAGGCTTCACTGTTTCTGACACTTCCTCAACAGATGCCTCTTTCTATAGTTGTAAGTTTGATGGATCTTCTCTGATACTATTTCAGACCTAGGTCAATAATGGCTCCAAAAAAAACAGTATAATCCTTTCAATATTTGTTGCAATTTCTTTATTTTTGTTTTTCACATCATAGGAAAATACTGAAGATAATGTTTGGATGACTTTTGTATTAACACTAGACAACCCATGTCTTGTCATTACAGAGATATTCCCATACCTAAACAAAGAAACAGAATGACCAAGGGCAAAAAGCAATGGCAGCGGCTGTAACTTCTTACTTCCTATCAGTTTCCCCACTGAGTTTCCTTGTAGGAATCTTGTAAGGAGCAGTAGAAATTTCCCTTCCCTTCTCACCCCATCCCACCAGACATCACCCCATCCCAGATGGGGAAGGGAGTGGCAGATTGCAAGACTGGCTGGGAAATTGTCCCAGAATGTTGAAAATGAAGATTACGTGACCATAGCAACATCACAGCAGCAGCCAGTAGCATTGAAGCAGTCACAACTTTCCCAAATTTTATTCCCTTGGGAGTTCTGCATCTGGACTTTGGATACATTCTGTAAGTTACCCCATTTGTGATACCTTGGTTCAAAAATTGTTCCCTTAGGATGAACTGTTTTGCCCAGTTACAGGACATGACAGGAGTGTTGATAGTATATAAATAAAGACTCCATTTGAGCTGAATTTGATTCCTACTGACTTCTATGTACTTTTTTTGGCAACTATATTGAAATAGTTTCCCATTGCTTGTTTCTCAGATTTTTTTAAAAATTTCTAAATCAAGCTAGCCTGTTATTTCCTGCTGGTTTCCTTCTAAGTATTAACCAGGTCCAACCCAATTTATCTATCTTGAGGAGAATTCTTTGTTAGATATTGGGTACAACGGGAGGGACTTTAGAACGGCTATTGCTTTTAATGTTTTTTTTAAAAAAAGAATATTTATTTTCATTTATTTCAGTCTTCAAATGTGTTAAAATACAAATTGTAAATGTTCAAGAAAAAAAAGAAAATATTGTTCTTTCTAGACAGAAATACTTTATGTAATACTTAATACTTTTGTTTTCATGTCTATGAAAATATTACCTATTGTAGGCAATATGCTTGTTCCAGGCCGTGTTAAACCACAAAGTCAGACTACAGACTACAGTTGTTATCAGTCTGTAACCACCTTGCAGATAGTCTGTGCATGTGAGAATTTTTAAACTTGCAGAAAGCAGCAATTAAAAGAGTGCTTAAAAATCAGTTTGAGCTGGTTTAGGGGGAAGTAAATTAAGCAAAATATGCATGCTCAAAAATGTGTATAGTATGTGATCAAGCTTGTGTGCACGTGTAATGATGTAATTAGGGTGGAAATGCCAGATTATATAAATAGAGGCCTGTTAGTTGAATCTTTAATGCTTCTTGCTATGAGAGGCTGTTGACCTTGGTGTCAAGTTTAAAAAAAAGTCTGCAGCCAATTTTCTCTGGTTATGTCTTTTGAGTCTGGAAGAAATTCTATAACATCATTCTGAGATCAGCCAATGGCAGGTCAGTGCTACCACTTGTATTGTCCAGATCTATTGTTCTATTTTTCTGTTGTGGCAAAAACAATAGAAGGAAGCGCACAATCTATTCTGGTGACCTACAAGCCACTGGGTGAAATTGATCAGATTGCCAGGTTGGCTTTCTCGGTATTGGCCTTTACCAATGAAATGTTAAATATCACATGGCTGCTAATGCAGAAAACTTTGATATAAAGGAATTTGGACGTTTCCAGAGAAAGAAAAAATTGTGGGGAGTTAATGCTGAGTTTTGTTAGCATACAGTAAGTGATGTGACTTTGCTCAATGCTTAAAAGTCATCTGAGACTTAGCAAGAGCTGAACAGAGGAGATGATTCTTGCCCTTTAGTTTACAATCAAATAGATGTGATACAAAAATAGGAAGGAAGGAAGACAGAAAAAGAAAGTGGAAAACAAGTTTTGAGTCACCTGTCTGATAAGGAGGTGGTTGGTTTCTCAGGTTCACAAAGTTCTTTCCAGGGAGTGAAGATACGATGCTTCCTAGAGGTTCTTCACAGTTGGTGTTTCCTTGTACCTCCATCAAAAGGAATTGAACAAATTTGAGTATGTATGCATGTGACAAAAATTCATGCCAGAAAAATATAGGAAAACAGTTGAAATACATCATCGAGTGGTACTGGCTGCCACCTTGGCTGGCTTCAAAAAAGGGCTGGACTAATTCACGGAAGTCATGGAGATGAATGGCTGTTAACTTTGGTGGCAGTGTGACTGCCTCTGGAGGCTATCTGTTAGGAGATTGGTAGATTTCTTGGGCCGTTGGTTGACCCTTGTGAAAACCCTTGTGCCTGGACTAGATAGGCAAGGAGTCTGATCCAGCTGGGCACTGCTTATGTTCTTATGATCTATCCTCATCCATCCATCCATCCATTTGATTCCAAAAGATTATGAATAGTTTTACAAAATTAAAACAGTAGCAAATATAAAATAATCCTAGCAATAAAAACAGTACCCACTGTATAGATGACATTGCTTAATTGAAAGGACCCAAAGGAAGGCAACACTGTCAGAACACACAGAGTAGGTGGGCATTTTAGGGAATAGGCAGTCCCTTATAACATTTCTTACTTGAAACAAGATGATTGTGCATCAGAATCTTGCCCATTCCCAATCTTAATTCAGTTAGGCCTAAATACAATATACAATTCTTCTTTTTCCTGGAACCTAGCTTTCCTTTTCCTAAAGGACACTTTTAATATGTTTGTTAGTTAATGCAAATTCTCATGTTAAAGGAAATACTTGGCACCATGTTCATAAATTTAAAAGCTAAAGGGAAAATTGCACTTTTACTGATCTTTCTAAACCTAGTTTATAACTTGGATAGAGGGAAAAGTATGTAACTTAATGAGCTTTATATCTTTAGCATAATAAAAATACTAAAACTGAAAGCTACTTGGAAGTGAACTTTGGGAATCAAGATATTGTTTTTTAAACAGGAGAAACAGAGATGACCGAAAAGGTTTCTTTGTTTAAAAGAAATACATCAGGTTTGAGGCCTGACTGGGATGAAGAGAACCAATACAGAAACACACATGAAAGATGATGAAGAAAAAAGCATGCGAGAAAAGCATGTAACTATACATCAGTGAGTGTAAAAGACTTACCTGTGAATTGGGATTCTCCAGATTTACAAGAGGGAGTTGGGTACATGTATCCTCTTGAAGTGAATGAATACTGAGGACATAGTTGGCCAGCTTTGTAAATTGCTAAACATGAGAGAATAGGAGAAGACTGACAAAGAATGGAACGTAAAGACGTAAACAGTCAACAGATGGGAAAAGAGTTTGTCATTCATCTCACAAATGACAGATCAGTCTGGGCTGCAAACAGCTGAGGAAGAAGAGATTCAAAATGTTGGAAGAGACTCTGCCTTAATGAACTCACTAATAAAATAAGGCTGGAGGTTCCAATCATACTTTCCAAGTTTTTGTGCCATATGCAATTTTTTTCTTCCTTGATTGTGCCTTGGAATGTAAGGTCTGTTATGTGGGGCTTAGAAAAAATTAGACAATCCAATATATTTGTACATATGATTATAAGAATATATGCTTATTTTTCTTCTCCTACCTATGAGCTACACAATGAGTCATATGAGTATTCTTGCTGTTTCTTTGCCATGTCCATTCTCTTTTAGTGTTCTGCCCCAGCTCCGGATTCCCAAGGATATTGACACACACCAACGGTCCTTTTCAAATTTATTAAGTAGGAAGAATAAACCAAAGTCCGGCAAAGGTTGGCAACCAGCCCAGAAAACAAGATACGATAAGACTTTTCCAAAAATGCTCTGATGATAATTACAAGTTGTTTCCAGCAAGAAACTTACTAACGGCATGTGACTTAAATAGGCTAAGGGATGGGCCAATTATCCTCAACCCTTACTCATGAGGAGACCTCCTCCTCCTGAGTAGCCACTCCTGCCTTTTGGCAGCCCTGCGTGCTCGAGCATTGAGAAGAGGCTCCTCCACTTCGCTCTCTCCACTTGAAGGAGCCTCTGGAGGTTCTGAAGGCCCTGGCTGAGTCTCTGCCTCTGGCATCACATCCTCTTCAGCCTCCTCACTGTCCGACATGAGCGCCAGCTGTGCAGACTGCTGGCGCGACACCACACCAGCCTCCTCATCGTCGGGATCAGCCACGATCTGCGCAGGCCGCTGGCAGGCCACAACACTTAGCTTTTCAGATGACAGGCATCTTTTACTGAATATTGTAAAATGGATTCTTCACATCTTTGTTGTAGCTTTCTGTTTTGAATGTATGTACTTTCACGGGTTTTTGAGAGCTGCAACTGCAAACATCAAAAGCAAAATGAGGAAAAAAAGGTTATTAAAAAGAATGTTAGGGCTCTGGGTGAAAGGATTACAGTTAAGCTTACTCAGAATAAACACAGTTATGATTTCGGCTGTAACCCCCATCTATTTATCCTACAAATGCCTAATCTCTAATCTAGTTGGTTTCGCAAGTGGTCCCACAATCCAATAATTTGATGTGTATACATTCATCAGTTTCAAAATTTGAGATTCAGGAGGTATTACTCTAGAACAGGGGTGTCAAACGTGATTTCATTGAGGGCTGCATCAGGGTTGTGTTGAACCTTGGGGGCCAAGGTGGGCATGGCTGGGGTGAGTGTGGCCAGCTTGATGTCCCTCATGTTGGGTGTGGTAGCCTGAACGCTCTGCCAGCAAAAATGGGCCGCCCACCCAAGTTCTGTTTTCACAGGCAGAGGGTTGCAGGAGCCAAAAACGGAGCTCGGGAGCCTGTTTTTGCTGGCAGAGACACTGTGGGTTGGTCATTCGCTGTTTTCAGGGTGGCCCTGTGGGCCGCATCCAGCCCCCGGGCCTTGAATTTGACACCCTTGCTCTAGAATCATCATGGGCATTTATCTTATCACTTCCACAGCTTTCTATTATATTTGCAGACAGGGGAGAAGAACATGGAGGACTGTTCACTGGGTAATGATCTTTTGGAGTCATTCAAAGTCAGGTAATATATAAATTGAATAAATTTATTGTTATTTAATTCTTATCAGTCTCATTTTATTTGGAATCTGGAAAGCCAACAGATAACTACTTGGTGGCCTATCAGAACTATAATGGCTTGAAGCAATTTCTGTAGTACTCCAATTCCAATTCTCCCAGTAAAATTATATCATGTGGAGGCTGAAAGAAAACCAAGCATGACTGTATTGGGGAAAGCAGTCACTCCCAAATGTCCCCTTCTTATGACTGATGAAACAAGTGTTTGGTGGGATGGCAGAAATACAATTTAATGGAGAAGACAAAATATAGAGAGAGTCATCATAACAAATATTTTCAATTTAAAGCACAAGCTTTTCCCCCAATGGTGTAGATTTCAGCTGGCAGACATTAATTGTTTAAATGTTTACATCTCTGCAACTGAGGTCTATTGAGAATCTTATCTTCTTTTCCTTTTCTTTTTACCCATTACTGAATTTTCAGCAGTAAGAAAAAAGAAAATGGGGGCATTATTACAATTATTACAAATGACGATGCTGTGTAGACCCACCTCCCTTGTGTGAGGCACAACAGTTGCAACACTAAAGGCTGCATACAGAAGTGGCATTGAAACTTTGAGTAGATGTGAAAGAGTTCTTTTTCTCTTATAGCAGTTCTCATATTTCACATAGACCATTCTCTGAGCAAGGCACCTGTAGAACCTGTTGGTTCTCCCACTTGATGAAGGGTTTGATTCTCACTTGATATCAGATAGTTTAAACCCCCCTGTGTGCTGGTGGCGTATTTTCTGGACGTCTTGGTTGCCTGTTTGCAAAGATTCCATCCATATCTTCTGCTTTTAATTGATACAGAACATTTTTGTCCCTGGCAAATTAAAATTAATACCGTTATCAGTGCATGTAACATAGATGTTTGTGCGGGTAAAATTACCAACCTTGCTGTAAAGCAAAACCAAACATTTAATAGTGAATGCCATATCACGTGCACTAATCAAACAGGTGGCAAGAAAGTAGGGGCAGTCAGCAGTGGTGGGATTCAACCGGTGTAACAACCGGTTCGCTGAATTTGAAAACAGCTCTAAAACTTACCTTCTACTGCAGCCCCGGTGAGTAAAACAGCTGAGGCGCAGCAATCTGCTCTGCCGTGCTGATCAGCTGGGCTTCAAACAAAAGAAATATAGGTCAGTATAGCGCAGGGGCAGGCAGGCGGTCCCACCTAATCCATCAGAGTTAACCGGTTCACTCTCACCTGATCATCAGAGCTACCGATTAGCCCGAACTGGTCTGAATAGGCTGAATCCCACCCGGGCAGTCAGGCACAACACAGGTTATGTAGACAGTAAATCCAGGATCAATCAAAAGGGACTCAAATGTCTATACACCAATGCACAGAGTATGAGGAATAAACAAATAAAATTAGAAATTCAAGTAAATGAGAGCAGATATGATATTGGTGCCATTATGGAAACTTGGTGGGATGAAACCCACAAATGGAACATACAGCTAGAGCGATTTAAATTATTAAAAAAAAATAGACCAAATAAAAGAGGAGGTGGAGTTGCCCAATGTATAACAAATAACTACATCTCTACAGAAATAGAGCATGACAATGACAAAAGCCTGGTGGCTCAGCAGACTGATAGCATTGTGATTAACACCAGCTGTCTGCAATTACTGTAAGTTCGAATCTCACCAGGCTCAAGGTTGACTCAGGCTTCCATCCTTTCTAAGGTAGGTAAATTGAGGACCCAGTTTGTGGGCACAATAAGCTGACTTTGTATAAATATACAAAAGTATGAAGGCTATTGCTTAACACATTGTAAGCTGCCCTGAGTCTCCGGAGAAGGGCAGCATATAAACCAAATTAAAAAAAAAATTATCCTGAATGCATTTGAATCAATATTAAAGGGGGAAAATTACATTGCCATAGGTGTATACTATAGGCCACCCAACCAAACAGAGGAAATAGATGACTTTTTTGCTAGTCAGCTAATTTAGGTATGTAGGAAGCACATCACAATAGTAATGGGGGATTTAAACTACCCTGACATCAACTGGGAGACAAACTCTGCACCAAGTGGAAGATCCAACAGGTTCCTAACAAACCTAGCAGACAATTTTGTTTCCCAAAAAGCAGAGAAAGGAACAAGGGGATCAGCCATATTGGACTTAATTCTCACTAACAGAGTTGAAATGATAGAAAGTGTTGAAGCTACAGGAACCTTGGCGAGTGATCATTCTACAACCAATAACCTCCCACCAACCAGCACGCTCCCACAGAGTGGGCCTCCTCAGGGTGCCATCACTAAAGCAATGTCGACTGGTGGTTCCCAGAGAAAGAGCCTTTTCTGTGGGGGCACCTACCCTTTGGAACAGGTTACCCCCAGGGATACGAATGATCCCAGATCTTCATACTTTCCATCGTGCACTTAAGACCTTTCTATTTCACCAAGCCAGGCTGGCATAAATCTCTTCTAATTTTTCTAAATCTTTATGTTGAAAATTCTTAACCAATGAACCAAATTGGCTTAATCTTCTTATATTCACATTTTATATGTATGTTATTTTAACTGTTCACCGCCCTGTGTCCTTCGGGAGAAGGGCGGTATAGAAATTGAATGAATGATTAAATAAATAAATAAATAATCAATAAATAAATAAATAAATAAATAAATCATGCAATATTGGAATTCAACATTATTGGAATTCAAGCACTAGTAGTAGAACAAAGTCAAACTAGAATCTTGGACTTTAAGAGAGGTAATTTCAATAAATTTAGAGAGAGCTTGGGAAGAATTCCATGGATGAGAATCCTCAAGGGGAAAACAACTCAAGAAGCTTGGGAAATTTTGAAAAGTGAGATTATAAAAGCCCAGTCTAGCACAATACCAATGAAGAAGAAAAATAACAGCTCTCAAAAGAAACCAGCATGGCTGCATAAAGAACTCGTTGACAAATTGAAAGACAAAAAGGACAAGTATAAAAAGTGGAAAGAAGGGCACATAACTAAAGCAGAATATCAGCAAATAGCCGAAGCCTGCAAAGATGAAGTGAGGAAAGCTAAGGCTCACAATGAACGAAGGTTTGCGACAAAAGTAAAAAAGAACAAAAAAATCTTCTTCCAACATGTTAAAAACAAGAAAAAAGTCAAAGAAACAATTGGTCCACTGCTGGGAGAAAGTGGCAAGAAGGTGAAAAGCAGAACTACTTAACTCGTTTTTTGCATCTGTCTTTACACAAAGGGAAAGAAAAATTCCAACCTATCAAAAATAGCACCACAAAAAACAGATTAGGAACACAAGTTAAAATAGGGAAGAAAATGGTAAGTCTACCCTAGACAAGTTCAAATCACCAGGATCAGATGGACTACACCCCAAGGTTCTGAAGGAAATTGCAGATGAGATCTCAGAACCACTGAACTATATCTTTCAAAGATTCTGGAGCACTGGGGAACTGCCAGAGGACCGGAAAAGAGCTCATGTAGTTCCCATCTTCAAAAAAGGAAAAAAAGATCCAGGAAACGACAGACCTATCAGCCTGACCTCAATACCAGGGAAGATTATGGAAAAGATAATCAAGCAACGAATCAGTGAACACCTAGAAGCAAATAAAGTAATAACCAAAAGCCAACATGGGTTTGTCAAAAACAGATCATGCCAGACTAATCTTATTGCATTCTTTGACAAAGTGACAAAATTAGTGAACCAGTGGAATGCTGTTGATATAATTTACTTGGACTTCAGTAAGGCATTTTATAAAGTAGACCATAACCTACTACTAGATAAAGTAAAAAATGTGGGTTAGACAGCATCACCACCAGATGGATTCGTAACTGGCTGACCAACTGCACTCAATGTGTAGTCCTCAATGGAACTGCATCGATATGGAGGTATGTAAGTAGGCAGTGGGGTACCCCAAGGCTCTATTTTAGGCCCAGTACTCTTCAACATCTTCATCAAAGATTTGGACAAGGGGATAGATGGGGAATTCATCAAATCTGCACCAAGCTAGCAGGAATAGCCAACACTCTGGAAGATAGGCTTAAGATAAAGAATGATTTTGACAGACTTGAACATTGGGCGCTATCTAACAGAATGAAATTCAATGGTGAAAAGTAAGGTTCTACATTTAGGTAAGAAAAACAAAATGCCAGTTGCGTCCCTTTCTGGATCGGGACTCGTTACGCACGGTCACTCATGCCCTTGTCACCTCCCGCCTGGACTATTGCAACGCTCTCTACATGGGGCTCCCCTTGAGGAGCACCCGGAGGCTCCAACTGGCGCAGAGTGCGGCCACGCGGGTGGTAATGGGAGCGACATGGCGTTCTCATGTAACACCCCTCCTGCGCGAGCTGCACTGGCTCCCGGTGGTCTTCCGGGTGCTCTTCAAGGTTCTGGTTACCACCTTTAAAGCGCTCCATGGCTTAGGACCCGGGTACTTGCGGGACCGCCTACTACCACCAATAGCCTCCCACCGGCCGGTATGCTCCCATAGAGAGGGGCTCTTCCGGGTGCCGTCAGCCAAACAATGCCGGCTGGCGGCCCCCAGGGGGAGAGCCTTCTCTGTGGGGGCACCTACTGTCTGGAACAAGCTCCCCCCAGAGATACGGAGGATCCCGGATCTGCGCACCTTCCGCCACGCCTTAAAGACCTTACTATTTCACCAGGCCAGCCTGGCCTAATTTTCCCCCTCTTTTATAAAAGATTTTTAAAATTTTAAATATCTTTTAGTATTTTATATATTCAATTTTAAATTGGTTTTAAAAGTTTGGGGTTTTAAATTTGTCGGGGCCAAAATTATTTAATTTGATTTTATTCTATTTTTAAAATGTTATATTGTATGTGTTTTTATTGTTTGGCTGTGCCCCGCCCTGAGTCCTTCGGGAGTAGGGTGGTATAGAAATCTAATAAAATGAAAAATGAAAATGAAATTTCATCCCACCAGGCTTTAATTTTAATTTCATCATTTTCATATTTTCCCTCCATGTGAGGATATCAACTTTCCCCTAATTGTTCCCATGCTCTGTACTTCTGAGCCCTTTAGTGCTGATTGTCTTTGGTATGCCTTATATATCACTGTATATATTCATGGGCAGACTTTTCTATTTACCAGTTCCTTCCTTGCTATAAGATTTGCTGCTTTTAAACTTATTCTTTGGGTGTAGTTCTAGATATTGGTCTTCTCCTCTCTTAAGGTGTAGCTTAAAGCCTGCTAGATGATTGGAACAAGTTGTCTTCCAAACATGTTCTTCCAGTTCTTGTGAGGTACAGATAGGGGCTCACTTTAGAAGTCTTTCCCAGAAGTAATCTAGACCACAGTCCAAGGATTCAGTGTTTTCTCAGTGAGACCCTATGCCGAGCCAGTGGTTCAATTTAAGAAAGTTCTATTCCATTTTTTAGGGCCATGACCATAAATAGAAAATGTTGACAAAGTCAACACCTGCTTTTTGATCATTTTCACTTTCCTGTCTAGCTTCTCATAACCTCTTGGTATTCTTTCCAGATTCTTTCTGGTGTATGATATAGTTCAACTCAAACAAAAAAAAGGCATAGTAATCAATAGATCTGATTAATCGGAATAGCCTTTCCATCACATCCTGGATTTGTGACACGGGATGAGATGAAAATGGGCAGAGACTTTCAAAAGGAAGACCTAAGGGTTGGAGTTTGGTATGAGTTCTTGTTGATTTAAAACAGTTTCAGAGAACCAATGGAGTCAGGCCTACAGGAGGGAAAAATCAATTTCATCCTGAAATTAAAAAATAGAGCCAGGCTCTGGCATATCATATCTACTCTGCAGATAGCTGACTCCATTTTCTATAGCAGGTCATCCATCCTTTTTCTTTTTAGGATAGCTGTTGGTGACTGAACTTCATAAAAATCTAAATGTAAGTCTTTTTTCCATTCCTTGAATGCTAGATGAAAACTCTTCTCCAGAAGCCTGTAAGTCCAGAGAAAGAACCTAAGCTGCAGTAACGGGCCATCTTCTAGTTCTCTTAGCCCTGTGAGTTATATGCTGCCAGCCTCCCTTTCCTGGATTTTGTTTTCTTTATGGTACTGTGTTTCCCCGAAAATAAGACCCTGTCTTATATTTTTTTGAACCCTGAAGATTGGGCTTATTATCAGGGGATGTCTTATTTTGAAGGAAACAGGGTAGTTTCTCCCTTCCAGGGTTTTTTGCCTTGTCCAGAAACTATTACTTCAGTGAAGTGAGTATGCTATTACTAGTAACTGGAAAGCAAATTATGAAAATAAATAATAATCTTATGTACATTTGATTGTTATATATAATAAGCCATACATACAATTTCGAGAAAGATTGAGACATGGGATGACAGAAGCATTTTTTCCCCTTGCTAAATCCCCAGACTTACGACTGGTCCTTGGACATATGACGCAGCGCTCCCATTGGCTAAGACACGCCAAGAGCTGGCGGGAGAATTCCAGCAATCTTATTGGTTGGGAGATTTGACAGATACTGTATAAATAGCTGTCAAACGCCTGAGTTGCTGTTCTAGTTCTGAAGCTGTTCTGTTAGCTGTTAGCAATAAACCTGTGTTCCGTTTACACCTGTCTTGCCTCAGTTATTGCCCACCGTCACTCTACAGAACAACCCTGATGGATAATTATATTTTTCTTTTTTTTCTTCTGCCATTTTTGACAAAACCAACTGCATAGTTGTAGAATAACACACCTGCAAAATCAGCAAAGACAATACGGGGATTGGAGGGCATCAACAAAAACAGCAGCGCTTCCATCGTGTCACCTTCAAATGCTGTTATCTTTCTTCAGGCTGTAAGGTTTTACTTGAGTTTCCTGTAATCCAGATCATTCGCCTTGTGAGGGCTGCTGAAAGGGGATTGCAATTTATTGTAAGTTGCATTGTGCTCCAGAAAAGTGGGAGCCCTCTAAGCAAACCAGCAGGTAGAAACCAGCTTTGAGCAAGCAATCTCAGTGTGAAAGCAAAGAGGCTCTAGCTGCCTGCTTTTGTTGCTCTACCTTCAAGAGAGTGCCTCATGTTTATCCTTAGCCAGTAGATAGATCATCTTATTTTCCCAGGCAGGACATCATTGTGCCAAAAGTGGTGATGATCTCTTACCAGGTGATTTTTGTCAGGGCAATGGACTGTTTCCTCTAAAATTCAGGGCCTCTTTTTTCCTCTCCCATAACCTCCTTTTGCAAGAATCCAATGTAGGCTGTGTGTAGTAGAGGAAGGGCTCCAAATCTGCATTTGAATTCCCAATTCCTTAAATTAACCCTGTGCTTTGCCTCTTCTTCTCTGTATTATTTATATTCTCCACACGATTCTTCTCCATGTTATTCTCAAAATATGAGAGTATATTATTGAAAAATGTAAATATGATGCCTTTGCTTTGCTGTTTACATTTTTTTTTTAAAATTTTGGTAACTAAACACGTTTACTGCTGGTTTGTGACTCATGACTATTTGACATTCAGAGTCTTGGTCTTCTACAGAAGTAAGCAATCTGTATTATGTCAGATTGCAAATGGACACCCCACTCTGCTCAGTGAGATTTCCTCCATCTTGTTTCCCTTGTTCTTCTTTTGCTGCTTCAGATGCCATCTCCCTCTGCCCCCCCCCCCCCTCGCTTCACTGTTCCGGCTTTCTATCACCATATTTCTCCCTTCATACATAGTTGTGGCATACTTACTGTCTGTTTTTCATTTATCCATGTTATGGGTATCCATTATCAATGGGCCTTTAATATAATTCTAGAAATCAAAGCTTTTATCTTGACATTAAGAAACAGTTTTAAAAAAGCAGGGCAGTAGAATTAGAAAGGAAGGAAATTGGAAAACAAAACAAAAAAGGTCATGATCTATATAACAGTTGCATATGCAAATTTGCATGGATAGATGCATATTTTTGTTACCAAATTCCAACACAACTCTGCACATTGGGAAGATGGATGCATGGTGTAGGCAATTCTGCATTCTTTCCTTAACTGCTCCTAGTCTGATGAAATCTCCCTTATCTTTCTCATGATGCTTCAACTTTTAAACACTTAGGCTGAGCAATCCTCAATCAAAAGTCTCATGATTAAGAGTTAATCCCAACCCTAACCCTAATCTTAATCCTGAGACATTTATGTCTCAAGGGTTAAGAGAAATAGCAATAGAAGGGCAGGGAAGGAACTAGGTTGCCACAAGAAGGAAAAATGGGAGGAAGGAAAGACACAGATGTTGGCCTATTAGAACTGTAGACTGATGAATTGAGATATTAACAAAGAGTGTACAAAATGAAGAAAGATAGCAGAAGCCCTGAGGGATGCAGTACATAGTCAGTGGACAAATGCCAAGCAGTCAAGATATTGTGGTCATGTGTCATAGTTTGAAGAAAATGACACTGTATTTCAAAGTCTAATTAGGAGAGCTAGACACTGATAGCTTTTTAAAATTCTCCATCAGATTTGTGTATTGAAAAAATAGTGGTTAATTTCTCTGATTTTTTTTTTCCTATAGAAAGAACAAGTCTCCAAAGCCTCTCAATAGCTAGGCTCTTCCTCAGTAGTGATAGCACCGGTAGCTCTGCTAAGCTTCAGGGAGGAGTTCCCTCAATGGGACTTCATCCCTTGTGATGTCTTTTCCTTGGATTTAATTAAAATGTTGGAAATCAGGGAAATTGCAGATTCTTATACAATAAAAGACAGCCTGGCAGTAAGAATTGTGTGGGCAAAATGCACGTCACTGTATTTCTGTTTGGTTAACAGTAACAGAGTTGGAAGGGACCTTGGAGGTCATCTAGTCCAACCCCCTGCTCACGCAGGACACCTGTACTAGGGATTTGAACTGCTGACCTTTCTGATTGACAAGCTCAGTGTCTTAGCCACTGAGCCACCTAGTCAGGTGATAATTTAAACATAAAGAATCTCATAAAGGGGAGTAATCCAGGGTTTTCGAAGTTGTCCTTTGAGACCATTTGGACAAGAGATTGAGGAAGCACACGAGTCACCTAGTTTGTAATCTTCTTTCTCTCTCCCCTCCCTCTCTCTCTCTCTTTATTTGTTTGCCTATTCCACTAAATGCTATTTTAAAGTATATATTTTCAAGTAATGTTCATCATTTGGAAGGTATTCTATTTCAAATAACTGAAAAATCTAGATTGGACAGGGAATTGGTGATTGATATAGTGCTCATTATGAATTTTTAAAAAATGTTGTTTAGTTTTTTAATGGTATTTTTTTATGGATCTAATTTTATAATGTTCAAACCATGCACATTTCTTTTCAAGTAAGCTTTGAGCTTCTTAAGATAAGCATTATAAACTAGAATTTACTTTTGGATTATATTTTTAATCATTTCCAATTGTCATTGTTATATCACTGAGATGTTCATGTTTCTGTTGCATAAGGGAATCACAGGACTGATTTGTTCAGAGTTTTGTCTTCTTTTTTAAAACTTTAATTAGGGAACATGATTTTGTAAGAAATGGTGAATATCAGTGAAATTAAATTGACTCCAAAGCAGCCATTTTTTTACCTTTTAGGTCTGGGAATTTGGACTTAGTTTCTAGCCCTTGTCTCATTAGTTCATCCTAAAACAGTCAAGAAGTGTTATGTCTAGGCCTCCCTTAGGTCTTTATGTTGCCAAGAGTATTTATGGTTGCCAAATGGGCAACCATAAGTATACTTGGCTAGAAAAGATGATCATGGTTGGAGATAGAATAATTCTTGTATACTGTAGATTAGGAAAATATTGGTGTTTCAGTTGATATTAATGAACCAAGAATCTCACCCGGTCTGGCCCTGTGTGCTTTGTCACCTTCAGCTTTCTCGTGTGTTCCTGAGAGCAGCAAAGCTCTGTTGGCACAGGGCTAGGTGTGAGGCAACACTCCAGAGGTGCCAATGGTACAGTTTCATTTCCGTATGCTTCACAAATATTCCAGAACCTACTGACAGTGTCTGATTATTTATTCCTTTTTTTTCCTTATTAGGAACAAAGAAGTGATGCACATGAAAGCAAAACACTGAGATCATTGTTCTGGATACAGATACAAAGTATGCAGTCACTGACTATGGTATTCTTTTCTTTCTCAATGCTTTTACCCCCACCACCCACTTCAGCATGATCTACAAGTCCTTTGGCAATTTCAACCTAGATGTATACTCAAATAAGTGTGTGGAAGGCTAGTAGAGGCTAATGAAGCTTATTTCTTTTGGAACACTCAAGATCCATATATATATATATTTCCCCTGCATGTAAGAAGAGGGAAATATACTCAATTAACCCCTATTCTCTGGTTCTGCTGATAAGTTATAGCCTTACCTCCTCTGCAGCTGCCTTATAAGCAGAATAGCAGGAATGGGCAGTTAATTCACACATTTCCTTTATGCTGTTCCTGCTCCTCCGCCTCCATTTTGGTCTGGAATGGCCAAGTCTGCAACCCAAAATATCCCACTCTACAATACTTTGAGTTTCTCTTATTATATCAAAAAAGACATCTTATTCAGAGGGTCTCCAAATGCCAAATTATTCAAATTCTCCCAGGCAAATATGAACCGTTGACTTTCATCTCACCATCTCTTCTGGGTCATCTTGTCTTTCAGAGCATCTGTGTGCGAAACTTCCATTTATAAGGCAGTGGGACACTTTTTCTCCTGAGTTTAAATCTAAATCTTAATTTGCAACCAGTGTCTCTACCAGGAGTAATAGCCATTTAAATTTCCTGCTTGTCAGAGAGAAAGCAAAGATGACTCTTTCCACTTTTTAACTGAATGAGCTAAGATTTTTATTCCTATACTGACTATGCAGCTGAAGACCAGTTTATCACAGCGAATAAAATAGAGATGAAAGGCAGAGCCATGTAGGAACTGGGTAAGAGATAGGATTGGTTTCAAACTTAATGGGCCTTTGATAAAAGCCCTTTTAATCAGTAGATCCCAAGGGTTATTAGTTAGTCTTCTTTCTTCTTTTTCCTATTCTTTGCTGCCCGGATGTGGCAGTATATGATTTTTTCCAACTGAGGAAGAGATAGATGAATGCTTCTTCAATGAATGATGGGTGGTTGCCATTATTTCCCACAAGGTACTGCAACAATACAACATTATTCTGGGGAGGTAATTACAAAAGAAGGTGTTGAAAAAGAAGCTTTCAGTTAATAGCTTCAGCAATGGTTGACTAAACTCCTAAAACCACCCATTTTTCCTACTGTACTTTACAAAATACTACATTTAGTGTCTATGCAGCTAAGTGGCTCTTATCTGTATTTTCCTAGAAGTTACTTTGCAATTGCAATAACTTTATTAATAATGAATAATATTAATGATGTACCTCATATATTTTAAAGAAAGGCATCCTTTCAAGGAATATGGAAAAAAGTGTCAGCCTATAAGGTAGACCAGACTAAGAAATAGACACTGTGTAACAGCCTAAGGCTATGTCTATTAGAATAGCCATAGTAACAGAATCTTGCAAGTCTGAATGGACTTCACCTCCCCTCTCTATTATCTTCATGTGAACTCAGGGGTGTGGATTAGGGAAGCTATCTGAGATGCTTTTGTAGATCTCTTTGTTGGTATGGGCTGAAGCCACATTTATTTGATTGCTGCCTTGATAATGGATCTTCCCATTGTTCAAGGTCATCCTTTATACTCTTTACCAAAAGCTATACCATTGTTGAATGTCTATGGAGATTCTCAGTCATCCATAGTTGTCCCAAAGGTGCTTTTTCATCCAAGAAGCAAAATGTCTTCAAAGAAAAACTAGAAAGTCCAATTGCTTCTTGAAAAAAAGCACCTTTGGAATATACCATTCCTAGTTATTACCAAAGTTAAATCTCAAGGCTTGTGAAAAGCAAATCATCTGCTAAGAATTGGGGATGGGTTGAGTTGGGGGGGAACACCACAGAAATAACTGATTATTAGTTCCAAATGTTTTATCCATATGAGAAATGACCTTGACTACTTTTAAAAGCACAACGGTGTTTGGATACTATACTTGCAATTGTGAATACTAACTGGCTGAACTTGCTTGATGATTCAGAAGGCTTGTCACTTTATTGCAAAATTCATTCCACTTTCTTTGATGAGTGGGAATGTTGTCTCTTTATCCAGATTAATTCAGCTGACTGCTTGGAATATGTCCAGGACCATAGGGAGGAAAAAGCAATAAGAATAGAATAGAATAACAGAGTTGGAAGGGACCTTGGAGGTCTTCTCATCCAACCCCCTGCTTAGGCAGGAAACCCTATACCATTTCAGACAAGTCATTATCCAATCTCTTCTTAAAAACTTCCAGTGTTGGAGCATTCACAACTTCTGGAGGCAAATTGTTCCATTGATTAATTGTTCCAACTGTCAGGAAATTTCTCCTTAGTTCTAGGTTGCTTCTCTTCTTGATTAGTTTCCACCCATTGCGTCTTGTCCTGGCCTTAGGTGCTTTGAAGAATAGCTTGATTCCTTCTTCTTTGTGGCAACCCCTGAGATATTGGAACACTGCTGTCATGTCACCCCTAGTTCTTCTTTTCATCAAACTAGACATACCCAGTTCCAGCAACCGTTCTATATATATTTTAGCCTCCAGTCCCCTAATAATCTTTGTTGCTCTTCTCTGTATTCTTTCTAGAGTCTCAATATCTTTGAGACCAAAACTGGATGCAGTATTCCAACTGTGCCTTACCAAGGTATTATAAGAACCTAGACTTAAAGGTAGCGCCAGAACAGAAACCAGACTAAAAAAGAGTCACAGGAAGGAAAATTAAATAGAGCACAAAGCATGTAATGAGAAGAAATTGAGGCAAGGCTACAGGTTCTCTTGCCCTTACAACTGGTCATTTAACACAAGAGTTACAAAGGTCTTGGAAAGGCTGTACAGCCTGTAAAACTCTTCTACGGGTCTTAAATACTGATACCCTCCTGTTATCACATGATCTTATATTGGATGCTTGGCTCACATTTACAACTTATTGCAGCATCCCATGGATACATGACCATAAATTTGCAATAAATTTTGCCGGAAACCTGCAAAACATATCCATTTAGGAGAATGGGTTTGCACCTATGATCACATGATTCACTTAATAATTACATATTATGAATTATGGCCATGTGATTCACTTAACAGCTGCTGTAAAAAACAGTTGCAAAATTGGGTCCTTCATGTAGGTGCCTCAGCTGTAATGAATTACAAGTGAAATTCTGGTTTCAATAGCAGTTGTAAGTTGACAACTACCTGTATTTAGTTGAAATCATGGCAGTTGGCCAACCTTAGGCTCAGTTTAAGCAATTTTATGGCCTCCGTATAATCCTGAGGCAAGCAATAGAAGCCTACACGTTCTTCTCCACTTTAAATTAAATATCAAATCAAAGCCTGAGCTAGCAAACACTTCTCATTTCTTTTCTTTTTTCAAGAAGTGCATTCAGAAAAAAATAGGGATTTAAGACAAAGATAACTCTGCAGAATATCAACAGGTCTCCAAGATGTCCTTCTCATGGAGAAATATATATCTGTGCCCCTTAATAAAGCTTGGAGAAGAATATTGTGGTGCCATATACAAAAGTGAAGTGAGCAAGAAGTGGACTTTTTATTTTCACCCCATTTTTCTAGGAGCAACTCCTAGCAGCATAATGCCTATCCCAGGTCCTTGGGAAAGATTTGATAGGTGGCCAAAAATGCCAAATCCTGTCTAAACCTCTAGCTGACTGTGTAGCACACTGTAATAAATCTCTAAGCATCTTTGGACATACTTTTAACTGTGGATTAATTTACCCCAATTATGATTATTAGATGTTTTAAAATTGCAGTCATTGTTAGCTGCCTTAAGGGCTTCTTTGAGAAGAAGGTGGGATATAAATGGAATAAATGAATAGAAAACTTGTCTGCCTTTTCATACCTTCTTCTAATCCTCTAAGGAGAATTTGTGAGCTCCATAAAGATGTTGAAAAAACTCATTCTGTGCGGTAGAATGTAGTCTGGATTCCTGGGGGTGAGGGAGGAGGGGCTGCATTTCAGAAGACTAAGAGGCAGATAAGTTTTAGTTGGGAGGAAGAGATTCAAGACAGTTTCTCCCTAAAAGTTCTCAGAGTATATCTCTGATGTAAGTAGCTTGCTTTAGTTTGGCAAGGTTTCTGTCTGTATTTGAGGAACAATAAAGGAAACTGCTTGGAAGTAATTTGGTGTCTTTCTTGGTTTCTGGAGCTGGACATTCTGAGAATGTAAGTTGCAGCCCTATGAATGCACCTCTATGGGTGACAATAAGTGCTGAAATACAGCACATCATTTTGCAATTTGACTTACATAATCCTTTGAGTTCCCTTTGTCCAAAGCACCCAAATTTTCTCTGTGGATGCTACCCTTTGCCACTTCTCTCTTTCTCTGAACCTGAAGGGGAGTCATATGTGTCATGCAGGAAGGTCAAAGCAAGATTATTTTTTAACATTGTGCATTATTATATCCATTATTAAGGCAACCTCTACCTCATATGCTAATTAAAATTCAAATATATTAATTTAATTGGGAATTGGGAAAGAACTACATAGAACCACTGGATTAAGTTAACCTCATGCACCATTTAATTGTGTCTCCTAAAGCAGACACAATTAAAGTCTCCTAAAGTCTCCAATCTTGGCAACTTTAAGCCTGGTGGACTTCAAGTCGAAGAATTCTGAGAGTTGCAAGTCCGCCAGGCTTAAAGTTGCCAAGGTTGGAGACGCCTGTCCTAAAGGGACTTGGGTGTACTAAGAATTCATCTGAGATGGCAATCAGAGGCTTGCTCCGATTTAAAAGGAGGAGGCCTGAAATAGCCAGGCAAGTGGTTTGAAGCACAGTGGCAGAATTGCAGCTAGAAACTTTGGCTGGAAAGACCAGAAGGAGAAAGCAAAGCCCAAAATGTGTATGACAGAGCTGGTTTAGAGATTTGGGTTAATTAAAGAAGAAAGAACTTTTGATAAGAGGCAAAACGAAATGGGATGAAACAGCTGTAAATGTGAATGAGGATTGTCTTGATGCCAAAATCCTATCCTGTAGTCTTTTTATTTAAAACAAACATAATCTTTGATCCCCCAGTCATAATAAAGCAGGCAAGAAACAAGCAAACATATGAACTAAAAGATTATAGGTATACATAAAAATTCCAGCTGCCTCCATAATACACTAATAATGTTAGAAGTTACATTAATGTTGTAATTTAAGAGTACTATTTAGAAAAAGTAAAGAAAACAATTTATCCACCTAAAATCAATAGTTGCTATGAAATGTTTGGAGAAATAAAAACTAGTCCATACAGTGAAAAGTACACTGTGTCAGAGTCAGATGAACCTTATGTAGATATTTCCCTCCTATAGATGGATTCAGAGAATGGGCTACTTTTTCACATGACAGGTAGAGTAGAGTAGAGTAGAGTAGATAGAGTAGATAGAGTAGAGTAGAGTAGAGTAGATAGAGTAGATAGAGTAGAGTAGAGTAGAGTAGAGTAGAGTAGAATAGAATAGAATAGAATAGAATAGAATAGAATAGAATAGAATAGAATAGAATAACAGAGTTGGAAGGGTCGTTGGAGGTCTTCTAGTCTAACCCTCTGCTTAGGCAGGAAACCCTACACTACTTCAAACAAATGGTTATCTTTTTAAAACTTACAATGTTGGAACATTTAAAATCTCTGGAGGCAAGTTGTTCCACTGATTAATTGTTCTGTCAGGAAATTTCTCCTTAGATTGCTAGTGTTGCATAATCATTTAATCCCTGTAGCCATTAAAAAAAAAGTGAGAAGGGATCCCATATTATTTAACCCAATTCCAAGTTTATCACAATGGTAGTTTTATTAGTTTGCTACTTTTCTGGCCACAGATAAGTATTTTATAATGAAATTTTATTTTGAATATTTTAATACTATTTTGTCTACTTATCCAAAAGTAATGCTTAAAGCAGAATAAAGCAAGATAGATAAAGATAATGTATTATTAATAATAAGGAATCAATTAAATTATGTCAATCAGAGATGGAGTTTTTAAAAGCCAATTGATATCATTATGGTATTTATAGCAGCTTTTTCATTTTTTTCCATTTTCTTTCTTTCTTTTTCCTTTTACCACCTTTCCTCCTTTTTTCTTTTCCCTTTACAAGGTTACGTGCATCTAACTTTGAAACAATGATAAAAAACGATAATACAATAATAGAATACAATAATAACAACAATAATAATTACATAGAGGTTTCTAGTTATTTTCTTAGCATAATATAACAACTTCAACACATTTACGTCAATCAATGATATGAATTTTAATTTTTATGATAACTAAACAGTCATAAATCTAATTCATTCAAATGTTCATTCACGTTTAGCATCATATTAGTCAGTGGAGTCTATTTATACTTTATTTTAAATAATTCTACCTTCTGTTTCTTCATAAGATGGTCATAGCAATGTAAGCTAAAAATATAAAATAGGAAAAAAACCAATAACAAAGAGCAGCCAAAATATCTAAGCAGTCTCAATATAATAATAAAAAAGGGGCTTCAGCTGTATTGTCTTTCCTAAAACATGTTCCTGAAACATCCACATTAGTTCTGCAAGAGTAGAAATGCCAGTGGTTTAGGAATGCCACTTAAAATGCAGTCTTGCTTAAAGGTACCTTCCCACAACATGGTCACTCTTCAAATGTGATGATTTTAACCCTAATATTCTCAGTAGCAGCTGTAACAGTGGTGAAATCCTCCGCGGGTTGACACCGGTTTGCTGCCTGCCCATGCACAGTGCGTGCCAAATGCATGCTGCGTGTGCATGCATGTGCACTGCATACACACACATGCACAGTGCACACCTGTTATGGCCCGCCAGCGGCCTGCGCGGATCGTGGCTGATCCCGATGAAGAGGAGGCTGGTATGGTGCCACGCCAGCAGCCTGCGCAGCCGGCACTCGCGTCGGACAGCGAGGAGGCTGAAGAGGATGTAGTGTCAGAGGCAGAGACTCAGCCAGGGCCTTCAGAACCTCCAGAGGCTCCTTCAAGTGGAGAGAGCGAAGTGGAGGAGCCTCTCCTCAATGCTCGAGCACGCAGGGCTGCCAAAAGGCAGAAGTGGCTACTCAGGAGGAGGAGGTCTACTCGTGAGAAAGGGTTGAGGATAATTGGCCCCTCCCTTAGCCTATTTAAGTCACATGCCATTAGTAAGTTTCTTGCTGGAAACAACTTGTAATTATCATCAGAGCATTTCTGGAAAAGTCTTATCGTATCTTGTTTTCTGGGCTGGTTGCCAACCTTTGCCGGTCTTGTTTATTCTTGCTACTTAATAAATTTGATAAGGACCGTTGGTGTGTGTCAATATCCTCGGAAATCCGGAGCTGGGGCAGAACAGCACCAAACATGCACTGCACATCCATGTATACGTAGTGCACACCAAGCACGCACTGTGAACCGGTGCAAACTGGTAACATTTCACCCCTAGGCTGTAACCATTGGGGGAATTCTGAGAAATGAAGTTCACAATCTCTCAGTACTCATGTTGGGGAAGAAAGGAAGAAATGCCTTCATGGCTGGTCTCAAATAGGATTGTATGAAGACACAACATGAAGATTGCCATTTGCTGAGGACATGTCCTCATAATGAAGCCTCCATTGCTAAGGCAGGGTAAAGTTGGGCTACTGTGTTCTAACATGGAACTTGGCATGAGAGCATCCAGTAGGACAATGCATGGTTCATCGAGGAATAACCATTGGGGTTTGTGATCAACTGGGACCAGTTAGTTCATTGTAGGACTGTTTATCTGGTTGTTAGATTTTATGCTTCCATATTTATTTATTCCACGAGTTCCAAAGAGTCTGAAGAGCTTAAGCAGCTGTTTTCTTTTGGGAGGAGGTCTTCAGAGATAGAAACATCAACCTCATGTAAGCCCAAATGCAGGTCTTCCAGGAAATCGCTATTTTCACTGATGGAATATGGACATACTGCAAACTCTAGAGATTTTCCCCCAGTGTGAAGTTGTATACACAGGATGCTATCATTCATTTTGCTACAAAAATAGCAAAGCAAATTTATTATTATCACCATAGAAGGGAGTTAATTATAATATATGAATTGGCTATGAAAGTAATAGGATATTCTTTTGCTGGAACTGTAGCAACCTATTGTAGGCAATATGTTTTTATTTTAAAATGCTTATTTTAATTGAAACAGCCTTTTTTTCTGAGGGGTGGAAATCATGCAAATCATGATTTTTTTTAAAGCAGTTTTGCCCATGGAAGTGTCAAGAATGATTTCCAGTCTCTAGAAGAAGAGATACGGAATTCCAAGTTGGATTAAACAGCTATACACGCTCTCTTTCTTTTAGTTTTATGCTGATTTGTTTTAGAAAAATCAAACAGATTTTTTTTTTGAGTTCTTCAAATGAAAGATAAAACATCAGGGTACAGGTAGTCCTTGACTTACAAAAGTTCAGTTAGTGACCATTCAAAGTTACAACAGCACTGAAAAAAGTGACGTATGACTGTTTTTCACATTTACGACCCTTGCAGCATCCCCATGGTCACATGATCAAAGCTCATACACTTGGTAACTGAATACACATATTTACGACGGTTGCAGAGTTCCGGGGTCATATGATCACTTTTTGTAACCTTCTGATAAGCAAGGGGGAAGCCAGATTCACTTACTAACCATGTGACTAATTTAACGACTGCAGTGATTCACTTAACAACTGTGGCAAGAAAGGTTGTAAAATGGGGCAAAATCCACATAACAAATGTCTCACTTAGCAACAGGAATTTTGGTCTCAATTGCATTTGTAGGTTGAGGACTACCCTGTAGAATATTTTCCCGACTTCCCTTATATTCAGGGCAGTGGTGAAATCTGAACCAGTTTACTACTGGTTTGCTGGCTGTGCATGCGCAGTATGCACCATGCACCAAATGCGAGGTGCGCCTGTGCAGTGCACGCCAAAAAGAGGCATGCGGTAAGTAGAACAGCGTGCGAGGGGGGGGTGATAAGCTGTGGCGCGCAATCTTATTTTTTTTACTTTTAAAAGCATTGCTTTTAAAAGTAAAAAAAAAGCCTCTGACAATCGCGCTGCTCAGCTGATCATCAGAGGCTTTCTTTTACCTTTTACTGATCATCAGAGGCTTTTTAAAAACCTTTTAACAGCATTTTTTCTACAACCTGAAGAGGTTGTAGAAAAAATGATTTTAAAAGGCTCTAACGATCCCAGCTGAGCCGTGCGATCATCAGAGGCTTTTTTTTTCCTTTTAAAAACATTTTTTTGGCCGAAGAGGTTGTAGAAAAAATGCTTTTAAAAGCAAAAAAAAAAAAAAAGCCTCTAACAATTGCACTGCTCAGCTGATCATCAGAGGCTTTTTTTAAACCTTTTACTGATCATCAGAGGCTTTTTTTACCTTTTAAAAGCATTTTTTCTACAACCTGAAGAGGTTGTAGAAAAAATGCTTTTAAGAGGCTCTGACGATCCCAGCTGAGCTGCACGATCATCAGAGGCTTTTTTTTTTTTTACTTTTAAAAGCATCTTTTCAGCCGAAGAGGTTGTAGAAAAAATGCTTTTAAAAGAAAAAAAAAAGCCTCTGATGATCGTGCAGCTCAGCTGGGCATGGGAGGGGAGGGGGGCAGGGATTTTTGCTACCGGGTCTCCGAACCACCCGCCGTCATCACTACTGGATCGGGCGATCAGGTCCGAACCGGGAGCATTTCACCCCTGATTCAGGGGAATGATTGGTAGTAGCTTTCTCATGGGTTGATGATGCTTGGTGGGGAGGATTATATTGATCCTACCACCAATTGGTTGGGCCAAGAGGGGGGGGTCCCCCTCGTAGAGATGTGCCCACCAGGTTTCCGTGCATTCCATCAGCCAAGGGCCCAGGGCAGGGGTGGGGGGGTGGCGGTCGTTATAAAGGAAGGTCTTGATCCGAGGGAGGCCACTGTACCTCAGATAGCCAGATGTGAGTCTCTCCTGGTGAAGTGGGGCCATGGGATGCAGGTGGGCCTGCTGATCGCGTACCTGGCTCCCTGCCACGTGACAGCGGCCCTGCCCGAGCTTCTCAACGTTATTGCTGGGGTGGCGGTTGATACCCCCAGACTTTTGGTCATGGGGGATTTCAACCTGCCATCTACCGGTGAGGCGTCTGGGATGGCTCGGGAGTTTATGGCTTCCATGACAGCCATGGACCTGACACAATTAATTCATGGCCCCACTCACGTGGGAGGACACACTCTGGACTTGGTTTTTATCTCTGGTCAGTGGCGGAGTGGTCTGGATATAGGGGATATAGTTATTGAACCCCTGTCATGGTCGGACCATTCTCTCCTGAGACTGGACCTTTCGACCGCTGCACCCCACTGCAGGGAGGCGGAACCGACCAGGTGGTTCCGCCCCAGGCACCTGATGGATCCTGATAGGTTCCAGAGGGAGCTTGGGCCAGTTCCTGAAACTCTGACTCACGACTCGGCTGAAGATCTGGTGGCTGCTTGGGATAGGACAGCTGCCGGTGCTCTGGACCGAGTCATGCCTTTGCGGCCTCTGACCCGACGCCGAACCTGCCCGGCCCCTTGGTTTTCTGAGGAGCTGAGGGGGATGAAGCGCCGGAAAAGACGCCTAGAGAGTGGTTGGAGGGCCAGTCGCTCCGAATCCGACCGAACACTAGTTAGGTCTCATATTAAGACCTATCTAGTGGCGATAAAAGCGGCAAAGCATAACCACTTTTCCGCTCTTAATGCATCGGCAGATAACCGCCCAGCCGCCTTGTTTAGGGTGACTCGCTCCCTCCTACATCAGGGAGCGCGGGAAGACCCCTTGCAAGGGCAGGCTGAGGATTTTGCACAGTATCTGCACGATAAAATCGCTCAGATTCGGGAAGGCTTGGACTCTGACTGGGTAGATCCCGGCGGGGTGACTGAGGCTAGTCTTGAGAATGTTATCTGGGATGAGTTCGACCCTGTGACTCCTGAGGACGTGGACAGGATCCTGGGGAGGCTAAACGCAACCACATGTTTATTGGACCCGTGCCCCTCCTGGCTGGTACTGGCCACCCGGGAGGTAACACGAGGCTGGCTCCAGAGGATCATAAATGCTTCTTTGAGAGAGGGTTTCTTGCCTCCCGCCTTGAAAGAGGCGGTGATGAGGCCCCTCCTCGAGAAGCCTTCTCTGGACCCGGCCGTTTTGGCAAACTATCGTCCGGTCTCCAACCTTCGCTTTGTTGCGAAGGTTGTGGAGAGTGTGGTTGCGCGACAGCTCCCACAGTTCCTGGATGAAACCGTCTATCTAGATCCATGCCAGTCCGGCTTCAGGCCTGGGTACAGCACGGAGACAGCATTGGTCACATTGGTGGATGATCTCTGGAGGGCTCGGGACAGGGGTTGCTCCTCTGTTCTGGTCCTATTAGACCTCTCAGCGGCTTTTGATACCATCGACCATGGTATCATGCTGCGCCAGCTGGAGGGACTGGGGGTGGGAGGCACCGTGCTGCGGTGGTTCTCCTCCTATCTCTCTGACCGGTCGCAGTCTGTGTTGGCAGGGGGGCAGAGGTCGACCTCGAGGCACCTTGCTTGCGGGGTGCCGCAAGGGTCGGTCCTCTCGCCACTCCTGTTCAACATTTATGTGAAGCCGCTGGGTGAGATCATCTGTGGTTTTGGGGTGCGATGCCATCTGTACGCTGATGACACTCAGCTGTACATTTCCACCCCAGACCACCCCAATGATGCCCTCGAAGTGATGTCCCAGTGTCTGGAGGCTGTGCGGGTCGGGATGGGGAGGAACAGGCTTCGGCTCAACCCTTCCAAGACCGAGTGGCTGTGGATGCCGGCATCCCAGTATAGCCAGCTGGTGCCATCGCTGGCTATTGGGGGCGAGTCACTGACCCCCACAGAGAGGGCTCGCAACTTGGGCGTCCTCCTGGGCACACGGCTGTCTTTAGAAGAGCATATGACGGCCGTGGCCAGGGGGGCTTTTTATCAGGTTCGCCTGATACGCCAGTTGCGCCCCTTTCTGGATCGGGACTCCTTGTGCACAGTCACTCATGCCTTGGTTACGTCACGCCTGGACTACTGTAACGCTCTCTACATGGGGCTCCCCCTGAGGAGCACCCGGAGGCTCCAGCTGGTGCAGAATGCGGCCGCGTGGGTGATTATGGGAACGACGTGGCGCTCCCATGTAACACCTCTCCTGCGCGAGCTGCATTGGCTCCCGGTGGTCTTCCGGGTGCGCTTTAAGGTGTTGGTTCTCATCTTTAAAGCGCTCCATGGCTTAGGGCCAGGGTATTTGCGAGACCGCCTGCTGCTACCGATAACCTCCCACCGGCCAATACGCTCTCACAGAGAGGGCCTCCTCGGGGTGCTGTCGGTCAGGCAATGTCGGCTGGCGGCCCCCAGGGGGCGAGCCTTCTCTGTGGGGGCACCCGCCCTGTGGAATGAGCTGCCTCCCGGAATACGATTGATCCCGGACCTCCGGACCTTCCGTAAAGCCCTGAAGACGTTTTTATTTCATCAAGCCGGCCTAGCCTAAATGGTTTTTAACTGGGATTTTAAATTTTATGGATTTGGGGTTTTAAATTGGGTAGCCAATTATTTAATTCTTTTAATTATCTTAACTTTTGTATTAGTATGTTTTTTAATTTTGGCTGTTCACCGCCCTGAGTCCCTTCTGGGAGAAGGGCGGTATACAAATTAAATTAATAAAAAAATAATAATAATTATATTGAAACTACCTTGAATTGCAGTGTGCCACACTGACCCAACTCTGTTGCTGAGGCATAGTAAAGTTAACCACTTATTTCCTTCAACCTTAGCAACTTTAAATCTTTTTGATGCTTCTGAGTAGGGCTGTACAAATGGAGGTGACAATTGTGTGTGGTCCCCTGGAGTCCTAGTGCATCCTTTAGACCAGGGGTCCCCAACCTTAAACACTCAAAGAGCCATTTGGACCCGTTTCCCACAGAAAAGAAAACACGGGGAGCCACAAAACCCTTCCTGTGCCTGACTCTTTCTTCCAGAGCCACAAAACTAGCATATGTAGTTGAATTAAACGTTCTGTTTTCTTCTGAAACTTTTCTTTTCTTGGATTTATCCATGGTTGGACAACTGGAGATTGAAAAGCTCAATAAATTGTGTGCTTGGCGGTGGTGACGCATATTTTGAGTGGAGCCACAGCAGAGGGGTGAAAGAGTCACATGCGGCTCCAGAGCCACAGGTTGCTGACCCCTGCTTTAGACTTTAAAAGAGGTGCTACTGAGTTGTAATTTTAATGCAGTGAAAGAGGGAAATGATTAAATATTCAGGAAGTTCACTCTAATTAAGGGAAATGAAATGAAACGAAATGAAGTTTAGTTATTTCCTGGCTCCACCTACTTTTTGGAATTGAACGTCTACTCCTAGGGAAAAAAAACACTGTTTGAGCCCTGGTATTTAAACACTAACCTTAAGAAGTTGCTCATAGGCACCCATATGGTCATTTCAGTCCGTTGAAGTGGTTAACATGTTCTTAGGAGCTCAAGTGAGATTCTTGCAATAGATTCTATCAGCAGGGACTTCGAAGTAAAGAAAAGCTCCAGGGGCTTTTTTTGCTTTAAATAATAGTTTGGCTCAGACAAAGCATGGCACCATTATAGAAGGCTGTGGGAGCAAGTCATGCACTGGAATCCTTCCCTCACAGATTCCACTTCAAGTAATTACTTCAGCTTTAGTACACGCCATATGGCTGCCTCAACCAGGAAGAATGATTTGCACTTTTTTCTCAGTCCAGGATTGTAAACCTGGAGCTTTCCACAATTTTGGTTAGAGTTGTGCAGTTGAATAATACTAGATACTGTACTGGATTTCATGAGTTCATAGTCCCCACATCCTGACTGTCGTGTAGACTGGTTTATCTATGAAGCAAACAACTAATGTTCTCTTCCTTTCCCACATGTCGTGCTCTACAGATGCTTCTACATTCCCCATATGTTATTGCAAAAAGATAAACAAAAGTAATATACAAAGTATGAAGGCTATTGCTTAACACCTTGTAAGCCGCCTTAAGTCTCCGGAGAAGGGCGGCATATAAATCAAAATAAAATAAAATTTAAAAAAATTAATAAAAATAAATAAATACTCTGTGCCCATACCATTTTACACTTTAAAATTGATTACATCAAAGCACTATTATGGCTGCGGGAATAAAATTGAATTTAGCTTCTGCTTCCCTGGTGCTTATCACATTTCCTTTGAAATAATATTATTAATCATTTGAAGAGAAAAACTATATTGAAAAATATATTGTAAATAAGCATAAAACGGGCATCTGTTCATTCCAACTGCCATTTGTACTTTGGCTCTACAATGTTTGTGTGTGTGTGTATGTGTGTATGTGTGGTTTTTTAAAAGGATTTTGCAGATTCCAGAACCAGCAGTAAACAAACACAATATGCCACTGAAGGCTGTTGACCATTGTTACTCTTCTTAGATTTTGGCAATCAGGTCCATTCTAAATGCATCAATAATAGCTTGTTCAAATGCAAAAGTGTATCTCTGGTTTGAATTAAGGCAGAAATAAGTGAATATGAAAGGATGGATGGATGGGTGAGTGGATGGAAGGAAGGGAAGGGAGGGGAAGGGGAAAGGAGAAGAGAGGAAAGGTTCCCAATAAGAAAAATGGTAATGCCTTTAATTCAGGTGCATTTGCCATATTGTAAGATTGGTGTTGCAAAACACACTCCTCCTAGAAAGTATAAAAATAGGAAAAATATTAACACATGCTCCTTTTCTTGGTTTCCATACTATTGCTGGGTTCCACTACTATTGTCCTAAAGACAGGACAAACATCTGCCAAGAAAAAAAAATCCATCTAGATGGGAACCCTGTTCATCTTTAACTGGTGCCAAATAATGACAGAAACCTCATTGAAATTGTTCTTTCATCCTATAACATTTTTTAAAAACAAAATCAGCTACTGAAAAGCTATGTTTGGTTTTTATGCCTACTGTCTTAATTCTTCTGTCCATTCTGCTTCTGTGCTAGAAATGAATTACCTCTTGTTTAAAAATAATTGTCCATATTTTGGAATATCTCTGGTGTTGTTGATCTTAGGTATCATTACTCAATATTTTTCAAGTGTTAATCTGATAACATTAAGAAAAGGAGAGAATTCTGGTCATCTGGAATAAAATCTGGGTCCACATTATGAAAAAATGGGAAGATTATTTTATATTTTGCCAAAATGAATATTTGGTTATAAAATTAAGATTGCTGATTTCTGTTACAACTTTGGGGTCAGAGAAAGATCTGCAAATGTATGAATGCTTGCAGAAGGACTCTTAATTTCATCAGCTATATTCAGTTGTTAACTGTAATACTGTGATGGAGCTCAGAATAATTGTTAAGAACAAATAAATAAGTTTTAGGTGTCTACTGTCAATTGATTTGTAAATATCTCTCCATCCAATTTATGGCCAGACTGATGAATGGCAGCATGGTTAGATTTTGGTTAGTCTTGCAGGGTCCAGGAAAATAATTTAGTCAGTAACATTACTGCAATTGATTTGAAATTTGTGGGCATTTCTTCAAAAAAATGACTATCATACAGAGTGTCCCAGCCAGTACTGGGAATAACTCCAAGACTGCATATGATGTGGGTTAGAATCAAGAGACTAGAAATATTAGCTTATGCTTTGGAAAACAGTATATTTTTTGTATCACATCAGATCCATAAATGTAGTCTTTATCTAAACAGATGACTACCAGTCCCAGACTATCACACAGAACGAAGTTTAGGTGCCTCTTTTACTCAGAATGTTATCCTCTTAACTAATGGTAGATCAATGGTTGCAATTTGGGGAGGGGATGTATTTTTGCTGTTATCCATCTTCATCAAAGTGTCACATGAATAGATTATTTGATAGTTATGTCTAATATCAGATGTATGTGCGTATTTGAATTGTCATGTAGCACTCGTCTTTTATAATATGTTTATTTTTATTTATTTATTACATTTATTTGTTGAAAAGCTTTTCTTAAGGTTATCATCTTGAGTAAAGAAAGCAGATGTTCAGAATGGGAACATCTAAAATGAAGACTTAGGATGGCTATCTGTCCTATTTTACCTAGGACAGCCCTCTATTTTACAATGTCCTCAACTTTAGTTCTAGCCTACTTTTAAAATCAGGAAACTTAAAAATGGAAGGCAGGAGACATACGTTTGCCCCAAAACAATCAATACCCTCAATATCACTCAGGTCATCTCTCTATAGCCTTTTCAACTATATGTAGATAGTGGATTGAAATCTATTTACATTGTCTGTCTGTCTGTCTGTCTGTCTGTCTAAATACTGTCTATTTTTATCTACTATTTTTGGTTGTAGGTATGTAGAAATTTCTTGCTAATAGAGCATATATTACTTTCTACAATGTGTGTGTTTATGTGGTAGGGGGTATATGCAGAAATTCATATTTTATGTAGCCATTATAGATGCATTTCTATAAATACTTATGGCCACTTAGATTATTTGATTTCCCCCCTTCTTATTTATCTTTTTGCAATTGCTTTTTATGTGTACATTTTTAACCCAGCATAGCATATATACCATTTATGAAGAAAGAGAAATGCATCTCTCTTATGTAAAAAAAAAAATTAGAAGGGGAATTCACTACTATATTCTCAACATATTTCTTAATGAAGAAATCTGAGTAACACTGCAAATTTTATTTTTTAGCCTTTAAAAATAACTTCACAATAGTATGTCTTGTTGTTGTAATCATATGTTTAATTAAAATAATGGTAAAACCTGCTGTTTAGAAGAAGATTTATACCATGCTTTTTGGTCCTCTATTTTTTAATATTTTTAAAATATAACAATATTTAGCAGAGAGTTAATTTCACAGTGAATTATGGTTGCACCAAGGAATAGGTTCAATTAAGGATACTCAACATGTTTACAATGGACTATTTTAGTGTGATGGTGAAAAGAATGTGAGCCTATTCAGTATGAAATAAAATGAGTTCAAATATTCTAAGAACCCTTTCACTGCATATGGAAACATTTTGTGATAATTTAAAAAACGCCACCAAATATATAAAGAAAAATATTAGGATGGGGGAAAAAACCAAGAAATTAAATACCGTGTTTTCCCTAAAATAAGACCTTGTCTTATATTTTTGGAACCCCAAAATAAGTGCTTGGCCTTATTTTCGGGGAGGTCTTATGATTTTGGGTTGTGTGGAGCAAGATGGAGCTCCTCTTGCCATCTTACCTGATTTCCAGCTCTGCGTTTAAATATTTTTGGGGAGGACTTATTTTTGGGGGGAAGGTTATTTTAGCACATGCGCTCAAAAGCCCGATTGGGATTATTATCAGGGGATGTCTTATTTTTGGGGAAACAGGGTATGAAGGGTTGATTTAACTCAGATAATTTATTCAATCCATTCTTATTAGATGAGTATAGGGCAGAGATTATAGCAAAAAATCAGCTAAATATTTGGGAAAAAAACCTGGGATACAGATTAAATATTAACGACTGGGAGATGGCCTGGAATAGGAATTATAAAATGATGAAATCGGCAACATTTAGAGAAAACCATTATAAAATGCTACACAGGTGGTATCTAGCACCAGCTAGGTTAGCGAAAATGTTTCCCAATCTCTCAGGCACGTGTTGGAAATGTGGAAAAATGGTCGGCACCTTCTATCATCTATGGTGGACCTGTCCAGAGACCAAAAGGTTCTGGTCAAAAATTCGATATTGGCTTTGTGAAATAACGGGACAGGAGATAGTTCTATCTCCAGAAATCTTCCTCCTGGGTATAATCAGAGATGGCCTCAATAACAACAAAACTCAACTCATAATCCAGATTACAACTGCGGCTAGACTAGCCTTTGCGAAATACTGGAAAAATAAATCCATACCCTCAGAAGAAATACTAATAAATAAAATCCTAGAGTGCGCAGAAAAGGCAAAATTGACGAGTGAGATAAATAATGAGGAGAAATCTAAATATTATGAAGTATGGGGAAATTGGTACAATTGGTTGAAGAACAAGACAAAAACATGATTTTAGGATATGACTTGTTATGCACTTGAAGTACGAGCTATATTGCATAGAATATTGAACAGCTAAGGATGAAGTTTATTTAACGTATGATTCCATAAATTGTATAAACACTGTACCTCTGAAGGAAATAGAGATTGTATATTTTCTTTTATAATGGAAAATTTAATAAAGTATATTAAAAAAAAATATTCAATCCAAGTTGAAAGTTGAAGTGATTTACCCAACCATTTTTATTTGGCAATTTGATTCAAAATGTTAAATTGGAATATTTGATTGGAAAAACAGGCTTGTCAGTTTGACATGGCTTTCTTATTCAAATCAAATTTGTTATTTGAATAGTTAACAAGGAAATATCTATTTGTTGCAACAAAGTCCATTCAAAACGTTCAGAAATGAACATTGTCAAAAAGGACTACAGCAGACAAAAACAGTCAGCAACACAAAGCTACTCGAAGATGCAAGTGTTTCTTGTTTACTTGGCTTTTTCTTTGACATGTAAGAAGACGAGCAGGAAAACGTTTCTTGGCAGAGAGGCAGCATGAAGAGCTTCCTCTAGTTTGACTTTTGTGCTTCACGTTGCTATTAAAAAGTGCTGACAGACCACCCAGGCCAAGGCTATCCAAACGGCTCTGATCTTTTGTCAGGCATTCAAGACTTGGTGTTTGGATTGGATGGTAAGGTTAATGTTCTCTTTTTATGAGTTGGGTTTGTTGCTTGTGACCATAGGCAATATAGTTATTTTTGCTAAATTGCCTGTTATTAATCCTTGTACTCAGTGGTGAAATCCAATTTTTTTTACTACTGGTTCTGTGGGTGTGGCTTGGTGGGCAGGGCAGGGGAAGGATACTGCAAAATCTCCATTCCCATCCCACTCCAGAGGAAGGATACTGCAAAATCCCCATTCCTACCCCACTCTGGGGCCAGCCAGAGTTGGCATTTGTTGGTTCTCCGAACTACGGAAAATTTCTGCTACTGGTTCTCCAGAACCTGTCAGAATCTGCTGGATTTCATCCCTGCTTGTACCCCACCCAGACTCATCTTTGTGAGATAAGCATCTATATAAATTGTATGTATGTATGTATGTATGTATGTCTGTCCATAGAATTAAAGTGGGAAGTTGGGAAGTATACTTGGAAGAACCTCTTTCTGAGAAATCTGTTGTAAACTACACACAACTATTGACCAAATCTATAGTTCAAAGACTAGTCCAACCTTCTGCAATGGTGCTTTCCATATACATTAGCATACAGTATTTGTGTATTCAATATTATGCAACCTGTGTTGCATGTGTTGGACATATAAATTAGGAATGAGGAGAGCTGAATTTGCTCTCATTTACATGGCATCAGGTTTGGGAAGACTGTGCTAGGTTTTTGGTTTGATTACAAGGGGAAAGGGGATCCTTGCCTTTACATCTCAAGCAAGTTATGATTTGTTCATTTGTGTGGACATTCCATAAAGGTGATAAGAAGGAAATATTGTCAGCAACAATAGCCAGTCTATGCTTGGCTAAGTTTGGTATTACTGTTACCAAGTGAAAGTTGATGCAGTTTGAAGACCATGGTGTCCAACTGGTAATATTAGGTAGTACAGATTATAATGATGGCAAGATTGTTGGCAACACCACAGCTAGTAAAATAGGCTTAGAAGAAGAATGTTGAAAGCTACATGAAACTTTATAAATGTTCTGGAGAAATCATAGTTGGGTTCTTCCAAAGGTTTGTAATATGTTGCTTAAAAGTCAGGTCCAAAATTACTAATTTTCCTGCCATGTTGTTATAAGAAAGTGTTGATCATGTACACAGGGACACTCTGAATGTGAAAGGCCTTCCCAGCCTTCTGAATGAACTGGATGTGCCAGTCTGTGCCAAGCTGGTAGCTCCAGATGCATTAAGATGGCAATTCTCAGAATTCATAACCAGCATGTCTGAATGGATTCTGAGAACTGAAGTCCTAATACATCTGGAGGATTTCCGTTTGTAAATGATGACCTACCAGAGATTATGGCTGAAGAAACATTTGGGTGTTCATGCGTTCTTCATTCTAACATGAATGTATCTGATTCATATCTTTTTGTGCTGATTGAAATATATTAAGAATTTACATTATTGAAATGTATTTCATCCTCTCACTGAATTTCATTTTGCTTTTCGAAACAGACACACAAATAAACATGAATCGATACAGTCTGCTTCCTTAATAGGAAGGGTTCCTTATACTCTTTAAAGCTTATGGTTTTCAGTTGCAACCAATACAGAGTGATTAATTGATTAATTAATTGATTAATTGAGTGATTAATTTAGTTGCAACCAATACAGAGTGATTAATATCATTTATTGTTTTCCTAATAAATATTTTGCTAGTATAGTAAACAATTCCATTGTCTCTGCTTTTATAGGAAATTGAATAAATAGTTGTTTCCTATAGGAAAATTGTTTCTGCTGATTGATTGATTTAATATGTGTTCTTATATACTGTATTTTTTGTGGGTTGATGCTCCGCTAAAATGTTGCAACAGCTATGTAATGATCACACAATATGTAATCAAGCTGTTCTTCCTAGCTTTTCAGTCATTTATCTGCATCTGTGACAAATCTATAAACACCTGTGTATTATTGCCTCTAAGTTATAAAAGGCATGCACTGTTAAATGCTTCTTGGGATTCCTCTGTTCAGCACAAGCCATTCCACGAATCCTTTGTAATGCTAAATATGCTTCCCTGGTTGATAGAAAAATATCCTTCAGTCACATCATATATTATACATCTAAGGATGAATTTTCCATGTTTCCTTGAGAATCTCATTGTGGGTACTAATCAAGCATATTAGTCTCACCCACATTGATCTTTGAGAAATAGAGCATAGTTCAACTGTAGAGAACATGTCATTCATGACCTATAAAAGGTTCAATGTTCAATCTTTGGCATCTTTATTTAAAGGATTGAGAAGCAGGAAGGATCTGTATCTGAAACTCTGGAAACTGCCTCCCGTCAGTGTTGCTTCCCAAATTGTAAGGACAATTGGCCAGTGGAGCTTAGATGTAAACTGACTGATAAGGATTATATCAGCTAAAATTACCATGCCCTTTCAAATGTATCTTTGGGTAGGACCATTGTAGTGTCTTAATACAGGATTTAATAATTAATTAAATTAATAAATAACTAAATAATTTATGTGGAATTCAAAACTGTATCTAGTACAGTTCTTATACAGATAGATCGGGATTACTTATATGTTCAAATAATACAATATTGGATATAGTGTGAATTTATATTGGATACCAGATTGTATTTAATGCAATCCCAAATTAATTAATCCCAGTTAATGTGAATCTAGCACATATCCATTGAGGCTATTGCATGTGTAGTTGCAGCTGAGGTTTTACATATTGTTAATATTCACACATGCAAAATGGAGAAAAGGAAGATTCCACCAGAGGAAAACAGTACAAATTTTAAATAAAGATGCTTTTGTCAGTGTAAACTTACCTTTAGGAATGATATTTAGAAAGTTTTTTTTTTTAAAAAAAATATTTTACTTTCTCTAACTACTCTGTGACTTTGTTAATCATACTTTTAAATTATATTTTTATATAATTTAATACTGTAATATTTCATTAAAATAGATAATATAAATCGATGGTTTGCATTTTTCATTGCCTGTTTCTTTTGAGCTGGAACCAATTACCATATTTTCCATAGAAATATCACTTCAAATAGTGCTAATCTGAATAATGTGACCATTTTGTGGGATTCATTAAGCACAGTAATTGAGATCTACCTGTACTTATGCAAGCCCTTTGGGGAATTGAAATGGATAGCTTTCACGTATGTATTTATCTACTCATGCAATATGCAAATATGACTTACTGAACACCTGGCATGGTCTTTGAACAATTCTTGTTAAAAAAAAAGAAGCTTTGCTTAAGATCACCTCTTATAAATCTCCCTTTGCTTTTCTCTCCAATCAAGCTCTTTCCCTCTGTATCACTTTTAATATGTAAACTGCTTTGGGTTCTTCCTCCCAACCATCTGCCTAATAACGAGGAATTTATTCCTTTCCTCATTGTGTTAAGGATTTCCAATCACTTCCTGGATACAGTCATCAGCCAACTTCATATTGCATATGGTAGAATCTCAGATTCTTCTTTGCCTGTAAACTATGAATATATATATGCATATGTATATGTATATGTATATGTATATGTATATGTATATGTGTATGTATGTATGTAGGTCTTTGGTTATTCGGGTTTTCTCCCACGTAAAATTGGAAGTGTCTTGGCGACGTTTCAACGAAGTCTCATTCGTCATCTTCAGGCTGGTGTTTTCGGCTTCATGCTTCTAGGAGCAATGTGTGATCGCAGCTGTTTCTTCCTTTTAACTGCCAGTGGGGATGTGAACTGATTGGGTGGGAGCTTGGCTGTGTTCTGATTGGGTGGAGGTATGTTCTGATTGGTTGGGGGTTTGGCTGTGCTCTGATTGGATGGGGGGTTGGCTGTGCTCTGATTGGATGGGGGTGTGTTCTGTTTGGGTGGGGGCTTGGTTGTGCTTGAGTTAGTCTGAGTTGCAGGGGGATTTGAGCTGGTGAGCTGCATTGCTGTTGTTTGGCTTCATGGTCGTGGTCGTGCCACATCTTCATGGTGGGTGTCAGTTTGCTTCATGTATGGATTGGAGGGGTTTAAAGTGGCTAATGATGCAGCTGTGGTCTGGCTTCTGGTTTGTGGTCATGCCTCATCATCAGTGTGGATTTGAGTTTGCTTTTTGCGTGGAAGTGTGGTGGTGACATCCTGTGTGGTTTTTGTGAGTGTGGGTCTGGTGTCATTCTTTGTGTTAGGGACTCGTTTGTCAATAAGGGTGGGTTTCCAAATGGCTGGTAGGCAGGAGGTATCATCTCGTTTATTCATGCTGTGTGGGCATTTTTCTATCTTGATGGCTTCCCTGATTATTCTGTCGTTAAAGTGTTCAGTTTTGGCGATAGTTCTGGTCTTTTTAAAGTCAATTTCATGTCCTGTGGCTTTAAGGTGTTGGACCAGGGAAGAAGTTGGTTCTTCTTTTCTGACTGAGTTCTTGTGTTCTTCAATGGGTGCACTTATTCTTCTCTTGGTTTGTCCGAAATATGTGGTGGGGCAGGCGGTGCATGGGATTTCATATACTCCTTGATTTTCTAACTCAATTTTGTCTTTGGGGTTTCTTAGGATGGCGGATATTTTTCGGTTTGTGAAGAATGCTGTCTTGATGTTGTGTTTGTGGAGGATCTTGCTGATTCTGTCTGTGGTGCCTTTTATGTATAGGAGGAAGGCTTTGCCGTTTTCTTGTTCTCTGTCTTGGATTTTAATGGGGGTTTCTTTTTGGATTAGGTTGGTAATCTTATTTCTTTGGAATCCGTTGGATGTTAGTATGTTAGTGAGAGTGTGAACTACACACTCTCACTAACACACACACACACACATGTTTTCTTTCCTTTTCGTAGGCTTTATGTGTATTTCTCTTTAGCCAGGTTCTTCCTACGTAAACCAAGATTTTTATGCAGCCCTAGTTCAGTGAAATCACTTAGTCTCCCAATGGGCAGCAGAGTTTGCTGGTTGCCAGAAAAAAAGCCTAGAAACTAGTGGATTGTGATTTCACTGAACTAGGGCTGCATAAAAATCTTGGTTTACGTAGGAAGAATCTGGCTAAAGAGAAATACACACACACACACACACACACACACACACACACACACACAGCCAAAAGAAGAGAAATAAAGAGATTTTTTTCAGTGAGAATGCTCGTTTTTCAGATGTGCAGTCCAGAAATTATTGTGGAGTAGGAAATGCTAGGCAGATAGGAGAAAGCAAAAGTGTAGAACTGACCACCTGGGGATGCATCTACAAAGCATCATTGGGTTAAATAAAACTTTTAAAAGATTGGCCATTTCTAGACCTTTGAGTATATCTTTCACTGGAACAGCACTGATGATACTACACTGTTTTCCCCAAAATAAGAATACCCTGATAATCCCAATCGGGCTTTTGAGCACATGGCAATAAGGCCAAGTGCTTATTTCAGGGTTGAAAAAAATATAAGACAGGGTCTTATTTTCAGGGAAACACGGTACCTAGTCGAGTAACGAAATGTCTGCAAGCAAACAACCAAGCTGAGAGAGCACCAAGGACTGCATAGTTCAATCCTGAGCTATGTTATCTTTTCTGTTGAAAATTTGTTTGATCCAGAATCATTACATAGGCTGTGTATCAGAAATTATTTCCATCTGCATCCTTAATGAAATTAGGACCATACAGAACTATGAAGGAGAAACTTCTATCATGTTGGAATAGACATGTTTATTAAAGAATAGCACCAGGATAACTTTCTTTTTCCCTCCCTACTCATGAATGCAAATTAATCCCTTTTAGTCTCAGTGCAATGTTGATTTGGCTGCTGTCACCATTTCAACAGTAATGAGAATTGCTGATGATTATTCTTTGTGTACAACATTTTCCAAAGAGATTGAAAATAGTCAGCTTCTGATTTTCTGCTTCCATGTTCAGTGTTTGCACTGATATCTCTAGGTAAGTAGGTGGGTGGTAAATAGTTTATTAAATAGCCTTCAGGCTATTTCAAGTAAAGAGTTTTGTATGTTGGTGTAAAGAACAAGGGCCTTCCACACCTCTGATTCCATTGGGATCAGTTCACTTGTGGATGAGGGGTAAATGATAACCTGTGAATTGTGATATCACCCTGCAGATAATGTGATGTGTATCCTTTCATCAGACGTCATTATTTAATCAGGCCATTTGTGTGATGATGTGATGATACACATGTCATTTTAATGTTGTGACTTATTACCATTGGATCAAACACTGGACAGAGTTACTTTGTGGTGGTGGTGGGGGAAATTAAGAAAAAGACATATTGAAAAGGCATTTCTTAGTTCCTGGATCAGTTAGAAAAGGAGTTACCTGCTTTGTCTATATTCATTTGTATGTGTTCGAAGCTTCATTTCAGTGAAGAAAAGGGGAGAGAAAGAAAGAAAGGCCTAGTTTATTGAGATTTTCTAAATCTCCTCTGGATGTGATGAGCTTCCTCTGGGATTAAAAAAAAAAAGCAAATCAAAAGAGAACTGTTGCTCAACTGTGCACAAAATCTTGTTCTTTCCTAACTAGCTGGATCAAGTGGGCCATTTTTTTAAAAAAAACCTTTCTTTGGGGAATTTAGCGAACTTGAAAATACACACACACACCAACTACGTGCTTCAGTATTTGGACACTCATTAATGAGGTGTTGAATAGTAACAGGAAAAAAGAAGGGTGGGGGGGGGGAGAAAGGTTTTTCCTCCCCTCCTCTTCTCTGGCTGATTTAATTTGGTGAGAATGGTAGGATATTTCAATTTACGCATAGATTATTCCGGTGACTCAAGATTAGTCAACTTCTTTCATTTTCAGCATCAGAACTTTTTGAAAAGAATAGAAATTTATTTTTACACAGGTATATGTAAGCCATTTCCATGTCCAGCAATGGATAGTGTGTTCTAAAGTTCTCCAACTATCACTGTGCCAACCTAAAAATAATGAGGATATGATTTATACCACATCCTAGAATCATAAGTATTATGGAATTCGAAGAAACTTCAAGGTTCAATTAGTCCAATCTTTTTCAATGTGCAAAAAACCTAATTCTACCATTCTTGAAAAATAACTGCCCCACCTGTTAAAAATCTCCAGAGATAGTGAACCCAAAATTTATATAGACAAGACTATTCCAAATTTGCAAATTTTACTGCCAGGAAATTTTCTTTATACTTAAACAAAATTTTGTTTCTTGTTCGTCTACTGAGGCTGAATATGCTTGTGTTTCAGATGCATGTAATTCTCTAACGTGGTTTGATGCTTTGGTCACAGATATCTGGACACACCCAATCCGACCAATCACCATGATGGAAGACAATGAATCTGTGGTTTATATTTCTGAATCACGTTTCACGGTTTCTAGGTCCAGACACATTGACATCCATTATAAAAATATAAAACAATTAGTGAAACAAGGTTTTGTTAAATTGCAGTATGTGCCTAGACATGATCAGATTTTTGATATGCTCAACAAACCACTTCCAGCAGCTCAGCATGAGTATCTGTGTAAGACGATGTGCCTTACCTGAGTGCCTTAACTGATGTCCGCTCAATGGACAAAGAAGGGGTTGTCACTGCGTTATGTGTTTGTCAGCCGAGCTTCCATCCTAAGACTTACGGTAGCCTGCCAGAGAACTTTATCACGTCCCTGTAGCAACAGAGATAAGACTGTCTCGTGATTTCTGAGCTACTGCGCATGTCCAAGTTTAAGGAAGAAACTTCCTGATCTTTTTCCTTTGTCCGTCAGTGTGATAAAACTGCCGGTAACAATGTAGTTAGTAAGTTTGTTTTATTTCTGTATAATAAAATGTTTTTTAAAATATATTTCAGGTTTTCTTTCTTTAAAGTATACAGCATGGAAAACAAGATCCATTCGTCTCTAATTAAGTGCAATTACCCCAGGGGAGTATCGAAGCTGATTTACGCTTCGACATGAACAACCCAAGTTCCTTCAGCCCCAAGTCCCTGTATCTCAATTGTCAAAATCCTCTTGGAAATGGAGTGCTCAGAACAGTACACAGTACTCTGAGTGTGGTCTTATCAGTACAAACTAAAGGGGAATAAATATTTTTCACACTTTTGATTCTGTTCTTCATCAATGATTGATTAATTAATATTATGAAGATACTATAAATCATTTATGGGGAAGTAATGGAGAAATTAATGAGATATAGCTTATTCTTCCCTTTGGCTGAAATAGGAAGATACAAATAAGCATATACCATGTTTAGTGATTACGATACTTCTTTGGCTCTTTTCCTTAGAAAATCTCTTCATTTTTAAAGTGGCAACAGAAGATGGAAAACACTAACGTAATCCAACAACAATGATGAGTAGAAAGCTTGTAGAAACCCATATTTTCTCAGCTGCAGATTATACTCAACAAAATACGTGCAAAGTTGCTATTTACTTTGTTATTTGAGTGGGGAACATAGCCAATGAAGTTGTCCCATTCCTCCAGTAATTGCTAGCATGATCAGGATTGTCACAATAAGATAACATGCTATAGAGAAAGATAGGCAATCAAGAAATATTTTCAACCAAACACATCACTAGATCTTTTTACTCCGACTAAACATTCATAAGAGTCTAATACTTTATCACCTTGTACATCAATTTCCTGTACTGCCCCAATTTCTAATAATTGTTTAAGTAGCTCATCCTGTAAAGAAGACATGACAAGATTGTAAACCAATACGAAATTAAAATGGCAATTATTAACGAAATACAAAACATACTGCACATTAAAAATACTATTATGTAAGTTCATTTTCTAGTTTGGTTAATGACTTATCCTCCAGGCATAAGCAAAGGATATTGCCAATAAATGTTGATATTTGCTTTACAACTCTCAAACGCTCTTGTGAGTCATCGTGATGCAAATAAATTTCTGCTAGATCTGCCATTGCCTTGCTAAGATCCCCAAATCAGCCATGTAAATGAGGAGGCTGAGAGGATGTAAGCTCATCCTTGGGTGATGCCTACTTGGGATGGTCATTTTTGCTTCCCTTTTAATAAAATATTTTTAAAAGTTTTCAGCACTTTGCTTAGCAAAGGCACTGTAATTGAAGGAAGAGCTCTTATATTACAAGCCTTCCTAGGCCTGCCTGCCAGTCTCCTTTTAGGGAACAAAGGAAGGGCGCCAGTTTTACTTACCTTCCAACAGCATTTTTGGCCTCATGGCTTTTATCATACTATTGAGACCGTGCAAATCTTGAGCCAAATTGGGAATGCAATCCCAGTTGCAAGGACAAACCAGGTAGCACAGGATCTGATTTGCTCTGTTTTTATAGTTATCATACTTGGGTGAACTTAGAACTTTTGATTTTTAATGTGGAGGTTCTATGCATTGTTGCTCTGTGCTTCACTCAATTTCCTTTGTACAATGTGTTGTTCTATTTTATTTGTTCAGCCTTTTCTTTTCAGGATTACAAAACATTGTAAAGCTCTGAGAAGCCTTTAGAAGGGAATTAGCTAGTATTACTCCAAAGGGATGTGGTGGCTCAATGGCTAAGACGCTGAGCTTGTCAATCGAAAGGTCGGCAGTTCAGCGGTTCGAATCCCTAATATCGAATAACGGGCTGAGCTCCTGTTACTTGTCCCAGCTTCTGCCAACCTAGCAGTTCGAAAGCACATAAAAAATGCAAGTAGGAAAATAGGGACCACCTTTGGTGGAAAGGTAACAGCGTTCGGTGCACCTTTGGCATTTAGTCATGCTGGCCACATGACCATGGAGATGTCTTCGGACAGTGCTGGCTCTTCAGCTTTGAAATGGAGATAAGCACCACCCCCTAGAGTTGGGAACAAGTAGCACATATGTGCGAGGGGAACCTTTACCTTTACCTTATTACTCCAAAGCAAGCCAGTGCATTTTGCGGGCAAAGGTAAGATGTTTTGTCCAGGAGAAGAAGCAATACAAGTTGACTTGACATGGTATTTCATCTGCCCTGAAGATGAGACCAGCTGCCTGCAATTACTGCAGGTTCGAATCTCGCCAAGGCTCAAGGTTGACTCAGCCTTCCATCCTTTCTAAGGTAGGTAAATTGAGGACCCAGTTGTGGGGGCAATAAGCTGACTTTGTATAAATATACAAAAGGATGAAGGCTATTGCTGAGCACATTGTAAGCCGCCCTGAGAAGGGCAGCATATAAATCAAATTAAATTAAAAAGAAGAAGAAGCTTCTCTGCACAAATAGCTTACACTCAGAATTTTCCACTAGCATTTCGAGTAGTTAACTGAAAGCCTCTTCCATTCATTCAAGCTTCTAAAGTGATGCAGATTGAAACAGTAGGGTTGTTTCATTTCAGAAGTAGGACTACGTATAAAGTAACTTTGAAGGAGTGCTTCTCATAAACCTTTATCACAACATAGCATCCCCTTTGTTGATACCTTGAGAAACACAAGTAAAGATGAACAGGCAGCATCTAGACCTGTGAATTGTAATGCATGTGGTATGTTTATATTCCTGGCGGAGAGCAATTTGACATATATTTTCAGCAAGTAGTGGCTCTTGAAGGAAAATTCAGAAGATTGGAGTAGCAAATGACCACACTTCAGGTGAAAGAAGTTGAATATTTATCAGCTGAAGAGAAGGAGGCACAATAAAAGGAAATGACAGAAGAAGCAGTTCTCTTAAGGAAGAGAATTAAACAAGGGAGCAAGCTGAGAAGATGAGAGCCACAATCAGAAGCAAGTACTATGAAAGATATTCTGGCTGCTGGAACTTAGAAACAGTTTTTTGACCTTTGCTAATGAAACAGCCCTTCAGGAGGACAAGAAGATAAATGGAACAGGAGACAGATGGTTGCTATATAAAAGGCAGAGGGCCTTACAAGAAGACAAAGATAAAAATTGTGGGATCTGTGATACACTCTTATGAGACATTGAAACAAAGATTTGCTTTCTGGACCTGTCGCTCATAAAGTGTGCTGTATGTCAGGGGCACAGATCAGGGGTATGACAGAGCAATTCTGATGATCAATTGTTCCTTCTGTTATGCTCTTTGGGGACAGAGATACTGCAAAGACTAGATATGATCATGTCACTGGGAAGATTTAAAAAACTAGTGAGAACATTAATGTTTTCCTGCATCCTTCCAATCCATGACAGAGGATTAGAAAGGGAGAGAATGCTGCAAGTTTGTTATTAATTGTGCAGATAGTGCTGATTTGGTTTTTGGGGCCATGGTCTGAATTACCTAGATGATCAGAGTTGCCAAGATGGAGGAAAACAGAAAGATCTATAATGGAGAAATGGATCATGAATATGGCTGAGTTTGCAGAAATGGCTAAATTGACTTGTTTGGTTATGAAAGGAACTATAATTGTTTTTATAAAAGACCCTGTATGGATTTTTAATTGAAAAATATTAAAAATCAATTGGAGATTTGGGGATTTATTGATTTTCAAGGTCTGTTTATAGGAAGAAGGGAACCATGATATGTAATTTGACAGGGTGGAGATAGTAATTACTATGCTTGTAATTGCTGCAAAGAAGGGTGGAAGTCACTTCTTTAGATATCCTTTTTTTTCTTCTTTTTTTGTTATCATTCACATTTTTTGCTCTCTTATATTTCTATTTCCTTCTTTTTCTTTTATTTATTAAAATTTATGTAAAATCTTCTTAAAATAAAAGCTAATTTTTAAATCAAAGAGTTACCTAGTTGTAATGCTCACTTATGCAAAACCCTTGCTATATGAGCTGCATTGGAAGCCTGTAGCGCATGGAGCCTAGGTACTTATAGAATTGTTTCTGCATTGAATTTGGTAAGTCCCCTTTCGGGGTCCATTTTTTTCAAACAGTGCCATCTTGCAGAATTGTGATGTGTCTCCTCTGTTACAATGTTTGCACTTCAGAACAGGTCCACTCCCCTGAGAGTCAGATGGGCCCCACCACTTTCTTGGCCTTCTGAAAGACTGTTAAAACTTGGTTCTGTTCTTAAGGGGAGAATCAGAATGTTAGGCTGGCTCAATATATATGTGTTTATTTTTATGGAATTGGTAGGTAATATCTTGGCTATTTGTTTTCCTTGTATTAGATTATTTTAATTGGTTATGAGCTTTTATATTGTTTTTGTTTGGACTGTTTACTATCCAGAGTTATGAATTTAAGATGGAAAACTCTGTTAATTTTCAGAATAAATACTGGGCATATAATGTATTTCAGTTCAACAGAATTGGCAAACATACAGTATATCTGGCTGAAGCATAGTGAATTTGATCAGGAGAACTTTAAAATGGACTCTTTGAGGTTGAGAATGAAAACTCTGAGATAAGATTTCATTGCTTGGGCATTGTAAACAAGCTAAAACTGAATCCAAACAGAAAGGAGTTATTGTATGTCCATCATGGCTTTTATCTCCAGTAGGTTTTTTTTTTTTATTGGGGCGGGTGGAAAGAGGTGAGACATTGTTCCAGAAACAGTAAGGTCCTGACTTGGGGTCCTCCTGGACTCATAACTGTGGGACAGGTTTCCTCGAACTTTAACTAGTGCAGCTGTTGTAGCCTTAACTGGAACATAAAGACCTTGCAACAATTATTTTTACCGGATTTTGTTGTCTAGTTTTATACTTTTATTTTTGTATTATTAATATTATATTGTGGACACTTTAATGTATTGAATGATTAATCTGTCAAGAGTTGTTTGGTTGCAGTTGCTAATAATGAATGGATGTATGAGTGAATGAACAAACGAGAAAGAAAGAGAAAGAAAGGGAAGGAAGGAAGGAAGGAAGGAAGGAAGGAAGGAAGGAAGGTAGGTTGATATAATAGGATATGTTAATCTCCTGTATAAAAAAATGAAGACACTCTGGGAGACCCTGGCACAATGATCCATTCTAAGTCATAGAAGCTCATGAGGTAACTTTGGACAATTCACTCTCTCTTAGCCCAACCTACCTTATATGTTTGTCATGGAGAGGAAAATAGGAGAAGGGAGTATTGTATATGACATCTTGAACTCATGAACGAAATAGATAATAAACCTAATAAATATAAAAAAGGAAAAACACTAGTTCAGAAAGTTCACTGTTTTTGTGATCTATCATATTACACTTACAATGTGGGAAATAAAACAAATCTTCCTACAATAATGGAGATTTTAATATAATAGTATAGGATGAACCCTGTCAGTCAGATAAAGCAATTGAAAAATGTAATTTGCTCAAAAGAAATAGATGCGATAGAAAAGGATGTGGCATTTTACTTTGCATTAGCAGTAAACATACCTCTGGATTTCTCTGAGCTTGGTGGTTTACTTGCAGATGTTTCATTACCCAACGAGGTATCATCAGTGGTGCGTATATGTAGCCATGATCTACATATATTTCCTTCTGTTAGTAATTATAGCTGCATAGACTTTCAAGTGAAAGAGCTTGGCAACATTTATATAGAAGCCATCTATGTTAAAATAAGTTGAAAAACCAATAAAACAGTACTATTGTTGCTGTCTATGATTGCTTCCACAGCTAAGGAGAAGATGCGGATGATCTTTCCAAAAGCAACCCTTTTCTCTTTCAAAGAATCGTGTAGTAATGGTGTTGGAGGGTTTAATTAACCTACCATATGTTAGGAGACAAACTCTCACAATACGATCTTTCTAGGAAATTCTTGATTTTTTTTTTTTTTTTTGCTGACAACTTTTTCCTTCAGAGGATGAAGGAAAGCACAGAAAGATCTACTATCCTCGATTTGATACTGACCAAAAGGGAAGACTCATTCAAGGCTCAGTTAAGCACCAGGAATAATGATGGAAAAGAACCATACAATGCTGTAGTTCTTGATTTTAACAAAATAAAATCTGCCAAATAGATATTTTGGCTCACTTTGCAGATTGGCCTGCTTTCTGATGTGAAGCTAACTGGAAGATTTTAAGCACTGCTTCCACAGCTGTGGAAGGGGCTGGGAATAATTCATCGTGGCTGAATATAATAATAAAGAATAGAGATTAACTAGCTGCCCTCCTACTTAGAGGGAATGCAAGTATAGTACAGTACAATTTTTCAAAATGTAGTGTACTGTGTACTCTTTGTAAGCTTCATCTCTTTGGCTTCCATAGGTCTTTCTGTTTCTTGCATTCCTTGTCTCTTTCCATGATACCCTGCTAGGTTACACTGCCTGTGGATTCAGCAGCTGTGTGCCCCTCTCTCATTCTCTCGCTCCCCCCTCCGCTTCTCTCTCACACACATACATGCATTCAAATGCACTCACTATTCATTTGTGGCATATCCTGTTGCCATTGGAAACCTAAGAAAGAAGTGAATATATCCTCCAACTCTCAGGCTTTTTCTTCCCCCTTTCCTCTCTTTCCCTTGCAGGAGACGAAGAGCTCAGCAATGAATCCATTGGAGCACCGATCCATCAAAGAGCCAGATCAACGAGTCACAGATCGTACCTAAATGTGATTAAATATCCTTCTCTTCCAAAGCTCAGAAGGAACACGGATTTATCTGGCATAGCCTTTTCACAATTTGATGTTCAAAGCACAGCATTTGAGGTAAGAGAAGCTTCTCTTTTTGGATTTTCCCTCTCCTTCCCTTTTTCTGTTTGCTTTCCATAAAAGACACATTGGAGAGGGATCTTACTCTTTACATATTGTCTGCTGAAAGGGTGCTTAGTCCAGGGGTTGCTTGCCAGTCTACCTTAGCAGTTTTTGCATGGAACTGTGATATACAAGGGAGAGGACATACAGTCTACATGCAATCCAGAGATCTATCTTTTCTCTCCCTTTCTTCTTGTCTACATCTGGCCTTCTATGCCCTACACTTCAGCCCTTCTGAAGAGCACACCCCTTCTGACTTTCTCAATCAAGCAGCATTTTGTTTGTGTTTGATAAGTAAAGAAGTGACAAATGTTCATTATGCTGTGTAAGTCTGCAGTGCATTTGGAGAAGGACAGCAGGCCACTTAAAATACCTTTTATTAGGTGCAGGCCTTGGCAGTTCATGAATGATGTCCCATTCGCGTATCTGGAGGTATAAATGATCAAAAGTTGAATATGTGCTTGAGAATCACCTTTAAAAGACAAAGCTGGAGATCTCAAGACCCAGCTATCTGGATATGCTTTACCATCCAAGTTAATATGAGATTCAGTTTTGTTAGGTGATACTTAGAAATATAAACTGAGATCGTTGCCATAGCAGTGCTTTGTTGTTGATCTTGTTGACACATTAGTTTGTCACACTATTTGTTGGCACTGGAAGCAAAGTTTATAATCATTTATACTTTGAATTTATAAGGTTGCCCAACTCATATTTACTCCAGTTGGCAAGTAGATTAAAAATAAATAAATAAATAAATAAATAAATAAATAAAGCCTGCTACATTAGTTTAATAAAATAAATAAATAAAATATAGCTGTTGCCAGGAAGAACAAACCTACCAGAAACATACTAAATATTATTTATTTATTTATTTATTTATTTATTTATTTATTTATTTATTTATTTATTTATTTATTAAATTTTTATACCGCCCTTCTCCCAAAGGACTCAGGGTGGTGAACAGCCAGGGTTAAAATACATGCAGTATAAAAATTAAAATAATTTAAAAATAATTAAATCCAATTTGGCTTTCCAATTTTAAAACCCCTTACCCATAAAAATTAATCAATTAAAATTTTAAGGCAGCCTGGCTCGCTGAAACAAGAAAGTCTTCAGAACCCGGCGGAAAGTACGGAGGTCCGGGATCATTCGTATCCCTGGGGGTAGCTCATTCCAGAGGGCGGGTGCCTCCACAGAGAAGGCTCTCCCCCTGGGGGTCGCCAGTCGACATTGCTTGACCGACGGCACCCTGAAGAGACCCTCTCTGTGGGAGCGTATTAGCCGGTGGGAGGTTATCGGTGGCAGAAGGTGGTCTCATAGATATCCAGCCCTAAGCCATGGAGCGCTTTAAAGGTGAGAATCAAAACCTTGAAGTGCACCCGGAAGACCACCAGAAGCCAGTGCAGCTCGCGCAGGAGAAGTGTTACATGGGAGCGCCATGTCGCCCCCATAATCACCCGCGTGGCTGCATTCTGGACCAGTTGGAGCCTCTGGGTGCTCCTCAAGGGGAGCCACATGTAGAGAGCATTACAGTAGTCCAGGCGGGAAGTAACAAAGGCATGAGTGACCGTGCATAAGGCATCCCGATCCAGAAAGGGGCGCAACTGGCATATCAGGCGAACCTGATAAAAAGCCCCCCTGGCCACGGCCATCATATGCTCTTCTAAAGGCAGCCATGCATCCAGGAGGACACCCAAGTTCGGGCTCTCTCTCTGGGGCCAATGACTCACCCCCAATAGCCAGCGATGGCACCAGCTGGCTATATCGGGACGCCGGCAACCACAGCCACTCGGTCTTGGAGGGGTTGAGTTGGAGCCTGTTCCTCCCCATCCAAACCCGCACGGCCTCCAGGCACCGGGACATCACTTCAAGGGCATCACTGGGGTGGTCTGGAGTGGAGATATACAGCTGAGTGTCATTAGCGTACAGATGGCACTGCACCCTAAAACCATGGATGATCTCACGCAGCGGCTTCACATAAATGTTGAACAGGAGAGGCGAGAGGACCGACCCTTGCAGCACCCCACAAACCAGGTGCCTTGAGGTCGACCTCTGCCCCCCTGCCAACACGGACTGCAACCGGTCGGAGAGATAGGAGGAGAACCACTGTAACACGGTGCCTCCCACTCCCAACCCCTCCAGCCGGTGCAGCATGATACCATGGTCGATGGTATCAAAAGCCACTGAGAGATCTAATAGGACCAGGACAGAGGAGCACCCCCTGTCCCGAGCCCTCCAGAGATCATCGACCAAATGCGACCAATGCTGTTTCTGTGTTGTAACCAGGCCTGAAGCCGGACTGGAACGGATCTAGATAGACAGTTTCATCCAGGTACTGTGGGAGCTGTCGCGCAACCCACTCTCAACAACCTTCACCACAAAGGGAAGGTTGGAGACTGAACGGTAGTTTGCCAAAACAGCTGGGTCCAGAGAGGGCTTCTTGAGGAGGGGCCCCACCACTGCCTCTTTCAAGGCGGGGGGTAGGAAACCCTCACTCAAAGAAGCGTTAATAATCCTCTGGAGCCAGCCTCGTGTAACCTCCCGGGTAGCCAGCACCACCCAGGAGGGACACGGGTCCAGTAAACATGTGATTGCATTCAACCTCCCCAGCAACCTGTCCACGTCCTCGGGAGTCACAGAGTCAAACTCATCCCAGATAACATTCTCAAGACCCGCCTCAGACATCCCGCCCGAACGCACTCAGTCAGAGTCCAGGCCTTCCCGAATTTGAGCAATTTTATTATGCAGATAACACACAAAATCCTCAGCTCGCCCTTGCAAGGGGTCTTCCCGCACTCCCAGATGGAGAAGGGAGCGGGTCACCCTAAACAGGGCAGTTATCTGCCGATGCGATAAGAGCGGAAAAGTAGTTACACTTCGCCACTTTTATCACCACTAAATAGGTCTTGATATAAGACCTCACAAGTGTTCGGTCGAATTCGGAACGACTAGTCCTCCAACTACTCTCTAGGCGTCTTTTCCGGCGCTTCATCTCCCTTAGCTCCTCGGAGAACCAAGGAGCTGGGCAGGTTCGGCACTGGGTCAGAAGCCGCAAAGGCACGACCCGATCTAAAGCACCAGCAGCCGCCCTATCCCAGGCGGCCACCAGGTCTTCCGTCGAGTCGTGAGCCAGAGTCTCAGGAAATGGCCCAAGCTCCATTTGGAATCTATCAGGATCCATCAGGTTATGGATCCATCCATAACCTATACCAGGTAGATCCATAATCTGATCTAACAGAGAACCAGATTTTCAAGGCTCATTTAATGGAATAGCAGGGTTGGATCCATTTGGATCTCTGGGGAGTGGATCCCCCAGAGGAATCTCAGTTCAGTGACATAAATGTAAAATGTGTTTAGAATTACTGTTAATGTAAATTTAATATCCTCAAGTTTTCCTAGAGATGAATGATATCTTTGAATCAATTCCTAATTTTTCAATGCAAATCTACATTTTACACGATGCTTCAAATTTTTGGGGTTAGCTAGTGCAGTGAAACATTAAGATCTTTAGAAATAATTGTGATTTATGTATGCCATTAAAATCAGATGCTGCTGCTTTATAATGAATCACTCCATAGGTCTACCTAACTCTAGTAGCTTTGTAAGTTTTTACCTCATCTTTTGCTCTGCAGTCTTGTGCAGGATCTTAAGACCTAATTGTGTGACTTAATGATCACATGGTCCAGTGTTGGTTCAAGTCACTTAGTCAACATTTGTGTGATTCTGATGGAATTGTAGGATATTTATAGGAAGAACATTTTCCAGCTGAAGTAGTTCCATCTATGCCATTCTCAGCAGTAGGGACAGAAACAATTTGTCTCTGACCTGGATGAGGAGAAAGAGATTGATAGAGAAAGAAAACAAAAAGTGTATTCACTACTAGCTTCAGTTCCATTCTGATGGACCACCAGATGAGAAAAGCTGTATTAATCAACAGCAATAATGGAACATTCTCCCACCTCTCCAAAGTTTGTAAAACTATGTCTTAGAATTCATCTGAATGTCTCTGCATTTATGCTGAATTCCCAGTGTTTGAGGCTCATTGGAGTAAAATAGGCAGTTCGTTTAGGAACTTTTATAAATAAGCTTATTATATTATTATAAGTTACTAGCTTGCTATCAATTAATAAATACATTGCCATAATTGGCAGAGGATGGTTGCTGAACAGCAAGTTCATCTGCCTCTTACCTAGCAGATTGATGTTCTACATTTCACCCACCCAATAACTTTTTTAAAAAAAATCAAGATAGGGAAGGGCATTCAGGTAAAAAATAAAATAGAACTTGTAACCCTTGACTCTGTCCCCTTCAAAATATTCTTGCTCACACTTTTAAACTGTTGGAGAATGAAAATGTGCTGCTATCCTTACAGACCCTCCATTCAGTGTTTGCAAAATAATAATTACTCCCAAGTTTTTGTCTTGTGCATGCACTGTGACTAATGCTTAGAGTGTGGCTGTAGAACTTTAAAATCAATAAATAAAGGCATACTGAATATTTCAAGGCTTGATTGGATGCTAGCAGTAGAGTAGATTGTTCTGTTCTTACCTCCTTTCAGACATTTGTCAGAGAGAAACAAAAATCAGGAATAGCTGTAAGAATTTTGTGTATCCAGGACCAGTATCCTTCATGCATGTCCCTGTTGCTGAAGTCTCTGGCCAAGACATATTGAAAAACATCTTCAGTAGACTTCTATTTGTGTTTTCTCAGAAAAAAAGTAGAAATCACATGCCTGAGAAGCCTGCCTGATCAGGGTTCCCAAGCATGCAGAATGCTTGGATTGTGTTCACATGCCAGATATACATAAATTAAAAAAATAAGTCTCCTACAGATCACTCTAGTAAACTTGGGAAGATTAAGATCAGGGATGGGCTGCTACGGGTTCTCCCGGGTTCGGGAGAACCCGTAGCTAACGTTATGGCCAGTTTGGAGAACCTCCAAATCCCACCCCTGGCTGGCCCTGCCCACCCCGTCCCTCCTACTCTGCCCCTCCCCTCCCAGGAGTCTCCACATGGCTCATTTTGGATGCGAGGTAAGTGCAGGGCCCGCGTGGAGGCTCGGAGAGGGAGAAAACTGAGCCTCCCGGAAGCTCTGGAGGGCCTCTGGAGCCCCGGGGAGTCCATTTTTGCCCTCCCAGAGGCACAAGGAAAGCCTCAGGAGCCTGGGGAAGGTGAAAACAGCACCCCCGCCATGGTGCAGGAGGCTGACTAGGCCACGCCCACCACAGCCATGCCCACCGAGCAACCGGGCAAGAACCTGTTGCTGAAATTTTTGAAGCCCACCCCTGGTTAAGATACAACCCCATTTTCCTTCTGTGTGACCCTATATTTTAGTAAGATATAATGCACGAGTAGAGTTAGGTTGTCCTGAGAGAAGGACACTTACTCTACTTTCTAGATTATGTTCTCTCACCAGGAAAGTCACAGGAATTGCTTATTTTGAAGCAAAACTATAAACATAGTGCTGGCAGAATGCAGTGTGACTGCTTAATTATTATTATGGTTATGCTCAGGCTGGGATTACTATTTTGCATTCTTTGAACTTTTCCCCTTCATGGTACAAAAAGGATCTCAGGTTTGAGGTGAATTCCTAAGCCTAAAGACATACATATTCTTGGCTGCCATTCTTGTCTCCTGTCTTCTTATTCTATCTCCTGTCTCCCAAACATTGAAGCTTGAATTTCAGCTGCTTCAAGCAGTTACCTCCTTTTTTTTCTTGGTTTTTTTTTTTTTTTGACAAATCACCAAGCACACTGATGGTATAAATAATAACAATTTGGCAGATAATGGCAGAACACAACTGAGTTCTCCTGCAGACTGTTCATGCTGGGCTTGCTTCTCAGCGGTAAACTCCACTTCCATGCTGTTGACCTTTCCAATTGTCATCTATTTTGAATAACTCGGGTTAAATGCTGTGGCCAATGATGCCATCAGCAGATCCTTTTAGATGCCAGGTAAAAGCTTGCTCTCAAGACCAATTTAGCCTGTGGCAACTTCAGCTTTCAGGGAGTCTGTGAAATATCAGCTTGCATAGTCATCAGAGCTTTTGTACTCAAGTCAACCTGGATGGATTTTGACATACATTTGAAAAGCTGCTGTCAGTGATCACATTGGCTTTGGATTACACATGCCATAAAACATAGAGGCAACAGTGTCCCTAAGAAGACACATCTACAGGCATATATTCCACTGACGGAAGATGGAAAAGAGAAGATCCAGGTTGTTCAGCTTACTTGCTATGATATTGGATGAAATTATTTTAAAAGAATGTAATGTAAAGCATGGAAGGGATCTTGGAGATCATTGAGCCCAAGCCCATGCCTAGAGTTTTCGGATACCAAATGAAGTCATTAATTTCACAACTCATTTGACTCTTCCAAATTGGGAATTCTGCTCATTTAAACTGGCAAAGCAAGAGGATGGATGAAATTTGGGGAGTTAATGGCTGTTAGGACAGTAGATAAGAGTGTAATTCTCTAGGTTGTAATTTGGCAACCATGAATGCCACAGCCATAATAATAATATTAACAATTGTGTTAACATTATTAATATGAAGTCACTGCTGCTAATTCTTTAACTGGCATTGGCCTTCAAATGCACTGAGGTCTTCCCAAGAACTTAGGATCTCATTAACATCAACATTAATTAACAATTAATAGCATTAATATTATTAACAATAGCAATATTAACCATAGTCATAAATAATGTGCAAAACTAATATAATGCTTTAAAATTGGGAAATGATGCAAAACAAAATTTAGTATTTTGTCCTTCCTTAATGTCTAGGAACTGCTCATCAGTGACACATCTTTTTCTATAATTAGGAGTTGCAGCTTGGGCCAACTTCATATTCACGCATATATTTTGCCTTCTTGTAACTAATCAATATGCTTGAATCATCCTTCCCGCTGCTTCCTATGTTTATAACTATCTTCCCCTTACTCAGTTGTTTCTTTTATTTCACTTATTAAGTTTATAGAATGTAGAAGAAATTCTAGATAATTCCTCTCCACTGGTCTTAGAAGGTCCTTTTGGTATAAAACTTTTTCTTATTTTGATCTCCTGACCAAGTAGAACTTTTGGAGAGATTACAAGCACCTTTCAGTCATGTATTTGCCACTCTCTGCTTCTAATGCATTATGACCTGCTCTAATTGCTTCAGTGTTTGGCAGGTTTCTCTGAGTCTTGCCTTCCACATCTGGCTTTGTTGAGGCCTTGAGCAGGGCCCATCTGGCTTCCTGGGGTGGTAAAAGTACAGTCAACAATTGCAAGACTTTCAAGAGAATTAAATGCTTGCTTCAATAAGGCTGAAACGCAATTGAAGTCTTTTATTCTCAGTTCAATTGAAGTCTTTTACTCTCAGTCCTTCTTTCACTCTTCCTGGCCATGATCCTACCATTTGCCTGTTGCCATTTACAGATTGCTAGTGCTGATGTTCAAATAAGGTGGCACAAGGTTCCATTAACTCAATGAAAATAAGCTCAATAGTTGATTTATATATAGTAAGGGTCCTGATTAACAGCTTCTTCACCACTTATATCTTGATATAAAGCTTCTCCTCATCTCTTACGTTATCTTCACAGGAATCTTGTGACATAGAGGGAGAGAGGTAGGCTGTGAGAGAGGTGAACCACAGGGGGCTTTCAGTGATGGCTGACTTTGGCTCTTCTCCACTTGATGTGCATCAAAACTGGAGAAACAACATTTTTTAACAGAGTTGATACCATTTGGCCAAAAATAATTATGAGCTGCATGTATCCACATCAGGCAACAGTGACATTATAGTATCATTCTCAACACTTTGGGTATGATCATCAAGTTCTAGGTTCTGAAATAATGATATCAAAGAATGAAAGGCTTCTTTTCTATACATATGGGCAGATAAATTCAAAGCTTAAAACTGATGATACATTTTCACTAATAATGATATTGCGGGGTAGCAAATGGCTGTTCAGCTAGTGGAAAGGATTGGCAAAGTTGCCCACTAATTTTTGAATCATTGTAAGCATTTTATGATTTACCATTTATTATTATAAATATAACATTTTTCTGAGTCATAAAGCCAGTGGCCTGCCCATTTAATCTCTGCTCAGAATAGTTCTGATGTTTCAAGCAACAGCTTTTAATCTTTTAATAACTACACTAAAATGCCAAAATAATAGTAGCATCAAAATATTAGGCTAGGTGCATGTAACAACAATGTTATCAAATGTGCCTAATTAGTTGTAAAATGTATTAGCAACCATACATGAATGTAATTATTTTGAAAAACATATAACCGTATAGTAACTATAACAGAACAGATGAAAACATGATTTAAATGAAAGATTTCAAGTTGATGCTTTTAAATCATCTTCAGTTGTGGCTCATGCTGCTAATCATTATGATTAACAGCATTGTTCTATGCATGGTAAGTCAGATATAAGGGCTAATTTCAGTCTAAGGGATGCAAATAAAGCTATGTTTGATAACCATATAAACTGAAAATCTTCATACTGGAAGACTCAATCTCTGGAAACTTCCAAGAAAATCAGACATGTAAATTTTCCAAATGATGAGAGCATTAACTAACAGCACTACTTTTTTCTGCCATCCAGGAAAATATAGGACTTTGATATCCATCCATCCATCCATCCATCCATCCATCCATCCATTCATCAGGGTAGAGCTGGAAGGGACATTGGAGGTCTTCTAGTCCAACCCGCTGCTCAAGCAGGAGACCCTATATCATTTCCAATAAGTGGGTGTGCAACGTCTTCTTAAAAAGACTGGAAAAAAAATGAGAAAAAAAATTGCTGGATCAGAAGAAATATTTATATCATTCAATTTTCTGCACTTTCTTATTCCTGTGCCCCAGTCCTTTATTTCAAAGGGAGTCCTCACTTCTCTGAATTAGTTTGATCTTTTATCAAAGCCATCCAAATTAGTGTCTCTTGTGGGTTCTTGTCACAAATTCCATAGCTTAATTTTGTGCAAGGTGAAGAAATATTTCCCTTGATCTGTCCTGATCCTCCCACTGTCCAAATTCATTGGCTGGCCTTAACTTTTAATGTCAAGAAACAGTGAAAAATACTTTCTCTGCACAGTGCATAGTTTTATATACTATATTATCCATAATGTCCCTCCCTTATGTATTGTATAGTACTCATATTATTTTCTATCTTATGTTTTGTGGTTTCTTTGAGATCTTTTTCACATTTTTTTCATACATTCACATGAGCAGATACTGATGCTGTGAATTTTTCCCCAGTTCCTCAAAGTTCCCTTAAAATATCTCAAATATAATACCTTTGTCATCTCTGTAAAATTCACTGCTTTTCTAGTAACAGCCATTTCATCAAGCACAAAAGTAAAAAGAACAGTTGTTCTTTCTTTTTTATTGTCCTTCTCTAGTCCGTAAGTCTTTGATCCCCTCTAGTACTCTACAGTCTGTTTCAAATTCCCCCCCCCCTCTCTCTCTCTCCCACACACACACTGAAAATCTAAACATTCTGCATTCCTATGAAGGTATTATTTTATTTATTTAATTTCAAAAGCACTTTAGCAAAAGCTCTAACATTTCAAACTTATTATTCAAGTGGTCTCTTACCTGTCTTCACCTAGCTTCTGCCCACCTAGTAGTTTGAAAGCATGCAAATGCGAGTAGATAAATAGATACCACTTTGGTTGTGACTGTGGAAACATCTTCTGATAGCGCTGACTCATGGCCTCGAAACAGAGATGAGCACCACCCCATATAGTTGACAACAATTAGCAGAGTAAAATCTGCAGGGACTCTTTTCCTTTCCTTTCCTTACTCCACTTAAAACCTTTTTAGACTAAATTGTAGCAAGCATTTTGCTATTAATCTTAAATTCTCTAAATTGTTTTTTCAACACTTTGTTCTAGAATGCAGGATCACTCACCAGTTGATTTTATTTAGACCTGTTGCACAGAAGATCTCTTTTAGCATTACAATAGTTGTAATTCGAAAAAAGCTTTAGAAAGTGAGGCTTAGTGAAATCAGTGTCCCTATAGCCACCATAGCAGCTATGAGCATATTGTCTTTTCCAAGTGTCCCAGCATTTAGACTCAGAAGTTGATTACAGTCCTGGAGTCTCTTCATGAGGAGCAGCTGACTGGAATACAAGTGGACAATCTCTGGACATGTCTTGTCTGGAGAGGTTCCTTGGCTTGGGCTTGTCGCCTGCCATTGATCTTCACCATAGTGTCAGCTTTCCTCCTTAGATACATCTTAGTTCACCACTGCTACACCCAGAAGTCCCTGCCACCACACTTTGGTCATCTCCACAGGCAGTTCTACATGGAGCATATGACAATAATCCAATCTGGTTACAATTAGAGTACAATTTACAAATACTAAGGCACACTGGTCCAAGTTGGATCATATTTGGTGCACCAGCTGAAGCTGGGCAAAGATCCCTTTAGCCATGACTTCCACGTCCCTTAGCAGAAGTCTTGATTTCAGGAAAAAAAACCTAAGACACAAACCACTTCCTTCATGGTGCTTTTAAAATGGTTATAAGGTTTTAATAAATTTCTATTGTTTTTTTAAAATTATTATTTGATTATATGTAAAAATGAAAGAGTTTTTTTGTTTGGTTAAGTATGCCATTAAGGAAGGAAGGAAGGAAGGAAGGAAGGAAGGAAGGAAGGAAGGAAGGAAGGAAGGAAGGAATTGTGAGAACAAAAATACCAAAGGATTCAGTGTTGTATATATTCTGAAGTAAGCCTCTGTTAACTCAATCTGACTTCCGAAAAATATGTGCCCAGGACTGTGACCCAAATCTGATAGCAAGACCCACCATGTCCATCCTTCCTTCTTCTAAAGATGAGATTGTGGTGGTTTGGGTTGTTTTTCTTCTTGATTATAGGTTGTTCAACTGCTCAAATTACAGCTCTTATTGTCTTTATGATGGGGAATAAAACAGCATACAAAAGAAGCAGGTGCACTTGCTACAGAGAATGCATGTGTTTGCCAAAAAATTATGAAAACAAGGTAGAGAAAGCACACACAGCTTTCCAATTCCTTTTCCGGCAGCAGTCATAGAGGCATCTGCAATGAAGGGATGTGTTACATCTGTGGGTCCAAGTACGTGTGTTTGTCTTTCTTCTCTTCTCCCTTGTTACAGTTCTTTACGTTTGTATGTATGTGTGCATTGGAAAACATGCAGTTGAAAAGCATAGGCTGCATATGCTTTGAGTCAAGGGACTGGGAAAAAAGGAGAAAGGCTTAGATTACAGCAAATGCCAGTATCCTGCTGCTTTTCTGAGGGATCCATAGGGTCAGCTGAGGGAAAATTAGTTTCTCTCAACTCTAAGCCAGCTCAGGCCTGTTTTTGAACTCATTGTTTCCTTTCCCAGCTTCCATCCTGACCTTCACTCTGCTAAATTTGGTCCCATTCTTTCCAGTTTTTGGAGAGTTACTCAATTTACAACAGTTGGTTTAGTGACCGTTCAAAGTTTCAACAGCATTGAAAAAAGTGACTTACGACCCTTTTTCACACTTAAGTCCATTGCAGTATCCGCATGTCACATGATCAGAATTCAGACACTTGGCAACTGACTCATATTTATGACGGTTGCAATGTCCTGAGGGGGTGGTGGTCATGTAATCCCCTTTTGCAGCCTTTTGACAAGCAAAGTCAATGGAAAAGTCAGATTCACTTAACAACCATGTTTACTAAATTAAGAACTGTAGTGATTCACTTAACAATGCTGGCAAGAAAGGTCAAATTCACTTAACAAATGTTTCACTTTGCAACAGAAATGTTGGGCTCAATTGTGGTCGTAAGTCGAGGACTACCTGTATATTCTCTAGACCCTCTTTAGCTGACTTAGTTGGAAAGAATACTGAGGTGAGAAAACCTGCAGAGCCTAATTTCTGGATTTTTTTTTCTTAATAGCAGCTCCAGACTGGGTTATATTGAAGGGGTGGAGGGAGGACAGGTTTTTTTTTATTATAAAAGTTTTTTATTTTTATTTCTCATAAAACATATATCAATGTACAATCTCTTTCACCATTCTTATCACACATATTATCTTTTGGTTTCCATATTGGTTCATTCTTCATCCTAAAACTTTAAAATACATTCCGAGTTGCTCTTCTACCATTCCATATCTCCCTTCTTCCGCAACAACCATTCCTCTTCTTCTCCCCTCTTACCCTTCCCTCCCTTTTTCTATTCTTTTCAACTTTCTTCTTTCCTCCACTCCTTCCCCTCCTCTCCTTCCCCTTCCTTTCCCCCACTCCTCCCCTCTTTCTCTCTTTCTAACCCTCTCTCTCTTCCTCTCTTTCTAACCCTCTCCTACTCTTATTTTGGAGGGAGGACAGTTTAAGAATGGGAACCAACAGTATCCTAAGTCTCTACTCAACACATTGGAATATTTTTTTCCATACTGTTTTTTCCCCCTCAACCCAACCTGAGTCCGGCCCATTTTCACACCCAGTCTTTGTTGTTGTTGTTGTTGTTGTCAGATTCTCCCACAAAGCCACATTTCTCTCCTGTTTTTAGAGTTCTTTTGCTGGTGTATGGATGGACAGATAAACAAAGCATCCTGAGTCCATATATTCTACATTTTCTTTCTTTCATTCCATTGGGTTAAGGAGAATTAAAAAAAACCCTGAAGGTGAAATATAGGAGAATGGTAAAAGAAAAAAAATCATTGCCAACTCAAATACATACAGGAATCCTAATGTATACATTTAGGAGAGAGATTTATGTGTGGAAATTTTGCAAGCAACTATTAGCCAGAAATGGAGGGAAACTATGGGAAATGCAATGCTTCAAAGCTTAAAGGAAGCTATTCTCAAGAGCTGAAGTCTTAGAACTACACTGGTGCTAAAGGGCATCTTACTAGAGCTTTTGAAATAAAGCAGGAAAAAAAAATAATTTCCTCCAATTATTTATGTGAATGTACTCAATTTGAGCCTGGCTTCAACTACATTGCTCTTGCTCACTTAAATCAACACATTACATTTTAAAACTAAAAAGAAGCGCAGAAAAATAGAGATGTTAGGTAATAGTGTGCAATAACACATATATATTTGGGGAAAATGCAGAACACAATTCAATCTATTGGGGAAAATTGCTTCGAAAACGGCTTACCAAAATGCCTACATTGTATGCAAATCTTCATGCAATTAATATATGAATATTATAGTGTTGAGTAAGAGAAAGATCCTTCATGCCTATTTTATTAAGTAGGTACAATTGAACAGGACAGATTTATCCATCCCTGAAGTAAGCTGTTTGTGTTAAGAAAGGTTAGAAGTATTTATACTCGTGACTTTTTAAGCTGCTGTTGCTGCACTAACACTGTTGTCACTTTTTATTTCATTTCACTTTGCTGTGTAGTGTCTCACTGATCTAAAATAATCTTTGAAATCTTTCTCACCTTTGGAGGTTCTTCTGTGTTAACTCCCTTTGCCGTATAGATGCTGCGGCTTTCTCTTAATTGCTCCACCAGCACTCACCGTATACTCCCAATTCCAGAAATCATCTGGGGAACATTCAGTGCAGTGCCACAGATGAAATCAAACATGTATGAACCAAATAAGTGTTCAAATGAAAGATTAAGGCAAATCTCCCTAAGAGCTGCTGAAATATTTTGATAATTTTTCTAAAGGGGTGTTGGGGGGGGGAGGCAGTCACTGTTTCATAGTTTCAAGCATCTAGCTATCCCAAATTGCTTAAAGAAATAAATCAGGAAGTGATGCTTTCCTGATCGAGGTTGAGAATTGAGTAACAGGAAGACCATTCATAGCAATTATGTCTTTTAAAGGCCAGGAGAGTATACAGGCCTGTTAAAGAATTTGGGGGGTTTTTTTGAGGGTTTTTTTTTTTGAAATTCTGCCAATGGCACAGAAAGTTCTCTCCCCCCATCTCCTTGTGATGAATAAAAACAGTGAAATAACTTAACAGATAACAATGGGTAGCAATTATTTTCTCACTTCCTTAGAATTTCTTGCAGCTTGTTTGCTTCTGTGTTCTCACTCCCCCTACCCCTCCCACTCATAGGCTCATTTGCTCTGCCTTTTTCTCTTTATGTCCCTCTTTCCCTTCCTGTATCTCCCTATATCGACTCCCCCACCCTGTCTTTCTCTACTTCCCTTCTAATCCACTTATCTCCGTATATAAATCTTGCATATTCCTATTAGTATAGTAGCTTTCCTTTCCCTGTCTTCTGTGCTCTTCCCTTACTACCTGCTTCTCAGCACCCCTCTAATCACAATATTAAACTAAACTGTCAAAATGTCTTACAATACTTAGAGTCATGAGAATAGGTGGCATATGAATGGAGAGAGAGAGAGAGAGAGAGAGAGAGAGAGAGAATAAGGGAGGGAGGGGGAGAGAGGGGGGAAGAGAGAGATAAGAGATGATAAAATATAAAATATATTCAGGGGGAATGATCTAGGTTCTCTATTAAAAATAAATGCTCATGCTCTCACACAATGCTGAACTGTGATTTTGTCAATATATTCTCACACTGGTTCTCTGTTTTTCTTACAGGGTAGCATTCATTTATTTATCATTACATTTATACTCACACACTGCTGGCAAGCTAGCGTGTAGTGCTTTACCATACAGCAATAAATATTGTTAAATCACAACAATTTACATCAGTTAAAACAGCATTGAAATAATAACAAAGAATAAACTATGACAAATCAGCCATCATACAAAGTTATCCATGTGCAAAATTAGGAAGGGAATACTTCTTGATTCAAGAGCACTTCACTCAGTGAAGTGAATGCCCGTATTCACAGGGGAAGGGGATCCAACAAAGTTGTTGGTACTACTTAGATTGCTCTGGTCTAGGTTATTTCTATCTAACCATCCTTTACAGGCTGGGTTTATAATTTACTTAGAAGAAGAAGAAATTAAGTTGATGACATAATAGTGGAGTCCCACCTTTATTTAGGCAAGAGCTGAGGAAGAGGAAGGATTTATATGTTAAGCAATGTGAATTTGGTATGAATTTTTGATAGAAGTCCCACCATCCAGCAAGTCAATATGATGAAAATTACCCTATATCATTTTTGAACAGAGTGAGATTGGAGAAGGTAGCTCTGTGGAAGGGAAACATCATCACTTGAAAGTTAAAATACTTTCTCCCTAACCCTTTTAACCTAATAAGCACTAGAAACATTCTTAATGTAAAGGAACAAAAGAGAGACTCTCGGGGTATTTCCTTTATATTCCTGGATAAAATTTAATGCTGTCTTAATGCTATGTATGCCATGACTAGATTAAATGTAAATCTACAAAAGTGTTTCTGTCTCAAATGGGTCACTTATTTTAGCAGGAGATGAAGCTGCTCAGGATTGACTTGTGTTGTGCTGATGCCTGGGTTAGCTAGTGATAGCAAGCCTTGTAAATAATATGAATAGCACGAGGGCAAAGGCTCAGTGAGGCTTCTGCGTGCCAGGACTGAGGCAACTGTTCTGCCTCAAGACCCTGTTTGTTTGCAAAGTGAATGGGAGCTTGTGGTTTTCCAGTCTAAAAACAGAGTGAGGATTCAGTACGAAGGACTGGGAGGGATTCTTAGATGTTTCTCAACAGAGGAGCCATGGAATATGCATGCCAGAAGTGGAAAGGGAAGCCCAGTACCAATCCCAGTCCCAGGCCTTTCTGTGAACCTAGCCGAGGAAAGGAGCAAGCCAGAATTAGCTGCACAGCCATTTAATAATGGGAGGAAAGTGGGTACATGCTTTCCTCATGGAAATGGCAGGATAAGCAAGAGGGAGGGAGGGAGGAAGGAAAAAAAACAATATATTGTTTTATCTCCCCATTCCTTAGCAATTTCTTCTGATTTTTCCCCTCTCTTCTTATCTCTCTCTCTCTCCCCACCCCCCTTATACTTGCTCCCTTTTTGTTTCTTTTTCCATTCTTTCGTCCACTCCCCCTTTGACCAGATATTGGCATTAGCATTTCCAATTTCCTTTAGCTTTACAAGAATTAGTTATGCCATGCAGCAAAACTGCATTCCATTCTGGCACCCTTTTTTTCTCTCCACAGGACCTCAGAGGGAAGGAGGTTAAATTTATTTTGTGTTTTATTGGAATCATGAGATCCATTAAATGCTGTATATTCAGAATCAAGAAATTTGAACATGTGGACTTGATTCAAGTAATAACGTTGATTCTGTAATCCTTCCACACAATCCCCATCTGCATATTACTTATTTCTTCAGTATAATTTCCAAGGGGCAGTAATAATGCTATTACCATTGTTAACGTAACTGGGAATCAAGAATCTTTGCCACTCTATTTCCCACCCAGCTGTTTATCTCTATGCACCCCTTAAATAAGAACCTCAGTGCAGCCCTTCAAATAAACCAGTGGGGAAAAAAACCTCTAGAAAATTCTGTTTTTTTAAAAATAGCCATGAAACAAAAGAATAATACTATCTTCTACCTTCTGGAAAAGTTAGGTTTTAGTTCAGAGAAGAAAATCTTTTACCTGTCAGGAGTGTCCAGAAATGACATCTTATCTTAAAACTGGCAACGTCATACATCTTGCATCAGAATCCCAGTTCGTAGTACCCAAATGACACTGTGAAATTATGACTTGCCATTTTCTGCTACCTGGTGATAACTGTAAAGCCTAGGATGGCCTGTTTTTTCCCACAACAATCCTATATAGACATTGCCAACCTCCTTGTTTCACTAACTTCACCAGTGTAAAGGGCTGTATCACATTAGTGTAAGTGGATGAGTGTTATTAATGAAGTTGATGATAATTATGATATTTAAGCAAAAGCCTCTACAGTTCTAGTTTCATTGCATCCTTCAGAATGGCAATCATGAGTCAGAAGGAAGTTGGGTATTCATGTGTTTTGAACATCCCAACAGTGCCCAGCTTATTGAGCTGGGTGGTATAAAAATACTTACAAATAAATGTCCAGCACACTGAAATTCTGATAGGCATTAAGGGAGGTTTCTGAGGTCATATTATTGCCCATTGTGCCAGTATTATTGATTTGAGGCAACTAGGCGTGCATATTTGCATAAACGTGTAGTGAGTGCTACTCATGTCTGACAATGAAACTAGATTTCTTGGTTCAGAATTCCCTAGTTCTGAGTAAATGTATTTGGTATCCAGTTCCAAGTAGAAGTTCTTAAGATTCTAGTAAAACATCAGTCTAAGACTAATAGACAGACAAGACAACTAAATTCTGCTTACTCCTAAAATAAGGTAGTATACATCACAGTGGCAGAGCCCATATACTAACAGCAAGACTTTTTTTCTTCAAATGTGACTGTTTAATGTACCCAAGCTGCACCCATGAAAAAAAGGAAAATGTCAGCAGTGTTGAAAATGTCTATATTTTTCTGACATTTATCAGTCAATCAGTAGAAGGCTATTCCCACCCACAAATGCTCAAGAGCCACTGAAGGGGAAAAGAAGAAATTTATATTTAAGGTCTTTTTATTGTGTTTCATTTGTGCAACCATCCTGAAATGACAAGGTAGTCGGAATCAGTTATATTTATCGTAGATCAATTATCTAGATTCAAGTTTGAACAGCTCTTATGGATATGACAGAAATTATATGGGGATCAAATCCCAAGCTAGCCAGGAAGAGAGCCATTGAGTAAAAATAGATGAGATTAGGGATGAGATGTGGGAATTTAAGGTTGTGATCTCTCCTCAGGTTGGAAATTTCTCTTTCCCTTCCCCTTTTCCTTCAGTTTTGTTTGAGACCAAAATTTACTCCTTGAAAAAGGAAGGAATTCAGATGTGATAAATAAATCTATGAGTCATAAAGCAAGTTTCATTTTGAAAGTACCAGCTTAGTCCATACATATGAGCTATGTATAATTGTAATGTATAATGGCTGCCATTAAATGGCAGGATAAAGTTTCAGTCTTAGCAATAGGCAGAATGAGACAAGAGACAAGGTTTGGACGTATTATGGAAGAGGAAGCATTTTTGAGTTATTTAACATATTATTACTGTATTTCTACTATCAAGGAAAGAAAAGGGGTTTGTGAAGTGTGTGTGGTTTTTTTTGCCTCAGGTCCCAATACTGTTCTGGGTATTACATACTTTGACTTTTGGATAGAAGATTCCATATGCTTCTGTGGCTCAGGTGGGAAAATGTCATGGGCCGGTTCTCAACAGGGCAGAAAAAATAATAATGAAGCAAGTTAAGATATGGAATGGAAGGTTTGCTAGCAGCAGAATGAACAGTAGGATGAGGCTTTGTTGATTTTTCTGATGTTATTAGTAGCATAGTTTTTATTTTCGAGAAACAGAATCTTCAAGAGCTGTGCGACAGCTGTTGCGTATGACAGTTGATGTTAAATCTGGGACTCCAAATTGGTAGTTACATTCCTTGTTAGCTCTCAACTAATGAAGTTACTTTGTGTGTATATGTGTCTGTTTGTCTGTCTCTCTATCCTTGATATGGAAATCCAGTATTAACAAATGCAGGAAATACTTCATGGGAAATAAAGGCTTTAATCACGCTTTTAAAGATAGCAGCGGAATGGATGACAGAGAAGAAAAATGTTCTAGGTGCCAGGAGACTGGAGTAGTAGGCATGAGGGCAAGTAAGGAGAGAGAGTAAAAATGCTCTAAGATTAGAAAAAAGCTACATCCTGATTAAAATTCAGCTAACACTGTTATACAATACTATAATGTAACATTGCCAGAATAACTTAGAATCTGAAAGACATTATGCTGAAAGACAAGAAAAATAGCCAATTTCAATAAGAAATGGAAATTGCATAATAACCAAGTAGGATAGTAGCTGATGAAATAAGTAAGTACATTTAGCATTCATATCCATTTAAAAAATTCAGCAAAATAATATATTTTCACTAGGCAGAACTAGTATCAGGGCAACCCAAGTTCCTCAACCATGGAAACTCACATTTTTTCCTCACTCCAATCTATTTCAACAGCCAGGCTCTTTGGGGGAGGAAATGAAGAAGCGGTCTCCATGTACACTTCTAGGACTCTTTAGGGAAAAGGCAAGATCTAAATCAAGCAAGCAATGAATGATCTGTGTATTTGACCTCCCAGTTTAGTACATAGATTGTATTTTGTTTCTTTACTTTAATCTTGATTTAACCCTATTTTTTTTAATTCATTGTTGATTTTGACCTGCTTAATACAGGTAGTCCTTGGCTTACAACAGTTCATTTAGTGACCGTTTGAAGTTACAGTGGCACTGAAAAAAGTGACTTATGACCGTTTTTCACACTTATAACCATGGTCATATGATCAAAATTCAATCATTTGACAACCGACTCATCTTTATGACGGTTGCAGTGTCTTAGAGTTACTGCACTGCACTTTTAAGACCTTCTGGCAATTAAAGTCAGTGGGGAAGCCAGATTCAGTTAACAACCATGTTACTAATTTAACAACTTCAGTGATTCACTTAACAAACGTGGCAAGCAAGGTCATAAAATGGGGCAAAGCTCCATTTAATAAATATCTCACTTAGCAACAGAAATGTTGGGCTCAATTGTGGTTGTAGGTCAAGGACTACCTGTATATGAATGATTTTGCCTGCCTTTGCACGTCATTCTGACAGGGTCATAAAGGGGGGAGTTCCATTGCTTATGGAAGAATGTTTGTGGAAGGGACTATATGCTGAAGTTCCTGAGAGTTTTCTTCCCACTTCAGCACTGAATCTGTCACTGATTCAGTGCTGAAAGACAATCAATGGTGGTAATGACACCACATTGTTCAACTCAAAGCTCTAATTTACTCATTTTCATTTCTACTGTTCCCCACTGCCTGTAAAATTCAGGTCAGTGATGTATATTTAAGCATCAACCCCCTCTTCTGCCAATTTCCTCTAAATATTCCAGGCACAGAATAGAGGTCAAGTAACAGTTCTCCAGGGAGCATCTTCACCCAAAGATATTGAAAAGCAGTCTAAAGGAAGGGCATGCTTTTGACAGTAAAGTAGAAGACACATGATATAATGGGTTTTTTTTTTTTTTGAATAAAGCTGAAGCTGGATAAATTGAGTTCCAGGATTAATTGGCTTGATTTTCTGATCTCCTTTAGTCAGCTTTTATGTGCTGATTGAAGGGTGGGGTGGCCTCAGGCCCACACACAAAGAATTTATAATTCATTAGCCATAGGATAGTTTTTCTCTGCATTTGCCTTGGATTCATTGTGGCATAGCTGCATAGCTAACTAGTTTTGTCAGTCAACAAGCTCCATATTCAGCACTAATCTGAGGTAAAATACTGATAAATATTAAGAGTCAGGGCAAAATATTTTATTTGTTGCTTTCATGAATGTATACATTAGCCCTGAGTCTGCTCCACTCATACCTAAACTGTATCCAAATGTGGGTGTCTCTGTTTTCTCTGTCTGTTCTACTCTGAGGCAAGATGGAGAGAAATTGTCAGAAATGAAGGAGCATGGGAAGGTAAGGTACGAAGGAGAATCACCTCTTCTTACCTGTGCAATGCTTTTGCTATAAAACTAGTGTTCTCATTCCATTTTTAGACTGAGCAAACAAACTGTTTCCATAACATCTACTTTGGCTTCAGTTGCTCCCTACTGAAGCTGAGAGATGGTGCATTATGCAGTGAGCTGTTTATCAGAGTCTTTGTTCTCTCAGTGCAAAATCACACACATTAAAATTTGAAATCAAAATCATGGAAGCAGTATGAGAAAACAATAATACACATTTCTATTCTGTGTCAGGCTAAAAGTTCATTTAGCCCGGTAGTTGCCAGTCAGACCTCTGTAAAACTCAGAGAGAGAGAGAAACAGGATTCAGTAATCTACCTCAGCAACTAATGCTGAACTCATGTATTTAGTTAGCCATGGTGGCGCAGTGATTATAACACAGTATTGCAGACTGACTTTGCCCATTACCAGCAGTTCGATTCTCACCGTCTGAAGGTTGACTCAGCCTTCCATCCTTCCAAGGTGGGTAAAATGAGGATCCAGATTGTTGGGAGCAATATGCTGACTTTGTAAACTGCTTAGAGGAGTTGTAAAGCACTGTGAAGCGGTATATAAGTCTAAGTGCTATTGTTATTGCTAATAAACAGGGATAGATTTATCCTCAATTAAAACGTTGAAGCTCCAGTGTAGAGCCATATCCCCTGTGTATTGCAAATATCATTTAGGAGTGTGAAAGTGCATTATTGCTTTCATCTTGAATCATGTTATTGTTGTTTTATGATAAAGAAGCCCAAGGCTGAAAGGTTGTCGTGACTTGCCTTGGGCTATATATTTGAGAAGTAAAAATTCAACCCCTCATTTCAGTTTTTTTAAAAAAAGATTATGCCAATGAAAGTTGCAATAGAACAGCTTGGACCTTTAGTTTATAATATTCATATCTGATTTGCCATCTAATATACTCTTCTGCAATAGGTATAATAAATAATTAAATCCATATTTATTTTTGGGAAGACCAAAAATGACTTCATGGTGTTCAGCTTGATTCTCTCTAATCATTACTGTACTCTAAGTTTATATTTCCAAGTGAGAAAATCTAGAGAGCTTGAGGCTACTGCTTGACAAAGCTTAGAAATGGGAAAGCTTTACAAGGTTACCTATAATCACAATGACAAACCACCTACACTGCTCTTTCTCCTTCTGTATGTTCATTTCATTATTTCTCTTAGGCATGAATGCATATTTCTTCCGCCATCTCCCCCAACATTCAAACTGCATCTCCTTCTGTTCCAGTTGATTTTCAAGTAGAATAAATTAGGGTGGGGAAAAGAAACCCAAAATGTGAGCACGAATAACTTTTGATTTTTGGCTGTAGAATATGGAGAATGTTAGTGCAGACATATTTCTTCCTCTTTCAATATTAGTCATGGAACAGCAAAAAATGTTGAGGAGCACATCTTCTGTTGGGGGAAGTTAGTGCTAATTTTATACCTGCTGAGGTTTAAAGGCCTGCAAATTCAATTATATGATTATTGAAAATAAATTGGATTTGCATGTAAATTTTCTACTCTGCAGGAACTAGCACCTGAGCTGGACATCAGAGTCCAAAGGTTACTTGTTAACTTTTTGTACGGTTTCTAAAATTTCTCTCGGAGAGACGGATTTGCACTCTGCACAGTAGAAGAGCCACAGCTTGTGAAATGTGTCCTAGAATTACTATTCATCGTGCCAGGAAAGCAATATATAAAATAAAAGAAAGAAAGTCTTAAAAGGATAGGAAACCAAAACTGAAAAAGAAGTTGTTGAAAATTCAGAATATCACATATAGGTCAGACGTGTTCCATGAGAATATTGTGAATTTGTCAGTACTTGTGTCAGAAGCATGTACAAAGCTAACCAAAGGATTCTTCTGGGGTAAAGGATTTTCTGGTGACAAAACCAAAAAATTTGCCTTATTGCCAAAAGTAATACAAACTTTGGGGAGGCTCCTTTCATGTCTCCCAATATTGTGGGTGTATCTTAGGAAATACTATGATAAACTATGGGGTACTAAGGACTCTTCATGATTAGAGTGTGGATGGACAACGATGGCTGAACAAAGATAATAGGAACTTGAATTTCTGTTCCTGCTCTTGAATCAACTGACCATTTTGTACATATTAATTCTTTGAGAAAGCTTTGCAATCTTCACTGTTTCTTCCATTATTTTGTGTAACGAGTGAAAGACGAAACCAAGCTTGACATTACTTAGACAATAACCGATTGCCTCAGCTCCTCAGTTCATTCCCACATAACCATTCCATTATATATACATGTAGAGGAACACATGCATGCATTCATGCAAAACATTGGAGGGGGGAGGGGCGTGGAATCACTATTCACAAGTCACTATTACTCCTGTTTCCCTTGCCCCCCCCCATCTGTAATTAAAATATAACATTGCAAGCAATGGATGGGGGCAATTGTATTCTTCAAGGCAGCTCCCTCGTTCTACAAATACCATTGATGCTGCCAATTTATGATATAACATCCTTCTGAGACATTTGAAAGGAAATCTAACTGTAGTTGTAAGCCTCAAAGAGCTCATAGAAGTAGAAGCTACCAGAAAAATTTGCTGATATCCTCCTGAAAATTAAAATCACAAATGAGAGCTTTCCCCCTTTTTTTCACTTCAGATTCCTTCAAATTCTGGTTCAGAATCTGCGGCGACTGGCCGGTTGGCTCTCTGTCTTTTTGGCATCCCTAACATGTAATGAGGGTGTCTACAGTGTGTGGTCCAAAAAAAGAGAAGATGGAGGCCACAATGATGCAATTGAAGCTCTGCTTGTTGTTTTTAATCTGTGTCACCATGCAGGTAAAATTTGATAGAGATTCTGCCATCTTGATTTTTTTTTACCGCTGCCTGTAATTGCCAAATGTGTTGGGTTACAGCTCCATGATTCCCAACCAGTTTCATGATATATTAATTCTAAACCATATGATTAGAATCTGATGTACAGACATTATCTGTGCATTTGATATTCAATGAAAGCTCTTGCCTTCAGGTCTCAGCCTCAGGAGTTTACAGTCTAATGCGTATCATCGCACCTCCCTTTCCAAGAAGAACTCTACACCTGGCATCCTGATGAGAGTGGGTAGAAACTGGAAAGAAAGCAGTGGCGATACATAAAAGAGAAATGACAGATTGGAAATAAATGCGCAAAAGATTCTTCACTCGCTCTTTAATTATCCTTTCCTCAAAGCAGATTTTACTTCCTGACAGGAATATCCCATGAGGATTGAATTATGTAGGGAGGGACAGAAGCAGATTCTTCTTTTAAAGTAATGCTTATTATAAGAAGATTTTACATAAGTTAAAAAAAAACCCTGCAGAAATATAAAAGAAAAAGTAGGAAAAGAAAATAAAAACCCAAAAGATAACAAAAGAAAAAGATACCCAAAAAATGACTTCTGGTCTTCTTTACAGCAGTTCCAAATCTGATAATTGCTATCTCCACCCATTGAAATTACACATCATGGTTGCCTTCTTCTCATAAACAGACCTTTTTCATCAATAATTCCTGACATCATCAGTTTATTTTTATCCATTTTCAGCAAAGTGTCCGTAAAGGGTGTCCTGTCTTTTATAAAAGTAATTGTAATTCCCATCTTAACCAAGCAAGTCAATTTAGCTATTTCTGCAAACTCAGCCACTGTCACAATCCATTGTTCCATTATAAGTGCTTTTGTATTCTTCCACCATCTTTGTGCATATGATAGCCTTATTGCAGTTGCCAGGTATAAAAATAATTGTCCATGATCTTCTTCTAGTTGACTATTCATTAGCTGGGATGTAGCAGGTTCTGTATTGTGACTGAATATTGTGTCTTTGATGGGCTTGCTTCTGATGGCCACAGTGTGATGAAAAGGGATATTGTAGACCTGATCCCATTTTTTAAAAAATTGGTGAAGTCCCAGCTGATACAATTTTCATCCTTCAAATTTACATGAAGATATTTTAAGGTTACAGAATAATTGGAGTCTCAGAAGTTGTAAGACATAAGGTTTGGGGGAAAAAAGGGATTTTCAGGAATTATTTCAAGAACAGAGATAAATATCGTATGTAGGTGTTCCGAGAAGGGAATCCTTGTACACAGAATGGTAAGGATGGATGGATGATGCCATTTTAGAACAACATTTTTTTCCCATTCTGTATGCAGAAGCTGCATGAGATTTTCTCAATATCTGGAGGTTTGGATATAATTCCCAACCAGCATAACTGTTCTAGAATTGAAATTGGGAACAGATGCTGCAAATATTAGAAATGCATTAAAGCAACATCTAAAGTAGATCACATGTCTAACTTTATAGAAGGCACTTCTATATTTGAAAAGCTGTTTGAAGGACTGTTGAGCACAAATCTAATATAAAAACCAAAAATAGTATCAAGAAAGGAGCATCATGAAATTGTCCTGGGGAAAAATACCAGCCTGGATGAAGAGTAAGCAAGTAGTATGGTATTGGATCTATATTTTAAACCATTGTACTTGTAACTGTAATTATTACATCTGTTTGCCTTCGCACAAAATTAGAGGATCTTGGAATGGCTGCTTTGACTTTGGAAGTGACAATTTTGAGTGTATTGGAAGGGCTCCAGCCTTGAAATTGCATCCTAGAAAAAGCAATTTCTATAGCAATGAAGGGAGTTTGTTATTACATTGTCACAATGCTATTCTAATGATAATTCCCCCCCCTCACTCATTCACACACATACAAACACACACACTTATACACCATTGTTGCATCAAAGAGGATGATGGTAATAATATTTAGATTTATCTTTCATTTTGTGTTTGAAAATAAATATGACAGTTGCAAAAGTTGTTACATACTGATTAACAGCACCAGTAAACTAGCAACAATCAGATATTAAAAACAACCTATTCAAACTGTTTGCTACAGCACAGTGGATATAAACAAGCAAAGATTAATCCTGGCTAAACTATTGGAAATCAATAGAACGTAATGAGTTGGGACAGAGTCTCATTCTGTTATTGTAAATGAAACTTAGTCACATTTAATTTTTGCTGGGCTTTCTCCAAGGCTTAAGAGTAGAGTCAGTTGCTCTACAAATGTTAAGTATAAACCCTTCTTAGCAACTTCTTTTTTATAAAATAGCTAAGTCCTAGAGGAGATCAACCTTGACTGCTCTTTAGAAGGCCAGATCCTGAAGATGAAACTCAAATACTTTGGCCATCTAATGAGAAGGAAGGACTTACTGGAGAAGAGCCTAATGCTGGGGAAGATTGAGGGCAAAAGAAGAAGGGAACGACAGAGGTGGCTGGATGGAGTCACTGAAGCAGTAGGCGTGAACTCTTAAATGAACTCCAGAGGATGGTAGAGGACAGGAAGGCCCGGAGGAACATTGTCCATGGGGTCACGATGGGTCAGACATGACTTTGCAACTAACAACAAAAGAATCTTAAGATTTTTCTCCCCTGCCCCCCACTTCTGGTGAATGAAGAGACATGATATTTTATATTCTGTAATTGAAAACAATCCTGGAAGCACTTTAACCACTGACATGACCGTGAAGATGATGTTGTGTAGATGGAGAGATACTGGTTTCCTTGCCTCTTCCTCATTGCTAGTAATTTGTTTTCTTTTATGAGGGTTTTGAAGCCTGGGTTCATGGTCCTCTAATATTTAGTGCACACAAGAACTACAGTTGCAAGAAAAAGTATGTGAACCCCTTGAGATTACATGGAGTTTTGCATGAATTGGTCATAAAATGTACTCTGAACTTCATCTAAGTCATAACAATAGAAAAACACAGTCTGCTTAAAATAATACTACACAAACATTAGATGTTGCCATGGTTTAATTGAACATAACATGTAAACATTCACAGTGCAGGGAGGAAAAAGTATGTGAACCTTTGGACTTAATAACTGGTTGACCCTCCTTTGGCAGCAATAACCTCAACCAAACGTTTCCTGTAGTTGCAGATCAGACCTGCACAACGATCTGGAGTAAGTTTGGACCACTCCTCTTCACAAAACTGTTTCAGTGTAGCAATATTCTTGGGATGTCTGGTGTGAATCACCCTCTTAAGGTCATGCCACAGCATTTCAATCGGGTTGAGGTCAGGACTCTGACTGGGCCACTCCATAGCTTTTAAACTAAACAAGAGCCTGAAGATGACAGGGTTGTGAGCCTGTCGAAACGTTGCTAGAAAGAAAAACTTTTAAGGTACTTGTAGGATTTTAGCTAAGGTTTTAAAGGACCTTGCAGAGTGCTCTGTAAGGATTTTTGGAAGATTTTAAGCTAGGATTTTAACCAGAATTTTAAACATTTAACTAACTTATTTAACATGACGCGGGAAAACACCCGAGATTTTAATTTTTTTGTGTATACACACCCATGAAAACTTAAGAAGACACACACACACACACACACACACACACACACACACACACATATATATATATATATATATATATATATATATATATATATATATATATATATATATATATATATATATAAATATTTATTTTTATTTCGGTTATCAATCCACCTTTTCCTTATAGTTCTAAAGTTAATTTGTTCATTTTGGCACATTTGAATATTTTTTGAATAATTAATCCCTCTGGTGGTACATTATTTCTTTTCCAAAATTGTGCATAAGCAATTCTCGCTGCTGTCAGTATGTGTAAAATCAGATACCCTATATCCTATCTTCTATTCCATGAGGACCCAGATTGTTGGGGGCAATAAACTGACTCTGTAAACCACTTAGAGAGGGCTGTATATATATAAATTTAAATGCTAAACGCTATTGTGGAGTATTCAATTTTTTATTTTTATTTGTGTCCTGTTGTGATACTGAGGGGTTTTATTCAGTCCTTGTTGCACCCTGTTTTTTCCCTTTTTGAATTCCTTTTGTAAAATTCTACTTGTATATTCCATTTCATATTCTCTCTTGGGGGCACCAATTAGTATCTTATTTTTTTTAACAAAGTAACAGTTTTTTTTTTAAATAGACACTTTCTACTTTCTGAAATAGCCCAGGTTTTAAATATCCATCATCGTCATGAAAAACAGTCAATATCTGCAGTACAGGGTTGTACCCCTATCTAGCATCAACACAATCTGAAAACATTTCCAGGTTATTACATCAGGTGGTATTTATCTCCTGTCTACTGATGCCATGCAGGAAGATTCTTCTACTTTCAGTGGTTGGATAAAAGAGACAATTTTGTCTGTTGTAGATTCTCTTGCCACTCCAGCAGTGAAAAGGGAGATTTATCTTCTGCTAAGCATTAAATGTGAGGTCCTTGCTGTTAGAAGCTGGTAGCTCCATCTTTTATTTTCAGCCTTTCCTGGTTCCTGAATGAGTCCTTTAAAATAGTACTTTTCTTCTGCAGCTTTCTTGAACGCTTTGTTGATTTGGGAGGGTATATGTTCTAATATGATTTTTTCCTTCCTTCCTTCCTTCCTTCTTTCCTTCCTTCCTTCCTTCCTAATTGTGAACCACAAATCACTTCTTGATAAAGGACTACATTGAAAGCCACAGGACTGCCTCTGTAATTTGTAGATTGCAGCCTTCAGTAGTTTATATTGCAGCACTTAAAAGCAGCTGGAGCAGAAATGCAACTGCATTGCTTCTTGTAGGTTACAACACTCGTCTCCTCCAGGGTGAAGGTACATCTGCATAATTTCTGAATTAATACACTAATTGGTAATCTGTTTTTACTTCTCTCTACTTTGTATCTGACACTGTCTAGGAATATTCCTTAACAAAGAGCTCTGCCCGCAGAGCCTCTCCACTGTTACCATAGCTGAAAATCTGCAGTGGCTGGACAAGGCTGCATCACCCTTCCCATAAATTTATGTCTGCAATACTGAAATGTTGTGACGCAATAATGTCATCCTATCTCCTTATGCTAGAAACAAGTCTAATAGAAATCTCTGGAGCAGAACTCTGCAGTGTATCATTTCCGCTACATTATGGGAATCTCCAGCTTCCATATTTGATGGCACCAGGCCTGTTCTGTGCTACAGCTTCAGGAAACTGCTAGCACAGAGGCTGAGAACACAAGTGTGGTATAACATTTGCAGGGAATGCCTACTAAGACCGTTTCAGGTAATGGAGAGAATTTCTGTTCGAAAGTGGGGATGTCATATCCAGTGTCATTCTGTAATATAAGAAATACAGATGGATCTTAGTAAGCATCCACGAACTGGAGTTTGTCGTGTTACAAACTGATTGTAGATTCCAGAGAAAATCCTAAAAGCTTTTGATAATAGAGGTTTAATGCACTTAATGCCCATGGAATTAAAAGTCCCTAGGCACTCTCTGAAAATGGATTTACATCACAGAGATTAGAAATGGGAAGAAAAAAATGGTGTCCAGGAGTCTCAAGTGATCAGCTGCCCAGAGGCTTCTTTGGAATATCTCATAATATTTTAGTTCAGTACTGTGCTCCATAATCACAATTTCAGACACATTTGCATGTGAATCAGATCTTTGCTGATTTCCATGTGAAGGCAATTGAAATGTCTTTAACAGCAGCATTTTTTGGTTAACCAATACATATACAGAGAAAATTTATATAATTTTGAATACTAATAGAGTAGGAATGTTGATATCTTAATGAGGTTTATATGATTACACAGAGAGGGCAGAATTTATGTAGCCAGCCGTTTGCCCCATGTTTAACTATAGTTAAAGCAGCATCAGATGCAGAATTAATATTATGAATAAGACAAGAATTCTAGTTAAGGAAACTTAATGGTTCAAAGCTTTCATTATTTTTACTGTCTAATCTGCTGCTTTAGAACTATTTCTTTGAAAGGGTTGTTTGTTTTGTTTACGTTAGAATGTTTTCATTTACATTCCATTTGATTTTATGCTGTTTGATATTCCATTGATTTTGGATAGACTGTACTTTTGTAGATAGGTAATCCACACACATAGTACCTGCCGGTGTAGACCTACCTCTCCATTCATCTTGCCTCACATTAAAGAGACACATATTCATATACTGTTTAACCTCAGACAATCCTTTAAGACTTAGTTCCTGGGTATCTTTGTTACCACCACCTTCAATCAGATTTGACCTGTCCAAAGCATTTGTCTTGCAAGAAACTAGTGGTAGTGTCCCATTTTGGAGAAATGAGGAGGGCTGGCCCTGGAGGTTTTCTTTCTCAGTGCTGCCCTAGATCTTCAGAAATAACTTCCCCCAGAAAAGATATTTTGACTGTTGACAATAGCCTTCCAGAAGCTTAATGAGACTGAGCTATTCTGGAGGGCACTGGGGAGAATTTGACACACTCAGGATGGCGTGCTTTGATTTGACTTTTAATTTAATCTATTTTTAAATTATATTTATCACAGAGGTTTATTCTTGTTTAATGCTGTTGTGAATTGCTAAGAGCCATGAAATGTGGCAAGATATGCAAATTTATCATCAATCTGTCTATCTGTCATCTACACACACACATATATACCTACGTATAACTCTATATGCTGTCAGTCTTCTAGTTTGTTGGATGAAAAGTCCTAAAATTCCCAACCAGTTTAGCTGGGAATTCTGGGAATTGTAGTCAATTTACATGGAGTGTGTTAGGTTAGAGAGCTGTGCAATGCATACATGGAGGAAGAAACTCCAAATTTAGTGTCTTCCTCCCTCTCTTCCCGGTTTCTACTTGATTTTCTGAAACGACTTAAAATTCCAGATTTTTTGTTTCCAGCAAATCATAGGCAATACTTATGTAGATTCTTTCTGTATGTTCTAGTGATGATCGAGGGCTATTTCTGGATATAGAGTTTTGTGGACAATGGGCCATACCTCTACACAGAATCCATTTTATACCAAAGAACTTAGAAGATTGGAAACTAGCAGGATCAGTGTGGATGGCTCAGTCTAAAATAATTGTATGCTTTAATACATGTATTAGTTGTTATTCACATATTCAAAGTTATTCTTTTTGATCTCCATAGCCACAGACACTCAGATGCAGTACTGTGAATTTTTAGTCTTGAATAAGAGGGATTCAATGGTTTTCTCCAGAAGTTTTGAAATTAAACTTGTTTGGGCCAATAAATCATGAGCACACAAACTTGCAGTTGGAATGTGGTTTTGCATGTCTAAAAGGGATATGGTGGCTCAGTGGCTAAAACGCTGAGCTTGTCGATCAAAAGGTCGGCAATTCAGTGGTTCGAATCCCTAGTGCCGCGTAACAGGGTGATCTCCCATTACTTGTCCCAGCTTCTGCCAACCTAGCAGTTCGAAAGCATGTAAAAAATGCAAGTAGAAAAATAGGGACCATCTTTGGTGGGAAGTAACAGCATTCTGTGCACCTTTGGCATTGAGTCATGCCAGCCACATGACCATGGAGACATCTTCGGACAGCGCTGGCTCTTTGGCTTTGAAACGGAGATGAGCACCATCTCCTAGAGTCAGGAACAACTAGCACATATGTGTGAGGGGAACCTTTACCTTTACCTTTACATGTCTGCTTAATTTAACATCCTTTTTAAAAGCTCTCCAGCCCAGAAGGAAAGAGCTGGTCTATTTTCAAGAAAATTTTTAGAGGAGGCTTTGAAATTGTAGCTCAGGTTGTCTTTGCTATGCTAAGAGGTTAAAGCATTATTACTGTATATAGTGAAGATATCACTATTGTGTTACTGGCTGTTAAGTGAAAGACCAAATGAAGATTTCTACTGTGACTTTCTTCAGGTTGAAAGAGCTGTTACCTGTTGAAAAAGCATAGGTATTGATACTTTCAGCTCTCATTTCTCCATGTGTCCTATCGCCATTGTTCTGTACTGTGCAGAGGTGCTGCAGCATAATAAACTCAGGCTTTGCTTTAAGTGGAGTGACCTCAAGGAGATAAGTAGTTCAAATCCCTTTTCAATTGTTTTATCCTTTCGTTATGTGGAAAGAGTCAACTTAGAAAGAAAGAGCAGGGAGCTCTTTCCATTCAGTATAGTTTTCTAGTGAGCGTTGTTTATTTTAGAAAGAGTTTGCTTTGTGTACAGTGACTGAAGAGGGGAAAATAATTGGTTTCCTAAAATTTTCCACTATTTACCTGCACTTGTATATCTATACAGCATTTGGCATTTCATAGCTATTGATCATTTTAATAAGTCATAATTAGAATATTTTAAAGCCAACATATTTATCTTTAGTACCTGTCTCACATGCAGTGATGTTAGCTCTTCTTAAAGGAGCCAGAAGTTGGTTATAAAACAGTAGGGAGGGCACATTCATTTTTACCTTCTTGTTAATTTTTCATTTTCATTTTCTATTTTCCTCCCATTCACACCATAGGGAGGGATAATAACTCTACCAACTCCATGATACAGTGTTGGTGCTGGAAAATGAATGAAAGAGTTTGGAATCCTGCAAAAAACTATTTTAGGTCATGCCATAATCTGAAACATTAATACCCTTTGTTTTCAATAAGATGTCCCTGGAAGTACCAGAGCATTTGCATACCGGCAATGTACTGTATCTTGTTCACAGAATTGCAGGTCCACTATATGTTGCTTGGACTTGACTTGGTTTTAGGATTACTCTGGCTAGCAAAACATAATTTAACACGATTGAGTCCTGCTAATTCAAGATAGGAAATGAATGGTACATTCAATTGGCTTCCTTTGGTTTCGTATTCATTTTGTGCACACGCGCACACTGATTTTTAATGTCATCAATATATAAATATACAATGCAGTTCCCTTTTAGGCGGAATAATATTATGAAAGCACAGAAAAAGTAACTAAATGCATAAAATAAGAAAAAGGAGATATAGAGTTTGTGTTAAACCCATTCCATGTACATTTTCTTATCTTTTAAAACTTTGTAGACCAGGCCTTGCTTTTCTTCTTTAAATTTCTCATATCACTGCTATTCAGGATCTCATCAACACCACCCAACCATGACTTTCTTGGACTTACTCCTTCATTCTTATATTTCTTTTACATTGCAATCATCATTTTTTCTCACTATATGATTTAACAACTTCAACATTCCTCTATTGTAACTGTTCACTCATGTTTATATTCAGTCCACATTCATTCTTGACCCGATTTCTTTTTGTTATAGTAGACCTCTGTTTCTCAACCTTGACAACATGAAGATCTGTGGACTTCAATTCATGTTGGTTAGAGAATTCTGGGAGTCAAAGTCCACATATCTTCAGGTTCCAAGGTTGAGAAATACTGTACGAGACACTCCCAATACACTTAACTTTTATATTTCTCCTGATACACCTAACTTTATATAACAATATGAGGAGAAACATTCTCTCAATAGTCACCATTTTTGCTTCTTTTTATAGACATCCATTCCTCATAACAAATTACATACCACACCTTGTTTGATTTTTCACCAACATTTGCTTAATATTGCTTCACATTTTCCTCTTTAATAAACATTCAGTCAATTTATACACATTCGTCTACTTGCTTGAACTTGTTACTGGTATGTATGTATGTATGCATGCATTTAAAAAGATGTATGCAGTTGCCTATCTTATGCAACATAACCCTGACAATTTATAAACAATAAAAGTATAAAAATCAACACAGAAATTTTTGACATCCCCCAAAACAACATTCGCAAAGAACTTTAAAGGTAGTCTCTCAATTTACAGCAGGAATTGGGACTGGAATTGCTGTTGCTAAGTGGTAAAATATGACATCATATGACTGCCCCACTTAGCAAGGGGCCATTCAGCTAGGACCTCATGTGACTTTCTGTCAGATTTCCCCATTGTCTTTACTTGTGAGAAGCTTTACTTCTCACAAGTGAGAAGAAATCATGATCATGTGATCACAGAAAAACTGCAATGGCTGGAACTCCAAGAGCCAATCATAAGTCCCCATCATTGGACTTAACTGTAGAAAATCACAGAATATGAAGAGTAGCAATTAGATGTAGAACAACTCTGGCAAAAGAAAACAAAAATGGTACCAATAGTAATAAATGTCTTGGGTCAACCCCAAAGCATCTGGATCACCACTTAAATACCATCAGCAATGACAAATTCACCATCTATTAATGGCAAAAGGCAGCTTTACTTGGAACAGCTACATCTTGCAATGATACCTTTAATATCATCAAACAACATCTGTCTTTTCCAGGTCCTTGGGAAGGACTCAATAGTTGGATAAAAATACCAAATCCATAACATCTGTCTGACTGTATGAGCTATCATAATAATGCATGAAACCTGTATGGTACCCAACTGTTAACAATTCTGGGTGGCTCACAACAATCAAATTACAATAAAACAATAAGAAATTACAATAAAACATAGCCAGCAAAGAAATAAGAAGGCTTGTGTGAAGAAATGGGAGGTCTTACTCTTTGGGTCTTTATGAATCTTTTAAATAACAGCAGAATGGGGGGGGTCATCTGTATCTCGGGGGCCACTGAGGAGCTGCACTTCCAGGGTCCTGAGAGATGACATTATTTAGTCAAAGGAATCCAAAACACATCAAACCTGTAGGATTTGGTGGTGGTATTCAGCCAGTTCTATCCGGTTTGGGTGAACTGGTAGCGGCGGCTGCGGGAGGCTCTACCCACCCGGACGTCATCACGTCCCGATTTTGACACTCTGCACATGTGCGGACAGCCCTGCGCATGGTCGGAGGTGGCCCGTGTGAGTGAAGCGCATACACGCGTGTGCCCATTTGCAAATCAGTACTGAGGGTAAGTGAATACCACCCCTGGTAAGATTGAATCAGTCAGGCAGATATTAAGGGAGACATAAGTATTTCAAGTATGCTATTTCATTTCACCAAAGTACTTCTTATACATTTATCCATAAATACATTAAATATTCAAAGCAACCTCACTTATCCTTGTATTTTTCCATGCTCAATGTTCAATTGTTCACTAAGTATTCTACTCTGATACATGCTTGTCAGCCACCCAAATAACCAGACAGAAAATAGGAGAATATGAGCTAACTGTACTTTATATTAAGGCTACATTAACAGAATCTTGCAAGTTTGAAAGTACATATCTCTCACTGTCTCTTTTCGCTGCCTGATTAGTGTCAAACCCTGAAGTCCGGGCTTTGCCATAATGGGACACTGGTGAAGGGGGGTGCTGGAACCATAGTGACGGAAGCAACGGACCACCGATGATGGGGGTGTGTAGGGCAGGCTGCAGCGGCAACTGCTGCAGCATGATTTCACACACTGGGTGTGGTATTCTGTAATATAATATTTTTCCATCTTTTCCAAGCAGTTTTCTTTCTTCCATCATTTCTTATATCCATTCATTCTGTTGGAATATGGACTGAATCCTAATAATACCTTTAGATGTATGACTAGTAGTTTCTCTCTAACTTTCACTTCACATATTCATTTTTTTCCATGTCCGTTTTTCTCCAAAATTTACTCTTGACATTACCAAGAAATGTTCTTCCACATTCAGTTTTTCTCTTTACTCTTACCCTTCATTATTCTTTTCATTTTTCATAATAAACAACCAAAATAATAAACAGATTTACTCCTAAATTACATATTGAAGCTTAGTATCAGTTCGTACTTTCTGACATATAATCTAGGTCTTTCACTCATAACTAGATCCACTAAGAACATACCTATTTTTCTTTTTCATTTAATTTGTTAATTTACACATTTACTCTTCTTCCATGACACTTCACAATCTTGTGCAATGCAGTACTCATGCCAGATGTAGCATTTTCTGCTGATGGTAAGGATAGCGACAGCAATGACTTTTTGTATGTACAATGTAGATATTTTCCATTCTATTTTCCTTATGTCATATTACCTCACCATTGTGGGGAAATTTGAAGGTAGAAGCACTTGACTTGGCTTGACTGCAAGCAAGCCCAAAGAAGTCTTTATATGGTTATAATATAGCTAGCAGCTAGCATCACCATATTGAATAGGAACAATGATGTCTTAATTCAAAATGATTGGACTGTGCCAGATATGGGAAGGCTATGCAATGCAATCTGACATTTGTAGAAGGATGGGGAGAAGCTTGGGATCTGAGCCATATATATTTTTGGTAAACTCAAAACATCTGGTTTGTTCATATAGTTGACCCAAATGACTGTATTTTGTGCAAATCAATTACCTTTTTATTTCTGCCTTTTCTTGTTTCTAATTTTCTCTGTCGGTTGGTTCACCAACTCACTGCTCTTTAGTTTCTGCTTTGCTTCTTTTTGAAATATTACATTCCTTTCATCTCTTTTGATTCCTTTCGTCCAATTCATTGTTTTTTTTTTAATTGCTGCTACGCACTATGCTGAGAATTTGCTTAGTCATTCCGCTCAATACACTGAAACTTAAAATTGCTCAGGAACTTATATTGTTCAGATAGTCTTTGAAATTTGATATTTTTTATCTGTGATCTGGTATCCAACTTCTAGAGTCAATAGTTCACCAGTTTTCTAGAAAACCTCATCTCTTTCATGAAAATATATTCCACACAAGTTATATACTTCCTGATTACTGTACCACTTTACAATTTGTAAGCTTTCGTCCATGAAATTTTTTTTAAAAACCTAGTTAAGTATCAGCCTTTTACTGGGAAACTTGGATATCTGTACTTATTTTCCATTATTTGGCTGATCTCCTTGTAATCTTCATTATACTATTTCATAATATGTGCTAATAGTATAAGATTTTTAAAATATTACTAAATACTAGAAGATTCACAAACTGCCTCCTCTAACACACCTGGATACACACTAAAATTCTAAAGTATATATTGCTTGACACATGGTCTATTTTGTGAGAATCAAAACATTTAGTATCATCCAACAAAGAAACAGCAGGATGTTGCTGCATTTTTCAGACATTATCTGTGGCACATTTGTAAAAAGATGCCCTAACTTCAGAGAAACCCAGGTTTATGTAGGAAATCTTTTGAGGAAATAACAATTGCACAGTCATCACTTTGTGAAACAGAAGGATTCTCTGAATTAACTTTTGAAATCTAACAATTCAAAAACACATACTCTAGAAATCCATATGTTTCACAAATGACAATATTTCACTTGAATTCTGCTCTTTTAACATTGAACCAGTATTTGGAGGTCATCTAGACCACCTGCTCGGTTTACTAGTCTTGCACTTACAGCATGCTTGCCAGATGGCTGTCTAGCCTCTGCTTAAATACCTTCAGCGAAAGAGAGGCCACCATTTCCAGCCCATTCTAATTTTGAATATCAATTATCACTCAGGAGTTTAGCTTAATGTTTAGTTGAAATCTGCCTGGTTGACACTTCCATCCATTTGGCTCTAACCTTGCCATCTGGAACAGTAGAATACAAGCAGGTTCCATTTAATTCATGACAGTCCTTCAGATGCTGAAAGTCTTGAAATACACCAGCCTTTACATGATTCTAACCATTACCACCTTCTGTTGTGACTCCGGCTCCCGAGCCTGTCCTCACGGAGGAAGATGACTCTGAAAGTGATGGGGAGGAACTGACAAGGCCTCCCTCTCCAGGACCCTCCTTTCTGGCAACGCCTCAGGTTCCAGCTGAAGGCCAGGAGGAAGGCATGTCAGGGCACCCACTAATAGGGAGTGATGAAGATCAATCTTGGATTGATCCCAGGCAGCGTCGGAGGGAGAGGCGTGCGCAGCAAAGGAAGAGGTGTGGAAGGGCCAGAGATTGCTGAGTCACTGAGCCATGCCCCACAGGGGATAAAAGTGGGTGGGGTTGCTCTGCAGGCTCTGTGATGGACAAAAACTGCATATTGTGAGCTTCGGATGGGATATCTTTTGGAATTAAGGCTTGGACTTTGTGAATGACTTCTGACTACTCTTTTGTGCCTTGTGAACTCTTGATTGCCCCAGCAACGGACTACAGATACGCTGACTCCTGTTTCTAGAGGTGATAAGAAACTTGGCAGGTATTCAGAAAGTAGCTGCCAGAACTTTTATCTGCCAAAGGATTCAGGTCAGCTTGTAAAAATAAATTACTGGTAGAAGTCTTTTGCTCATGTGTCTGCCTATGTGAAGTGGGGGGACAGAGCACCTTCTTTTCCATGACTTAAAAGTATTTACACCCATGGATTACTGAAGAGCATCAATAGCAGCAGTTAAGCTGCACAAAAATGTCACCTCTCATATCTTAAAATAGGATGGAGATGGTCAAAGGTATCAAGATGAAAGTCAGAAAAGCATGATGTCAGCACTTCAAGCTGCATTTACTCTAGTGCTGACATAAGAAGGAGAAGCGGAGGCGTCTGGAAAGGGACGTTTGACTTTTCACCTACTTATTTTCCCTGGAGATAATATCCCCTAGGAGATGGGATGGGAGGGGGGAAATTCCTTTGAGCTGGAGTAGTAGATTAGGGGTAGAGTGACTTGAAAGATGGCCAATGAGTGCAGAGGAGTGGGGAAAGGAAAGGGAGGGTTTTGGGTCAGGAAGTCAGTGTTGGCTACAACCTCGAAACCTGACACATGACTTTTATGCTCTTTGTCCATGCATGTGAAGTTGACATAAATAGAAAAGTGAGTGTGGGGGGGTGGGGGCGGGGGGAGTGACTTTAACTGCCGTGGTGACACAGTGATTCAGATGCGGTATTGCAGGCTAACTCTGTATTCCACTGCCAGGAATTCGATCCTGACTGGCTCAAGATTGACTCAGCCTTCCATCCTTCCGAGGTCCGTAAAATGAGGACCCAGATTGTAGGGGGCAATATGCTGATATGTAAAACCACTTAGAGAGTGTTGTCAACACTATGAAGTGGTATATAAGTCGAAATGTTATTGCTTTTATGACTACTGCCTTCTTGTGTTTTTGACCCCAACCCAGGGGTGAAATGTTCCCGGTTCGGACCGGATCACCCGATCCGGTAGTGATGGAGATGGGTGGTTCGGAAAACCGGTAGCAAAAATCCCTGCCCCCCCCCCCATGCCCAGGTGAGCCGCACAATCATCAGAGGCTTTTTTTTTTTTACTTTTAAAAGCATCTTTTCTACAACCTCTTCGGCCAAAAAAATGCTTTTAAAAGTAAAAAAAAAAGCCTCTGATGATCGCGCGGCTCAGCTGGGATCATCAAAGGTTTTTAAAAGAAAAAACCCTTTTTTTCTTTTAAATGCCTCTGACGATCAAGCTGAGTTGCCTGATCATCAGAGGCATTTAAAAGAAAAAAAAGTCTCTGCCAATCAGGCAACTCAGCTGGGATCGTCAGAGCCTTTCAAAAGCATTTTTTACAACCTCTTCACCGAAGAGGTTGTAGAAAAAATGGTTTTAAAAGTAAAAAATAAAAAATTGGCTATGCCCACCCAGTCACATACCCTCCCCCCAACCAAGCCATGCCCACAGAACCGGTAGTAATAAATTTTAGATTTCACCACTGACCCAACCCAATATCATAGATGCTGCTGAACCCCATAGATTCAGTTCCAACTTGTGACCTTGTAGTGATTTGCTGCTGCCTAATTCTGGAGTGGGGTTTTTTTTTTCATTTCCCAGGCTGTCAGCCCCACAAAGTAGACTAGGCTAGGCTACCAACAACCCTAGAAGATTAGAATTACCTTTATTGGGATTGGCTAGAGTAACAGAATCTTGCAAGTCTGATTATGCTGTATCTCTTTCCGTCATCAACCTTCTTATAGCTGAGTGAATCTGGGAGGGGTTTGCTGCTTCTAAAAAGTAACTAGTTTCTTGGAGTTAACAATATTTCACCCCCTTTTGCCTCTATAGCAGTCCCTGCAAATTTCCATTAAGATTATCTTTCTTACGTTCGACGGTCCAGCCCTGAGGTAGATTTTCTTTTAAGTACTTAACTAGACTTAATGCTGTTTAGTTTTTTTGAGACCAGCCAAAGTTTAACTAGGTGCACCCACTTTTATGGTTGGCAAGTAAGCATGTACATAAAATATTCCCACTCCCCCTAAAGCTGACTGACATGCCAGGCGTATGAAGGAAGTAGAATGGTGAAACAAGCTAGAAAATACCAGGCTGAAGAGATAAATTTTAAATCAACCAATCCAACACAATTAAACTTACCCTCTCTCTCCCAGGAATTCTTATTGTTCCCTCGTCACCAGAGGTCAAGACCAGGATATACTTTGTCTTTGCTCAATAGCTCTCATCCCTAGGCTTGACACGGCTTTTGCTGAGAGGTTCTGTGTCTAATTTATTTGATCTCCTCCCAAGGAACGCTATGCCCGTGTTTATTGGGCTTCATGATTAGGAATGAGGAGGCTTAGTCACATCCCAGCACACCTTGTACACAGTGTTCTTCCAAATGAATGCTCCAGAAGCAAGGTCTGTGTTGTGAAGAAACATCAAAATGATGATTAGTCCCAAGAGACCTGTTGGTAAGAGCCTTCTGTTAGTGCTCTCTCTCTCTTTACACACACACACACACACACACACACACACACACAGAGAGAGAGAGAGAGAGAGAGAGAGAGAGAGAGAGAGAGACAGACAGACAGACAGAGAGACAGATAGAGACAGAGACAGAGAGTTTGTAGAATGCCTTGGTCATATTCAGGAGGTTCTGTCGGTAAGCCAGTAACCTATGGGGCAATTCCAATGGGACACTTGAGGCTTGACTCAAAAGTTAGCCACTAACATATATGCTATTTTGTGTTAAGATACTACTAAAATCAAAATCACTTTACTCCATGGTAACTTGCTGATAGCCAAAGAGCTATCTGTGCAATCCCAGGCAGAAAAATGTTCCATTTTTGTTGCCAAATATCTCTCCCCTGAACCTCTGTTGTGCATCCTTACATATTTTGACCTGTGAAGAAATTTTCCTTTATCAGTTTCCAAAGTAAAAAAAGAAGTTTGGTGATATTCTATGGTATGTTGCATTTATTTAGTAGCAAACTTTCTAGTGTTTGTACTTTTATTTGCTTGTGCATGTTCATCCCCCTGCAACTTCTCTGACTTTTCTTTTGACTTTATTAGATATCTCTTTTCTTTAGGCCTTTTCAGAAATGCATTATTATGGATGGAGAAACTGCCCTTGTTGAATTATGTGAATTCCACCCCCCCTTTCCTTGGAGAAATTGATAAAAAATATCTTCACTGTTTTTCTGCCACCTCCAAATCCAGAGTGCAGAAGAAGCAAGCAGAACTGCATATTAAGGGATCAAGAGTTTTAATCCAACCTTCCACCTTCAGTTCTACAGCCATTTTCAATGGTCAGCCTTCCTGACTCCTATTGTCCATCTTCCTGTCCCTATAATAACAACCAGATCTGTTCACCTCCTGAGATCAAAGCACCATTCCTTGCCTTATACTCTGGGCTGGAGGAAAAGGACCTGCAAAGCTGCCAAATGCCTGGGGACTCATTTGAAGCTTTATTAGAGTTGCCATGGGAGATATAGGAGGGGAGAGAGATCAACCTTTGCAGCCCTGGTGATGACAGAAACCCCAACTCTCAGTGGAAGAAAACACTCCCCCTCTCGACTTCTTCTCCCCAGACCTCCCTCTAAGAAGGCAGATTGCAAAATGCTGGCTTTGAAGACCCCTAATTAACATCTCACGTGTCCTGAATAGAGTCCTTTATTATGATGCAGGGATGCTCAGTAGGAGAAGATGTAGCCTGGGTTGCAGGGTAGGATTGGTGGCAGGCCTTCTCCCTTTCATGGCAGGGGTGGGGACCCTGCCACAAAGAAACCTTTCCCCCATAATTCCATTTTCTTGCAAAGAAAGAAAGAACATAATTTTAGAAAGACAAATTCAAAAAGATGATCAGTACTTTGGAAATGATGATGTTTCTTTGCGCCTTTTGCTTTCATTGCCGTGTAGAATATTTGGGAAGACAGTTTTTCTCCCACCCTGATCTTGCAGCATATGTGCTCAGAGGTGGGGGGTCATTACCATCCCCACCAATACCTCTGAAAGCCTGCGTGCACACTCGAAGGATATTAATTAATGAAAGGAGGACTGATTAGACATTAAATGTTTGTTTTCTCTTCTTCTGGTATTCATAATTGAGCAGATGGAGACTCTGGAGTCTTGGGATGACAGGCAGCCAAAAACCTAATTGGGAATGGAAAATCCTTTCGGCCTTTTGGTGCAAGGCAAGCAGCAGACAGAGAGCGTTTCTCCAGTGTTTACAAACAACACATTCCTGGGAAAAATACATGATTCCAGTTGCAACTATCCCTTGCAGACTCAGTGGTAGGGGAGGAGTCTGCTCAGATAGGTAGGATGCAATTCCATGTGGCAGAACAAGCAATTCACAGGAAAGGGCTGCTCTGGACTACAGGTGAAAAATTCCATCTTTGAATCAATAGTCAGCACAGAAGAGGAGCTGCAAAATTGTATTTGGCTCCTTTGGGGGAAAGGATGGTAGGTAACATTGCTAACTGAGTTAGTTACTATCAAAAGGACTTCCAGCTTTTGGGATGGTTGATATAGTAAGTTTCTGTGGCCAGAGGCAGTGCTTTATAGAATTCCCCCAAAGTAAACATGGAAGCTTCCTTATCCCAGGTGAGACTAGTTCCGAGACATCGGAAATGTCCATGTTGATTGACAGTAGTTCTCCAGGACTCAGAGAAACAGATTTAAATCACTAATGCCCTCTGGATTATTGGGTCATATTCCACAATCCTTGACATTGGCTATGTTGCAGTTGATTGATGGAAAATGAAATCTAGACGTTCAGGGGGGACGAGGTTGCCTGTTTCTGCCTGATTTTTGAAAGCATTTTCTACATAATAACAAGTGTTTCACCAGTGAGCTCAGTCACCTCCCCATAAATGTCTGAAATTTGGGTAAAGCAAAATGTTCAGTTCTTTGAACTGTAAGGATGATATTGCCTTAAAACTAATCAATATGAGTATTATTTTGCCTTTAGCACTATGCAGATGTTTCCAATTCTATTTTATTCCCTTAGGTTTTGGATCAAGTAAAATATCATTTCAGCGTTTGGTTCCTAAAACTATTACTTTAGATAAATTAACCCAGCTGGTCAGTGAATTAATATCTCAAGATAAAACATTGTGTTTTCTTCGTTATGCTTTTGACACAGTACATTGGCAAAGTTTTTTGTTTTTTTTTTTGCTTGTCTTTTTCCATGTGAATCCATGGCAGCAGTCACCTATGATTTTTTTGTTCTTGTTGTTGCTCCATGCCTTCGGTTTCAGAATAGTTAACCCAAGTAATCAAATTAAGATTACAGTTTTAGCACATGTCGGCAGTAGATTTAACAACACAGGTCATGTGAATGAAATGTTTAGGTGACCAAATACTTTATCTTTGTTTTATTGTTTAAGGGAGTGAGACTCCAGAGGCCAGATATTTTCTATAGAGACTGTGGCAAAGAGGCCAGATATTTTCCATTTATTTTCAATTTTTTAAATGACAGAGTCCTTATTTGTTATGCATTTTCTACCTCAAAATGATGGTCAGACATACTCCCGTATAATAATTGCTACAATTGGAGAAAGTTGAAATCTGAAAAAGTTGCAACCCTGGAACTCAATATACAGCGGCAGGCTGATAAAATATAGCAAGAAATATTTTGAATAAATTTAAATAGTACACTGTTTGGATTATTCAATATAATGATACATAACCATCACCACTCAACTTTTTAAATACCCTTGAAAAATTACTGAAAATCCTCTTTTTCCCATTTGTAAAGGATTGCTATTTAACTATCTTGCTTTGCAATACAACTAGCGGGAAGGTAAGTCATTAAATTTAACATTTTTTTGTGTAGCTTCTCAGAATTCACTTCTAGGGCAACTGAGGGTTTCTCTTTACTCATATTGTACATGCTGAGCATCTCACAAGAAGACCTGCCACTCAAATAAGCTAACTTAATATTTGCAGGTCCTGAAAGACCTGCTGTGGCACCATCTGCCTAAAACAGGAGGAAGCAGGACTAAGCGGCAGGTTTCTTTATCTCCTTTGAGAGGATCTGGGATTTGTGTGTGAAGTATTGTTGGCTCTTTTGGCACACACACACCGGGCATAACGGATCTTTCTGGCAGAACAATTGGGGATGCCCTCTGGATAAGCTACACTGCAGGAACTTGGCATGCTATATGTGCACAAACAGAAGACTAATTCGGAAAGGAAGAATATAAATCATGGCAAGGCTCAGCATGTAGTTGTTAAGTGTTTTCCAGTTCTTATGGCCATCCTTGCAATTTCCTAGTGAGGTTGGCCATGATTATTACATTGTGCAGATGGAGAGCTAAAATTAAAAGGATTGCTTGTCCAAAGCAATTCATTTTGTCCATTGCTAAGCTTGAATTTGAATCAGAGTTCATCACTGTTCATTCAACCATCTGGTAACCCTCATGCTAATACCCAGCTCACATCATCAGGCTAATATTGCAATTCTTCCTTAAAATAGAAAGCCGAGGAAGTTTCCTTGTGGTAGGTAATGTAAGAATAACATTCTTGTTTGTATTTTTTTTTTTTGAAAACATATTTTATATAATTTCTGGTACTGGAGAGGGAAAATAATAACATAATTATAGCATCTCATTAAATTACGAGGCAAAACAGAAAGGTCAATTACATGACAGCACATCAGTAAAGGAAGAGGTGAAGATGCTGAAGTGCTTTTTTGTTTTTGAAGAAACAAAATGAGATCAATCTTCTGCTTAGGCTGCAAAGGGGGAAAATGCTCGCTGCTAAATGCAATTTCTTGAAGATCCCCTAAATTCTTTCTAAAAGAGGAGTGGTGCTTTTCCCCAGGAGTGGTTTATGTTCATGTGATATCAATGCTTGTGATATCTGGGACTGCAATACATTTGCTTTTTATTTACTTATTATAGTTATTTGTATCCTGTCTACCTGAGCAACTTGGCATATAACATTTTATGAATCCCTGTAATTAAGAATGTGAATGTTAAAGAAAGGTGTTGCTCTCATATTAGAAGTGTATATTGAGGAATGGCAGGTGGATCTTATGAAGCGTGTAGATAACTACTGTACATTTGGCATGATAGATAATATGTGCATAATGGGATGGGAAGATGATACATTGCATACATTGTAATATAACCTGAATAAATAACGGGTGATAGCATGGTTATTGGGCATTCTGCACAAATGAACAACATGAATGGGATTCTGCTCTATATGGATAGTCTTCAAACAATGTTGTGGAATGTGCACAGTTAGATCTGTTATTGCATATTTAATGTGTGAAGTTCTCACATCCTCCAACACTATTTGGAGGTTATGCATATTGATCAAACAATACACATAGATTTAGGAGGAAAGCCATAGCTCAGTGGTGGAGCATCTGTGATGCATGCAAAAGATTTTAGATTTAATTTCTGTCTGTTTACTGTAGAACTGGGAAAAATTCTAGTCTGAGGCTATCATTATCAAAATATTATTTATCTGATCTGTATTCCAGAGAATACAGCTGCCAATCAATATAAAATAATTTCCCCCATCATGGTGCTCTTTAGATGTTTTGAGACGACAACTTTTATATCCAGCAAGCATATATGAGAGTTTAATCTAATATATTTGGAAAGCAACAAGTTGCAGATTTGTTTAGGTAATGCTGAGATTGATGGACAAATGGCCTGTCTCAGTATAGAGCAACAGTTTTCTAAGTTCTTGTGTAATTTCCTGTTCATATTAATAAGAATATAGGCAGAACTCGCCAAAGGCTCATATTCTGTTTTCCATTGTAGTCAGCCAGTTGCCCTTGAAAGTCCACAAGCACAAAGCTGAAGACAATGGATTCTCTTCGTGTTGAACATCAGTAATTTACAGAGAAACCTGATCTCTTAATCTTGAGATAGTATATACTCATTATGATTAGTGGTTGCTTAAGAAAACAGAATGTAGTTTCATTCAACTACATATGCTAGTTTTGTGGCCACTCAATAAATAGTCAGGCACGGGAAGGGTTTTGTGGCTTCTGGTGTTTTCTTTTCTGTGGGAAACTGGTCCAAATGATCTTTGAGCGTTTAAGGTTGCAGACCCCTGGTTTAGACTCTGAATACTGCTCACTTTCCTTGTGTCACCAAACTATGAATGTAAAAAATCCAACCTCCAATTTATATAACTCCAAAGATGAGTCTTCTTCTGAATTCATTGCATATATTGCAAGAGATATGGAAAAGTCAGTAACCAATACATTATAGCACTTGATGAATGTAAACAACAAATGCAAAAGGAGAAGAGTAAGAATGACTACAACCTAACATACTCCACATCTTCCAATTGGCTTATTCATTATTATTAGATTTATTAATCTAAAAGATTCATAAAAAATATTGAGTTGGATTGTAGTAGTGGGGATAAAATGTTGGTTCAAATTCAGTAATAGGGCAGCCATTACTTCACTTGATCAACCCGCAGAAAAGTAAAGTGCTCAGTCTTTTTAACATAATGAATCATACTTTTATATGTTATGATTTACATGTTTAATATGCAAATTTACTATTCAATAATCTGATTAGATCTTGTTCTTGGTTTAACTAGTATTTCCAAACTGAGTTGGGACAATATTTCTCATCCCTTTCTAATGTTGTGATTAAGAAGGTTTCATCTGGATGATTTTTATATGTCTAATGATTTTTTTTAATTAAAAAGTTTTATAAGAAATACAAACAATTTTCTCCCCTCACCCTTCCCCTTCCCCACATGAATTATACATTTTCTTATACATAAGAAATCCTCCATATACATATTTCCCTTAAAGAAAGCATTAAAATAAAGCATTTTAATTACATTCGGAGTTGCTCTTCTCCTTCTTCCCTCATTCCACAACAAACCTTCTTCTCCTCCTCCTTTCTTTCCCGTCCCTCCCTCCTCTTCCCTCCTACTTTCTCCTACCTCTTCTCCCACCTCATCCTACTTCCTTTTCCTTTCCCCCACTTCTCTCTTCTTTTCCCCCTTCTCGCCTTCACTCCTACTCCTGTCCCCTTCCCTTCCCTTCCTCCTCTCCTTTCTTCCATTCCTCTCCCTCCCTCTCCTCTTCCTACCCCCTCCTCCTCTGTCCTTTGCTGTGAAATATTTTCCTCCTTTAGTATCTGAGCAACTCCTATATTCTAGAATACACTTTCTTCTGCTAAAACATTTCTCTATTCATCACTTCCCCCCCCCCACTTATCCCCCCTCCCCACCCCACCCCTGACTTCCCGGAGCAAAAACAGGGTATAGCATCTAACAAACATATGCTAAAATAAACTAACAAATTATAAAGTTCAAAGCTCCCACATGTTCTTTAATTCCCTTTGCTCCAATTCAACAACCTCCCTTTTATAAATTCTCAATACCAATTAAATTAAATTCATTCTTCCTACTTATATAGAAAAAAAAACCTTTTTCTTAATGCATAATCCGATACTTTAGCAGTCTTACAAACAATAAAAATCATGAATAAATTCCATTTCTATACCAGAAAAAAAATTCATCTTAAAATCTTACACATTTTATCTCATATATCTTTTAAAATAATATAGTCTAATGTTAAGCATTTTAAAAATCTCTTAATACCTTTAAAACACTTATTTACCAAATATAAATTTCAGAATCTACAGGAGGGTATCTTTCAATTTTTCAATTAACCGTCTTAATACCTCTAACTTTTTAAAGAACAACCCTTAACTATCCAAAACTAATTATCAGTTTACAATAAAATTCTGAGTTTAACATTAATCCTCTTTGCTTCAAAGGGTTAGACATCCTAAAAGCTTATACAATTTATCTCATATATCTTGTAGAATAATATAACCTTATGTTAAACATTTTAAAAATCTTTTAGAACTATTAAAACACATATTTGCCCGATGCCAATTTCAAAATCCACAGGAGAATATCTTTCTTAATCTTCTGTTCTTCACTTCTTTTTATATTTTTTCCAATCCTTTTTTTTATAAATTCTTTCAACAATCCCCCCAGTTTTATTTTGGAAACTTTTAAAATAGTAATTTGAGGTTGATGTTTCTGAAATACTCGCTCTCTTCTTCACATTTTCTAACTTGAAATCCTCATTTCGTCTCTTCTGGCTTGTATAATCATTCAATCCATTTCTTTGTCCATATAGCCAAAATTTGTTGCCATAAAAATTGTCAGCTTGCAATAAAGAAACCATTTGTTGCTTTTCTGTCATTGGAATGGAAACGTCCACCAAAACCTTTGTTTCAACTGTACCGGCCAATCTCTTAATCCTGTCTATTTCCTGATCTTCCAAAAACAAATTCTTCTGAATAATTTCCTGCTGTCCCTGTAACAACTGCTTATAATTTCCCAAGCTATTTTTTGAAAAAGCCCTTTCAATTGTATTCAGCAGGGCTGAGGTAAAAAAGTCTAGAAGTTCTTGAAAAGCCTGGACAGTCACGGCTTGGGAATTTGCTGATTCACCAGCCCTGTTGTCAGCTACTTTGTATTTCTCCAGCTATCAGGACAACAATTCAACTTTTTTCCACACAGTATAAAGACCAGATTTTAGTTAAAATCAGAACCAAATTCTTTTCCTGGCCGCTTCCATTTAAAACTTTCTCTTAGGGTGTAATCCAGTAGCTGTAAAACGTTAACAAGCCTTAACGAGCACTTTCCCTGGTAGTTTCCTCCTCCCGCCCTCAGGCGCCATTTTCTGCATATTAAAACGGAGTTAAAGTGTTACTTGCAAGTTTCCTTTGTTTTCTCCTGATTTGCTCCATCTGCTATCAAAGTAAAGATGTTAAAAGTCCCCCCTGTTGATTTTCTGCAGATTCTGGTCGCAGCTTCTAGCTCCGCTTCAGCAGAGTCGTCTATGGTCCGGAGTGGCTTGACAGGCTTCAATAGGGAGCCCACACCCTTTGCACCCCAGGATTTCTCCTAGCGCACTTGGGGAGCTCTACCCCTGCCTGTCGACTCTTCTCTCTCCCCTTTGCCCGGGGAGAGGGTTCCAAGCCTCCAGACAGCAGTTTTTCGGCTGTTCTGGGGCTTTTATGGAACCAGAGAACGGGCGCTCAAAAAAGAGCGTCTTCAAAGCTGCGGAGCCAGGCAGGAAGTCATGTCTAATGATTTTTAAAGATCAAAGTCCGGCCAGTTTTTTCTAATGATGATGGAAGAAGTTTATTGAAAAAAAAATCTAAACATTTTTTTAAAATTTGAATTAAATGCTTGTTTTGAAAGCTGCAGCTATTTGGGATGGATCATTGATCATTGAGAGCGAGTATAGAGTCTGCAGTTTGGACTAAACTCAGGGTAATGTGGGTACTGATGTTATCCTTAAATATACTGTACCTTGCAATTTTTCAGCAGTTTTCTTCTCCTATGAAAGAGGCCTATTCTCAATAATTTCTTTGCTGATGCCTTTGCATTTACTTTATTGTTTAGGAGACAGATATTGTTTTATATAATATCTCTTTTAATGACTTTCATACCTTACTGGTTGTCCACCTTTCTTAAACAGAAAAGTCCTACAAGGAAGTGTCCTATTGCAACTGAAACAAGGGAAGGTCCAGGTCATTCAATAAATGATTATACAGTAAAAGCCAGAACATTCACTCCATTGCCAACAGGTCATTAAGTAAGTAGTTGGTCACTCAAGCATATAGGCAGCAATAGGTTGCCATTCAGCAATTCAAGCTGATACTCCCAGTTTTCAATGTTGCATTTGTTTATTGCTTCACTCTTAAATGCCCTCACTCTTTTCTATGTCATTAGCATGGCTTCCTGTTTACTTTCCTAACATTAGGCATTAGACATGCCACAAATGGAAGCTGCATTTGCACTCAGGACCTTGACTTGACCTCTTGGTCCAGTATGCTGTTCATAACATGCCAACACTTCTCAAGGTCTTTTCAGAAAGTGAGATTGTTGCCTACTGAAGATGTGGAATGCAAGAGTAAAAGAAGAATGGTTGGGGAGAAGGTAGAATGCATGGGGACATCTCACCCAGGAACTGTTTGTCTTGCCAGCGCTACTGATCAAAGGGCAATTTGCTCGCAGAATCTTTGCCAACATGACCTTAAGACCTTTCCATCCTTGATAAGAATTTGACTGTGAGTTTAGTGCATATGGTTACTATGGACTCTAAATTTTTCACACTCTGCCTTTGTTATGGTGTTGCTCTGGGAAATTCCATAATTAAATTATGGAAAATTTAATTTCTTAATTTCTTCCTTACATTGGCCTGCTGAGAGCCCTGTGGAAAATACAATACAAATGACTGTCTGCTGCTGTGAGCATGTCATACTGTGTAAGTCTATCACCAGTGACTAGAACAAGTTGGACTGCGGAAACACTGAAATATTAGGAGCTGTCCAAGAGATTTTGGTGCTGAATCCAGGCTGGGTTAAGTGTAATACCTGATCCATGGTCAATTTAAACCTGTTTGTAGCTTCAGAACTCCTCTGACTTGAAGCATGTTAACATAATAAGCAAAGAGTTCACATGAAGTATCTGCAGGCTATGATTTACTCATTACAAAGTAAACACCTAAAAAAATCACAGTCTTTGACTCCTGTGACTCACTTTAAAACAACAACAAATAGGTAACCCTTTTCTGGAGCTTTTAGGAAATCAATATTCCAGCTTCCCTCATCTTTGTAGAACTGGGATAGGCTATTCTTTGTTAATGACACATTCCCCAATTTACTGGTGGAACCTGTTTCAAAACATCTGGGAATTAACAACTTATAATTGTGAGAGGTCTGTGAAAAAGCTGCTAGAAAATAGGATATACATCTGTCACCACTCTTGCCCCCAGTGGCCAGCAGTGCTCCTTGAATGGGGAAAAAAAAAGAAGTGGCAAAATTAGCCCTGTGAAACTGCTTCTCATTTCACTGCTTTTATTCCTAAAATGCATTGCTTTGGCAGCAAAATGTGTTGTTAATTCTGATGCTGGCAGTTGGGAGAAAACCTATAATGGCTCCCTGTTCAGCAATTTAATGGCTGAGGTGTGCATTTCTTCCTTGGCAGGTGGCTGGAGGCAAAGAATTTGAACATGTATATTATTGATAGTGGGAAGGTACACAAACACTCTCTATTTCCTAAAAGGGCCTTGGGTTCCCATACTTCAATTTTGTTGCAGCTGTGGGCTGCCACCTCCTCTTTTTTGGGGGGGGGGTCTCAAGGACCACAAGAGGCATGCTGATGATGTAGAGTATTAAATAAAGTAGGATTGGTCTTGGTTAGAATTTGCATGAGAAACTATCAGAGAAATTCAAGGCTGTGTATGTATACTATACTGAAAAATTGAGGTGGGGGAGGGGATGATAAACTGAAAAAGGCAATAACAAACCACTTGCATAAGGTTGCCAAGATACAGTAATTGCATTGAGGCAAGTAAAGCTGTCAGAGCTCCATTCCCTCCCCCCCACAAGTTTATATTCCTCATGCTATCATTGAATTTCTATCCCTGTTTTTTAAAAAATCCCACTTAAAATTAGTACAATCCAAATTCCACCTCCAAGCCTTAATATTGGAATTCAGAAAATCTTTGCCTGCTTTCTCCCAGGAATCCAATTCTCAGCTTTCCACTGGCTGCTTACGTGTAAACACAGTGTATCTCAGCATGGCAGTCTGACAGTCTGGATGGTATGCAGCTGCTTAAAACTCTTCATTGCCAAATATAATGATAGGAGAGAGTGTTGCTGTGTTTCTTGTGTGCCAGATTGGACCTAGACATCCACACAGAAGCAGAGTTAAAGGCTTAGCTGATGGAAGGATCTCATCTTAACAAGATTTCCCTAGCTATGATGGCTATCAAAAGGTGTGAAGACAAGCATTGGTAGGGGTCATTTAATGATTTATGTAGTTAAATGTATGTGTCTGTGTGCATGTGCATGTGCCTTCCACATATGTGTGCTTACCACAAGCACACACATGTGGAAAAGTCTTCTCTTCAATCAATCAAATGGCTATTTATTTATTTACTAAATTTATTTACCGCCCATCTCCCCATTAAGGCAGCTCTGTGCAGCCTATGTTGTTCCGGATCCCTTTATGGGTTTTTTTTGAACAATTTTATTCTCTGTTTTTAGTGGAATTTTGACATGGCAGCCAATCTGGTAAGATTCACAATTGTCTCAAATTTCCCCATTTCAGGACTATGTTTCCAACTACCACATCAATCTGTGGAGCCCCAGAGCTTTAGAAATGGATTTGTAACCTTTGCAAGACTGATAGATGTTAATGACTCTTTCAAAAATGTCTTCAGAAATGTATTTTGAGTGGCATATGACATAGCATTGAAATTTGTGTGGTGAGAATTACATCATGATGACTGAATTAGAGTATGTGAGATTTTTATAGGGAAAGTCTAGTCCAAGTCCGATCTAATTGCTTGATAAGTTACTCATACAATTATCCTATCAATTTGTTCAACCAGATTAAATGAAGAATGAGGAGATATTATTTTTGATACTCGCAGATCAAATCTGAGATTTCTGTATTGATAAAATAAATAATTCTGGTGGCAAATAAATGCAAAATATTTTTAAAGGGGCGAATGTGTTTATTTACATATAGCAAAACTTTCATATACAGCCACCCTGTATGATGGTGATCCATGGCAGTTTACAGTATAATGACTTAAAACAATCAAATCAAGAAAGCCAAGCTAGAGTTTGTAATTACAGATATCCCTTTAGACAGCAAATTCTGTGCAATACCATTTCATTAGCCTTCTTAAATGCAAGCAAGGAAAACACCATCTGGATTTCTAGGAGGAAACTGTTCTGAAGGAGTGGGACATCAATATAAAACCCAGGATAAATAGATAAGAAAGGTTGATTTTACTTACATGACAATTATCTGCAGATAGCTGGGAACCAAACCACAAAGGGCTTCATAGATCAAAACCAGCATTTTCAACTGTACTTTAATCTATTGAAAGCCAATGCAGTGCCTTTAACACAAAGGTTGCATGGCTGTATCAGTTCTTACTTGCCAATAACCATAGGCCAATAACATTTTGCATTATCTGCAGCAAGTGGTCTCCAAACAAAACTCCGTATAAAGCACTTTGGAGTAGACCATCCTAGAAAAAGTCCACCCTGTCATTAGTCTACCAACTGGCGATAACCAATGCATCAAACAATATGGCTACAATTTTGAGCAACATATTTATTCAGTGACAACCCAGTGAGGACATATAAAAGAAATACTGCAATGCACTCTTGCAGGTTATAGAGCTGCATCCATGACCCTGATTCTATTTTAGAACGTTAAGAATGCAAGGTTTCCCCTTTCAAATCGTTTCTATCCATTATTCTTGCAGTGATGGCAAAGATTCCAGTTTGGTCTGCAGTAGTGAGTCACTCCTGATCTATATGCAGCCAAGAAGGTCCGTTCAGAAACATTTGTCCAAATGTAACTATTGCTTGATGAGAATTTTCCATACAGCTTCACTGTCCCCTGAAATGAAACCTATTCACAAAACATAAAACTATATGACTTGAATTTCCCTGGGAAGAAATAAAGAGGAAAAAAGTATGCGTGAAAAAAGGGAAGAAAAATAACACGGCAACAAAAATATTTAAAAATGCAATTATTTTGGCCAAAAAGAATCATGCAGCAACTGTAGAAAAAATCACTTTTACTGAGCTTGTTAGCATTTGCAAGATAAAACCTAAATTTATGCCATTAATTTGCATATATTAGATTTCTTTTCACTGCCACTGGTTTATAGTTTCTGTGGATTTTTTTACGAATGTGTGTGTGTGTTTCCCTCCTTCCCTGGTATTAATTAACACTTACAGTATGTATGTGTTTGTGTTATAAAACACATACATACATAATATATCTCAGCACGACAGTCTGACATGGTCTTCAGCTATTTAACTCTTAATTGCCAAATATTTCCTGAATGTCAGAAGATGACAATGCAAGCTTGGATGTAAACATCTACACATAAGCATGTTTAAAGCTTAATTGATGGTAGGACCTTATATAGATAACATCTTATGGTAGTTACAAAGATTTCAGGCATGGATAGGAGCCATTTGATTATTTAAAATTGCCCCTGAATAGTATCAGAGCTTCATTTGTCTATATGTGCATTGTTATGCCTGATGGACACTAGGCATTACATGCCACAATAAGAACTTCATATAAATTATCAAGCAGAGATGTGGGCATCATAGTTCAGGGATATTCTGCTTTGTATCAGAAAGTTTTTCAGGAGGATATCAATATTGCTTAACGCATTGTAAGCCGCCCTGAGTCTCCGGAGAAGGGCGGCATATAAATCAAATTTAAAAAAAAAAAAAAAGCAATCTGTTGGTCAGTTGAAGGGCTGTGGGTAATGCAGCAAGACAATTATCTCTGAGATAAAAGTAAGTCTATAAGAGAATAGCCAGAACAAATTCAATGTTTTGGAATGGCCTAATCAAAGCCTAGACATATCTCCCATGAAGACGTGTCCAGATCTGAAACTACAATTCATGCTAGAAAGCCTCCAAATTTTACTTTACTAAAGGAATTCACTAAGCTGAAGTGGATTCAGCTGCCTGCACTGTAAGGTGAGAGAGTGATGACCAATTACAGAAGTATTTGGTTATAGCTAGGTATTACTTTGATAGGTATTATATAATGAGTAACTGACTCATAGAGAACAGTTAGTTTTTACAGTGGCATATTGCAAGTTGCATGACTTTGTTTATGAAATTAATGTAACCACCAAACTCTGGTGTTTTCACTCAGAATCCCATCATAGGTCAATAGGACCTATATGAAGCTCTGAATATATTCATAGCAAAGAGATGCAAACATTCAGAAAACAGAAAAGGATGAATGCTTTCTCACTGAAGTGATAACTATAGTTAGGAGTACAATATTTGGACTGTGAAAACCTGGATAACCATTAAGTGGAAGCAAAGAAATGCAGGAAACAGTTAAAATTATCTCGTGGAATGACAATTATGAATCCAGTTATTTGTAACAGTCTGATTACTGGCTAATAGACTACAGTGGACGGTGGATATTTTCTCAGTGGGAGTATATGGTTAAGAAATAATTGGTAATCTCTCTGAGTGTTTGAATGGAGGACTTATTTCAGCATGCAAGGTGATAGAGTCCCCTCTCCCGCATTCTCTGAGATAAGAGTAAATAAAAGGCTAGTGTATGTGTGGTGTGAAGGGACAAAGGAGCAATTATAATCCATACACAGGTGCCAAAGAGAGAGCAGTGGCTTAGCAGGAATCTGGAAACAAGGTGTCTCCTTCTAATGTAAGGAAACATAGCCTGTGCCCTGTAATTATGCTCTATTTATAAATAATCAAGGGTTGGGAGAAGGTGTCCCCAATGAGCTCTACTCAAACAAAGCTGAAGTTAGGCTGCATGTCCCTGAATTTTCTCACTATGGGAGTTGGGATATTTTAATTAAGTATAGTTAAATGGATAAGTGTAGGCAACATACACAAAGGAAGATTAAAAACAGATGTACAATAATATAAGAAACAGGTTGGGGAATGATCTCATTGGGGAGCATCAATAGCATAAAAGATGAGTGAGGTTACAAATCTCTCTACCCGTCAGACACAAAAGACCAGGTCCATACATGAAGGTCCAATTAAACGGATTGATTCCTAAACAGCCTATGCCCAGGAATCTTATCAACTAGCAATTTGCAGCTGCTTGGAATTAAATAAAGGTCTGTGGAATTTTAAGAGAATGAACTTAGTCTGCTTGTGTCTATGAGGGATTCTAGGCCGATCTCTCTTTTAACTTCACTCCCGGGTTCTACAACTTCTTCTCATAAACTACCTCGGGGTCTGGGAGATCTGAGCTCAGGAGTAAATAAATAATTTCTTAGAGCAAGCAATTTTGTTTGGGACCCTGACTAAAAAACTGTAACTTGTTGTACTCTTTAAAATACAAGGCTGTATCTCTAGGCTAGTATTACACTTAAAAAAAAATGAGTGGAATGCTGTGGGCTCTGTCTCCCCCCCCCACCAAAAAAAAAGAGAGCAGTGAATGGAGCTCTAATGAAAGCATTTGATTTCATCTCATTCATATGCATATTTAATGAGGATTAAATATACCTGAAACGATTATTCACTATGTCTGTCCGTCTGTCCGTCCATCCGTCCATCCATCCTATATATGTGTGTCCTATGTATGTGTGTGTTTGTCTATAAATTAATTAAAAATTTAATATTTTTCTATTCTGGCACTTTAAACATTACTGTAACAGGGGCAATTTGTGGGTTCATAGGATTTGAGAAAGAAAACAGTACAAAAATGTCTTGTTTAAATCCTTTCCTATTTATTAAGGAAATATATCAAAGTAAGCAAGCTACTTTTGATTTCACCACATTCCTTAGCAAAAGTTATCAGTGATTATTTACTGCTAGACAAAGTGAAGCCATCTTCACACTCTTTGCTTCTCATCCTTCTTTTTCTTCTTGTGTGCCAAGGCTTGAAATTAAAAAGATATTGCAACATAAACTTTTTTTCTCTAAACGTGCTCTAACTTCACACTGTATATTTTTAAGCTACAATATTACTCTAATATGAGCATGAGATCATAGATAGATAGATAGATAGACAGACAGACAGACAGACAGACAGAGACAGACAGATAGATCTTATCTCTAGTTAGGTCTTATAAGTTGAACAAATAGAATTAAAAAATAAAATGTATATCTGGTTATTCTTAATTACTAACTTTCTTTTACAGACAAAGAAGTACCAAATATGGATGACATTCATTTTCTATCTCAGATTGCTAGAGGCTGCTTTCCTTATTTTTTTCTGGTAAAATGTCTCATCCTTTGTCATCTTTGGTCCTAGAGAGATCACTGTGAAGGGTGAAGAAGATCATGCAGCACATCCTTCTCCACATTTTGAATTATCTTTTTCCAGATCTCATCCAATATTTCTCTTCAGCAACATTCTCTGGAATGGACCTCAAACAAACAAGCCTTTAGAAATCCTATTTAGGCCCACCAACCAATATTGGTCTTTACTGAAACTAACTGCAACTCTGTCTGGATCTATCTCAATTTGTACTGACTCTTACGTATCCTCCATCAAAGTCCTCTGTTAAGAGGGGGAAAATCAGGAAATCCAGGCAGTTCAAATGAATATAAAGGTTTATTGCAAGGGTATACTCTCTACAAGAATCTGAACTACTAATGATCAAAGCAAATAGGTGGCAGGTAAGAGTCAGTGGAATTCAACGTGGGCTGAGATCTCTCTTGTGGGCCCAAAGTGACTCAAGACTGAGAATGTGCTTGACCCCTCAATCCCCAGGCCATCTCCTACATCTTCTTTCCAACATCTTCTCTGACTTTATTAATACTACACATACAATACCAATTCATAGCCATTCCTTCTCCTCTGGGAACATTTTCCAATGAGAAACAAAACTCTCTGTTTTAGTCTCAGTTTTAATTTACCTACTGTTTGGATGAATACAAAAATAGGAAACCATGGCTGAATCACACTGTCACAATTGAAATTTCATAACAACTACAGGAGACCTTTGGAGTTAAACTAGCTAAATTAAGCTAGTTACTTAAGCTTGTCAAGATTTGCATAGACCCTGGAAGCTACCATTGTGCACACCTGCTTTAGATATATTAGATAGTATGTTAATAAATAGTAGTTACAACTGGATGTCATCTTGAGTTATGGCTTTGTGTGATATGATTGAGCTTGGCAGGCTACTAGTTTCATGTGCTCCCTTGTCGTAATTTCCCTCCTGCATGGTTAAGAAAATAATTTGGAAAGTGCAGCTCCCAGTTTTGGTTAACTGTATCTTTTTATTATCTACACCTAAAATTATGTTTGGTGGTTTCAGATAAGCCTTTGTCTGTGTGTGCATGGAATCCTCTTGCCTTAGACACAGCTTTATATTGGATCAGATTATGACACCTTTTGTAATATTTCTGAATTTTTGCACTGCTTCCTCCATTGTTGCTTACTATCAACCCCTCAACCCCCCCCCCACCAAGGAAAGGCAGAATACCCACAAAATGACACCTGATAATAGGATTAGGAATTCTTATTTGGATAAAAGTGCTATGTATATAGTAGGTTCGACTCTTTTGAAAGTAGCTGCCATTTTTTTCTCTTGACTCTGCTAATTATAGATATATGAATAACACTTTTTCTCTCTTTTCTTTCCCACACTGTTTCTCTCTTCTGATTCTACCGAAGTCTTCAGGTATTTAGCTTAGTGATGTATGTACAACCCTGCCACTTTTCAATTATGCATTTTCCATACTACAGGTAGCCCAGTGAGGCAAGAAACAAATCTTCAATTGAACAGCCGGACTTGTTTATCTACCATTTAGATTGCTTTTGATATACATCAAAGGAATTGAGGAAAAGAGAGAGAGAGAGAGAGAGGCAGAAGAAGAAAAACATTAAGATAACTATCTAGGGAGATGAGGATAAACGCATTCACCCAGTGAAGGGTTTTTAAACAACTTCCTTTCCCAGTTCGTACTTTTATACATGCTGTGTTTCCCAACCATGCTGAGCTGTTATGGAAGAAATTTTCTCTTCTGGCTGAGGTCAGGCTGTCCAACAACGCCATGAATATTTATCCCATTTATTGTTTTTCTATACTTGGCTTCCTGAATGCCACCTGCTTGGCTTACATTTAAGATCAATACATTTTAAAATAAATAAAATAATTCTTTTTTCAGCCCTGCATAAGTGAAAGTGAACATGCACACCCCTCTGTTTTCCCTTTTTGCAAAAGCAGCAGGACTATACCAATCTGTGTGGTTGCTGGTGATGTGTAAATTTCAGTTTTCAAGGCAGCCATGCTGATAGCTGGGATAGAAAGTAGAATCTCATGTAACACAGCATTGATAGCAGATGAGGCTGCTAAGGGAATAAACATCAAAGAGAGAACGTTGTCATTCTTAGTGGTAATTCTTGTTTCTAGCTATTAGTGAGTGTACTTTTATACCCCTGGAGACCTGAACATTAGTAGACATAGCACTACTATATTGCAGCATCATGGGCAATGTTGTCTTGACACAGCAGCCCATTTTGAAAGAACATTCTGTATTTTCAGTATAACCAAGGGAGTGGAAACATCAATATTTCATAGACCTCAGTCCTTAAGAGCAGGAAGACGGAAATATAGCCTAGTCTATCTTTTCAACAGAAATAGGGAGTCGTTAACTACTCCTGAATGAATTAAGTAGCAAAACACAGACAGACACACACACATATACCCCCTCTACGTTCAAAAGTAGCCACAATTGCTATATGAAAACATCCACAATCCATATGAGAACAATATTTTAACTAAACCAACTCTTCCGATTTCTTCAGAGGAAGAAAAGAAGATACGTTAAAATGCCATTAAGAACACAAAAGAGTTTTTGGGATGGTGCTTTTTGCACCTAGTAACATTTGTTCAGCTCATACTACTACAGTCAACATGATAAAATTCACAAACAGTTTTGTAGACTGTGTGGATGCACACATGGAACTTCCCTTTGAAGAGAATGTGGTCTGCCCTTCATGCAGGGGTGAAATCTAAATTTTTTTGCTACTGGTTCTGTGGGCGGGGCTTGGTGGTAAGGTGACTGGGTGGGCGTGGCTTGTTGGTCAGGTGGGTGGGGCCAAGTCACTTCTTTGCCCTTTTTTAACCTACAAAACAGAACACAACACAATGTAAAAGCAGCTGTGCTAGACCCAAAATGGCCCCTGCAACAAGCAGGAACCTCACACACACCCAAAAAGCCCCAAAAAACCAACTTTCACACTTTACACACACACAACACAACACAACACAACAGGCTCACCCACAATGTAAAAGCAGCTGTGCTAGACCCAAAATGGCCCCTGCAACAAGCAGGAACCTCACACACACCCAAAAAGCCCAAAAAACCAACGTTCACACTTTACACACACACAACACAACACAACACAACAGGCTCACCCACAATGTAAAAGCAGCTGTGCTAGACCCAAAATGGCCCCTGGAACAAGCAGGAACCTCACACAGCCACAAAAAGTCCAAAAAACCAACTTTCACACTTTACACACACACAACACAACTGGCTCACCCACGATGTAAAAGCAGCTGTGCTAGACCCAAAATGCCCCCTGCAACAAGCAGGAACCTCACACAGCTACAAAAAGCCCAAAAAACCAACATTCACATTTCACACACACAAAATTCCTTGGTAGTACAGTGGTCTAAGGCACCCTGTTATTAAGCTGGTTATTAAGACCAGCTGCCTGCAATTACTGCAGGTTCGAATCTCGCCAAGGCTCAAGGTTGACTCAGCCTTCCATCCTTTCTAAGGTAGGTAAATTGAGGACCCAGTTGTGGGGGCAATAAGCTGACTTTGTATAAATATACAAAAGGATGAAGGCTATTGCTTAGCGCATTGTAAGCCGCCCTGAGTCTTCGGAGAAGGGTGGCATATAAATCTAAATAAAAAAAAAAATTCCACATACAGCTTTGTGAGATATTGTGTGTTTATGTAGTTAGAGTGAAACACTACAGAAACACACTAAATCTCAGAAAGCTGCACAAATATTATTTTATTTTAATTTATTTTTATTTTTATATAAAAGCGGCTAAATTTAAAACTTCCTAAACTTTAAATGGCTAGGTCTAAAAAAAGCACAACTTAAAAAACCCCCAATTAACTATTTTTTTTAAAGCTCCCAAAGGGGAAAAAAACTTACCCAATAGAACAGGAGTCTCCAACCTTGGCAACTTTAAGACTTGTGGACTTCAACTCCCAGAATTCCTCAGCCAGCTTTGCTGGGAGTTGAAGTCCACAAGTCTTAAAGTTGCCAAGGTTGGAGAACCCTGCAATAGAAGGTACAAGGAAGGCAGGCAGGCAGATAGAGCTGCTCACCGATGAGCTTGATTGCAGGCAAGGAGATTCAGTTGTTTGCTGATGCAATGGATTGCAGGGATTACAGCAAGGCGTTGCGACCAGCAGCTAAGATAAGCTGGAGGCTGGGGTGGGGGGGGAGGGATTTTTGCTACCAGTTGGCAGGCAACTCAGCTGGGATCGTCAGAGCCTTTTAAAAGAAAAAAGTTTTTTTCTTTTAAATGGCTCTGACGATCCCAGCTGAGTTGCCTGATTAGCAGGCAACTCAGCTGGGATCGTCAGAGCTTGGCTGGTCAGAGCTTGGCTCGTCAGAGCCATTTAAAAGAAAAAAAGGCTCTGATGATCGCATGGCTCAGCTGGGCATGGGGGGCGGGGGCAGGGATTTTTGCTACCGGTTCTCTGAATTGCCCGCCACCATCGCTACCTACTCGACTGAGCCGGTCCAAACCAGAAGCATTTCACCCCTGCCTTCATATACACGTTTATAGAATCATAGGACTCAATGGGAACTTAGACGTCTTCCAGTCCAACTCCCTGCCCTTGGCAGGAGACCTTTCATCATCATAGACAAATGATGATATTCAATCTTTTCTTGAAAACCTTCAGTGTTGATGCACCCAAAAATACGGGAGGCAAACTGCTTAATTTTTCTCACTTTCAGGAAGTTTCTCCTTAGTTCCAGGTTGGATCACTATTTAACAAGCTTCCATCCATTGCTTCATGTCCTATCCTCAGAGCTTTGGGGAATATGTTGACCTGTCTGTGGCAAACCCCCCCCCCCCATACACTGGAAGACAATTATCATTTCACCCCTAATTCTTCCCTTAACCATTCTCCTGATTATTTATCCTATGGACACCGCGCCCCCCCCCCACCCGCATCTTACTTGGTCTTCTCTGCACTCTTTCTAGGATCTCAACATATTTTCTCTATCATGGTGACCAGAATTGGATGCAGTATTCCAAGTATGGCCTCACTAGTGCAGTATAAAGTATAAAACTTCTTGTGATCTTGATGCTATCCCTCTGTTGATGCAGCCTAGGACTCTACTGGCTTTTTTGGCAACTGCAGCACACTGCTAGCTCAAATTTAAATGGTAGTCTGCTAAGAAATCTACCAGTAGATCCCTCTCAGGTTGCTGCTGTGAGCCAGGTACTGCCTATTCTATACCTGTGGAGTTAGTCTGCCAAATGTGAATCCACATGGTGGTGGCATTGTCTATTACACATTGCTCTATCTTACCAAGAAATGGCTGTGGTCTACTTTGTCAAATGCCTTAATGAATTCTTAAGATTAATGGATCAGGGAAACACTACCCACAATGTTTCCCCAATCAACTAATTTAGTCACTTTATCAAAGAAGGCAATGATGTTTTCTGGCAAAATCGGTTTTTAGCAAACCCATGCTGGCTTCTGGTAATCACTTTGTTCATTTCTAGTTGCTCACAAATCTGCTGCTTGGTTATCTTTTCCAGGATTTTCCTGGGTATTGATGCCAATACAGACTGATTGGTCTGTAGTTCCCTCTCCCCATTTTTTTGAAGAATTAACTCTTTTCCAGGCCTATAATAATTCCCCATGCTACAGCAGTTGTGAAAGATTTTGCTTGGTGGTTCCATGATCACATTTGCCAGTTCCTTCAGAACCCTGGGATGTAATTCATCTAGTCTTGGCTATTTGAACTTATACGCAGTAAATAGGTGTTTACTTACCGATATCTTGCCTATTTTGACCTGCATTCCTTTTCTGTTTCCTACAGTGCTGCTTTTGGTAGGTTGGACTATTTTTTTCCTTTCATGTAAAGACAGAGGCAAGAATGAATTAAGCAGTTCCATTTTCTCCCTGCTTTCCGTCCCTTTCTTGCCCTCTTCTCCCATTAGTGGACCAATTGTTTCCTTGATTTCCTTGATTTCTTGCTCCTTACATATTGAAAGAAACTTTTGTTGTTGTTGTTATTTTTTGGCATTTGTTACAAGTCTTAGTCCATTCTGAGCCTTAGCTTTCCCAACTCTGTCCCTGTGGATCCAGGCTATTTGTTGATATTGTGCTTTGGTTATGTATCCCTCTTTCCATTTTTTAATACTTGTCCTTTTTTCTCTCAGTTTGTCAGAAAGTTCCTTATGCAGCCATGCTGGTTTCATCGAGGGTCACTTGTTTCTCATGATAATGTGTTTTATCAGGCTTTTATGATCTTTCAGAGTTTCCCAAGCATCTTGAACTGTTTTTCCCTTTAGGATTTCTATCCATGGAATCTTTCCTAATTTCTCCCTTTGTTTGTTGAAGTCAGTTCTCTCAGAGTCTAAAACACTAGTCTGACTTGGTTCAATTATATGTGCCTGCATTATGTTGAATTCTAGTATGACATGACCAGAGGTGGTATTCAGCCGGTTCACACCAGTTCAGGCGAACCGGTAGCGGCGATCGCGGATGGGCCTGCCCACCTGCCCCAGCTCCAAGTCGTGCTATTTAAGCAGATTTTTGAGGCTGGGTGCATGTGTGGAAAGCATGTGAGTAAGCAAAGAGCATGTGCGGAAGGCCCTGCGCATGTGCGGACAGCATATGAGCGAGCAAGTGACAAACTGATGGTAAAGGTAAGTGAAACCCACCCCTGGACATGATCACACTTCTCCATGGTTCCTATAACTTCTACTCTTTCTATCATTTCATCCCTATTGGTAAGAATTAAATCCAGTATAATTAAAGTTCCCTCCTCAATTTAGACTGAGCTACAGTGCAGAAAGAGAATCTGGATTTGGATGAAACAGTATCAAAGATTCCAAAGCACAAGGGATGATCCTGGGGAATCTCCAGTACTGGAAATCTTCTCTCCTACCTAAATCTATAGGGGTAAATGAGCATCTGTGTTTGAGATACACTTCTCTTTCAGAGTGACATATAATACTGTATTTAGATTATAACCAGTTCAAAATGTGGGTTTAAATTTACATTGATTTATCTGCAAGCCCATTGTATGAAGGTACTGCTTCCCTTTCGCCTTTCAGCTCCAATCCAGGAGCTCTCAAGCAGTCGCATTCACGACAAACCATTTTATACCAAATTTATATTTGCTGATAAAGAAATAAAGGGAGACTAATATAGATCTATTGCAAGCTATTTAGCTCTCCGAGTAAGGGTATGGCTAGCTGATGAGAGCTAAATAGCTTGAAATAGATCTATACAAGTTTCCCTTTATTTCTTTATCAGCAAATATATTTTTTTATATACATACATATATATATGTACTGTATGAATATGTATGTATCTATGTATGTATGTATATATGTATATATATTCACTGGGAATAATCATGAATTAGCTTAATTTAAATGTAAATAAGATGGAATCATTTTGTCAAGCCCAAATATACATTTGAATTTCTGACGTCTCAAGCATACCTTTGAATGACCAAGTAGCAAAGACCGAAGTCTGGCCCCTGTAAAATTCGCATCTCTTGTATGCATCCTCAAATATTTGTTCATACACCTAACACTATATCTGCATTCACAGATTTATGCACAGAACAAGAGTGTACTCGGCACTCTAATTCATCAGCACAAAAGGCATAATTTTATTCTCAAATATAGCATATCCACTCATTCAGACGCATACATACCTACTGTCACTTTGTTAGAAGTGACTAATGGAGGACATCATAGAAAATGTGGTATGGAGCGAAGAGGTTTATCCTTCCTTACCTAACAGCAATCTCTATTAGTTTCCCCGTGGCTTTTAAGGAAGTTGGGGGTTAAAGAAAAGCATGTCAGTGAGAGAGGAGTAAAAGCTGTGGGTTGAGAGGTTTATTGTCGTGTTCCATGTAAAAGCACACATTAGGCACATATGCATTATGAGTTAAAAGAAATCAAACAAGTTCAATCAAAAGCCCTATCTGGTGGGGCTTGATGTTTCATATATTTGTCTTCTGAATAGAAGTACACTTAAGAAAATTAAGCTTCAACTTTATTGCAGTTACATTTAATTCCGTGTCCATTATTTTTCATTTATTGTTGCATTGTCGTTCATTTATTGCCCATTGTTCATTTATTGTTACATTGCAAATAAGTTGAAACCGCCATTTCCATTATATTGTCGTGCTTGCATTCTGCAAGAAATGGCAGCCTCCTCTAAATTAATAACCCAGCACAAATATCCTCAGGAATCAATCTGAGCACAGCCAGCTAGCAGAGTAACAACAATAGTGAAAGAGCAACTACAGAGGAAAAGTCTAGGAATGCAGCTATCTGGGTCCCATCCTCTTCAGGCTTCTAATATTTCAGATTGCCTAAGCTGCAAGATCTTCTCCCATGTGGTATTAATTCTTCAGCATTCTGCTTTAGGATGATCAAAAATTATGATTATAAGGCCAATTTTTCTACAGAAGAACAGCTTTCCTACAGTGCTTTGGGTACATGCACAATATCCACTCTGAAAGGTAGGGTTTTTGATGTGTTCAGAGATTGTCTCTTAAGATTTGCATCACTGCCTCGTTTGGAAGTCTTATCAGGAAAGCAAAGCATATGAGAAGAGTGAGTGACATAAACTAAACAAGTTAATTTCCCTTCTCAGTCTGATGATACCAGTTGTTCTTTTGTATTAGCAACAACAAGACCGGCCAGTGGTCTTATATAAGAGCTATATCCTCTGATAGATGGCTGTTAGGTCAATGTTGTCGGTGGGTGGATTTGATAAAAAAAAAAAATCATTATCCTTATGTTCTCTTCTCTTTTGTTGTTTTCTCATGGCTAGAAAGTCAGGTTTCTTTTCCCAGTGAACTGATCACTTTGAATGCTTTTAAGTAGCTATTGCCGGATATGGAAGATCTCTTGAGCATTAAAAATCTTGGGCTTAATTATTGGGGTCTCTGGTTTAAAAGACCTCCAAGACTAGGAATCGGAAACCTATGTTTGAGATCCTGAAGTGCTGCTGTATCAGTCAGAGCAAGGGTTAGATCAGAGGTCTTCAAACTTGGCAGTTTTAAGACTCCCAGAATTCTCCAGCCAGCATAGCTGGGTTAGATAGACCAAGAGTGTTCAGACATTCAACATATGTTCCGTTTCCTAGTTGTCTTACGTATTCTACTTCACAGAACGTTCTGTCCTGGAGAATCAGAAGAATAAAATCAGAATCCTACAGAAGGTAATACAACCCAACAGCTAGAGAAACTTTATTGTTAAGGAAGAGGAGGAAATGAATAAGCATATGTTTCAGTGAATAAAAGAAACTTCCCTTAGCTGGAGAGTGGTGTACTGTATGAATCATTCCTGAGGAAATTAGCGTTAACTAGATGAATGCAGAAACAAAAAAAAACAAAAAAAAAAAAAAAAACCCTGGATAGAGAACATTTGTGAATTAAAGGAGTTGTGTAATTGAGGGGACGGAGTGAATACCTACAAACAACAACAACAGCAACACTAAGTTCTCGTTTAGAATGAGTCCAAAATCACAGAGAAAAAAGACAAGCTTGAAACATTGTAGCTGGGTAAAGCAAGCTACCCCGCTTTTGAGCATAGCAGATTGGTTGGACTGAGTTTGCCAAATCAGGCAAGGCTTTCCCTGCAGCTACACAACATACAATAGAACTGAAGGAGTTGGCAAATGCTGATCCAGTGTGTAAATGGGTCAAGAGATAAGATATCTGACAGAAAAGCTGCTGAGTTTTTGCAAAATTGGGGGCGATAGTTGTTCTTGCAGCAATATTGTACTGGTATTGTAGTGGTGAAATGTAAAATTTGTTACTACTGGTTCCGTGGGCGTGGCTTGGTGGTGGTGGGGGTAATATGACTGAGTGGGTGTGGCCAACTTTTTTTTTGTACCTTTTAAAACCATTTTTTCTACAGCCTTTTCGGCTGAAGGGGTTGTAAAAAAATGCTTTTAAAAGCCTCTGACCATCCCAGCTGACTTGCCTGATCAGCAAAGGCTTTTCTTTTTTTTTTAAAGCCTCTGACGATCTCAGCTGCCTTGCCTGATTGGCAGAGGCTTTGTTTTTACTTTTAAAAGCATTTTTTCGGCCGAAGAGGTTGTAGAAAAAATGCTTTTAAAAATAAAATAAAAAGCCTCTGATGATTGCACGGCTCAGCCGGGCATGGGGGTGGGGAGGGATTTTCTCCGAACCACCTGTCGTCATCACTACCGGATCAGGCGATACGGTCCAAACCGGGAGAATTTCACCCCGGGTGGGGGGGTAAGGTGACTGGGTGGGCGTGGCCAACTTTTTTTTTTTAACTTTTAAAAGCATTTTTTTCTACAACCTTAAGAGGTTGTAGAAAAAAGTGCTTTTAAAAGCCTCTGACGATCAGGCAACTCAGCTGGGATCGTCAGAGGCTTTTAAAGGCATTTTTTTTTCCTACAACCTCTTTGGCCTCAGGGGTTGTAGAAAAAATGCTTTTAAAAGCCTCTGACAATCCCAGCTGAGCCGCGTGATCATCAGAGGCTTTTTTTTTTTTTTACTTTTAAAAGCATTTTTTTTGGCCGAAGAGGTTGTAGAAAATGCTTTTAAGAGTAAAAAAAACCAGCCTCTGATGATCATGCAGCTCAGCTGAGCATGGGGGGGGAGGCAAGGATTTTTGCTACCAGTTCTCTGAACCCGCCGCCAATGCTAACGGATCGGGCGATCCGGTCCGAACCAGGAGCATTTCACCCCTGATTGGTATCCCAGTTGAATGCAGGAACAAGGGAAATTGAGGGCATTGCTGTAATAGACTGTATTTAGTTAGCCATAAATACAGGTAGTCCTTGACTTACAACAGTTCACTTAGTGACCATTCAAAGTTACAACAGCACTGAAAAAGTGACTTGTGACCGTTTTTCACCCTTACGACCATTGCAGCATTCCCATGGTCACATAATTTACATTCTTTTTTTTTAAATAAAGTTTTATTGATTTTTTTCGTTCACACACACCCACATAATTTATGAACTGAGTATTGACCATATCATATCTTATACAACTTGTCATCTCCAAATACATTTTATGGGGAAGCCAGATTCACTTAACAAATGTGGCAAGGAAAGTCGTAAAATGGGGCAAAACTCACTTTACAAATTTCTCAAGTTAGCAATGTAAATTGTGGTCGTAAGTTGAGGACGACCTGTACTTGGAATCATGGAAAAGATTAAAAGATGATTCTGTAGAAACCTGGCTAGAAATGGGAGCTAAGCAAAGGAAGCTGCCAGGGTTACTTCCATCGTTTCAGGTGTGATTCAAGATGATGGTTATGATCTGGAATGAGATTCCCCCTGATCTCCTGTGGCATTCTGGAAAGAATTAAAGACTGGGCTGTTCTCCAAGTTCTTGGATTAGGGTGATTGGGGCCCTTGACGGATTGTGTGTGGGTGTGGTTAGCCAGAACTTCCATCAGTTGCTTATGTTTTTTCCATTGTTTTAAATTCTTTCAACGTATAGTATTTTCATTCAGTTTGATTTTATTGTGCATTGCTCAGAATTAGTTCAGAGTTGATGGGCAGTGCCTAAATAGAATACATCAAATTAAATGGTCCGATTGATTGATTGATTATGTGCTATCAAGTCACTGTCAACTCCTAGATTTTCTCCATTTATTCCTAACTTGGTCTTTCAGATCTTCTAACTTATTGCCACTATAAATGAGTCCATCAGCCTTGCTGCTGATCATCCTCTTCTCTTTCCTTCCACTTTCCTAACATTAGAACTTTGCCCAGAAAGCTATATCTTTGCATAATGTGTCCAAAGTGTGATAATTTCTTGGCTGCCATTTCCTCTTCTGTTGGTGAGTGATCCTAAAAGGCCGAAGCTATCCATCTCTTCAATTTCTTCAGTGTCAGTTCTAAGGCAGGTTGTAGCTGTTGTCATTAGTTTGGTTTTCTTTATATCTAATGTTACTTTTATTTCTTTCACTATGCTCCTTGATTTTTATTACTAGATACAGATCCTTTACATTTTCAGTTGCCCAGGTAATATCATCAGCATAATGCAGGTTATTGATGTTTCTTCTTTCAATTTTAAATCGATGCTCATCTTCCAATCCAGTTTCCCTTAATATATACATACTACATAAAAGAGTAACTGAAGAGATATAGTTAAAAGATGGCATCAAATTCATACAGTCACATCATTGGTATATTTCTACATCAAAGCATTCATAAATCAGAGGTGGGTTTCAGCAGGTTCTGACCAGTTCTGGAGAACTGGTAGCGGAAATATTGAGTAGTTCGGAGAACTGGTAAATACCACCTCTGACTGCCCCTGCCCCCATCTGTTCTCTGCCTCCTGAGTCCCAGCTGATCGGGAAGGAAAGAGGGATTTTGTAGTAACCTTCCCCTGGAGTGGGGAGGGAATGGAGACTTTACAGTATCCTTCCCTTGGAGTGGGGAGGGAATGGAGATTTTATAGTATCCTTCTCCTGCCATGCCCACCCAGCCATGCCCACAGAACCAGTAGTAAAAATTTTTGAAACCCATCATTGTCATAAATGTAACTGGAAGACCCAAACTATGGTTAAGAAGGAAACTGAGCTTCCCTTCTTGGACAGCGTGCATCAGGCTCACAAGTACTATTTTATGCTCCTTCTTCTGTGTTTTAACATGGTAATTAATCTTATCTTTGACAGAAATTTAGGAAGCAATAACTTCAGATAATGCCCTTTTCCCTTTTAAATTTTAAAATAATGTATTCACATGCATCATTAAAATTTCTGAGATATAGTAATTATATTACTGATCTCAGGAATTTGTGAACAGTGTCTGCTCACTGTCACCATCTGAAAGGTCAAATTAGATAGAAAGCAGACCATGATTTTATGTCCTTACCATTCCACATTTTATTGTCTTTTCTTGTTTGTGTCATTAGACGCCAGGCAAGGAAAAATAGAGAATGTTGGCTGTCTTTTGTCAAGCCAGTTGTTAGCTTTCCCTACCAGAATACCTTCTTGTGTTTGTGCAAGTGCTTTTCTTGGGAGATGTTCAATATTTAATTCACTAATATTTTCCTCAGAGGTAGGTGACATAGTTGTTTATATATGTGCTCTATCATTAAGACAGGTGAACAAATCCTACATTAAGTTTAATAAAATCTAGAATTATTTGATTCAAGGAGAGGCAAAGCTGAATGTGTGTGTCTGGGTGTATGTGTGTACACACACACACACACACACACACAAACTGTGTATGATGAATCTAAGAAGAAAACGTATGGAAAAAAAAAACCATTGAAATTTCTTAAAATAGAATAATGAAGCATCTGAAATATTTCACTGAAGTAAAAAACCGGGCGACAAATTTTTTGATAGAAGAAGAGCTAGGAAAAGCTATGGGTAATCATTAAGTATCAATGCCAACACTTTTGCATTTTTTAACAAGCAGAGGCCATGTTGTCTGATCTGTAGGTGGGTGTCCAAATGCTGCTGCAAACGTGTTCTGGGCTATGCAGAATGTTTTTCTTTTAAAGCTTTAAGTCTGTGCAACAAAAGATGCTTGCTGAATGACTTTTGATGACTTGCAGAACTATTCCTACGTGGTGGTAGAGGCAGGTATGGATTGAAAGAAGCCATTTTGTTGGAATGTAATTAGCAGCAAAGAAAGAGAAAGCACAGTTTTTCAACGTGGTGGCAAAAAACAGCCATGGAAAGTTGTAGCTCCTTGTGGTTGCTTTTGTGGAGCAGTAGAGCTGTACAGACCAGCAATATCTGCCTATGTGCTGGCATGTGTTAAATCAACAGCTAATTCTTGCTTTAACGTAAATGCTTCTGTAAAGATTTGTCCTAAGACAGTCCTAAGACAGGCGTGTCTGCAGAGAGGGGATAAAAAAAAAAATCAACATGGCAGCCACAATCTTGTGATTGAAGCCCTGTCCTTTGCGTTAAAAAAAAAAAAGAACAGGGCTTTCATTGCGTGGTTGTGCAGGTCATTTGCCTCCCTAACCCCCTTAGGTACTCCTGCATAATATATATTTTATATATATCCCTTAAAGAGTTGGAGAAGGCAGGAGTAAGAAATGGATCTTCACTGAGAAAAGGATTAAGTGGCATATCTATTCTTTCAGTATGCAGGATGCACTAGATCAGTAGAAATACAGAATATATTCAGAGGCCTGCAGACTGAGTCAAAACCCCAGAAATGATTAATGGAATGAGTCTCTGCTTATATGAGGTTCAGGATCAGGTATTGATGTCTCTCTCCTGGACAAACAGTATCATGTCTCCAAGTAATCTGTGGAGTTCAATCTGGGATCTCCTTATCGATTTCCATAGATGTTGTGCACTCTGGAAAAGCGCTTCCTCATAGCGCATTTCTAGCCATATCACTCTGGCTTCATTCTGCTTATAATAAACTGCTTCACTATCTCTCTCTTGCATCATGAACAGTCAGATTTTAATTGTTTAAGAAGAGAGCAGAACTAAAGATGCCAGGAAAGATAGAAAGACTCATACTGCCCTTGTAACTGCAAAGAGCCAACTGAAAGAGGAGATGGAAAAATTAAGAAGAGGCTGGAAAAACAGAGAGAGGGAGAGAGAAAGCATGCTAGTGAGTGAAATATTCAGGAGATGAAAAGAAATTACCATATGCCAGGATCCTGTTATTCAACCTAATTTTCAAAGGACTGCAGCTGTCGCACTGAGATAATCTGTTAATTATAACAGTCATTGTGTTTTGGCAATGGAAAGAAGGAAAAAAAAACAGGCTGTAAAGCAAGTTGAGGTGTGTGGGGGAAAGCAGGACTATGTCAAAGCATATGTCAGGTGTTCACTTGCCGGTGGGTGGTGGGAGGGGTCACAATGGGGAGCCCTTGAAAGTTTCATATGTTTTTGTCATCCAGGTGTTGAAGATGTCAAGGAAAACAGAAAGAAAATGGGCTATGACTAAAAACATCAGCAGCATTATTGTGGAGCACAGATGGAAGTTTGGATCGATGTAACATGTGGGCCAGTTAAATGAAGATGAAGAGCATTACGACTTTAGAATTCTCCCAATTCATAACCATCTGTTATGATTTTTTAGGTATTAGAAGTGAGCTCCATTGAACCTAATATTTACCAATGAGTAAGCATACCCTGTTTCCCCCAAAATAAGACATCCCCTGATAATAAGCCCAATCAGGCTTTTGAACGCATGACAATAAGGCGAAGCACTTATTTCAGGGTTCAAAAAAATATAAGACAGGATCTTATTTTTGGGGAAACATGGTAGATCAGTGTAAGTAACCTTAAGCGAATGAGGCAAGAAGATGTCCATCTGTAGGAGCAAAATAGAATTAGACTCCATCCAAGTTTCCCCTAACTGGATTTCAAGCTAAAAAGCATGGTTTTCTGTCATTTCTTAAGCGAGATCCAAAAATTCAGCCTTTGAAGAATCTGCTTAAATAGAAAGAGTGTTGGTGCATTCTTGAATTATCTACACTGTCATCCTTTAATGCATATTAGTGCAACAATTTGTCGTCTTGGGTTTAGCCCAGTGTTTTAATCCTTTTACATCAAATTTGAAAGAATGGGTAATTCTAGCAGATTTTTTTTTTTTACCAAGCTTTGACTGGTTTGCAAATATATCACAGAAAAGTTCATGCAGAAGAAGTGATTTTGATATAAATCAGGTGAGCAAAAGCCAACTCATATCTTGCAAGGGCAGACTGAATGCTGCAGTTTAGAACAGGCTCACAGATTATAATCCTTTCTGGTATGTCTCTCAATGAATTTATACCCCACCTTTCTACTCTAGTAAGTACTCAAGGAGGCTAATAAAATTTGAAGAACAAAGAGTATAAAAAAGGTTTGAACATGAACAATAGGATGAGGATCTGTCCTACAAACCAGAAGCAGAAGGTATGACAGCAAGGGCAACTATGAAAGGACCTCATTGCAGATCAAAAGAACTGGACAAGTTCATAAAAACAAACTTCCCCATCCAAGGGGCCCAGCTGAAGTGTGGACTAAATTTTCATTCTTCCCAGACCATGTAGACACATGATGGATATTTATGCTGGATGCCAAAGCCTAAGAGACTGGAAAGGCACATGATTAGAGAAGACTTCCCATGTCTTCTGCAGTCCCTCTCCTTTACACAACCTACCTAAGTTTAAAGAAGGTTCAGTAGCTAGTCTAGTGAGGAGAAGGACCATGATAGCAGTGTTCCAGTATTTGAGGGGCTGCCACAGTAGAGTGGGGCAAGGTATTTTTCTGAAGCACCTGAAGGCCAGACAAGCAACAATGAATGGAAACTGAACAAAGAGAGATTCAACCTGGAAATAAGGAGCAATTTTCTGACAGTGAGAGCAATCAACCAATGGAACACAGCTTGCCATGTGGGAGCTTCATCACTGGAAGCTTTCAAGAAGAGACTAGACTGTCACCTGTCAGAAATGATGTAGGGTCTCCTGTTTGGGTGGGGGTTGGACTAGATGACCTACAAGGTCACCTCCAACTCTGTTAATCTGTATAGTCATATGTACATGCAGTGGTTACTTTTTGGTGCTGGTGGAGGGCTCCCTGGCTGCTTTAAAAAAATGTCAAGTAACTGTAGGTGGCTTTAATTTGATCATAGAGGCAGAAGTGAATTGTTCTTTCCAGTTTTTTTTAAATCCATTCAGAATGAAACCAGTCCCAACTGCTTTTTTGGAGAAAAAAGATTCTAAATGTCATGCTTTATGCAGTTCTCTGCTTAGATTTTTTTTTTTCTTGTATGCAAAAAGAAGAACAAAATCCTTGAAAAAAGAGACATGGAGACATTCATGCCATTTGAAAAGACTCTCTAAGAGAACAAGAAGGAGGCAGGAGAAAACCATGAATGAAGCGTTTTAGACTCATTCTTCATACCTCTCACAGGTATCTTAGTATCAATCCCGGATTTCTTTTTTAACAAATAGCGTTCGTTGTGTTTAATTTACAATTCTTTTTAGTGCACAAGTATTTGTTTTCATCTGCTTGCTTTTATAATTTTATTGTGCTTATTTTTACTTCATTTTTGTGTTGCTATTATTTTTACTATAAGATGCATTGAGTGGCTATGGGTCCTCGATTTATAACAGTTCATTTAGTGACTGTTTGAAGTTACAACGGCACTGAAAAAAGTGACTTATGACCATTTTTCATACTTATGACCATAGAACTTATGACCGTTGCAGCGTCTCCCAGGGTCACGTGATCAAAATTCGGATGCTTGGCAACTGACTCACATTTATGACAGTTGCAGTGTCCCAGGGTCATGCGATCATGTTTTCTAACAAGCAAAGTCAATGGGGAGACCAGATTCACTTAACAACCATGTTATTAATTTAACAAATGTAGTGATTCACTTAACAAATGTAGCAAGGAAACTCATAAAATGGGGCAAAACTCACTTAACAAATTTCTCACTTAGCACCATACATTTTGGGCTCAATTGTGGTCATAAGTCGAGGACTACCTCTATTGAGTATATTGACTGATCATTCCAAACAGAAAGCAATTTGTGTGCATTTATTAAATAGTAGGTCACAACGGAAACTTCACACTAAGCTTCGCAACATTTTGCTTGGCTTTCCCATTTGAAACTTTTAACTTACAAAATATATATATTGATTTAGGAACTAATCATATTCTTATTTACCTGGGGATCATAAAAATCCTTTGAGAGAACCAGTTTGGTGAACAGGTAGACCTTGACTTATGACAATTGGGACTAGAATTTCTGTTATAAGTCATTGAAGTTGTAAATCGAGTTGGGACCCAATTTTACGAAGATTTTTATGACAGTGGTTAAGCAAACCATTGCGGTCATTAAGCAAATCACATGGATTAAGCAAACCCAGCTTCCTCAAGGACTGTTGTCAGACAATCCCACAAGTTGCAATCCCGTGACCATGAGATGCTGCAACCAGTTGTAAATGCAAGCCAGTTGCCAGAATTGTGATCATGCGACTGCTGGGCCGGGGGAAACGGTTGTAAGGGAGAGTAAACCACTCTTCCCAAGGCTGTTGTGACTTTGAACAGATGTTAAATGAACAATTATAAGTCTGTTGGACCAGCCCAATGCTGGATTTCTTCATTTGGTGGGAGCAACCAATAAAACACACACAAGTAGTGGAAACCAAAATCCCTTTTTATTCTGCAGGTGCCACAAATCAAGCACACCAATTTGCAATTTGACAGCATATTTATATTGCCCTTCAGGCATGGAACTTATACAACTGGAGCTATTATTGGTTAATTCAAGTAAGCAAGTCTCTAAATAACATCACTAGGCAGATTTCAAGTATATTTTCATGGGGGCTGCATTTCATTATCTAAGCTCTTGGCCTCTGGGCATGATTTTTACTATGTTACTGACGCACTTTCGTGACTCCAGTATTTACCAGGTCTTTCTTCCTCCATGACTCAGTTACTTATATAATGGAGAGGTAAGCTTTCTCAGGAGGTCATCAAGCTGAGGACTACCTCAGCTATAATAGTTAAGGCATCAGGATAGAAACTGGGAGGCCATGAGTTCTAATACTTCCTGGATACCAAGCCACCTTGAACCAGTCACTTTATCTCAGTCTTAGAAAGAAAACAATGACAAACTATTTGCGAAAAACCTTGCCAAGAAAACTGAAGGAACTTCTCCAGGAAATTTCTGAGAATCAGACACTATTGAATAATAATTAAAAAAACCCAATACCTTCAGAATTAGTGATTCCTTTGATGAGATCGATATAGTCTTGGGTTATAAATCAATTTTGCTTGTTAATATCTTGCCCTTCTATGACAGTTGTTTTGACTTCTTTTTATACCTGTTCCTTGCAAGGTTTCTTAAAGTCGTTTTCTACCAGGAAAGGTTTGATTTGTTGTTGCTGATGAACGTTGTTAGAGATGGCAGTAGATAAATTTAATAAATAAATGAATATATATATATATATATGTGTGTGTGTGTGTGTGTGTGTGTGTGTGTGTGTGTGTGTGTGTGTTTTCTCAGGTTTTCGTGGGTGTTTGTATGTAGGTCTTTGGTTATTCGGGTCTTCTCCCACGTAAAATTGGAAGTGTCTTGGCGACGTTTCGACGAAGTCTCATTTGTCATCTTCAGGCTGGTGTTCTCGGCTTCGTGCTTCCAGGAGCAATGTGAGATCGCAGCTGTCTCTTCCTTTTAACTGCTAGTGGGGGTGTGAGCTGATTGGGTGGGAACTTGGCTGTGTTCTGATTGGGTGGAGGCATGTTCTGATTGGTTAGGGGTTAAACCCCTCCAATCCATACATGAAGCAGACTGACACCCACCATGAAGAGCTCGCACGGCCACAAACACGAAGCCAAACAACAACAATGCAGCTCACCAGCTCAAATCCCCCTGCAACTCAGACTAAGCTGAGCACAACCAAGCCCCCACCCAAACAGAACACACCCCCAGCCAATCAGAGCACAACCAACCCCCCATCCAATCAGAGCACAGCCAAACCCCTAACCAATCAGAACACGCCTCCACCCAATCAGAACACAGCCAAGTTCCCACCCAATCAGCTCACACCCCCACTAGCAGTTAAAAGGAAGAGACAGCTGCGATCTCACATTGCTCCTGGAAGCACGAAGCCGAGAACACCAGCCTGAAGATGACGAATGAGACTTCGTCGAAACGTCGCCAAGACACTTCCAATTTTACGTGGGAGAAGACCCGAATAACCAAAGACCTACATATATATATATATATATATATATATATATATATATATATATATATATAATATATATATATATATATATATATATATATATATATATATATATATATATATATATATATATATATATATATATATATATATATATATATAAAACTTATTCAGGGTCTAAACCTATCTGTTGCCTTCCTACCTGAATTTCATCACTCCTGTGAATGACTGAAGTCTCCCATCCTAACTAGGAAAGAGACCACAAGAGAACATGTTTACATATCCCTTTATGCATAAAGATGGAAATGTCTACTGTCATTGGAGGCTTTGAAAATGGAGGAATCCTATAGGTAAAATGGACCATATTTCTTAAAAGTTCAATGGGAATGACTCCTTTAATAGGAGTATATATGTTGAAGTATAAATGTTGCCTTATACTTCAAATGCTGCACTGAAATGTAATATCAGGATTCTAGAAAGCTTACACACAATCACAATCACATGCCTCACCCAATATCTTTAAGCCTTTTCTCTTGCCTCACTCATCTAACTTCCCTATATATTATATGTGTGTGTCTTTAAGTCAATGTTGACTCCTGTTGACTCCCTGCAGATTTCCTGGCAAGATTTCAGAAATGATTTGCCATTGCCTGCTTCCTAGGGCTGAGACAGAATGACTGGTCCAAGGTCACCCAGCTGGCTTGGTGTCAAAGGTGGGATTAGAACACATACTGTCTCCTAGTTTCTAGCCTGATATCTTAATCGCTACACCAAACTGGCTCTCTGATCTGTACCATATACACACATGTATAAGCAGAGAATTTTAGGTGTCAAAAAGTATCCCCAGAGTTGGGTTCTGCTTATTCATGGATGGGCTCATGTGAAAGTATATATGCTGTAATACTTTTTGAAAGTACCTGTATTCCCTGCATATACTTGTAGATAAGGGGTCCTTGGTGCTCTGTGAGCTTGCTTGTTTTCTTGCAGGTAACTAAGAACCCCTCATTTCAATCCTGAGCTACACATATTCTCCTTTATTGTTGTCATAGTTGCCCATCCTGTTGTGGCCCGCTAGCGGCCAGCAGAGCTGGTAGCAGATTCGGACAGTGAGGAGGTTGGGGAGGAACATGGGCAAGTCCTGGAGTCTGGAGAAAGCTCAGATGATGGCTCTGAGTCAGAGGCAGAGAGGGGGCCAAGGCCATCTGATAGTTCTTTGCTGTCTCTGGAGTCTGACATCAGCAAGGCAGAAAAACAGCGTGAGCCTGTTCCCAGTGTGCGCATGTGCAGAGCTGCCAGGAGACAGGAACAATTAAGAAAACAGGGTCGACTTGGGAGTAAGGCTTGGAGATGATTGGCCCCTCCCATAAGACATAAAAGAGAAGCAAACGGGACCTGAGCTTTTGCAGGAAACAATTAGTTCATCTGGTCAGTAAAAGCTGTGGAAAAGTTCTGTTTGACTCTGTGCTAAATTTGGCCTTGCCCTGCGGCATGTGGCATTTTATTCTCTGGCAGATTTCCAAGGGAGATAAGGTGAGTGTTTGTAAACACTCCCCTGCAAGACTGTTTGGACTGGGAATGACAATAATTCACAGCCGTCTGAATTAAAGTTTGTGCTGAATACTGTCTAAGGAAGCCTAGGTCAGAACACATCCATGGATAAGCTAATCCTCAATATTATAACCAAAACATCACACAAAATGCTGCTCAGCTTATCTGCGGGTGGCACATTTTTCATGGTATTTTGGTTAAAAATTTGAGGATTAGTTTAGCCACATATGGACTTATTCATGAGTCCATGGTATCCATGGTAGGGGTCCCTTGTCCATGCAGTTTACTAATCCTTTCACCAGTCTTGGTGAAGGCTACTGTGAGGACAGAGCTCCTTGTGAATATATTGCTCCCTCCGTGGAAGAAGTGATGCCAATTTACTTCTGATAACTCTTTGGATGAATTTAGTAATTCCTTCTGATCCTTTCCATCTGTTCTCCTGCCCTGCCATCCCATTCTCTGCTGGCAGTCTCTGCAGACTCCCTGACTGGATCAAGACAAATATAAATCCCCTTTAATCTTTAATAATGACACTAAAGCATTTTCCCCATTGCTTTCTAAAACAATAGGAGCCCTTCCTCTTCCTGAATGTAAGGGCTGGAACATGAAAGAAGAGCTTTCCCTCCGGCCCTGCCACCAACATTCCTCCCCATGCCTAGCAGGACAGTATTGGCCCTTCTAAAGCTTTCTCCTCTGTTCCATAGCTCCTGTTCCACCTCCATTATTTTCTTTAGATGGGTACCTGCTTTCTCTTTTGCTTGCTTTCTAATGAATTCAGGCACTAATCATTGCAAGGAGCTTATTTACACAATTGTGTCGTTTTTATGTGCAGTTACTTTCCACTTCAAAGGTCCTGGCTTAACACAGATTTCCTTAGGGCTCAGTGGTGGAATGAGCATTTCTTGTTTTGCCTCAGGGAAAGCTAGGTGCTTGAATCTGCATGCACATGAGCATGTACATTATATGCAAGAAAAATTAGAAGTCATCCTTTAGTCCTCAACTCTTTTGCTGAAAAGTCTGTTTTGAAGATAGATATAGGACCCAAGTATGTCTGCCTGTCTGCCTCTGTCTCTCTCGCATTGGGTTGCAAGCAGAAACCATTCTTTGTCTCTTCCCAGAATTGCTAATGGATAGAGAACAAACATGGCATACTAGACTGGATTGGTACCGGAGAGATCCAGGTTCAAATACGAACTAAATATGAAACTCACTGAATAACTTAGGGCAAGTCTGGTGCCTCTTAATGTGACCTACCTCACAGGTTGATTGTGAAGAGAAGAATGTGATAAAAGTAAACAATCACATCGCCTTGAACTGTAGATGAGATGGATTATGAATGCAATACATAAAGAGCCACAGTGACGCAGTGGTTAGAATGCAGTACTACAGGTTACTTCTGCTGACTGCCAGCAGCCTGCAATTTGTCAGATCGAATCTCACCAGGCTCAAGGTTGACTCAGCCTTCCATCCTTCCGAGGTGGGTAAAATGAGGAACCAATTTGTTGGGGACAATATGCTGACTCTGTAAACTGCTTAGAGAGGGCTGTAAAGCACTGTGAAGGGGTATATAAATCTAAGCATTATTGCTATTGCTAATGAGGGGTGGGGATGGGATGAGTGAAACCTGTACGCCTCAACTGTGATTTTTTGATTTTACTTTCCTAGTCATTAATTACAGGGAAAATGTTATCAGATCTGAAGTCAAAATTCAGAATAATTAAAAATGTACCGATTTAGCAATCACTACATCTATCACACCTGTGTTCCTGTTGCTTATTTAGAGCTTCTTTATAATGTCTGCTTTGCTTTAGCCTCTCTAATCTGTTTGCTCTTGGAATAACCCTTTGAGGTAGGCTAGAAGGAGTTTAAATAACTTCACCCTAATTCAGAATATGGGTCCCTTGGTGGGGAAACTCAGGTCAATGGCAATTATTAACCTGGAACAAAATTGACGCTGAAAGATTGTTATAAAGGCAAATATGTATACAAAATTTTTACATAGTTTAGAGGAGAAATTAAATGAATACCAGAGCTGATCTTTATATGCGTGTCTAAATTTTTACATTTTTAATTAGGTGGATTTTTTTTTTAATTTCAAAATGAATGCTAGAACACTCTTAATTAGCAATTTGCAATTTAAGACCAAAGGAAATCCCACAGAGGAAGAATTTGAAACCAGGGTCTGGTAATTCTAGTAATATTCCTTTTTCACTGAATGCAGGCTTCAGGAGATATGTGATATTGCTGGGATGCATAGCCCCAGGGGCAAAGCTGTTTTTTGTCTCAAGTGGCAAAAAAAAAAAAAAAGAAAAAAAAAAAAGGTCTTGCCATCCCATTTTCTACTCTTTGTCCCAATGCCAGAGGGACTAGAATCTTGTGCTAAGTAATGTAGTTCTAATCCAGAAGCTGGATTTTGTTGGGTTTATATGCGTACCTTATACCATGCAAATGTTAGTGATTTGAATGTCGTTTTATTTTCATCCCCCCCCCCCTCAAATTCATTTCTGCTCTGAAGATTATCTTTGCAGCAAGGTGACAATATTGTGAAAGTCATTGCAGCACCTGGTTTATGCACTATGAATTCTAATGCTAGGAGTGACCGTGAATATATACCTCGACCATACCATGTTTCCTGCCACATTTGATGTCAAAATATAGGAGACTATAGCTGAGCAGGATTTAGTACTGCTGATCCCAACTGAGCCTAGTATAGATCTTTTCCTGGTTTTTTTTTTTTTTTGGCCCACCATTAATGAGAGCACTGGCCTGCCATTTTAGCTAGCGATGTATGTCTTTGAAAACTGGGTGATAGAAATGGATGTGGTAGGCCAACACTCCAGACAGTGCTGCCATTCTGGCATAATCTGCTACTCAGGCATGGAGATTGGGTTCCTTAAAGAAACAGGAAGGCCAATTAAAGAATAGGAATCAGGGAAATCTGGAGTAGTAATTTCATTTTCTCAAAACACTTTCACTGCATTTTTCTCCTTTGTCTCTGCATTGATGATACCATATATATAATATATTTCTAAATCAATAACTTGAAACTATAACTGGTGGCTTTCTGCATTAGCTATGGTTAAAAAAATGGGGTCCAGGATTAACTCAGAAGACGACATTCTGTGTAGGTCAGGAGTTGGCAACCCGCGGCTCTGGAGCCGCATGTAGCTCTTTCATTCCTCTGCTGCGGCTCCCTGTCGCCTGTTGGCTCCACAATTGATAGGGCTTTCGGTTAGGACAGGTAGAGGAAAAAGGACTCCGTGCTAAGAGGAGACTCTATGGTGGGGGAACTTGACTTCCGGTTGGCTCCAGAACTGAATCGAGGGTTTCCGATTAGGATCTTTGTGGCTTTTTGAGTGTTTAAAGTTGCCGACCCCTGGTGAAGGTGAAGCTGAAATAAGTCTAATTTGATTTTTGGTCTACTGTGGGAAAATATAGGTAGTTCTATGTTCTTGATTTCTTTGGAACCAGTTGAACTAATCTGATCTTGGTTTGTTTAATTGTTTATTTGTTGATATCCCAATAACCAGGACTCTGGAAAAAGAAATAACTCAAAGGACATAATATAAAATAATGTGGAACAATAAAAAAAATGGTTGCTGCACAATGGACTGAATAATCATACATGTTCTTTGTTTAGCAGGCCTATAGCTAGAGGTCCCCCAAAACAAAACATTTTGAAGCAAATAAGTCAGATCAGATGGGAGTATTCAGATCACTGGGAATATGGCTGTTATTCAGTCCATCTTTGTTATTGTCAGCTACCACATACCGGAGTTTTCATAGATACCTTTCAATTTACAGGAACTCAGATCAAATGTCCATTTGATTGCATCTCCTACAGTCTCATTTTTGTAAATGGAAGCCATTGTATAAGAATACAATATGCTCGCAGGTTTGGCCAATGGTCCAAAATATCAGAGGCTGGGAGACTAATTTTTCCACCTTCTGATGCCCTCTTTGATGGGTTACCAATAGAACTTTTCACATGATACTAAAACACCTCCTGGCAGAACTTTGCTCTTCTGGGGAGGTCCAGTCACATAATCTGCAGTTTAGGAGTACATTCTTAGTTTTCATATCTGTCTTTATATATGGAAATGCCCACAAGTAGATTCTTTCATCTCAAATGCGGTATGTTTTATTAATAATAAGTCTTCTGCACTTTGTGCCCTTCAAAATCCTTAAGTATTTTCATTAATTTGTAAACCATGTAATCCTTAACTAGTCTTTTTAATTTGTACCCAGTGCTGCTCCTCCTACAAATAATATTCATAGAGCAAAGTATAATCTCGGTTCCATTCTTTCAAACTAAAATACACGGAAGAGCATTTAAGCTTTTCCTCCCCTTCCTTAGAATAGCAACGAATGTGCTACAATATTTCTTCCTTTGTACCCCTTAGCTGCTCATTCTTTCTGAACATTTTTGCCCAGAATGCTGCCCAATCCATCGATGCGTTGCATAAGGAGACTCAAAATTGTATTCAGGATTGCTTAATCCTTGTTAAGATTTTTTTTTAAAAAAATATTATTTATTTACATCCCACCGTTACTACTTTTATAAACAACTCAATGTGATGGGCATTTCTAAAAATTTCTCCTCCTATTTTCCCCAGAACAACAACCCTGTGAGGTGAGTTGGGATGAAAGAGAGTGACTGGTAACTAGCTGGCTTGCACACCTAAAACAGTACTAGAATGCATGATCTTCCTGTTTCTAGCTTGGTGCCTTAACCATATTCGGACTATCCAAAGAAGTGTGATGTGTATGACTACTATCCCAGCCATGCTATCTAGGAGATTGTGGGAGTAAGACATTCAGTACATCTGGAGCAGTGGTGAAATGCACTTACCTTCACTACCAGTTCAGAAATGTGAGTGTACGCGCCTCTTCTGCGCATGCACAGAGGGTCAAAAATTGGACATAATGATGTCCCAGTGGGTGCGTGGAGCCTCCCGATGCCAGCCCTACCGTTTCGCGCGAACTGGATAGATCCGACCAGATTTCACCGCTGATCTAGAGGCCACTGAGTAAAGAAAGACCAGTGGGTAGGATGGAGCTTTAAGCAATGAGATCAGTGGAATTCAAAAATGCATTTCACTGTCCTTCAGTGGCAAATTGCTTCTTCAGAAAGAATAAAATAGAGGATTCCGTCAAGTTGAGTTTGGCTTCTGGAAACTCCAGGGGCTCATTGGCCACAGCATTCAAGTGGTTTCCATTGTTATCCTCTGGGAGAGATTGATAGATGAATTGACCTTTTTTAGTCTAGCCTAATGTGTTTGTCTCTCCTCCAGGTCCTTTTTTGAGAGACGACAATAGGGGACAGGTTTTGGCACTTGAGTTAAGTGCAGTGATGAAGAGAAAGACACAAACACTGACTCAGCAAAGGGTGCTTTATGCACTCAAGTATTTTTTTTAAAAAAAGTCTGCACCATTCTTTAGATGATCAGAATTCTATTTCTTCAAAGCAAGGCTATCAGCGTATTTGCTACGGTTGTAAAACTCTCCCAGAAATAGAAATGGGCGCTACTCATCCTTGTCACATTACAGCCTAGCGAGGCCTGCTAGAAAAAGGTTTCCAGATGCACTGAGCTAGAATTCTCACTATGCCCATTCCTATTTTTGGATGATTGGAATTATAGTCAAAATCCTGGAACTTCCAGACAATTTCTACTCAAAGTAGATATCTGTCCTGTCCATTAACATGGAAGCAGAGATGACTTCTGAGCAGTAGGAAATGTGACAGAGCCTTACAACCTCCCTGTTGAGATTAGGCATGTTTTATCAGCTATAAAAGTCTAATAAAGAAGCTCTTAGCACCATTTATGCAATGGTAGAATAAATGCCTACTTTCTAATGTACATGTTTTCTGTGGGGCAAGACACTGAAAACTTCATGCAAATGTACACTCCTCCTGCACAGTTCTCTGAGAAGCAGATCATTTTCAGGGAACTTTGTCAGAATTGAACATTGGCTTAGGCAGGCAGTGCAGAACAATATACGGATGGTACCTCTCGGTGTGAGGGAATGAAACTGGACTTGGTGTCTGTATTTGAGAAAAGTACCTGCCGCCAGGCAGAAACAATTTCCACTCTCAGTTCACCATGGCTAACCTCCTACTTTTTTCCCAAAGGGCAGTAAAAGTCCACAATCCCAGAAACTTAAAGGAAGATGGGCTCGTTCATTCATTCGTTTGTTCATTCATTCACTCATTCATTTGTTTGTTCATTCATTTATTTGCTCTTCCATTCAGTTTACTCACAGATATCTAGGCTGGCATGCTAGGTGTCTGGCTAATTGAGCTATATCTTGCCTCACCCAGGCCCTTAGCCTACAAAAATGAGGGGGGAGGGGGATGTAGGAAAAAAGGAGAAAACAACAGGCAGATAAGCAAGTACATAGTGGGAAGAAATATCTGAAAATGTACAACTGTTACAAGCAAGCAAGAGTCATGTGAGACATCTGTTAGGACCGCAAGCTACCATAAGCAGCCCATTGTGGCAGTGGTGAAATCCAAATATTTTTACTACCAGTTCTGTGGGCGTAGCTTGGTGGGCGTGACACAGAAGGATACTGCAAAATCGCCATTCTCATGCCACTGTGGGTCCAGCCAAAGGTGGCATTTGCCAGTAGTTCTCTGAACTACTCAAAAGTTCCGCTACCAGTTCTCCAGAACCTGTCAGAACCTGCTGGATTTCACCCCTGCATTTATTTATTTATTTATTTATTTATAAATTGTGGTATGATTCCAGCCTGGGGCCTGGCTTGGAGTTTGGCCTGGCAACCAGATGAGGAGCAGCCACAGTGAGGCAGTACCTAGTCCAAAGAAGCCCAAGAACGTTTGGAGGGAGGCAAAGGTTGTATGGCACTTTACAAACTTTTAAGACTTTTATTTGTTATAAAATATTTATTTGTTATACCATCAAAGACTTATTTATGTAGCTACATTAATTTGCAAGGCCTGGGAGGGTGGAGTGAACGCAGGGCAGCAGCCTATTGTTAGGGAAGGTGTGTGGCACAATTGTATGCAGCCATCAATCACTTAGTGGCATGTCCATTCTTGGAAAAGAAAGAACCTCGTGCTATGCAAGCTTTCTTAATTCTTTTTTTTTTGGGGGGGGGGGATTCTAGCATATGCATGCAAATACATAAAGGAAGAGAGTAAGAAAGAAACAGAAAAAAATCCTCATCACATGAATTTCAATGCATCTTTTGACTCTGCACATTTAGTCATACTTTCACATAGTACCACATAGTTTAGGAAGATCTCCCAAATCTTCCTAAACAAATGTCATGGCTATCATTTTTGTAAGACGTTATGCAAGGTGCAATTATTTCGTTATTTATTTATTAAATGTATATAACACCCATCTCACTGTTATATAAAGACATTAAAGGGGAAACATCTGAATATTCACAAAATAACTGCTTCAGAGTTTTTTGGAGTGAAAGCCACTCTCCATTATATATGTGGTTGCAATAAACTATAGAGGTAAAGCCAAGTAGAAATGGCTAACAACCCCTGCTGGCTTGAACCCTAAATACATGAGTCACACTTTTCATCCCTCTGAGTCATCACTTAAAGTGATAGAATTTCTACAAAATTGGTTTGCTTGTGCTGAAAAGTAGACTTACACCATATTTAATATTCGGCCTTGGCTGCCTTCTCCCACAGTTATGTTTTAGAAATACATCTATATGAAGACAATGGGGCATTGACGGGGGTGGGATGTCTTGGGAGGTAGGACCACCTTCCCAGCTGGGGAGAGCTTTGGTCCTATTTCTCCACAATAAGCTTCATCATGTTTTCAGGTTCCTGACATTGAAGTGTTTTCTTTTTATATTTTTAGCTTCTAAGAAGTGACAGCAGAAGAATGGAGCCAAAAGCAGGAATTGGCATGTTTCCTGGGCAGTACGAAGGGCATAGGACTGTTTTTTATTGTTGTTCTGCCAGACTGTGGAAGCTTTACAATGAGTGTTCTGCTGTTTTGGTTAGGAAAGGATTGTAGCGCCTTCCTTCCAAACACCCACTGTTCACCTTGTTTTCCTCTGCCTCATCTGGTGAATAATTTCTGGAGCTGGGTGATATATGTATGAAAATTACTGGATAGAACAGAGGATGGTGAGGTTCAGGATGGGTACCGAAAAGTGATGAGTTTTTCTTCCTGGTTTTGTAATCGAAGGTTGAATGAATGAGAAATTTCCCGATGAAGTGAAGAGTTGGAGAACACATCTCTTTGGTTTGGGATAAACTCCCATCCAAGGGAGAGACAAGAGTAATTTGAATTTGGTCTAACATTCTTTATAGCCACAAATCCAGCACTTCAGGGAATAAATTGAAATGTATTGCTTTATTTAAAACAAAATTCCAGACAGTGTGGGGAACTATAACTGATACAGAAAGTTGGAAGATTTAAACATGAGGACTAAAATCTCAAGAGCTCATGTGGTTAAAAATAGAGATTTCATGAGTATCTTTATTGTTTGAAACTGGAATACTAATCACATGCCTGACAGAGTAGATTGAAAGTTGTATTCAGTCACCCCCTCAAACAATCAGCCAGTTCAAGAACCAAATAAATATGTTGAACAAACTCCGCCAAAGAGATGAATGACAGAAACAAGACTGTACCCAAAGTTCTAAATGGAACTTTTGAGGGGAACAATTATATGACTACATTGGAGTTGCCTCCTACATATTTCACTCATTACTAAAATTCCTATAGCTAAGAGGTGGATTTATAATAAGGAACCTCAGGTACTGTTTTTGCAGTCTTTCCTGGGCAATTTTAACCCAAATTGCTTTTGTGCAAGAATGCTAGACATGGAATATAATTTAATATGCAATTTGAGGCATGGAAATCATTGCTGCTCTAGTGAAAATAAAATTGTATTTTCCCCTATCTGATTACAGGAAAAAAATGTATCTTAAAAAAGAACAAAATATAAGCTACCATACCCACCTTTAAAGCATTTAGGAATCTTTCCAGCATATATCTCAAAACACAGACAATTGTATTCCTAAACTGTAGAATGTCTCTGAGAAATTTGACTAACTCTTAGCTGCAATGCGAAGGAACAAGGGTTAGACATTGTCAAGGAATACTATGAAATATGTACTGAGAAGCAAACTATAAAGGGGAAAATTGCATAAAGTTCCAAAACAACGGTAGTCATTAAAGAAAAAAAAAACCCAACCCAAAATCCACGGAGATAAAATGAATATTTTTAATGAGAGGGAGCCTGTCAAAGTATTTTATTTTTTGTAATGTAGATCAGCTTGAAAGGTTATAAACTGGACAAAATACATGATGAATCAAAGGTTCATAGAAAACAGCTGCAAATATAATAAAGGAGTGAAAAAAAACCTAAAACCAAATGAAAGTGAAAAAGAATGTTACTTCAGAGACGAACTACATGGACAAATCAACAAATTTAGAGAGCCAATATGGTTTTTAAGTGTGATTATTCTTAGAAATCTGGCATTATTTGTTTAACAGATTTATCATTTCTTGTAGTTATTCTGTCTCTGCCTAATAAATCCTTTTTGGGTCCAGCTCCTCCATATCCTTCAGCATCAATCAGACAATTGAATCACATGACTTCAAACCATTTTGTAGACCACTATCAGCTATGATGAAACTTCACTAACCTTCTGTCTGAAAGATTCTCCCATCCAGATACAGTTTAATGTTCACTAGTTGCCCATCAACAGCAAGCACTGGGAGGGCAGATTATAATAAAGAACGGAGGACATCTAGTCATAACCTTTTCCGTGAGGTTAAATTGTAATACACGCCTGTTGAAATTAAAGTAATTATTTCAATTTTGAATATCTGCCCCCAAATTAACATATGCAGTCTATAAAAATGTGCATCTCCATTTCCATTGCAAGTGACAGAATGCTGTCATTTTGCCTTTTGCTGTTACAGTTTTCTTTTGATTCCTCCCCCTCCTCCTCCTCCTCCTCCTCCTCCTCCTCCTCCTCCTCCTCCTCCTCCTCCTCCTCCTCCCAGCTCTGTTCCTGGTTATTGAATATTCAACTGCCTCTTTCTCCAGCTTGATCTGTGATCCTTTAATCCAGCTGCCCTAGAAATTTTAGCAAACCAGATCGGCTCAGATCTCTCTGTGCACAGATTAAGTCAAATTCCTGAAAGGTTTGCATTCTTCTTTTTCAGCCCTTTTTTCTTTATCCTATTTTTACCCTTTGAACAATTATACTAGGATTTATTTGTTTGTTTGTTTATGAGAAGTTTAGGACAAGCTTCTATGAAATGAATGAAGGCAAAGGAATTCCGGTAAATGTAATAAGATTGCTATTAATAAATACTTTCATTTTATTCTTAAAATTTTCCCCAATTTAAATTAGTGATATATTCCAGGTTTAGATTAGTAATATATTCCTATAATCGGCATTTGTTCTAGATGAAATCTAGTTAAACAGTATTCTAAATCCCATTCTTTTCCAGCCTAATATTCATTACATCTTCTCCTGTTCCTAAACTTTGTATCTTAATCTACCTTTTTAAATTAAGAATATTAACCAATTTTAAATAAAATATGTTAGGCAAGGTTCTTTGAGAGCATCTGCTCATAAATGGGATGTACATCTCTGTATTAATATGTTGCATATACATTTTACAAATTACAGCAATATTTCACAGTGTGGAATGAACATGGGAAAACCAGCATTATTCACATTGTGTAATGAATTTACTTGATTGAAACAATATTTCCCCTTTTCTGTTTATGTTCATTCAGTTTTGCAGTCTCTCTGGAATATTTTAAATGACATTCCCTCTAGGCATCATTCAAATGGTTCCTTAGAAAATCTGCCAGCACTGTATCATTATTCTGGATCATGTGACTCTCAATCAAATACACAGGCCTACTATAAACACTTTAGAGAGTAACTTGATTGTGCCCTTGGGCATCCTTACTTTGTGGATTCTGCTGCTCACACATTGTTGATGATGCAATACATTTTTTTTATCTCTAACAATTAGCAACAATAGAGATGTCCATGGAAACCCAGGGGAAGCAGTAAAGAATGGACTTATTCCAGAAACAAAATTGTGGTAAATGTTCTCTTATCATTTTTATATGATTTTTATTGAAACTTTTAAAAGGGGGGATTAAAAACTGATACAAAATAAATATGAAAAAAGAAGAAAAAATCAAAGAGAAAGCAAAAAAATTAAGAAAACAAGGGAAAAAAATGAGAAAAATAAAGAAAAAAGGTACAAAGAAGTAGTTTTTGATATTTCTCAAAGATATTTCTCATAAGTGCAATTATATTTTATTCTCTCTATTTAAAGTTATATTATAATACTCAGATCTATATTGTCATTTTTTTAAAAAAAAAGATACGGTAATTTTTTTGCTTTTTAAAGCATGATAAAATGTTCCTTCGTGTTGTTCACATTTTCAACATACATTCAAAGTGCCTGTATTTATTCTAGATAATTTCTCTGACATCATATATCAACAATGCATCATTTTATAAAAATTATCTCCCAAATCATAACATATCAAACGTTTTAATCACAGTTTTCCATTTTGTCAATCTGTATATTATAACCAAAATTCTTAGCCCACTTTATTATACATTCTTTAATCTGTGCTTCTTCTGTTTCATATTTCAACAAAAGTATGTACTTTTTACCAATTACATGTTTATCTTCAGTGCATAATTTTATTTCAGATTCTGTCTTACCATACATCTTTTTTTGTCCATTTTGAGTCTTTCTGATAATTGTAAATGAGAAATCCATATAACTATATCCTTCTCACTGAGCAGGAGCCATGAGTCTAGGGTCATCCTCAGATTGGACACTGCCATGGGTGGTATTCATTTCCTTTTGCTACCAGTTCGCAAACATGAGCTCGCGTCACTTGTGCGCACCACCTCCGTACATGTACAGAGCAGTGGTGAAATCCATTTTTTTTACTACTGATTCGGTGGGTGTGGCTTGGTGGGCGTGGTTTGGCATGGTGGGCATGGCTTGGTGGGCATGGCAGGGAAAGGATACTGCAAAATCCCCATTCCCTCCCCACTCCTGGGGGAAGGATATTTATTTATTTATTTATTTATTTATTTATTTATTTATTTATTTATTTATTTATTTATTTATTTATTTTATTAGATTTCTATACCGCCCTACTCCCGAAGGACTCAGGGCGGGGCATAGCCAAACAATAAAAACACATACAATACAAAATTTAAAAATAGAATAAAATCAAATTAAATAATTTTGGCCCCGACAAATTTAAAACCCCAAACTTTTAAAACCAATTTAAAATTGAATATATAAAATACTAAAAGATATTTAAAATTTTAAAAATCTTTTATAAAAGAGGAGGAAAATTAGGCCAGGCTGGCCTGGTGAAATAGTAAGGTCTTTAAGGCACGGCGGAAGGTGCGCAGATCCGGGATCCTCCGTATCTCTGGGGGGAGCTCGTTCCAAATAGTAGGTGCCCCCACAGAGAAGTCTCTCCCCCTGGGGGCCGTCAGTCAGCATTGTTTGGCTGACTGCACCCGGAGGAGCCCCTCTCTATGGGAGCGTACCGGCCGGTGGGAGGCTATTGGTGGTAGTAGGCGGTCCCGCAAGTACCCGGGTCTTAAGCCATGGAGCGCTTTAAAGGTGGTAACCAGAACCTTGAAGCGCACCCGGAAGACCACCGGGAGCCAGTGCAGCTCACGCAGGAGGGGTGTTACATGGGAACGCCATGTCGCTCCCATTACCACCCATGCGGTCGCACTCTGTGCCAGTTGGAGCCTCCGGGTGTTCCTCAAGGGGAGCCCCATGTAGAGAGCGTTGCAATAGTCCAGGCGGGAGGTGACAAAGGCATGAGTGACCGTGCGTAACGAGTCCCGATCCAGAAAGGGACGCAACTGGCGAATCAGGCGAACCTGATGAAAAATCCTCCCGGTCACGGCCGTCAAGTGCTCTTCTAAAGACAGCCGTGAATCCAGGAGGATGCCCAAGTTGCGAGCCCTCTCCGTGGGGGCCAATGATTCGCCCCCAATAGTCAGTGATGGCGTCAACTGACTATATCGGGATGTCGGAAACCACAGCCACTCAGTCTTGGATGGGTTGAGCCTGAGCCTGTTCCTCCCCATCCAGATCCGTACGGCCTCCAGGCACCGGGACATCACTTCAAGGGCATTGTTGGGGTGATCCGGAGATTATTGCAAAATCTCCATTCCCACCCCACTCTGGGGCCAGCCAGAGGTGGTATTTGCTGATTTTTATTAATTAATTAATTAATTAATTTTTATTTTTATACCGCCCTTCTCCCGCAGGACTCAGGGCAGTGCACAGTCAAAATAAAACATAGTATACAAAATTTAAAAACAATTTAAAAACAATTAAATAATTTTGGCCCAATAATTTAAAACAACCCAGATTAAAACCGAATCAATTAAAACTGAGAGGATGGGATCAAGCCAGCCTGGCTAGATGGAATAAGTGTGTTTTCAGGGCCCGACGAAAAGTCCAGAGGTCTGATATCGTGCGTATCTCAGGGGGCAGGTCATTCCAGAGGGCTGGTGCCGCCACAGAAAAGGCTCTATCCCTGGGGGTCGCCAGCCGGCACTGTCTGGCCGACGGCACCCTGAGGAGGCCCTCTCTGTGCGAGCGAACTGGCCGGTGGGAGGCTATTGGCGGCAGAAGGTGGTCTCACAAATACCCCAGCCCTAAGCCATGGAGTGCTTTAAAGGTGATCACCAACACCTTGAAGCGCACCCGGAAGACCACAGGAAGCCAGTGCAGCTCACGCAGGAGAGGTGTCACGTGGGAGCGCCCCGTCGCTCCCATAATCCCCCGCACAGCCGCATTCTGGACCAACTGCAGCCTCCGGGTGCACCCCAAGGGGAGCCCCATGTAGAGAGCATTGCAGTAGTCCAGGCGGGAAGTGACGAGTGCTTGAGTGACCGTGCGTAGGGAGTCCCGATCCAGAAAGGGATGCAACTGGCGTATCAGGCGAACCTGATAGAAAGCCCCCCTGGTCACGGCCGTCATATGCTCTTCTAAAGATAGCCGTACATCCAGGAGGATGCCTAAGTTGCGAGCCCTTTCCATGGGGGGCCAATGATTCGCCCCCAATAGCCAGCGATGGCACCAGCTGGCTATATCGGGACGCTGGAAGCCACAGCGACTCGGTCTTGGAAGGGTTGAGTCGGAGCCTGTTTCTCCCCATCCAGGCCCGCACGGCCTCCAGGCACTGGGACATCACTTCAAGGGCATTGTTGGGGTGGCCTGGGGTCGAGATATACAGCTGAGTGTCATCAGCGTACTGATGGAACTCCACCCCAAAGCCACGGATAATCTCACCCAGCGGCTTCATATAAATGTTGAACAGAAGGGGCGAGAGGACCGACCCTTGTGGCACCCCAAAAGCAAGGTGCCTCGGGGTCGACCGCTGCCCCCCTGCGACCGGTCAGAGAGGTAGGAAGAGAACCACCGCAGAACGGTGCCCCCCACCCCCAGCCCCTTCAACTGGTGCAACTTGATACCATGGTCGATGGTATCAAAAGCCGCTGAGAGATCTAACAGGACCAGGATAGAGGAGCAACCCCTATCCCGAGCCCTCCAGAGATCATCCACCAACGCGACCAATGCCGTTTCCGTGCTGTGCCCAGGCCGGAAGCCAGACTGGAGCAGGTCCAGACAGACAGCTTCATCCAGATACTGGGGAAGCTGCCGCGCCACCACACTCTCAACAACCTTCGCAACAAAGCGAAGGTTGGAGACTGGAAGATAGTTAGCCAAAATAGCTGGTTCCAGAGAGGGCTTCTTGAGGAGGGGGTCTCACCACCGCTTCTTTCAAAGCGGCTGGCAGGACACCCTCACTCAGAGAAGCATTAACAATCCTCTGGAGCCAGCCTCGTGTAACCTCCCGGGAAGCCAGTACCAACCAGGAGGGACACGGGTCCAATAAACATGTTGCGTTCAGCCGTCCCAGGATCCTGTCCACGTCCTCGGGAGCCACAGGATCAAACTCCTCCCAGATAACATTCTCAAGACCTGCCTCAGTCATCCCGTCTGGACTTACCCAGTCAGAGGCCAGGCCTTCCTGAATCTGAGCGATCTTTTCATGCAGATACTGCACAAAGTCCTCAGCTCGACCCTGCAAGGGATCATCCCGCGCTTCCAGATGGAGGAGGGAGCAGGTCACCCTAAACAGGGCAGCTGGGCAATTATCTGATGACGTGATAAGAGCGGCAAAATAGCTAGATTTTGTCGCTTTTATCGCCACTAGGTAGGTCTTAATATGAGACCTCACCAGTGTTCAGTCAGATTTGGAGCGGCTGGTCCTCCAACTACTCTCCAGGTGTCTTTTCCGGCGCTTCATCTCCCTCAGCTCCTCGGAGAACCAAGGAGCTAGGTGAGTTCGGTGCCAGGTCAGAGGCCGCAAAGGCACGACCCGGTCCAAAGCCCTGGAAGCCGCACTATCCCAGGTGGCCACCAGGTCATCAGCCGAGTCATGAGCCAGAGTCTCAGGAAATGGCCCAAGCTCCATCTGGAACCTGTTAGGATCCATCAGGCGCCTGGGGCGGAACCACTTAGTCGGTCCCGCCTCCCTGCAGCGGGGTGCAGCGGTTAGAAAGTCTAGTTGAAGGAGTGAGTGGTCAGACCATGACAAGGGTTCGATGACTATATCCCCTGTATCAAGGCCACTCGACCACTGACCAGAGACAAAAACTAAATCCAGAGTGTGTCCACCCATGTGAGTAGGGTCATGAATTAACTGAGTAAGGTCCATGGCCGTCATGGAAGCCATGAACTCTCGAGCCACCTCAGATGTCTCACCGATAGATGGCAGGTTAAAATCCCCCATGACTGAAAGTCTGGGGGTATCAACCGCCACCTCGGCTATGACGTTGAGCAGCTCGGGCCGTTGCCACATGGCAGGGAGCCAGGTACGTGACCAACAAGCCCATCTGTACTCCATGGCCCCACTTCACAAAAAGGGACTCACATCCGGCTATCTGTGGAACAGTGGTCTCCCTCGGGTCAAGACCTTCCTTTATAATAACCGCCACCCCCCCGCCCCTGCCCTGAGCTCTCAGCTGATGGAATGCATGGAAGCCTGGTGGGCACATATCTACGAGGGGCACTCCCCCCTCCTGGCCCAACCAGGTCTCCGTGATACCTGCCAGGTCTGCTCCCCCCTCCTGAATAAGATCGCAGCTGAGGGGGGCTTTATTTACCACAGACCTGGCATTATACAACAACAGCCGAAGGCTCGGGCCCTGAGAGTCTGAACAGCCTGGGGTGCGAGAAGGGCTTTGGGGACCGGGGCGCGCCACCGCTCGAAGATAGTGAGTGCGCCCCTCACCACATGATACGGCCCCCTGCTCCCGCCATATCTGCCCCTCCCACTCAGCACATTGATAGAAAAGCCCTCAGAACGGATTGTCCGAACTACTCAAAATTTCTGATACCAGTTCTCCAAACTACTCAAAATTTCCGCTACCGGTTCTCTGAACTACTCAAAATTTCCGCTACTGGTTCTCCAGAACCTGTCAGAACCTGCTGGATTTCACCTTTGACACAGAGCCTTCTGTTCATGTGCAAACCGTCAGAAACAGGATGTGATGACATCTGGGTGGGTGGGCAGAGCCTCCCGCAGCTGCCACTACCATTTGCCCGAACCAGATATAACCAGCTGAATACCACCACTGGACACTGTGTCTGTCTGGGACAGTGCAGTCCCATTGAACACCAAAGATGCCACAGTCCTGAAACCAGTAGCCACAAAATCCAGAGCCACTCAATCATGCCAGAGTTCAACTGAAGCCTGTTGTTCCCCATCCAGATCCTCACAGCATCCAGACACCAGATAGCCACTTAATTTGCCAGGGGCATATACATGTATATGTATATGTGTGTGTGTATGTGTGTGTGTGTGTATGTGTGTGTGTGTGTGTGTGTGTGTGTGTGTATGTAGGTCTTTGGTTATTCGGGTCTTCTCCCACGTAAAATTGGAAGTGTCTTGGCGACGTTTCGACGAAGTCTCATTCGTCATCTTCAGGCTGGTGTTCATCTTCAGGCTGATATGAAATCCCATGCACCGCCTGCCCCACCACATACATCGGACAAACCAACAGACGAATAAGTGCACGCATAGAAGAACACAAGAACTCAGTCAGAAAAGAGGAACCAACTTCTTCCCTGGTCCAAGACCTTAAAGCCACAGGACATGATATTGACTTTAAAAAGACCAGAACTATCGCCAAAACTGAACACTTTAACAACAGAATAATCAGAGAAACCATCGAGATAGAAAAATGCCCACACAGCATGAACAAACGAGACGATACCTCCTGCCTACCAGCCATTTGGAAACCCGCCCTTATTGACAAACGAGTCCCTAACACGACGAATGACACCAGACCCACACTCACGAGAGCCACACAGGATGTCACCACCACACATCCATGCAGAAAGCAGACTCAAACCCACACTGATAATGAGCCACGACCAAGGACCAGAAGCCAGACCGCAGCTGCATCATTAGCCACTTTAAACCCCTCCAATCCATACATGAAGCAGACTGACACCCACCATGAAGAGCTCGCACGGCCACAAACACGAAGCCAAACAACAACAACGCAGCTCACCAGCTCAAATCCCCCTGCAACTCAGACTAAGCTGAGCACAACCAAGCCCCCACCCAAACAGAACACACCCCCAGCCAATCAGAGCACAACCAACCCCCCATCCAATCAGAGCACAGCCAAGCCTCTAACCAATCAGAACACACCTCCACCCAATCAGAACACAGCCAAGTTCCCACCCAATCAGCTCACACCCCTACTAGCAGTTAAAAGGAAGAGACAGCTGCGATCTCACATTGCTCCTGGAAGCACGAAGCCAAGAACACCAGCCTGAAGATGACGAATGAGACTTCGTCGAAACGTCGCCAAGGCACTTCCAATTTTACGTGGGAGAAGACCCGAATAACCAAAGACCTACATACAAACACCCGCGAAAACCTGAGTGTGAGTGTGTGTGTGTATATATAAAATATAATATATAAATGGGTATCATCAGCATACTGTTGATACCACAAATCAGCATACTGATGAAACCTCACCCCATGGGATTGGATCAATTCACTTAGTGTCCTCATGTAGATGTTAAAAAGGAGAGGAGAGAGGAAAGAGCACCGAACTCTGTGGCACCCATACAGTAAGGAGTGGATCTCGCCTTCCCAATCATCATCAATTGGAATAAGATGGCATCAATTGGAATCAGATCAATTGGAATAAGAGCACATCTCACAGCGGTGGCACAGTGGTTAGAATACAGTATAGCTGCCAACTGCCAGCAGTTTGATTCTGACCGGCTCAAGGATGTCTCAGCCTTCCATCCCTCTGAGCTTGGTAAAATGAGGACTCAGATTATTGGGGGGGGGGAGAGTATGCTGCCTCTGTAAACTGTAAAGCACTATGAAGCGGTATATAAGTGTAAATGCTATTGCTATAATTCCCAAAGGAAAGGGGAAACCAACACAGAACCATGCTGCCGCCAACCCTATCCTCTGAGCTGATCCAGAAGAATATCATGGTTGATGATATCAAAAGCCACCAAGAGGTCAAGTAGGGCAATGATGGATGAACTACTTCCATCTCGTCCATGCCAGAAGTAATAAAAAAAACATGACCAATTATTTCTGTAATGGAATGACTTTGGATATTCTCATAGCAATTATATAAATACAATTATATTTTAACTTTTTCCTGTAGAATTCATAATGCTCTTCTTTTTATAATCCATCCAGTCTAGTCATCAAAGTCATAAATCACAATTTGTTTTTGTTTTACTTTTAGGCAAAAAGTCCATAAGAGATTTCCATTCACAATTAATGCAGGTAGTGTTTTTTGTCTAATCAAAGAAGATAAATCACCCATCTTGGCAAGATCTATCAATTTTACAGTCACTTCTCCTATGCTAACATGTGCAGGGTTGAATCTTTCCATTTCTGTGCATATACTAATGTTGCTATAGTAATCATATATTGAAATAATTTTCCATGGTTTTGTTCTAACTGTTTATCCATTAGTCTAAAAGGAAAAGTTCTGAATATTGATCTTTAAAATCCTTTATATGAAACTATTTTTAAATTAATTTTTAAGTTTTTTAAATGTCCACCAAACATGATAAAATGTCCTTTGTATTATTTACATTTCCAATATACATTTGAAGCATCTTTATACATTCCAGATAATTTTTCTGATGTCACTTACTAAATAAAAATTCTGTTTAAGTACATAATACAATATAAATTTCAACCCTTTTAACCACATATTTTCCCATTATTCAACTGTGTATTATAAACAAATACATTCTTTAACGTCAGTTCTTTTTTTAATTTTTCAATCTAAGTTTGTATAAAAGTAAAAATCACTCCTTTCAACTTATCCCATCTAAATGTAATTTTCTTCTGTTTAATTTTGTCTGTCAGAAAAAAATACTCTGTGTAGTATTCCATTTGAAATTTCCTTAAATACAATTACATCTGTATTATCTATCTAGTATTATAATTATTTGATATCTTGTCTTCTTCTTGACAAAGTACTTGGACAATTTCTTAATTTTGAAAAATGTGTATTAATCCTATATACTTTATCAATCTCTGCGTTAGTGACATCCTCCAAATCCATGAAATTAGAGACTTTACAATATTTTCTGTGATATCTTCTTCATGTTGTGTCGAATTACTTTAAAACTTAAGAAAATTCTTTTTTTTCAATTCCAATAATATCAAATTGTTCAAATCTTTCTCCACCTCTCCATTTATAACTTCTGTCTTATTTTCCAAAACTTCCACTTTCAATAATTTTCTTTAAATCTCTAACCAGTTGTCCTACATATGATTAACTTCTTTCACTTCTTTTTTATTCCTGCAAATCCTCCTTCTATTTCCTTTTAACCACTTCAGTCATCTTTTTGCAAACTCTTCAAACATTTTTTGCAATAAATCTGGTGAAATACTCTCATTTGTAGTTGTTCTAGTGAGACCCTGTGTCCTTCACCTAATTTAGCAGCTTTTCTTGTATTGGCCATTGTGAGAAAATGGAAATACGTTGATTACTTTGGTGAGAGGTAGGCTTCTGTTTTTTTTTTTTTTTTTTTTTTGCTTCATTTTATCTTTAGCACTTTAGTCCCAATTAGCTCTCCATAGTTATGATCTCACAGTTTAGCTCATATTATTCTTATCTTTTTGTTTTGCAAAATCCACTAATTAACTACTGTTCTTAAAAATAAACAATCAGCATTCCTGCAAAGGTCCAGTCTGTTAGTTTAATTAATTTTGCTATTTTTAAAGGCACTTTGTCAGAAAAAAAAATCTGCTTTTTTAAAAAAATCACTGTCTTCATAATCCATTTAAAACTTTCTTGGATCACAATCTCGTTAAGCCTTTTGCTTTTAAATTAAAAGGCTTTAAATAGCATTTTCCTCCTCTTCTTAATTTCAAAAAGAAGGTATTCGATCTTTGATCTTCACTGCCATTTGGAATACTGTATCTCTCCTAAAGTAAATTAAGTCCAAAGATGCTTAAGAAAGTAAGGATTTTGCTGGTCAAATGCCCATTAAGGTCCACAGCAATTAAAAACATGTTATAAATCCAATCTGTTCAGCTCACAATTGACCACAAGAGCCTCAGTTCCCATGATCTTCTTGCAAGGAGCTTTTCCAGAGTGCAAGAGGCAATCTCAAAGTTCTTTTCTTCTCTCTGCAGACATTTTTATCAGCTAGAAACTGGCCAGTGCTGTCTCTGGTTGTGGAGCTGTTCACAAGGATGCCTAACCCACCATCTGTCCTTACCTGGAAGCCACCATATTTGTTTAGATTGATAAACCATCATGACTTTCTAAGAACAAAGATAGAATAGAATAGAATAGAATAGAATAGAATAGAATAGAATAGAATAGAATAGAATAGAATAGAATAGAATAGAATAGAATAAAATGTTTTATTGGCCAAGTGTGATTGGACACACAAGGAATTTGTCTTGGTGCATATGCTTTCAGTGTATATAAAAGAAAAGATATGTTCGTCAAGAACCATAAGGTACAACACTTAATGATAGTCATAAGGTACAAATAAGCAGTCAGGAAACAATATCAATATAAATCGTAAGGATACAAGCAGCAAAGTTACAGTCATACAGTCATAAGTGGAAGGAGATGGATGGTGGGAATGATGAGAAGATTAATAGTGCAGACTTAGTACATAGTTTGACAGTGTTGAGGGAATTATTTGTTTGGCAGAGTGATGGCATTCGGGAAAAAAATAGAATAGGTAGTTAAATAAGAATAGCAGAAAAATTCAGCTGGATCAACACAAAGACAAATCAAGGTGAGCATTCTGAGCCACACAGTGGCTCATAAACAAAGCATAAGGGAAATGGCTCTCTTCCAGTTCCTAGCAAGTAGTTTGGTGCTTATGAACATGAAAGTGTTATACACTCATCGAGCCTTTAATAGCTACACTCACCATTAAATTTAAATAGTTAGCCAACCAGATCTTTGGTAATAATGAATTTCATCGTTTAAAGTGCACCGTGTAGTAAAGGTATATTTCCTTTTATTAGTTCTGAATATCTTTGCTTGTATTTTCAGTCGTTGATCCATAGTTCCAACCCTATGAGAGAGACGGAAAAAAACATCTCTCTGATCTCATTTTCCATTTGTATCTTTCACACATATTCATGGCAGAGTAGTTCTAGCGTGAAATATTTGATAGCCCTTAATTATTTTCAGTGGGGGTTTTTTTCACTTTTTTTCCAACTCAACAATATCCTTCTTAAGAAATGGCATCCAGAATTGTGTACAGTATTCTAAATGCAATTGTATGTTAAATTCATATTACTTTACTATTAAAGTAGTAATAGTAATGTCATATTTACATTACTATTATATTTTAAATTTCTTCCTAATGATACTTAGCACTAAATTTGCTTTTTTTTTTCCCTTTTCACTTACATACTGGGTTATGTGCATTACACCATCCACAATTCCAGGATTTCTTTCCTTTTTTTTTTTTTTTTTTTAGTAATGACCAATTGAGACCAGAAAGAGAATGAGGAAGAGTGCAATGATTAAGGCAGAAGGCTTAGAAACTGGGTAATCATGAGTTCTAGCCCATCTTGGTGAATTTGGGTGAACTTGGGCCAGTCAATCTCTCTGCATCCTAGTAAGCAGATAGTGGAAAACCCCTTTTGAAATCTTGTCCACGAAACTGCAGGAAATGGTTCACGCAGTCATCAGGAGTCAAGGCTGACTCAAAGGCATGCATCCACATGTACATATACACACATACATACACACAAACAGACATAGACACATCCAATGTACATTATTCCATATTTGGCATGTTTAAGCCTGTTCACCCCACTGATGGCACAAATCCACTTTATTGCACTGAATCAGTGATGAAATTAAAAAATTTCCCCTACCGGTTCTATGGGTGTGGCTTGTTGGGGGAGGTAATGTGACTGGGTGGGCATGGCCAACTTGACATCACTCCCCTTGAGGGGCTCCTCACCAACCCCTCCCCTCCCAGCCACTCCTTGTTGCGAATGGCAGGAAAATGGGGAGGGAAATATTCCTGCCTACCATCCTTTCCTCAGTCTGTGCTGAGATTGAGGAATAGATGACAGGCAGAAAAATCCCCTTCCCCATTTTCCTGCCTTTCATGAAAATGGCTCCATTCCAGCTGCTCCCCCCCATCCACCTCCCTCCTGGGGACTACCTTAAAGAGACAGGCTGCAGCAGGTCCTTTGTGAATCGAGGGAGAAAAGTTAGCATTCTTTCTGCTGCATTTAACATTGAATTCTGTGGAATTATCGAGTGGCCGGAAGAGGTGAGCGGTGACCGGCCGGGTGTGGGTGGGGCCAACAAGGGGTGATTACTACCGGTTTGGTGAACCAATGCCAATAATCCCTAGCGGTTCTCCCGAACCGGTCCGAACTGGTCGAATTTCACCCCTGCACTGAATGTTTTAGTTTCTTCAGCAAACATGGCCACCTTGCTGATCACCTTTAACACCTAATGTTTATAAGCAAGTTAATTTTCTTTAAAAGATATTACAAATTGAAAAAAAATAGAGAAGACACCTCCTCCCCCAAAAAAAGTTGGATCTAGAATTGTTTTTGTATTCATAGCATTTTTGTTACAGGCCTGGTATGAAGTTATAGACAAAATATCATGGCATGTATGCGTGCTCCATACTGATGGATAGAGAAATCAAAGTTCTTCAACAAATGAACTTAAATTCTGTGATATGAAAAACACGGAATAGCAAAGCAGCAAAAGCTATGAATTAATCCTGTTCAGATCATGCAACTCTTACTATGCTGTGCTTAAAGCAGAGTTGGAAGTAGATGTATTGAGTTTTCTGGTTAGTTTATGGGGATATGTAATATCACAACAAGGAACTCTTGACTCAGAAATTTTGTTATGATAGCCAGAAGTTTTCATCATAACTTCGTAAAACAGGGCAATTGAAATCAAGAAAGCTAAAATAAAGGTTTTTTTGTGGGGAAAAATGTGTTAGGAGCTTCAGTTTCTCCATTGAAAACAAATTCCTATATATCTTTACAATTCACCATTTCCCATGGTGAGTCACTATGTTCCAGTTGGTGGATATCAGAGTTCTATCCATCCCATCTCGACCTATATCTTGCAAACACCACAGATGACCATTTCTGATCTGTGTAAATTCCCAGTTTATTTCTGCATCTCGTAGAATCTTGCCTGTCTGTTTGATTAAAAAAAATATTCAGGCCTTCCATACGTCAAATTTAGCACCAACATTCTACACTGCTGTAGGTTGATTGTCACTAAAGTATGAAAGTACATAAAAGTATGAAAGTACACACAGCCCGAAGCTAATGAGTGCGGAAACACTTCTGTAGTTCACATGGATAAAGCATTCACTCATTAATGACAGTGTTAGTCTTTCCTTTGAAGGGGAAGGTTAGCCCGAAGGATAACTAATTGTCTGTGTTAACACATCTACTCTGAGCCTCAGTGTGCATCCAGTCCTGCTGTGACCATCACAGCTATACGTTCCTCTCTACCAATTAAGGTCCTACACTAACCAGCAACATTTCCCCCCACCCCAACCTCCGCCACACACATACACACCGGTGTCTGTTAAAGTGAGAGAATTATTTTTAGAACAAGAGCAGTTACACAACAAATGAATTGTTTATCTATGTGCGTCAAAGAGGAAAATATTTAGATAGGAGCCTGATTTATATATTTTGTGTGTTTGTGAATGTGTGCGCACAAGTACACAACTGAGAAATGAGGCAGCGGAGATGTTTCTTTCCAGGGACAGCTGAAAATCCTTGTCAGAGGAAGTTGACAAATCAAGCACTCAAAATATACTGTAACTCTAGATCCCTTTTTTCCCCCCCTCACATATTTCCATAGTCCATGTTCTCTCTGAATTGCCTCTTTAACCGGAGGACACCTTGGCTATCGGTGGTACACACAGTTATGTTACCAGAATTCCTTTTACTAAAGCTTATCAACACAAAGTGATCTGACCATGCCCTTGTCATGGTTGGATCACTCTCTCCTTCGCCTTGACCTTCGAACCGCTGTACCCCGCCGCAGGGAGGCGGAGCCATTAAGATGGTTCTGCCCCAGGCACCTGATGGAGCCAGATAGGTTCCAGATGGAGCTTGGGCCATTCCCTGAGGCTTTGGCACATGCCTCGACTGGAGACCTAGTGGCTGCCTGGGATAGGGTGGCCGCTGGAGCTCTGGATTGGGTTGTGCCTTTGCGGCCTCTGACCTGGCGCTGATCTCATCTGGCTCCTTGGTTTATTGAGGAGCTAAGGGAGATGAAGCGCCGGAAAAGATGCCTAGAGAGCAGTTGGAGGGCCAGCCTTTCTGGATCTGACCGGACACTGGTAAGATCTCATATTAAGAATTACCTAGTGGCGACAAAAGCAGCAAAATGTAATTATATTGCTGCTCTTATTGCATCATCAGATAACCACCCAGCCGCCCTATTCAGGGTGACCCGCTCCCGACTCCACCAGGGAGCGCGGAAGGACCCCTTGGAGGGTAGAGCTGAGGACTTTGTACAGTATCTGTATGACAAAATCACTCAGATTCGGGAAGACCTGGACTCCGACTGGGTAGTTTCAGGGGGGATGACTGAGGCAGGTCTTGAGAATGTTATCTGGGATGAGTTTGATCCTGTGACTCCTAATGACATGGACAGGATTCTGGGCAGACTGAACGCAACCACATGTTTGTTGGATCCGTGTCCCTCCTGGTTAGTGCTGGCTTCCCGGGAGGTGACGTGATGCTGGCTCTAGGGGATTATAAATGCTTCATTGGGTGTGGGTGACTTCCCCGCCGCCTTGAAAGAGGTGTTGGTGAGGCCTCTCCTCAAGAAGCCTTCCCTGGACCCAGCAATGTTGGCAAATTATCGTCCGGTCTCCAACCTTCGCTTTGTGGCGAAGATTGTTGAGAGTGTGATTGCGCGACAGCTCCCCCAGCACCTGGATGAAACGATGTATCTGGATCCATTCCAATCGGGCTTCAGGCCTGGGTACAGCATGGAAACGGCATTGGTCGCGTTGGTTGATGATCTCTGGAGGGCTCGGGACAGGGGTTGCTCCTCTGTCCTGGTCCTATTAGATCTCTCAGCAGCTTTTGATACCATCGACCATGGTATCATGCTGCACCGGTTGGAAGAGTTAGGGGTGGGGGGCACTGTGTTGCGGTGGTTCTTCTCCTTTCTCTCCGACCAGTTGCAATCTGTGTTGGCAGGGAGGCAGAGGTCGACCCCGAGGCCCCTCATATGTGGGGTGCCACAAGGGTCGGTCCTCCCCCCCCTTTTGTTCAACATTTATGTAAAGCTGCTGAGCGAGATCATCCATGGTTTTGGGGTGAAGTACCACTAGTACGCTGACGACACTCAGCTGTACATCTCCACCCCTTGAAGTGCCCTTGAAGTGATGTCCCGGTGCCTGGAGGCCGTGCGGATGTGGGTGGGGAGAAACAGGCTCAGGCTCAACCTATCCAAGACCGAGTGGCTCTGGTTTCCGACATCCCGATATAGTCAGTTGGTGCCATCACTGACTATTGGAGGCGAATCGCTGGCCCCCACGGAGAGGGCTCGCAACTTGGGCGTCCTCCTGGATTCACGGCTGTCTTTAGAAGAGCATTTAACGGCCGTGACTGGGAGGATTTTTCATCAGGTTCATCTGATTCGCCAGTTGCGTCCCTTTCTGGATCGGGACTCTTTACTCCTGGTCACTCATGCCCTTGTCACTTCCCGCCTGGACTATTGCAACTCTCTCTACATAGGGCTCCCTTGAGGAGCACCTGGAGGCTCCAATTGGCGCAGAGTGTGGCCACGCGGATGGTTATGGAAGCGACATGGCGTTCCCATGTAACATCTCTCCTGCACGAGCTGCACTGGCTCCCGGTGGTCTTCCGGGTGCGCTTCAAGGTTTTGGTTATCACCTTTAGAGCGCTCCATGGCTTAGGACCTGGTTACCTATGGGACCGCCTCCTGCCACCAATAGCCTCCCACTGGCCGGTACGCTCTCATAGAGAGGGGCTCCTCCAGGTGCCATCAGCCAAACATTGTCGACTGGCGCCCCCAGGGGAGAGCCTTCTCTGTGGGGTCACCTACTATCTGGAATGAGCTCCCCCCGGAGATACGGAGGATCCCGGATCTGCGCACCTTCCGCCGCGCTCTTAAGACCTTTTTATTCCATCAGGCTGGCCTGGTCTAATCTTTTCCCTTTTTTCCCTTTTTAAAATGTAAATTTTAATTTGTTTTAAATTATTGGGGTGTTTTAAATTGTTTAATTCGGTTTTACTTTGCTTTTAAATTTTGTATTTATGTGTTTTATCTTGTGGCTGTTCACCGCCCTGAGTCCTTTGGGAGTAGGGCGGTATATAAATCAAATAAAATGAAAAAATGAAAATGACAATAGACAATTTTTTTTTAATTTGATTTATATGCCGCCCTTCTCCAGAGACTCAGGGCGGCTTACAATGCGTTAAGCAATAGTCTTCATACTTTTGTATATTTTATACAAAGTCAGCTTATTGCCCCCACAATCTGGGTCCTCATTTTACCTACCTTTACCTAGAAAGGATGGAAGGCTGAGTCAACCTTGAGCCTGGTAAGATTTGAACTTGCAGTAATTGCAGGCAGCTGATGTTAATAACAGTGCTTTAGTCTGCTGCGCCACCAGGGCAATATGAAATATTAATTCCATTCACCCCCTTTTCTGCCTTCGTTGCTTTCCACTCCGCTTCTCCCTATCCTCTTGGGACTAAGAAATCTAGTTGCCTTTTTTTGATGTTTCAAAGCTTTCCCTTTTAATTGATAACCCTTATTTCTTGTGTGTTTCCTTTCCAGATTTCAGCGACAGATGGATTTATCTCTTTCCTTCTCCCTTTTTCTTCCCCTCCCTCCCTCCCTCCCTCCCTTTCCCTCCCTACTTTCTGCTCCTCTCTTTCTTACTTTCTTTTTAACAAATTTGATGTGAAGTTCTGAAGCACTTTGAAGAGGACTGTGAGAGGAAGTGGAGGAAGGAGCTGCATCCAGCCAGAAACGTTCCTGACACCAGGGCAGCCCTGCCTTGAACATTTAATCACATCATGCTGTTTTTGAAAGGAGGGTATAGAGGAATCGGACAAAGAAGATTTGTTGTTGAACATTTGGCTTTTGTTTGGCTTTGAGAATATACTCACACACAAATATATTTTCCCTCTTGGAGTTCAGCATTTATCCTGATTGATCTCAAGAGCCAATTCAGTTTCATAGACATCTGTCTATGGAACTAGGCACATAAGATGATAGTGGCGTCAAACAGAACTGGGGTGTCCATGCCCTTCAGTTGTTGAACTTCAAGGGCATTTGTTGCTGTTTTGATTTTTTTTCCCTCTTAATTTTGGCTGTGAGTTTGCTCCTTTTTGCCTATAGGGGGCGCTGTAAGCCCACCATGCTCCGTCTGGGATTCTGGGTGGCCACCCTGCTCTTTATTTTTGCTCCTGGGATAGTCCACTGTGACTGCTGGCTGATCGAAGGAGACAAAGGCTATGTGTGGCTTGCTATCTGCAGTCAGAATCAACCACCCTACGAAACTATTCCCCAGCATATCAACAGCACTGTGCATGACCTGAGGCTGAATGAGAACAAACTTAAGGTGGTGCTCTACTCCTCTCTGAACCGCTTTGGTAATTTGACAGATCTGAATCTAACAAAAAATGAGATTTCCTACATTGAGGATGGAGCTTTCATGGGCCAGACAAATTTGCAGGTGCTGCAGCTGGGCTACAATAAACTCACCAATCTGACCGAGGGCATGCTGCGTGGCATGGGCCGACTCCAGTTCCTCTTTGTGCAGCACAATCTGATTGAGGTGGTAACCCCCAATGCTTTCATGGAATGCCCTAGCCTCATCAGTATTGACCTATCTTCCAATCGTCTCAGCCGGCTAGATGGAAGCACCTTCACCAGCTTGAACAACCTGATGGTATGTGAGCTAGCGGGGAACCCCTTCAACTGTGACTGCAACCTCTATGGCTTCCTCATGTGGTTGGTAGCCTTCAACAATGTCACAAAAAACTATGATCGCCTACAGTGTGAGACTCCCCGGGAGTTTGCTGGTTATCCGCTTCTGATGCCTCGGCCACACCACAGCCGCAATGCCATCACAATTTTCAAGTCAATGTGTGGGGATGGAACCTTTCCACCCATCTCCAGGATCAGACCTACACAGTTCATAACAGATCCTCAAAGGGATCCAGATGACAATGCTGAAAACTCAGGCATTAGCCCAGGGGATTTCCTCTCCGTTGAACCTCCAGCGTCTTCCACCACTGATTCTTCCTCTAACCCCAGCATAAAGCTCCAGCACGTATCCATCAACTCAGCTGTTTTAGTGGTGACCATTCCATTTCCTTTTAGCAAGATGTATGTTCTGGTTCAGTACAATAACAGCTATATATCTGATGTAATGACTCTAAAGAAAAAGAAGGAATCAGTCACTCTCACCCACTTGAAGGCTCACACAGATTATACATTCTGTGTTGCGTCAATCCGGAACTCCAAACGTTATAACCACACTTGCCTCTCATTTGCCACAAGGAGTAAAGGGAGGGAAGAGCCAATACCCAGTACATCCACCACTACCCACTATATCATGACCATATTAGGCTGCCTTTTTGGGATGGTTATTATTCTTGGCATTGTCTATTATTGCTTGAGAAAGCGTAGGATGCAAGAGGAAAAACAAAAATCTCTCAATGTCAAGAAAACTATTTTGGAGATGCGCTATGGTTCAGATATTGATACCAGTTCAATTGTACATCCATCACAGAAATTGGGGGAACCGCCAGTCATTCCTGTCTCACGGATGTCCTCTCTTCCATCCATGATTGGAGAGAAGTTGCCTTCATCCAAATCTATGGAAACTGGCATGGAAACTCCCAAGGTCACCACAAAAGGCAATTACATTGAGGTTAGGACCGGTGGTGGGGATGGGCTGGACAGGTCACAGCGGGATGATGATCTGCATGAACTGGATAATGGCCAAGGTTCAGCAGCTGAAATTTCAACAATTGCCAAGGAAGTAGACAAAGTGAATCAGATAATCAACAATTGCATTGATGCCCTGAAGCTGGACTCGGCTTCCTTTTTGGGAGGAGGGGGTGGTGTTGATTCTGACATGGCTTTTGAATGCCAGTCCATACCAACCAGTTCTTCTGCTGGGTTGGAGCGACCAAGTTTTCTCTCTCCACCATATAAGGAGAGTTCCCACCATCCCCTGCAGCGCCAGCTTAGTGCAGATGCTGCTGTGACAAGGAAAACTTGCAGTGTCTCATCCAGTGGCTCCATCAAAAGTGCTAAGGTTTTCAGTCTTGATGTACCTGATCATCCTCCATTGAGCAAAGCAGATTCCAAGTACATTGAGAAAGGAAGTCCACTCAACAGTCCTTTGGATCGTCTTCCCCTTGTGTCCCCAGGTGCCATCCACCACTTAGAAGTGAAACCTTCCTACCACTGCAGTGAACACCGGCATTCCTTTCCAGCCCTCTACTATGAAGAGAGTGGTGACACTTTAAGCCAACGGGTGTCCTTTCTTAAGCCGCTCTCCCGTTCCAAGCGGGACTCTACATATTCTCAGCTCTCACCTAGACACTACTTCTCTGGCTATTCCTCCAGCCCAGAGTACTCTTCCGAGAGCACCCATAAGATCTGGGAGCGTTTCCGACCTTACAAAAAGCACCACCGGGAGGAGGTCTATATGGCAGCTGGTCATGCCCTGAGAAAGAAAGTCCAGTTTGCCAAGGATGAAGATCTGCATGATATCTTGGATTATTGGAAAGGTGTATCTGCTCAACAAAAGTTGTGACTCCCTCGTTAAAAGGAAGATAAATCGACCGTTCAAACAAATTAACCCTCCCCCACCTGACTGTGGAAAAAAAAACCTGACAAAAGAAACTGAAACCATTTCTTAAAGTTTACAAAAAAACAAAAACAAAAAAACAACAGGAAAAAAAAAACCCCAAGTGAAATGAAGTGTCTCTGTTGTGTTACAGGGACCACTGTTACTCCTTCAGATGGTGGGGAGGAGAGTTTTCCTTTTATTCTGTGGTGAAGAGAAGGGGAAGACTGTGAGAGGAGCAACTGGACTTGTAGGTAGCAGAGGCAGGAGGGGAGGGATGCTTACCAGGCCTAGACTAAGACACTAACCATCACTTTTTGGTTACTTTTATTTTGTTCCAAAAAAGGAAGTGGTTTTACTCATTCCCTGATAAAAGTGAAGGGGAGAGTGATCCCTCTGCTTCTATGTCCTTCCCTTTCTTTCCTGTGCTTGCCAGGATTCTGTCAAACAATGCTCTAGTGCATGGGAGATAGTTTTCTATGAGAGGTTCACATAAAGCTGGAGTAGCATTTCAGTCACCTAATTTTGTGTTTGGGGGGCATTTGTGTAGCAAATGTGCATTCAGCCCTCTCCTGTGAGTAGGCACGCTTGACCTCTGGGAAAGGTCTACATACTCTCAATGTGGATAGGCTACTGAAATATTACCTCAGCTACATTAGCACTGATCATGGAATAGGTTGAATCCAGACTTAGTCATGATGGAGCAGACCATATATCTGAGGCATGACTATATTGGGATTCAAGTCACTGATGCTTGTGCACTTATGGCAACATTTAAAACATCCCAAAGTCAAGGCAAAGATGTAACACACATTAAGGTTTCACTCAGGATCTTCTGTGCTCTCTATTCCGTCAATCTTTGTTGAGATTTGTGCATGCAAAAGCAAGAACAACATCTAAAGCTTTCTTTGCCTATCCTCACATGCTCAGGATTGTCAATTTCTGTAGGCTGATGCAGGATATAATTTTTCCTTCATTGGGGAAAGAATTATGAGATGAAGCAGATATATTACAGAATCTCTGTATTTTCTATGCCCTTCATTGTTTGTCAGGAAGGGAGAGAACATTAGTTCTCAAGGAGTATCCTCACATTTCAGTAGAATTTCAGTTGTCTTCCAAGAAAAGTGAATTATACAGTCTGGCCCTGGCCAAGAGGGGATGCCAAAATAAGAGCTTGAGAGGAGAGCAGTAGCTGCAATCTCTCTTAAGATCTCAAGGAGTTCTAACTCCAAACAAACCTCAGCATATGGACTTGGGGAATAGCACACAACTCCTTCCCAGGATATACTGTGCTCCCTTACAGGGCTGACTCCATCTTGGCTCTTTCCCTGAAAATAACTGGCTGTGATCCATGACATTCCATGACAGAAAAACATTACACCTCAATGCTAGAATTGGACCCATGTGGGTAACAAGATTGAAAAAATAGAATGCTGCAGAGGCTGGGAGGATACAGCTTGGGATGATCTTGCAACCGAAAAATGAAGGATTGCCCTGGGAAAAAGAAAAAAGAGTGGAATTCTTCAAGAAAACATTCAGTGGTTAAACTAGACAAGGTAATGCATAGTGGATTAACAGACTTGCCAACAAAGCATCCAGATAGCATATGGATGGGATGAAGGCATAGATAGATACCAGTTGATTGCATTGGTTGGCAGTCCAGGTTCGCCCATTTTCCTATCATCTTGCTGACATCATTTCTTTTCCATGACCTGGGTTTGTTTTTGTTTTGTTTTTTTGCAGCTGCTGTATTCAAGTTCTGACCACTATATTTCCTTATATTCTTGGGAGAACATACAGCAAAAAATGGTTCAGAGCCAGTGGTGAAGGGATGAGTTGAGTTATTCAGTTGTTCTCATGAGAACTTCAGTCACCATAGTTAAGATTGATTAGTTAAAGAGTTGGCACAGATAAGTAAATGTGTATGTGGATGTATACATACGTTCTGACACATTCATGTTCATATATAGAGAGAACCATTCTGTGGTGCTCTGCTTTATTATAAAGATTGAAATTAAGTATTTTACTAGGAATAGATCGGAGTAAAATCTGGTTTAGATAAGGTGCACTTGGTTCCCAATGAATTCATGGGGACTTAAATCATGGCTAATTTATCCCATTGATTTCTATGGTATCAAAATGATCTTTTCTTGTATGAAGAGAAAAGAGGCTCCATGTTTCTAAATGTTTCTATAGTCTTTTATCTCTGATTTGATAAAACTTTACCATGACTATGGATATGGCATATCCTTTTTCCACTGCTCACACCTCTGCCTTGCAACAAGAATTCATAGGTGCAACAAAAATGCATCACTAGTAGATTAACTTTTTCCCTTGGTGCTGGCTTATCTCAGAACACATCAACAAAGCACAAGCTGCTGCAGCCACGGAATACATTAGCTATTTGTTTTCAATGATTAACCCCACTGGGCAGGGACTTTCACAGGAGAAAACTCTTCTCGAAGTATTTATGTTGGTAATATTGTCCTCTGAGAAGAGCCAGGGAAATTCTAGATTCAAGACTCCAAATTGATCCACTTCCTTTTCATTGCAAGAAAAGAAATATGCTTCCCTACATTGCACACTCAAACTGAGGATAGATGGGTGCCTTGCAGCCAGAACTAGCCTGTCTTTATCTTGCAAGATTTCCTCTCCCTGATTGTTCCCTGCAGAAAGATAGTAGGAATAATATGTGATCCTGGGTGACGTGGAGAAGTAAACCAAGAAGGTAACAGTGTAGTGTACATGGGAAAGGGGATTCACATCCTTTCTTGGGGAAAGTTCCTTCCTGAAAACAGTCAAGAAGTTGAAGAGCCATTATATCTGGGTGTTCAGGGGCAGATACCTTTCCTTCATCCTAACCTCACTTCTGGTAGACACTGTGCTTCAGCAACCATAGGGGAGTACCCTTCTCTTTACCCAAACAGTGAAGACAGAAAAATCAGTTCAAAAATGGAAATGCCAGCCTTTTGTTGGTTTATATTAAATCTCAGGGATTCATATATAATGAAACCAGGAGAGGACTGTGATCCCAGAAAGGAATTCTTGTGATATTTTGTGAGGAATCCAATGAAGGATCCTGAGAAACACATTTTGTGAAGTGAAAGTAGATAATAGTGATGGATTCCAAAAAAACAAATCCTAGGAGCTGAGGCTTATAATGGATCCAGCTGTCCTTTCTGTCAGTAAGATGAACCCTAAAAGTAAATCCTTTGTAATATTCTAGGATAAATGTCTGGAATATATATTTTTGAGTCTATCTGGGATCCCACACATGAATACTTGTGAAATACTTGGGAAATACTAAAAACATGGGCTGTGAGAGAAACTTGTTGAATCCTAAATAAAAAGAGTATGTTAGGATTCGTTGAAAATTCAGGAGGCATGCATTTGGAAGGATACTAACATCCATCCTGCTCTCAGTGAATTTATTAAGAAATTGATGACATTTTTCACAGCCGTTTTGCATGCCAGCATGTTCCTGTATTGTGTGCTGTTTGGTCACACATTGATCACAGATTAGGGGATTCTTTTCAGTATGTTGGATGGGTTGGTTGTAGGTAAGCACACTAGGGCTGTAGGACATCACATGGTCCCATCCTAAAGTAAGTGGAATATCTTCCCTGCGGCTGCATATTTCTTCCATGCTTGCCTGATCCTAGATAGACATAAGAGCAGGACCAAGCACAGTTTACGATTCCCAAAAAGCATTGGAGGGAATAGAAGATAGAGAAGTGGAAGTAGTAGGGTTGTCCAGAAGGAGATTTTTAGAATATTTCAGCTGTGGCAAAGGATGTGTGATGGACTTTCTGGGTTGCTGAGGAACACTGACTCATGTAGAGTTAGAATATGAGTCCTGGGTCATCACAGTGCCACAGGATTGTCCAAATCTATCTTAGAATGCAGGTCGCTATTCATATTTGAGTGAGATGAGAAAATATTCCTGGGGTCCGTCCCCCCCAATGAATGACAGCTTTTACAGTAGAAACGGAACAACCAAAAATTCTTTCATTTCCTCTATTAAAAGGCATATAAATGCCATCCCAGATAGATTTTTGCAATCCTTAGGCAGTAAGAGAATTTGCCTTTTGACTCGGAATCAGGGTAAAGAGTGGTGATTGTGGATTCATGGTACAAACAAACCCTCTTTTCCACTTATACTGCTTCACTCCAGCCTCTGTCTGTCATCCTAAAATCCTTACTGTGGCATAACAATATATGTAAGAGATCGGGATTTCTTTTTTACTGATTTCAGCTTTGCTGATACCCCTCTGAAAAGGAATAGAAATTGAAATTCAGAAAAAAATGGTATTGGGACCATAGCCCAGCATCTTCCAGAAGATGGACATTCATAGGGCACAAGCGATCCATACCCTTTTTATGCCCTACAATGAAAGCCTTAGTCTGTGGGTAAAGTTTGCACAAGTTGGGACTGTTTCAGCAGGGGATAGGAGTAGAAAGGGGAGATAACGGGGAAATAATATTTTCCCTTTGCTTTTGTATCCACCCCTTTCCTGCCACTATTTTCAGACTTGGAGTAATTACAAAGTATACCCACAGTTGGAGAAGAGGAGATTTAAGCATTATATCTGCATGATGATTTTATTGTATTTTTCTGAGCAAAAACATCTTTTGTGTATGTGCTGGTCTGTCAAGACTAAACCTAATCATGCTCCTTTGCTCTTTCCTTTTACTTCACCCCTAACTTCCCCATATTCCCCTGACCACCATTGTGATTTGAAAACTTTGGGAGGGAGTGGACTCCAAAGAGAACCCAAACCTGGTGCCATTACAAAAAACAGCACCTCCCAGTGTAACTCACCTGCCTTTGCAAAACTCTGAGTTGGTTTCCGCTTGGTTAATTTTCAGAGGCGTGGCCCCAATCCATTAATTCATGCTCATCCTGTAACAATTAATTCTCATAAGCCTTTAGAAATGCTTGTATAGCAAGGGCTTTTGGGTGAAGAACGCTCCTGGGTTTTGGCCAAACATTAGTTCACTAGTTGGCTCTTCTGATGCAGAGGCAGATTTGCTGTCCAGGAATAGATTAAAAACTCAAATTTTAAGGGTGTCTTGCAAATGAAAAGGCTTCTTTAAGGGCACCTTGGGAATTTGAAGCAATTTGTTTACATAGAAAGTCTCCCCTTGGACACAGTAGATTACACCTCCTGTTCTTTTTGCATATGATTAAATAACAATGCTATAGTGTACATGACCTTCTTGATAGGCCCTTTATAGTGGAGACATGCACTAAATAAACACACCCACACATACACACCCCATTTAGACACACACACACACCATTTAGTTTCCCACTAGTATAATTTTTTTCCTTACAAGTCCCAAAACGTCTCTGAGGAGAGAATTTCTCCTAGAGGAAACTGGAGAGGAAACTTGATCATTCTTCTGGAGAGCTTCCAATTTGCTTTTGTTGTCCATAATGTAACTATTATGGAGCAATAGACATTTTGTTTATCCTGATAAAAAAAAAGAGGGAAAGCCAGAGTTGGATTCTGCTCTCTTTGCTAGGACCTCTTACATCATTGGAACGGAAGAGTCAAAGACGGAATTTTGGAAGTGTGTTTCACGGAACAGATTCTGGATGCAGTCTGTCTTCCTGTGATCAATTTGGAGAAGAATAAGGGAACAACAAAGAAGTGGTCTTTCCATACTGAATCTTGGCATGCAAAAAGGACACTACTGAAGTTTTGATCCAATTGGAAGACACTAGATCTTAACTCTTGTAAATACTGCAGTGCTCTCCCAGCTTCATTTGCCAGATAATTCTTCTTGAGAGATGGGTGTGAAATATTCATTAATAACAATTGAAAATTTATGTAAAGGAATATTGGCTGAGGCAGCACTGATGTGCTTGCAAAATCTTTACTGGAAGTTTTCAAAGACAGCAGCATGGAGCAGATAGGAGGTCATGAGAAAGGGGGCCTCCACAAAAAGAGAGAGAACATGGTGGGAGAGAAGGAGATTGGTTGGAGTAATGAACACAACAGGAATAGAAAAGAAGCAAAGGCTAAGAAACATAGAAAGGGGTTTTGGAAACAAAACTAAGTCTAGATAAAGAGAAATATGTCTTTAACCAATAAGAGGAGCAGACTAGAGATGAAGCTGCTTCACGTTCTTCACTGTTCAAATCTGGGTTAATCCCACTGCTTTCCAGAACTGGAATAAAACTTTCATATATCACAATGTGGGCATCACCTATTTAGCCACATAATTTTGGGTCCCTGTCACGAACCCATAATTTATCAAGACTGGGTTCAGATACAAAAAGTGATATAATGATACAAAACAAAATTCATGTATGATTTTCTAAAATTAAGGCAGAGTTACCATCCAATATACAAGTTGACTGGTGGACTGGAATTCTTTTATTATGACAATGTCTGTGGACTCCTTGGTGCTTTTTGTACTTGGTATTTTCTTGGAAGCATTTCATAACTCAACCATGTAACATTATCAGTGTGAGAGAAGGTGGAGTTTCTTCCCTTTGTATCTACAGTAGCTTGCCTTTCCAATGTTGGTGACAATGTGGTTTTCTCCTTGGTATTCTTAGAACCTAGTGGTGATGTTACTTAGTTGAGTGATGAATCATCTGCAAGAAAAAGAGCCAAGTTTAGAGAACACCTAGGGTGTACAGATTGAGGATTTTCAAGTGTCCCTAAAAAGAAAAATAACAGATATTCGCCACTATTGCAAAGAAAAATATCAGTTGTCTCATCTCCTAGTTATGTAGATGTTCAGCCCTAAGCTACATATATTCCTTTCTATTGAAAATGTCTTAGAATCACTTCTAAGTGAGAGTCACTTCTCTGTTTCCCTCTATTTCACCATTTTTTACTCTACTTTCTCTGCTACTGGGCCAGTAACAAACACAGCAGAATTTAAAGAGTTTTGCCTGAACTTGTGAGCACAAAGTAGTACACACTGTTATACCAATAGAGAAAGCTGGATATAAATAAACTTCAGTCCCTGAGAAGCCAGAATAAATCCCTGCCTATTTCTGACTGGAAAATATAAAAAAAACATCTTAGGAAGATAAAGCAGAAATGGTGGTGATTAGATTTTGATCCTGAAGAGTTATAATAAAATTAAATAAATAAAAAAATTAATGTCCCAAGAGCAGTAGTTGCAAAGAACCTCAATGATGCAGCTTAACTGACTAGTTCAAACTCTTTCATGATTCCCTTAGATCAGGGGTGTCAAACTCGCATCGTCACAGCGTCATCACATGACATATCGTGACTTTTTCCCCCTTCGCTAAACCGGGCGTGGGCATGGCCAGCACATGAAGCATGCGGTACGCAGGCCAAAAATTTGACACCCCTGCCTTAGATACTCAGAAATTCTCACATCCTATATATAAAAAAATACGTATCATATTTTTTGCATCATTTCTACAAGCTGATTTTAGGAATTCAAATAAAAGCCCACCAGCCCATGCTGTCCTCAAAGGCTGTCCCTAAACCCACTCTCCAAATTTCATCTTTACCACTGCTTACTTTCAAGTGGTAGATAACAAGATAAAAGAGACTTTGCATCCCAATACATTATAATCCACTTATCAAGGTAATAGAGGGAACAGTAACCCCCCATCCTTACAAAGCACTGTTGCTCTTGGTACTATTGAAAGGTGAGCCCAGGAAATGCAGGGATGTGTGAAATGATGAGGAATTATGGGGTGAACATTTGGTGACTACAGAGATTAGTGAAATAGGCAGAAAAAACCAGGGAATCTTCACTGGCTTTATGTTAGCCTGAGACAGATCAAAATTTCAGTGATAGTGATTTTCACCTCTTCTTTGATACGTCCTAATGATTAATTTCTGAGATCGAATTCAAAATAATAATAAATAAAGAGAAGATGAGATGAAAGAATAGAAGAAAGGATGGTTATGATGTGGTAAGAATAAAAATATTGAAGTGGGGGAGAGAAAAAATTATCTGAAAAAAATAATCAGAATAGATTTTAAGTTAGCAGTGAAAAGAAATATTTTGATGAGAGCTCCACTGGAAGATTAGCACAGATAGTATACTAAACTGCTGAAAGAGACGTCTGGATGAAGAAGCAGATACTGTATGAGTAGAAGTGAGAGCAAGTTGGTGGGTTCTTGAATCACTGGCCAATTGTGGGCACTCCCCTTAAATATAGGCTTATATATGTTAGATGGAAAAAGCATAACATGATGCAGTACATTATTCAGACAATATGGCAAGAGGAACTTTCCCTGAGTTAATCACCACTACTTGAGAAGAATCAGCCACAGAAGAAAGAAAATCAAGAACTGATACATCTGTTCCAGTTTCCTTGGCCTAAGATGCAAAGGAGTAGCAAAGATAGTGTATAGTAAACTCATCTTTCCATGTGGAAAGTCCCATGTTTATATGGAGGCCACAATCTATTGATCAACAGCCATGACGCTGCACATAACTAGAAGTGCAATCCTTCCAGGGTCAGGGACAACAGCCTCCCTAGAGTCACAGTGTATGAACTACAACATTGGGAAGTTGTTCTTTAATGAATTTCACTGTGAAGTATTTTGTACTGAACTTTATTTTTTTTCCTTTTGTGGGGGACTATTTCCAGAGTTTGAAGAAAAATTCACCCCCACTATGCTCTTAAAATCTTTGCTTTTAGGTACTTTGTGATGTTTTATTCCATGCAACAGATCTTAACTATCTTGAAGTATCTTCATGAATAGTCCTTTCTATTGCAAACCGGGAGAAAACTCTGCATCTATCTGTTGTATCTGATTCACAATGAAGATTTAACTTTACAAGCTCCAGGGCAGCAACCTTATCTTGAAAAGAGACTGCAAATGGGATGTTTGTCCTTCTCAAATACAAATACACATTCTTGTTTCATCATCTGGGTGGATGAACTTCCCTAGATCAGTGTTTCTCAACCCTGACAACTTTTAAGATGTGTGGATTTCAATTCTCAGAATTCACCAGCCAGCATGTTGGCTGGGGAATTCTGGGAGTTGAGGTTCACAGATCTTAAAAGTTGCCAAGGTGAAGAAACACTGTCATAGATCCTTATTTCTCCCCTAGTTCTTATATGAAGGACAACACATTGGGACAGTCTATGATGCCACAATATGTGGGAAAGGAGACAATTATAAAAGGGGTAGAATCTCAGCTTTGCCCTGCCACCCACAAGCACAGAATTGGGGTACAAGAGTGGGGGTAACCCCTCCCCCAGTTTCTTTCTTGAGTCCCTCTTCTGCTCCCCTTGAATGTAATACACAATTCGAGGCAGCTGCCGGTTTGGGTCCTCACCAGCCATTTGGGTTTCCTCCTCCTGTTACAATCCTGTGAACCTTGGTTGTGTATGGGGATTTATTTTTGAAATTTGACTTTATTTTAGGTTGAATTTTGATTTGATATATATTTTTTTGTTTCTCAACACTCCATATTTTAAACTGAATGGCACGACTTTTTTTTCCCCTTGAATCGGAGATTCCTGTATGGAAAAAATCGATTTCTATATTTGCAATAAATTTCTTATTTAAAAAAAAAAGATAAATGATTAAGAGTGTGGATGCTTGATTTTTGTTGCTCTCCATCTTGTCAAAAAAAGAATTTGTAGCCGAGTACAATTTTTGTAGAATAACTTGTGAGAGATTAAAGACTGGCAAAAAGGAAGTATAATTAAAGCATAAAATTTACGATTGTAAGATGTAAAAATAGGCATCGTTAAAAGAGAGGATTAGATTTATGGAGAAAAAGGTTGCCAATGGCTTCACAGCAAGATTAAGTGCTTAACATAAGGAGGTAAAAGGGAGACACATGCTTGTATTATTGTGGGAACTTAGCATCTGTTGAAAAATCTCAAGTCGCCACCTTGCTTCTTTACACTGCACTATATTTATTTATTTATTTTATTTAAAATATTTACATAGCTGCACACCTTATAACTCTGGGTGGCTCCCAATATGGGAGAGGAGAATGCTTACTATACTTTGGCTATACTTTAAATCTTAAAACACAGAGACTTACAATTAAGCTCACAGAAACCAATGAATGTAAAGCACACCTATGTTGCGCTCTTTTGGATAAAAAGATCTTAAAAGAGGTTAACTTTGTATGTGGAGACCAGAGAAGAACCAACTGGATTGAATCTATATTCATAGATTCTTGCTGTCCACAGAAAAGCTGCTACGACAAAAATAGATGTCATTGTTCAGCCAACATTTTCCAAATATTCTGGAACCTGAACTAATATCAGCCTTAGCCTGCACAGACAAAAATATAAGAACTGTGAGTCCTTCAGGAACAACTGAAGGATCCCTGCAGCACATTGTAATATTCTTTTTTCAAATATGAGAGGGTGTCACATAGAAAAAGAATACTTTTTAATCAGTGTGTCCATATCATCTATTTGAAGAGTTGGATTCAAAGGCAAATAACTATACTAGAAAGGGAGAAAGCAGCACTAGCTTTTAAGTTACTCCTGATCTCTCAGGACTTGGGCAGCCAATAGAAGGCACGACATTGGTTATCCAGTCACAATCTTTGCCACGGATTGATGTGATGCATGGAAATCATAATAATTCTTCCTAAGAACATGCAAATCTGTCATTTCTTTAGTTCTCATTTTTGCTGATTTGTTTAGTCTCTGTTGCCCATTTTGTAGGAGGCTGTTCTACTTCTCTGCTACTCTAGAACAGGATTAAATCCCATAAATAAATATAAATTATACCAAGTTGGATAGCAGTTAAACACCAGGGGATATTTCCTGAATTAGAAGCAGTGTGACAATTAATGAGGGGAATGTTAAACTATCCTTAATGAAGATTTCTTAAACGAAGACTGGACAGCCATCTGCTGGGGAGTTCTCTCTTGATTTCTTCAGTAATGACCTGTAAGATTTCTTCCAATACTAACAACATTCAGAATTACCAAGTTTAGTTTGAAACACAGCTCACAAAGATGCCATCTTCTACCTACAATGTGTTGCTAAGGAACAGCTCTCAAATTTATGAAAAAGCAATAAAACATCTAGGAGCTCATAGAATATACCCTGCCCTTCCCAATAAGTGAATGTTACTGCCAGCACAATTTCTACTTTTTATGGTTTACTGTCCCTTGACATTAGACAAAGGCTTTCTTTTTTTAAAAAAAAAAATGTTTATCATATAAACCTTGTTTGCCAATATAATATAGAGACAGCATACCAACATAAGCTTCCCTGCCTTCTCTCTTTGGAGAATAGTTGGCAGGTCCTATGATCATAAGCCTTCAAAATATGGTACGGGCGAGTTTCATTTAGCGCTTCAGTGTTAAGTGTTGCATTGATTCAGGTGGCTCAGTTCTCAGATTTCAATGTAAAACAGGCTTCTGTTTTGGAGATAATCTCATCAGGTCTGAAGTATCTTTTTGTTCCACAGTACATGACTGGCTTTGTATATTGCAGAAAGAAGCAGGAAGAAAAAGGATGCCTGAGTGACTTGGCAATCTGTTTCCATTCTTTGATTATAATGTCTAGTGATTAGCACATTTCCATTTGGGGAAAAATGTGAACACTAACAACTGAGTCAATCATTTCTGCAATACCCAACCTGCGCAAGTGGCTGGATCCCAACTTGATACCCATAGAATCCTATGTGCCTGCAAATACTTGCCGTGTTGCCCAGCCCAATACTCTAATAACCAATTCCCAAAATGGTTTCATTTTTAACTTTTCTTCTATTTTTTAAAATGGGAATCTAGCGTGCTAAAGCAAAGCGCTAACCTTAAGCATGATTTGTATTTTCAAGAACATTGCTAGACCTTGTCTACTGTATACCCTGGAGGTATTTTTTAGAAGAAGAAAAAAGATACATTGAACCCCAGATTTACCTTCTTTTCAAAAGCTGCTTTTATTTTTTTATACATTTGATTTATATGCCGTCCTTCTCCAGAGACTCAGGGCGGCTTACAGTGCATTAAGCAATAGCCTTCATACTTTTGTATATTTTATACAAAGTCAGCTTATTGCCCCCACAAACTGGGTCCTCAATTTACCTACCTTAGAAAGGATGGAAGGCTGAGTCAACCTTGAGCCTGGCGAGATTCGATCTTACTTTAATTACAGACAGATGGTGTTAAATTACAGTGCTTCTGTCTGTTGAGCTATCCAGGCTCCTGGATAATTATTTTATGGATAATTAGAAGAGACAGACAGTATTTTAAAGCAGTTATTGAAAACACAATGTTCCTAGCAGCAGGATATTCATTTACCCTAAAATTGCCAAAAAGGTCATAATAGTTTAGTGATATCAGGCAAGAAAGTGTAACAATACGACCCTCATGTCTCCTCAAACATGCTCTAGCTGTGGGCTGCCTAGGATCATTGTGCAGTTGGTCCTCAAGTTACAACCATCATGGAGCATGCCCATCATTCTTGTAACTCACGACAGTTGTAAAGTGGGTTGGTCATATGACGGACCAAATTTAACAATCTTTCTTGTGGTGGTTGTTAAGCAAATCATCACAGTCATTAAACGAATTCACAGTCCTTAAGCAAACTATGCAGTTTTGCCCAAAACTAGAAGTAAATTGCAGTTTTCAACAAAACTGTTGTAAAATGCAGTCAAATGACTCTGGTACACTGCAAACAGCTGTAAATGCAGCCCAATTGCCAAGAGATTGAAGTATGGTCATATGACTGGGGGGAGTGAACTATCAGAATTTTGTATCCAGGTTGTAGGTATCTCCCAGGTAGGCAGAGCTTGTAAAGTTACTAAGCGTCCAGTCGTAAGTTGAGGACTATCTGTATAAGTTGTATAAAGTGAAATATGCATTCAATGTAAGCCATACAAGTTCCATAATAATATAACATATGCATATTGGCAATTTGTGGGGGACACCTATACCTATCGTACTAAGCCAGAGAGGTTTGCTGACCCTAGCCTTAAAGAGTTATTAGGTAGAGGTATTACCATCTATGACATTCAAATACCTATTTTGGGTCCCAGTGTTACCAATATTCCAGCAGGAGACTTTGTGCCTTCCCATTTTGAGTAAAGTTGCCTTTCCGATTATTAAATAGTTTAAATTTATACAATGATCCTTCCAGAGCCTCTGTAGTTTTTTAGAAACACAAGATTCTCCAGAGACCTACAGAATATTCTTTCCTTTCAGGAAACATTGCAGAACACAGTAATAAGTAAGAAATTAGAAGCCAAAGAATTTAAACATGTGTAATAAGAAAAAGAAATGACCAACATCATTTACTGTGCCTTTACATACCTTTGTAACCTGGGATATCATTCTTGCTTCCACCACAACCATATACCCTGTTATCCAATGACTTTTATTCATTAAATTTTTTGTTGTTGTTTTTTTTATCAGAATCTCACCGATCCTATTCCACCATGGTTTTTTTCCTCTTCACCTTCTCAATCCATTTACTCTTCCGTCATATTTTTGTTTTGTAATTTGATCTTCATTCATTCCCACTGTAGCGGCCATGCCATTCAAAGCACTTCTTTCATTCTGGTCTGTTATTTTTGTATTTAATCAGCATTCATTCAGCACCCACTCACTCTTCACTCTATCCCTTCTTGCAATTTCCTTTTTATACCCAATTGTCACTTCATCATCAAGTGAGCAGAATACCCTAATATACCGCCATTTTTGCTTCTTCTTTTTTTTATTTTAAAGTATTCCTTGCAACAGGCCACACACAACCTATTAGCTTTTCTCAAGAGTGTGCACATTTAAAATTCCCCTATCAATTTTCCATGTTTAGTTAACATTCTGGAGAGAGACACAAGAAGTTATTTACTTGTTCCAGCTATGTATAATTTGCAGCCATTCATTTTTCTGTCAAGCACAGCTACCTTGGGACTTTGATACCCTAATTTTCAGATCCATACGCCTTGTTGCATCACATAATTTATCTAACATTTGCTACAAATCATTCAGATTCTTAGCCAATAACATGGCATAATCTGCATACAAATATACCAATACAGTCACATCCCTGAGCAATGCATTTCTAATGTCACCACAAGCATTCATTATATTTTTATCTACAAGCACATTCCGAGACAACATACATTCCCAACTTACTGCTGCTTACGCTTCAACTGTTTTCTCTTTAATATTCTGTTTAGTCTGAAGCATATTTGACTTCCACTCCTACCACCAAACTTCCATTCCATATTCATGAAAAATGTTACATAATTCAAGCCTATTCCATACAAACCTATTTAACAACAACTTTCTCATTTACCTTCATACATTCTTCAGTGTTCTTTTTAAGAACAGAATTGGGTCTTTATCAGTGGTGGGATTCAGCCAGTTCGCACCACTTCGGGAGAACCGGTTATTAACTTTCTGAGCAGTTTGGTGAACTGGTTGTTGGAAGAAATCATTAGGGCAGAGAACCGGTTGTTAAATTATTTGAATCCCACCACTGGTCTATATGCTCTCTGCTCAGCATAAGGTTGCAATATAAGCCTGTCACTTCTCATATCTTTTCAGCCACAGTTTTGCCAAACACCTCCCCTACCAGGCTTAACAATTAATTTCATTGCAGTTTTTGTATTCATTCTTGCTATTTCTCCACTCTTAGAAGGAAACAATAAAAATTTTTCCAATCATTAGGTAGCAACACAGTCATCATACACTTGTTAAGCAAGTTGAATGACCATACAATAAGCAAACACATCTCTATTTGAACATTTTTAATGTAACATCTACATTTACAGCCTTAGTACTTTTCAGGATTATATTTTGTCTTTATACACATTATAATAATCACTACAATTCCATCTTGTAATAATGTTTTCTCATGCATTTTTCTCATCCACAGCTTCTTTTACTTCATCATCCCACCAAGCTTCTTTTTATACTTAATATTAGCATAATAACACACAAATGTGACACTCTGTACTATAACTCTTTTCTTTCAATTCCAAATAGCTTTAATATTCTGTTTCTTAAACCCACTTTCTATCCATTCTGTTGGGAGATTAATCTGTCTTCTAAAACTTTTTCATACACAATGTATACATTTCATTTACTGTAATTCTACATTCATTCACTTCTTTTCTTTTCTTCCGTATCCATTTCCCCCAAGATTCACACTTGGCATTACATATTAGTCTCACATTCTCTTTGCAAACTCCATTAATTCTTTCAGTTTTCCATCACAAACAATTAAATCAATAATATTGTAAGATTTATGTTCATTCTTTTGCAATGTGAATGTGTGAATGTATTTACATTTAAACCACTTATCTGAGACAAATGGACTTTTGTCTAAGCAGATATTCACCAGCTACCATGTTCATTCATTCATTCATTCATTCTAATGGCCCAATTAGGTTTTCTGTAGTCTCTCATCTTATTCCCAGCCATCTCTTCATATCGTCTAGTAGAAAAATTATTTTCCTCTTAAATCACATTCATTCAGAATATTGCACATTTTTCTCCCAAACTGGTATCTGGTTCTTTTATTATCACCATTCACTGGAACATAATAAGCAACTTATACCAATCTATGTAGTTCTACTTTTATAGACACACACACACACACAAACACACACATACACATACACATGCACACACTTATTTTCTTTCATTTCTTCATTACTTCATGTTCTTTGACACATATTATTCTTACATTATAGTCTGTAATTCTCCATAAACTATTGTTGTCACTAAGTGGATCCATAAATAATGGCCTCTACCACACATCATTATTTTGGTCAATTAAGTCTTTCATATAATGATTCTTACTAATATAGAGAAAGTATATGCTAGGTTACCAGTCTTCGTCCTATTTTGGTCATATGCAGCATTCCCAGCTGAGAGCAAAGAGCAATTAGGATGGAACTAAAAATAATAATTATCTAAACATGTCAGCTTTCTTGAAGCTTCAGTTATTGAATCAAGTTCTGTATCAATTACCTCTCTTACTGAGAATAATTGTCCAGTCTCCTGATATTCCCTAGTTCTGCCAGAAACTATGAACTATTCAGCTATGAAAAGAAGAGCAGTTGACTTGTGCAGGAAAAATCATGCAATGTGTGTGCTTATATTGCCACTTCAGAATTTGCTTAAACCAGAGAGGTGGCCCCGTTCTATATCCCAATGCTATGATCTTTTAAACCCTAATTAAATAAAACAAGGCTGGATTTGACGACCTCAGCCCATAATTTGATTACAAAGTCTCAGATTTGATCATATGCCCTTGGACCAAACTGCTTGCTGATGAGGCTTAGAATACACTGGTGTCACACCCCGCCTGGAGGAAGAGATTGAGGCATTTAAAAGGTTGAAAAAACACAAAGTCTCTAACAGGATTGCAGGAAGGCAAATTCTTCAAACAAGCTCTCTTGTAGTATGATTTGGGGAAAAAGAAGCAACTGAGAGGCGACAGACACATCACATATTGTATAGCACAAACCATGCAGGGGATGAAATAGAAAAGTAGAGGGGATTAATTTATTATGAAGCTGGTTTGAGGCTGAGCAACTGCCACCTCAGTTGACTAACCTGGAGCAGCCCTGGAAATCCTAGGATATACCTGCCAGGTACATATCTTAGGAAGTGGAAGGAATCATGAGTTATAACTCAGTGCCCTGAAAATCTCACACTTTTAATGGTACAAGGCAATGACACTAGTGGACTTGTTGCTAGGGCACATGGAATACTCTTCTTTCTTTTGATACATTTTTCTTCCAACATTGCCACTACTCTGCAGTGACAAATGCTCTCTTGGTCATTAGTTCTTTGGGGGGCTTTCAGATAGAGCAATTCCCAGTTTAAAGATATAAACTCTCATTGCCTCTACATTATTAATCCGGATCACAAGCCGGGCAGATGGCCAGAAAGCCATGTCAAAGTCTTCCTGGTTATTATGACATGGATTATGTTTCTTTCCACATATGCCAATTCTGTAATAGCATATGGGAAGTTAAGCAAAATGTCTATTTTGTGGAGGGCGGAGGTTACTGCATCTTCATAACAAATCTTTGCAAACGCCTAAGTGGCTATTTGAATTACTGCCTAGTCAAACACGCCATAAGATGCCAGACTGACAATTGGAGAGCTGTTTGCATATGATGACGCTGCCCTGCTGATCTCAGAGTGAAGTCAATGTAAAAATATTTGTCATTCAATTGCCTTTGTTACATTAGGGAATTTACTATCTGAGAGCTGTTAATTTAGTTCTGCTTCAACATCTTCAGCAAATGCACCTCTGAGAGCTTGCTGATAGCCTACTGGGAGCCTATCCTTTGTCCTACTTTCTCATTGAGCTAGGGCCAATTACAGCTAAGTGTTGCCCCTAACAAGGCTGTCAATTTAGGGTTTTGATACATTGGCAGAGGAGACTGAACTTTACTTCTTTGTCCCCCTCTACTGATCTGCCCTTCTACATCTTTGCAACCAATTGCAAAAAAAAAAAAAAAAAAGGATGAAATTGACAGATGCTACATTTCATGCAACTAGAACATGGGAAATACTAATTTTTAAGTGTATTTGACAACTCTGTAGTGATTAGGAGGTGGCCTGTTAGGTTTAGATTTCATACAGAATTACTCTGTTCCAACTGGAATTGTTGTTTTTTAAATCATATTGTTATAGAGATCAAAAATGAAATAGCAGCTCAGCCTAGAAAAATGAAATCAGTCCAATGAATTAAAACGAGTCGATTTGGCCAACTATTTTGTTCCATTGGAAAGTTCACTCCGTTGAAAATACATGTAGGAGCCCTTCTACCATTTAATAGGTTGTGCTTCAATTAGGTGTTTTGAAGATAAAGCTTGAATCTTTGTCAAATTAAAGCATACTCTTAAAACATTACACAGTACTACTATTACAACTAATATAATGTAACAAATCATTGTTGACAAGTCATTTGGGGACTTCAGTCTACATAGTACAAGATATTTAGAAGACCTTAAATAATGTATTACTGGGTCCTGCAAAGGCCCTGGTGGATTTTCTAGAATATTGGGGGGGGGGGGTCAAATTTGCCAAATCATGCTTTGTCATCTCCACCACTCAATGATATATTTACATGAAGCTTATACGGAAACATATCTTCAGCTAACTTAATTGCTTGACTAACTGAGGAAGATATAGCAGAAAATCTATAACAATATCCATAAACAAATGAAAGAGATTCTGTTCTCTGTCCATAGGGCTAAGTTCAATTGCTAATTAAATATAATGGAAGAAATGCTAAGAGAATCAAAACAAAGAATTCAAATGCATGTAGAGTAAAGAGAAATGATATAACATATTTTTTTTTCCTTTTTATTGGCCAAGTGTGATTGGACACACAAGGAATTTGTCTTGGTTCATATGCTCTCGGTGTACATAAAAGAAAAGATACATTCATCAAGAATCATAAGGTACAACACTTAATGATAGTCATAGGGTACAAATTAACAATCAGGAAACAATATCAATATAAATCGTAAGGATACAAGCAACAAAGTTACTGTCATACAGTCATAAGTGGAAGGAGATGGGTGATGGGAATGATGAGAAGATTAATAGTAGTGCAGACTTAGTAAATAATTTGACAGTGTTGAGGGAGTTATTTGTTTAGCAGAGTGATGGCGTTTGAGAAAAAACTGTTCTTGTGTCTATTTGTTTTGGTGTGCAGTGCTCTATAGAGTCGTTTTGAGGGTAGGAGTTGAAACAGTTTATGTCCAGGATGTGAGGGGTCTGTAAATATTTTCACAGCCCTCTTTTTGACTCGTACAGTGTACAGGTCCTCAATGGAAGGCAGGTTGGTAGTAATTGTTTTTTCTGCAGTTCTAATTATCCTCTGAAGTCTGTGTCCCTTTTTGATTGGGTCGCAGAACCAAACCAGACAGTTATAGAGGTGTAGATGACAGACTCAATAGAACTGTAGAACTGTATCAGCAGCTCCTTGGGCAGTTTGAGCTTTCTGAGTTGGCGCAGAAAGTATTATAATTCTATAATCGGGGATTTTTAAAATTGTTTTTTGAAAACAATTTTTGTTGTTGTTTGACTTTTAAAAACTACCCTTTGGCAGTTCTATTTTAAAGTTCTACAAGACTGGTTTTCTTTACAGTTTACAATTGCTAAATTTTGTTTGCAAAAATTATACAAACATTTCAATATTTAGGAATCTTGAGGAAATGTAGATATTTCTTACTTACTTACTTACTTACTTACTTACTTACTTACATTCTTACTTACTTACTTACTTACATTCTTACTACACTTACTTACATTCTTACCACACTTACCATTACATTCAGACTTACTGAATGAGAAAATAATCAATTCTTCTGTGTTAGCCTTTTTTTTTAACTTTAGGAAATAAGGACACTTGAATCGATAGGTTACATGAGTTATTAACGTATGCCCCTAACATGAGGACAGAAAACCAGGGCTAATGAATATTACTGTTATAGCAATTTCACTCATAAAAAGTGCTGCAGTTGTGGGAGGAAATGCAATAATATGGATGTTCATGGAAAAGGAACTCTGATACAAAAAAAATCTGCTTTCTGGAATTATTATAGCACTTGAGGTGGCATATAAATTGAATGAGTGGCTACATACAAACCTACTTATCTTTATCTCCCTATAGTGGTACTGAGCTGTGATAAATCAGGCTTCTTTGCACAAGTGATCCATAATACCATAAGGATTCTTTGAAGTTACCCTGTATTTAAGACAAGACCATGAGCTGAACGTAATTTAATTTAATTTAATTTTTAATTTTTTATAACATTTATTTGTACCCAACAATTCCTGAAAAAAAAAATAGAATATATTTCTAGACTTATTTATTTATTTTATTGCTTTTTAATAAATAACAAAAAAATGCTTTAACCAAAAAATGAAAGAAATAGAGCAAAGAGAAAAAAAACTTAGTATAATAAATAATTTTAACAGTGAATAGTTACAATTTTATATATACTTATATAATACAAGTATTATTCAAGCACATACAGTATATACTTCTAATACACTTACATTACTATCATTATGGTATGTTCAATCTGCAGATAACAATAAGTGAAAATAACATCTTCTGCATGCCACACACTACTTTTACCATTGTCTGATAGCCAACACAGTATATCCAAAATCCAAACCTTAAGAACTTCTAGGCATGCAGGACCCCAAAATTCTTTAAGAATAACCCCAGAAAACTTCAGAAGTTAACCAATTGTGATTATTTGTACCCTATGGCTATCATTAAGTGTTGTATCTTATGATTCTTGATGAAGATATCTTTTCTTTTATGTACACTGAGAGCATATGCACCAAGACAAATTCCTTGGCCAATAAAAAATTCTATTCTATTCTATTCTAAAATATTCTATTCTATTTTTTTGGGTGGTGGTGGTGGGGGAGATCGTAAAATGAAACAATTTAGAAGTATTTAGTATTGATATTAATGACAATTTAAAAATAATGAAATTAAAAAGTGTTTTTGTATTATCCTGTCTACATTTTGTAATGGATCTCAAAGACCAAGTATCCCCTGGAAGAATTTCATGCTTTCATATAGGCATCTTTTTTTTTTTTTTTTTTTTTTTTTTGGAGAGGGAGTATCTTTGAGTCAGTATTGGCTCTCAATGACTGCCTGGACAAGTCCCTGCAGTTTTCTAGCCACAATGTTTGAAGTGGTTTGTCTTTGCCAACTTTCTAGGGCTGACAGACAGAGTAACTGGTCCAAGGTAATCCAATTGGCTTTGTACCTAAAGTTGAACTAGAACTCACAAGAATCTCAGTTTTTAGCCTGATGCCTTAATCACTAGACCAAAGTGGCTCCCATCATAAGCATCCATGGGTTCTGGTTTTAGTGGTAGTGTGATATTAACTATGTTTCCTTTAACCCACAATCTCAGATGCTGTGAAATTAGCTATCATTATGTGACTCTCCCCCCACATACATACAACACTTTTCTTGCTGTGTCAGAATTAATATATTTCAAATTCATTCTGGTGATACAGTGAAGAATAATATGATATTTGTTTTAGAATCAATCTTGGAAGTCATTTAGTTCAACCTTCTGTTAAAAGCAAGATCTATAATTTAGGATATAACTCCTAGTCTCTGGCAAGAACAGAATTGTTCAGAGAATTCTGAGAAAAACCTGCGTTAGTGAAAGTTTTCTTAGAAAAAGTCAAATATTCAGGTTGGCTCCCACCAAGCAACTGTAGCATGATAAAAAGATAAAGATTCTCTCTAGCTGAGCTGGAATTCCACAGACACGCCCATGTTGTTGTTTTTACCAGCATTAGAAGTGGTATATTATTACTGTCAAAAATTTATTTTTTACTTCCCAGTCTATCCTAAAACTGGAATAGGTTGGCTAGGCTTTACCAGCTGTGGTTAACAGGATGTTGAATTCTTACATAGCTCTTAAAGAATAAATCACTGCTTCCCCAATATTTCAAAGTATATTTTAGTGTGGCAAATCAGACTTACAGACAGCCAACCCAGAATTGTGGGGTCCATGATGTTCTCTGAGCTTGGTTGTTTTTTTTGCAGACATTTCATTACCTAACAAGGTAACTTCATCAGTGCTAGAAGGGAGTGTGCAGCGTGTGCTCTCTATTTATATATGACTGGTTTGCCCTGGCAGTTTGGTGGGAGTGTTCTTGGTGGTTCCTTGATTAGGCTGTTGTTTGTTTGAGCTGGTAGTTCCTTCATTGGAGGGAATGGCTGTTAGTCTACCTTTAATCTTGGTGTTATTTTCTCCTTATCTGGTTGTTGATTGCCAGAAAGGTGTTTTGAAGTTTTTCTTTCCTTTTTAGATTTTTGATTGTCTCTTTTGAATGGTGTGTTGATGTTATTAATGTCTTTGTGCCTGTTAATGGCTGATTTGTCTGAGTGCCAAGTTTCTAGGAATTCTGTAGCATTTTCAGACTTGGCTTGGTCCAGGATGGTCACAGTTTCCCCGTTGAAACTATGGTTAAGTCTGTCCATCTGTTGGGAAATTAAGGCATTTATATCATATCTTCTGACTGCTAGTTGATGTTCATGGTTGTGCTCTACTAGTCTTTTCCATGTTTGCCCTATACAGTGGCTGTTGGAGTCCTTATACCAATGATGGCTAACCTTTTTGCCATCGCGTGCCAGGGGGCGCAAAGGAGGTTTGCGCATGTGCCCACACCCATAATTCTATGCGCCCCACCCCACGCATGCACGCATGACCCCCCTTCCCACCCTGCTCCTGGCACGCGATGGCCCGGTAGGCCCGTTTTTCTCTCTCACCTGGCTTCAGATCCTCTCTATGCATCTGGGGAGGGTGAAAACAGCCTTCCTCGCCCCTTCGGAGGCCAAAGGCTGTTTTCACCCTCCCCAGATGCATAGAGAGGATTTGGAACCAGGTGAGAAAGAAAAAGGGGCCTTCCCCACTCATTCCCAGACCCTCCAGAGGCAGGAAACATCCTGTTTCCCTACTTCTGGTGGGCCCAGAAGGCCCGAAAATCAGCTGGCTGGCACACACATACGTGCCAGAGCTAAACTGGCATGCCCACTGATATGGCTATGTGTGCCACCTGTGGCACGCATGCCATAGGTTCGCCATCACGGCCTTATACTCTCTGTTGTATATGACTCCTGTTTTTTCTTCTGAAGCTATTGGATCTTTTGGTTTACTTAAGGTGTTTTGGAGAGCTTCAGTTGATTTATGTGCTCTGGAATAGAATAGAAAAATGTATAGCCCAGGAGAGAATTTGTGGAGAATACATATGATGTAACACATTTCTATTCTAAACTGGTAGGAGACATGGAGGAGAATATGCTGAAAAGTAGCCTATGCAATATGCCATGAAACAACCAGAATATGCTGGAAATCAGCGGGAGGAATGGAGGAGACTATGCTGGAAGACAGCCAAAATAAAAATGCTGTAAATCAGCCAAACAATAGATTTAGGAGTTGAGGAGAATATACTGGTAATCAGTGGGAGGAATGGAGGAGACTATGCTGGAAAACAGCCAAAATAAAAAGGCTGTGAACCAGCCACAAAACAGAGTTAGGAGTGGAGGAGAATATGCTGGTAATCAGCGGGAGGAATGGAGGAGATTAAGCTGGAAAACAGCTAAAATAAAAATGCTGTGAATCAGCCAAACAATAGATTTAGGAGTGGAGGAGAATATGCTGGTAATCAGCGGGAGGAATGGAGGAGATTATGTTGGAAAACAGCCAAAATAAAAATGCTGTGAACCAGCCATTTTCTTACTTTTTCAATAGACAATTATTCCAAATCGGTCAGTAGTAAACTAAGCTCCTTAATGGAGCTTTTCTTCCTGCAAGTTATTTTACTAAATCTTCTTGCCCCACTGATCCGTAACCGCTATTTAAAGCTAGGGGCTTACTTGTAAAAATCCATGTTCTAAGCGCTGCTCTCGCTTGGGTTGGTGTCACTCACCCAGCTTCCAAACACTTTGCTCTTTTCTCCTTTCTTCCTCCTGCACAGTGCTTCTCCGGTTTGCCCCGGCTTCAAGGCAGCCGCCATGGCTGCCGCACCCCCACCGCTGGCTCAGAGGGTTTCTTCCTGCCTCCGAGGAACTTGCCTGTTCCTCTCAGCCATCCAAGGTGTCCCTCTCTTTCCCCTGTCCCTACAGGACAGGTTCGGTCCACAGACCTGTCAGCGGCGGTTCGACAGTTGGGGTTTTCGTGGGGCTCATCAGAGCCCTGCTATTTCCCCGACTGAATCGATGCGGTGCCAAACCGGAAGTCTGGTTTTATGATAGTCTTGTGTTTCTAACTTCTTATCCTTGCCTCTGCTAAGATAATAACCAGGAAGGGTACTCTGTTGTTGTTCTCTTCTTCTTCCTTTGAAGATGTTGATGATGGTTTTGTATGTCTTCTTCATGGCTGGCTGGGGAATTCTGGGAGATGAAATCTACACATCTTAAAATTTCTGATGTTGAGAAACACTGATTTAAATGATTCCTTAATGAAAAAAAACATGGTGCAAATCCTAAGAACACTGTTTTTTTTTAAGGAAGATAATCAGAAGCAAATAAAAGAGAGAAAACTGAAAAGAAACTGTATGTGTATCCTAACAAATTCCTCTGAATGCCATTCCGAAAAACAAAATTAAATGCAAATATTTAAATTATTTGCGTTTCTGCTTTAGATCATATTTGCACACGTGAAATTTGTATAGATGAGGATAACTGAAGGAAATACAGTAGGAAAAACCTTTGTTGGTGACTAATTCTAGACTTCTTCAAAGCATTTTACTGTCATGTTAATTTTTTAAACCAAGCAATTTTCCACTCTTTTAAATACCACTGAACCAAAGCCGCTGACATTTAATTTTTCACTCTGGCCATGTTGTTCAGAGATGCCAGTGTAAGATGTAGAAATAAATGGCTCAAATTCTGCACGTATAACTGTAGCTTAGAATAATAGAAAAGGGTTGCAGTACTTGTTATTTTAATCTGTTGTTCCAAAGAAAAAGAACATCACATAAACTGATCCAGAACAGTGTGAAATCTGTACCCCAGAAGGTTAATCTCTCAAGCAAACTAAACCTGGGGATTGTGCAGATTTGCTATAGGTTAAAAAAAAACCCCACTACTCTAAATAATCTATAAGGCTCTGAGAATGAAGTATGGAATCATGCCAAGGAATGTTTCAGAGTAAAATTCCACGAACTGAAGATGAATTCATACCTAGAGGATATTAGTAAGGTCAGCTCATTTCTTGTAGAAAATGAATTCTAGTGAGTGATGAGAGGTATAATCTTCCTATCAGAAGTGATTCAAAGTCTTTACTTTTTCAAAATCCATCTTTCCTTTTTTTATAAGTAAGTTGCCTTTTTTTTTTTTTTTTGGTAATCCACTTGCAGAAGAGGATATCCCCCCCCTTCTCCCCCCCCTTTTTTTACAGAGCTTGCAAAGCTAACCTTACAGACTTAACCATTAAAACAGTTCTATGTAGTTTTTGCCTTCAAGCCTCAGTGAAAGCCAAATGCTACCTAGTGTGAGATATTGCAATCATATCTCGGGTCACTGGCTGAAAAGTGTTTTCAGATGAAATTGACACTGCTGGTGCCTCTTTGAAAAGCCTTCATAGCTGGGTTTCATGTACCTCTGAAACTGCATCTTCTTTTACTGTTCCCAACACAATTATGGTCTCTTCCTTAGACTCTGCTCTCAATACCTACAGCACCTACTTTGTATATAAAGTACAAATCATTATGGTCAGACGTGGGTTTTAGCAGGTTCTGACCAGTTCTGGAGAACCGGTAGTGGAAATTTTGAGTAGTTCGGAGAACTGGTAGTAAAAATTCTGGCTGGCCCCACACTCATCTATTCTCTGCCTCCCAAGTCCCAGCTGACCAGGAGGAAATGGGTATTTTGCAGTAACCTTCCCCTGGATTGGGGAGGGAATGGAGATTTTACAGTATCCATCCCTTGCCACGCCTACCAAGTCACGCCCACCAAGCCATGCCACACCCACTAAGCCACACCTACAGAACCAGTAGTAAAAGAATTTGGAACCCACCACTGATTATGGTAAATATTTACATGTATTTACACAATTTTGAGGCTGGATGTACTTCTTCCTGATACCCATTTTTCTTCTATTTTATTGGACTTCTGGAAGAGGTGTTTAATATTTCTCACTGGATTTTTCTTATTGGGATTCTTCAGGATAGAAACTTTTTGGAAGATGATACTTATTTATGTACTAGATGTGAGGTGTTCTGTTTAAAATCAGGCTCTAGAGAAGAGTTGGGATTGTTGCTGATGTACTGTTCCCCTGCTGCCCAGAATCACCATGCCTACCTTGCTGGATTCTGTCATTGGGCTTGTGATGGTGGTTAGGGATTTCAATCTGGTGCCAAGTGACATAGAGTTCAGTACGAATGGATGAATGAATGAAAGGCCTTCACAGCAATTATGGATTTAACCTGTGTCATCATTGGCCCAACACATATTGGAGGTCAAACACTAGATCTGGTTTTTATCCTGGGTAGTTGTGACATGATCCACTAATGGAGGACATTAATAACACTGTATTGAGATAAGCAGATCACTTCTTTTGGCTTGTCATTGCCAACCTATTCCACGGACCATTTGATCAGACTGCTCCCAGGAACTGATGGATCCTATGGGTTTCCAGTGGGAATTTTCTCTGAAGATTTAATAGGAAGTTCAGCTGTGGCTTTGACCACTGCCTGGAATTAGTGGATGCCTAGTGCCTTGAAACACATCATCCTACTTCCTGTGCTCTAATTCTGGGACACATATTGGTTTGTTTAGGATCTCCAGGAGGTGAAGTGTCAGAAGAGAACCTGTAATGCTGATAGAGGAAGACTTTAGGTTGTGGTGATAAGGGCACTGAAATTACACTATTTCCCCACCCTTGTTGTATTCATCAATAACCACCCAGTTGCCCAGTTTAGTGTGATAAGTAGGGACTTGGTCATAGGACCATCTGCAGAGCTTTCGTGAGGAATATTCTAATGGGTAAAGTCACTCAGACTTTACATGAAACCATTGGGTTTCATCTTCAAACTGGTTGTTTAGTATCACCAGTATGCTGATGTTACCCAATTACATCTCTCAACCCCAGGCTAGTCACATGAAGCTCCTGGAAACTGAATGAAGTGCCTGGAAAATGAAGTGCCTGGAAACTGCTGACATGGATGGGAAGAACTTTAACTTTAACTCAATCCTACCAAGACTGAATAGCTATGGGTACAGGGCTTCTGGGTACATTTTATTTTCAACCTTCATTGGGATAGCACCTCCCCTGCATTGTGGGGATGTTCAAGGAGTCGTAGCTCCTGTTCACTCAGCAGGTAATGGCTCATGCCAAGAAGGCCTTTCATATGTCATACCAGTTGAACCCTTTCTTAGATAAGATAGTCATATATTCTCTAATTTTCTCACAGCTCAAGTATTGCACAGCCTCCTACATGGGGCAGTCCTTGAAGAACATCAAAGCTTTAACTAATCCAGGACTGTGGGCTGTGATGGGCATGTCTCTATATATGTCTGTGACGCCTCTGCTCTGCAAGCTTCTTTGGTTGCCAGTTTGCCTCTAGGGATTATTCAAAGTGATGATTATAATGTACAATAAATAGCCTAATATTGAATAAGACCTAGTTATTTGAGGTAGTTCCTATCCTGAGTGATGTCTGCCTCCATCTGACACATTGAGATGCTCCAGTTTCTTTTCATTAAACTATGTCATCTATTGGGACCCAGGAAGTGCACTTTCTTTGGAATGAAGTCCCAATGGCTTCTACACTATTGTCATTCCAGAGGATTATAAACATCTGGCTGTTCTCCTCGGTCTTTGGTTAGGCTGGCTGGAGATCCTTCTATTGGAAGTTAGACATTAGAAAGATATTTGGGGTATCAGCCACATTTGCCATCTTATTCCTCTTTCTTGTTCTTCTATTCTGGTTTGGTGGTGGTGTTTGTTGCTTCCTATTGTATTTTATACCGTTTAGTGTTTCATGAGCCACCCAAAGTCATTAGGAATTGGATTATTGGACAGAATTAAATCAATTCAAATATAAAATATGTATTATACATATTGCACATCTCTTGCAATATTGGAAAGACAGATAATAAATTATTTTAGTAAAAAAACTTATTACCTTAGTGTGTGTGGGATGTTGTGCAGAATTCTGGCCTAAGTATTAGATATAACATCCTACTTAATCAGCCTTCTTCCTAACTGTTTCTGTATGTTTTGTTGCCACTTTTCCTGAGGTCGTGAGTAAATTATCTGTTGAGGGCTGATGCCAACATAAAGTGAGAGTGACTCACTTGTTTAGGAGGAAATGAGACAATGCCTGTCAAAGAAAGCAGGTCTGGACCAAACCAGCCCTCCAAAGGAGATGCATGCATAAGAGAAGGAGAAGTAAGAGGGCTGAGAAATCACAGCTGAAGTCTGAAGTAGGAGACATAAAGGCTGCAGAGTCAGGAAAACAATCAGTTGTTGCATCAACCGATTGTCAACTATCACATGAAACTGATATACAGTATTGCTGCTACCAGAGAACATACAGTATTGCTGCTCCATCCAAAGTTATGTGCAGGATTACGAAAGCAAACATTGTTGAACTTCATTCCTTGAACTCTAGCTATCATGGCCAATGGAATGCATATCTCAAAGACTGCAGGTTGTTATCAAGAGTTGCCATGTCTTTGCTTCAGTTCATCCCTATCATCTTTTTATACAAAATATTGGCACAGTAGAAAGGAGAAGAACATAAAAACTCAGGACAGGAAGGAAAGTTTTGTGTTAGTAATAAGACTTTAGTGTTAACAAAGATCTCCATATTTATTGTCTGTTTTTTGAGTGCCTTCAGATCAATGTTGACTACTAGTTGACTACTGGACAAGCCTATGCAGTTTTCTTAGCAGTGTTTTTCAGAAGTGGTTTGCAATTGTTTGTTTCCTAGGGCTGAGATTGAATGATTGGCCTATGGTCTAATCCTGAAGCAGGATTAGAATTCATGGTCTCTTGTTTTCTATCCTGATGCTTTAACCAGTATACTAAATTGCCTTTCTCTTCTCCATATCTAGCCCCAAAATATTTCTTTCTATCACTAGTACTAATTAACCCTATCTCTAAATATTACCTGGCTATTCTGTTTTTCCTGCATGGCAACAATAATGTTTAAATGAAATAGAATGTATGATGCATAAATCTAGGCTGCTAATCTGTGATCTTAATGTAGAAACTAAATCCTTCTATAAAAAAGGCAACAATTTATAAATGGAACAGTAACTCTATTAAACACTGCTGGAAAACTTTACATATTAAAACTATTCATTTGCTTATAGGAAAAAATAGATATTTGTCTTCCTTTCCAGAAACATTGATCAATAAACCTGGGTACAAATGGCCTTTTGAAAATCTCTGTCAAATTGTTAGGCAGAGAAATTGGATGGAGATTTTGCTGATTTTTTTCAGAGAAAGAAAAAAAAATCTCCCAAAATTTTGCAAGTTCCTATCTGGAATCTCCCCTTGAATTTAATCATAAGAACTACTACCCCTGGAGCAGGGGTGAAATCCAGCAGGTTCTGACAGTTCTGGAGAAAAGGTAGCAGAAATTTTGAGCAGTTCGGAGAACCGGCAAATAGCACCTCTGGCTGGCCCCAGAGTGGGGAGGGAATGGGGATTTTGCAGTATCCTTCCCCTGGAGTGGGGTTGGAATGGAGATTTTGCAGTATCCTTCTGCTTCCACACCCACCAAGCCACGCCCACCAAGCCACACCACACCCATCAAGCCACGCCCACAGAACGGGTAGTAAAAAAAATTAGATTTCATCACTGCTCTGGAGGGATGATTGTGCAAATAAGGATTGAAGACTACTTAGCTACCTAGTAACTAAACAAGGACAAGGACATTTCACTTATGAGAATTTCTTGGTAGTTCTCTTCTTTAAAATAATTTTTAAAAAGATATTAGAAGTTTTAAAAAAGATTAAAAACTAGTACAAATTATACATAGTAAAAAAGAAAAAGAAATGAATGAAAAAGCTAAAAGAGCCACAGTGGTGCAGTGGTTAGAGTGCAGTATTGCAGGCTACTTCTGCTGACTGCTGCCTGTCTGCACTTTGGCAGTTCGAATCTCACCAGGCTCAAGATTGGCTCAGCCTTACATCTTTCTGAGGTGGGTAAAATGAGGACCCAAATTATTGGGGGCAGTATGCTGACTCTTTAAACTGCTTAGAGAGGGCGGTAAAGCACTGTGAAGCAGTATATAAGTCTAAGTGCTATTGCTATTGCTAAAAGTTCAAGAAAGAAAAAAAGAAAAGAAAAAGATTTTTTCTTTACAGCAATTATAAGTATAATTCTCTATTATTTCCTGTATATAAAATGCTTCTTGTGTTGAGAGCCACAAAGATGTTTGGGGCACAACCTGTATTTTTATCTATTCCATATTCTCCAAAAGGCACATCAAATATAATGATTTCTAAAATTCATATTAACCTTGACTTTGTCATACCACAAATATCCATGCCACCCCAATGTCAGATCATGACCTTTTAAGTCCAAAAATTCCTCAGCAGCATCCAGTCTTTCATCCAAATCAAACAAGAAGCAATCACATACAATTTCAGATCCTCCTCATTTCTTTGCATCTTGTAACACTTCATATTTAACTTAGGTTCTTCCCCTGCTGTGCCAATTCCAATATATCCTTTTGCACTATTTAAATAGTGCATTCTAGGCAAGATGTTCATTTTTTTATTACAGAAATTCTCTTTTCTAATGAAAATCACAGTTTTTCCCATCTTAACATATCTGTTTAAACTTCATTCCATATCTTAACATGGTTATTTTGAAATAACCTACAATTCATATTTGTCCTAATGATACCCAGATATTTTACTTTCTTCTCAGTCTTGATCCATTTTATTTATCAATTCTGTTTGATCTTCTATTTCTGTGTTTTTGTTAACATCTTCATCTTCTACTTGTTGGTCTTAAAACCTGCAAAAGCACTAAATTATTTTTTCCTTTTCCCATTAATGTTTCAATTCCCTTTAAAGGTTCTTCCAGAACGAACTCTAAGTCATCTGCAAAAGCCCTTAACTTTTAAATTTCTTTTTTGAGCTTTATTCCCACAACTCTCTTCTCTTTAGTATTTCAAGAACCAAAATAAAGAAGGGAGGGGATAGTGGCTATCTTTGTCTTGTTACTCCTTTGTATTTTATAAGACTCGTATTAATGATATTAAGCCCCATGAATAAATTCTTGCAAAATTATTTTCAATTTCATCAGTCAGAATTGTTATAAACATAGTTATCAGTAATGATATTGGTCTATACTTTCTTGTTCAAATCAAATCTTGTCCCTCTCTGGATATTAATGCTATATTGGCCTCTTTCCAGCTGTCTGTCAACTTTCCTTCTGTATGATTGAGTTCATTATGTTCTATAAAGGTTGTAAAAGTTCATCATCAAAACATTTATAATAAGAATCTAATAATCCATCTGATCCAGGCACTTTTCCTACTTTAATCTTTTATAGCTTCAGAAACTTTCCTTATTGTTATAGGTCCATCCATAATAATCTGTTTATCCTCTGTAATGCTCGGTAAATTTTATTTCTTTAAATATTCATCTATTTTCTCCAGAGAGATGTCACTTGCTTTCTATAAGTAAGAATAATATTGATAATAATACTGAAATCTTTTTTGCATGGTTCACTATCCATTAACACAATGACTCCCTTTTGTAGTTTTAATATCATTTTCTTTTCTTTTTCTTTTTGTAATCTATATGCCAACTACCGGTACATCCCTAGTTTGTTTGCAAACTCAGGTTTTTTTCCTTTGCATAGTTCATTTTTATTTCCATTTCTCTTAACAGAAATAACTGTCATTGTAAAAGTTTAATTTGTTGAGAAATATTTATTTTCTCTGGAAGTTTTTTAAAATTCTCCTTTTCTTTCTATCTCAGCCAAAATAGCTTGTGTTTTCCCTTACCTCTTTTTTTGAGTTCACTAAGCAAATTCTGTTTCATAATCAAATTAAATCATGTCTGGTAGGGGAAAAAATCTGGCACTAGTTATATAATATTCTTTCCATGACATAATAGTTCCCAATTTAAGTAATTTTCTAGACAGCATCATTCAAATACAGAGTTTTACCATACATGCAAAAATCCTTTTCCAACTTCTCAGTTTCACAATAACACATGATGATGCCAATCAAAATACCTTAAAAAAAAGGAGAGGGAAGAGGGAATGGCCTTGAAGGAGAGAGGAAGGGTCACTATCAATGCAATGATCAGACAAGTAAAGCTGGAGTCCATTCCAAGATACTATTTTGAGTAAATATCTCAGGCAAGTCCATCTCTGCTTCACACTCAGATAAAGGGAAGGAAGGGGAAAGTACATCCAGGCTTGCACATTTCTGTTACTATTGTTGTTACAATGAAAGTAATCCTGATTTAATTGACATTGGTTTGTTATATTGGTGTATCTTATAGGGCTGCTAAGGGAGGTCTTCAATGTATGGACAAAAAAAATTAATATGGCAGCCACAACTGTATCAAGCTCTGCTGTTTTTAATATGTGTAATATACATAAAATTAGTGTTCATTTTTTGTACCATATCCTATAGATGCCCCTGGAAGCTCTTCATAATTTCTGAAGCAATTTTGATTTTTGCATTCTTCAGGCACATCTTAAGCAGCATGTTGGCCTGTCAAGTCATTTTCTTGACTGCTGGAATTTCCTGTCACAGAATAGAGTAAGCAAACCAGCCAGTCTTATAATGGAGTCTCCACTTCTCTTGAAGATTTGGTAATTCCCTCGTACCTCTAGTTCAGGTTCAGCTTTACTGGAGATAGATCATATTGCCACATTGATAATGTTGAAATTTGGGGCCAGTGAGGATGATGCAAGGAAAAAGCACAATAGCTATAGGGGAGTTAGGAATGATTTGGAGTCCCCATAGATTGTAGGGAGCAAAACTATTTTGCTATGCCTAACAATATTTTAGGAAAGTACTAATGTTATGGTGCAAATCATTACTAGGGTATGATCTATTCATACAGAGCTATTCTTTGCAACCCCCAAATGGAGGAAATGTGTCATGTAGTTGCTAGGAGTTCAAAACGACTTGATGGCACCTAAGCAATCAACCAAAATCTAGTACTTCCTCTACTTTGTTTCAGCTAGCCAGCAAGAGTGCAAAATCAGCATTCAGATAGTGCTCTACTTCCTCCATCACCACGGCTGCTATATCAATATTGTTTTGTAGTGTGTATAGAATATAAAAGCTGTATTTTGAACCCATTGGGCAAAATGTGGGAAGAATAGCATGATAGAACCATGCTTAGCATTCATGAGGGAGAGGGAGATTTGTGAAGCCAGAAAACAATGACAATTTCTACAAATGGGAAACCACCAGACATCCCATAATTCCAAGGAAAATGTGATTCTGTCTTTGCAGCCTTTTCTAAAGCGTTGCAGCTGAGCTGGATGGTAGTCAGCTCATTTGCTGAAGATCTGCCCAAGACTGACAGCATTGTAAGGATACGGGACACAGCAACTATCACAGAGTGGTCTAGCTCATGTGTTTGGAAGGGCTTTTAATTAATTCAGTTACTCAATAGCCAGTTTCCTCCCATCAATCAGGAAGGGGGGGGGACCGTTTCCATCCCTCCTTAGAGGAAAAGAGCATATTCCCATGATGTTCTGCCTTCTGAGAAAAGACACTCTTAGCTCCAAAGGGCATGCAACATTCTTCATTATGGCTTAAAAATGCTGTTGCTTCAGAACCCAGAGGCAGACATGGATGGGAAATGTGATGCAGCCTGGTCAGCACAGCCTCAGGAAATGAATCAAGAACATCAGTGTGTGTGTGGGTGCATGTGTATATGAAGAAAACCATACTACACAACAAAATATGTCTAGCCAGAAATGATGGCATTAAGAATTCATTGCTGCTTCTGTATTTAATTTTCCACCCCAGTGCTCTGTCTTGCTTCTTTCGCCCAGGCTCTGGATTCTGGCTGACAAAGCAGGAGGGAAGAGATTGGGATACTGGCCAGAAGGCCAGGCCAGGTCAGCATCTGAATCATTGCAGGCACACAGGTATGGCTCTAAGGATGTGAAGGGAGCAGCAGAGTTTGCAAATGGGAAAGAAGAGACCTGGTTGCTGGCCTTTAGCTTGCTTTGAGTAACATCATGATGGCTGCCTCTTGATTTTAATTTAGCTAGACCTAGATTTACCACCCAGGCTTTGGGAAAGGGAAGGAAAGAATCCAGATAAGCAACAAAGAGCCGTTTCCTCTCATACATGGTATTCATCTCACCTTGCATGACTACAATGCTAATTAGAGCAAACGTGAATGATTCGTTATATTTCTAACTTGGAAGTTAGGAGGTAGGATGTAGCTTATCATATTTTAGGGACGATGGGTCTCCATGTAAGGGGTTCTGTGTCTGTTTTAGAGATGCGCAAGAGATGTGACCCAAAAGCTTTTCCTATGGCCCCTGAAATCTACAAAATTTGTTTTCAAATTGCAACAGTTAATTCAGAGAAGTAAAAATAATTAATTCATGACTGAAGAGTAATCAAATTGTCCACATTTAATTTTAACTGAATTCAGATAGAAAGGAGCTGACTATACGGGGTGATGCTCATTTCCATTTCAAGGCCATTGAGCCGTCAGTGTCTGAAGACATTTCCATGGTCATGATGTCACAGAGTGCTATTTCCTTCCCACCAAAGTGGTAACTATTTATCTACTCACATTTGCATGCTTTGGAACTGCTAGGTGTGCAGGAGCTGGGGTGAGGACAGGAGCTCACCCTGTCACATGGCACTCAGGTCTCGAACCTGTGCTGCCAGCTTTCCAGCCAACAAGCCCAGCGTTTTGTTGGCTGAACCACCATACTGCCTTTTTATGTTTTATGTTCACTTTTTGGTGTATCCATCAAAAGCCAAGGTGGCCCTTAGCCTAGAAAAAAATGTACCGTTGTTTGCTCTGAAGGGGCAAAGAAGAAGGGGGAAAGCTGCAAGCCTTACAGAGGGACATTCTTGGAAGCAGGCTGACCAGTTGCATAAACTCCTTATGGTAATTCTAGCTGTTCCACCATGACTGGTGAGTGTAAAATGTCTGTTCAAAACATAGTGATTCTTCTCTATGTGTATCTACATTCAGATGTTGTGTGTTATGCCTTCCAAATGGAGTAATGTCCTCGGTCAAGACAAATATTTTGCTATCATGTTCTGGAATAAGGAATTTCAGAAAGAGAACAGATATGCTGTTACCTGCTCACAGAGGTAACGTTAAAATGGCAGAAAGCAGAATTGAAGCAGGGGGGCCAAGAGGATAGTAGAAAAGAGTTCAGTCAAAAAAATTTTTTCTTGGCTCCCTTTTACTCCTTATTTTTTCTACTGTCCGTTTGTCTGGCTGATCTCTCATCTTTCTTTTTGTCTTTAGCACACAAACAGCCGCCGCAGAGATAATTGGTATTTTTTGACACCGTCTGTTGAGTGCTCCATGGCACAGAGCTGCCGGAATGAAGCTGTGATTCTGGTAATTAGGGCTAATTATAGGCTTCTGGGCTGTGTAAACCACATGGGCTCTGTAAGGATAATGCTCCCTCTTTTGGGGACCATTGTGGAGAATGGAGGGAGGGAGGAAAAGAAGAAAAGAAAGCTAGAACTAGAGACCATGGCATCAAAGGTGGGATGGGACCAAAGACTCTTACAGGTCACTTTATCCTGCGCCAGATGGAAACATCTGTATGTCATATGGATGTTTTTTGCAATGAGGGTGCCAAGCATTGTATAGTTGCCAACATCTAATCTGAAAAAGTTGCTTCTGGACCTCTTATGCTTGTGAGATCCAGCAAGTCCACTCTGATTTATCCAGATACAAAGACACAGCATATACTAAACGTCTTCCTGATGAAAAATACAAACATTTATGCAGATCAGAATTTGTGGGGTCCTTGGTGCTCTCTGTGTTTGGTTCAGCACTAAGAACCCCACAATTCAACTCTGAGCTACAAATATTCTCTTCTGTTGATACATCAGGATTTGGTAATTTTCTCATACTAACCATCTACTCTTGATGAGGGCCTTCCTGTAAAGTTATGGACAGGCATTACTGGAAGTCATACTTATTATATGATAAGCTTCCATTCAAGTGTTGTACACATGCTTTCATATGCTACTTTAGTTTTATATGTGAATTCTTAGAAAACTTGCTTTTATAGTATTTAAAAAATTGAAATTTCCAGACTTTCGGTTATTTATTATTACAAGAGCCACGGTGGCGCAGTGGTTAGAATGCAGTATTGCAGGATACTTCTGCTGACTGCCGGCTGCCTGCAATTTAGGAGTTCAAACCTCACCAGGCTCAGGGTTGACTCAGCCTTCCATCCATCCGAGGTGGGCAAAATGAGGACCCAGATTGTTGGGGGCAATTTGCTGACTCTGTAAATTGCTTAGAGAGGTCTGTAAAGTACTAGAGGTTTGTGAAGCAGTATATAAGTTTAAGTGCTATTGCCAATGATGTAAAAGTTACAGATCATCAGCAAAGTTATGTTTTCAACAGTGGGTTAATTGCCTTGGTAAAGTTACAATTTGATATTTAAACCAATGCCAGGAAGTGTGGTATACAGGTAACCCTCAATTTACAACCATTTGTTTAGTCAAGATTACAATAGCATTGTAAAAGTGACTAGTAACTATTTTCTCACACTTGTAGCATCCTCATGGTCATGTGAACAAAATTTGGATGCTTGACAACTGGCATGTGTTTATAACAGTTGCAGTGTCCCAAAGTCATGTGATCCCCTTTTGCAACCTTCTGACAAACAAAGTCAATGGGGAAGTCAGACAACCATCTTACTAATTTAACAACTGCAGTGAGCCATTTAACCACTGTGGCAAGAAAGGGTGTAAAATGGGGCAAAACTCATTTAGCAACTCTCTTCCTTAGCAACAGAAATTTTGGGCTCAATTGTGCTTGTAAGTGAGGACTACCCGCATTCATTTTCTGCAGATCAAAATTTCCAGTAAAGGTACCTAGAATTCTGAATTTTGTTTTTCTTGAGGTAAGAAAAAAAAATCTCAATTTTTTTGACAAGCCAATGAACTGGGAGCCAACAAATGTAGTCCTAGCATGCTGCCATCAAACATAAGGCGCCTGTTAACAGCTAATTCATTTCTTAAAGCATGGGTATAATTGGTTGCAAGTGAAATAGCATCATTCCTAGTGCTGATCCCTGGAGAATACCACAGCTTTCTTTCTACCAATGTATGAACTCTGTTCCAAGACACAGTGTCATTTTCTTGTACTCAGACTTATGTACCCTTCATCCCAAGTATCCGTCTTTTCTTATGTCTCTTTATTTTCACATATCCTCTGATTGGCTCTGAAGGTAGTCTTGAGATAGGATGAGATAGAGATTTCTATTTGGGTTTCATTTTACAGTTTCATTAGGAGAAAAATAAGTTACACACCAAAACAATACATTTCTGCACTAGTATTTGCATTAGCTGGGCAGTCATAGCAACATTGGATTCATGGAAATTCATGTGAATTTTGATTCATTGATTACAATCCATTGATTTGGAATCTGATTTGTCCTTTTTGAAATCCACAACTTGCGGGCCTGCCAAGAATCTAGTTTATACTGTACTTGGGGTCTGATAAATGTTTCTGCTTTATTGGTCTTTACTGTTTGATTTTTTTTTCCTGAGTAGCTACTTGCATTTTATTGTGATGTATAATGTTGATTGTTGGTTTTTATTGCTCTCTTTATATTCTTGGGTATCTGCAGTTTTGACCCTATTTGTGTTGTTACTTTAAATTGAGTTTCTTTTGTTTTTTGATTTTAAAAACAAAACTTTATTAAATATATAAAAAATAAAATATTATACCATGTATATACAAGATACATATATATTAATACAAACATAAAAAGAAAGAGTGACTTTGGTCACACGTTCATTATCTTATTAACGGTGCATATTTGTTAATTGTTATTATCGTATAGAATTTTACCTTTACTCTCATTTCTACGAGTAATCCAATCATACCACCTATTCCATGCTATATAACATTTTGAGTCTACCTTATCCTTCATTTCAAATGTTAGTTTGCCCATTTCCGCAGTTATAGATTTTTTGAGTTTCAATTCACTTTAAACTGAGATTTTAAAACAATAACATTCTGTAGGCACATTGAGCATAGGATATAAGAAATAACAGATGAGGAAGTGCTTTTAAAATAACAAACAGAAATGCCAATCTGAATAGAATTACTCATGAGTAAGCACATGCAGTCAACATCTCAATTACGCTCTTGATGCAAGTTAACTAAGTAATCATAAGTAAAGCTGAACAGTCTATTTCAGTCAATACATCAGCATATCTGCTTATATCTGACAATTTATGTTCATTAATGAATTGGCATGTTCAATACCAGGCATACATATAAACTGGTATTCTCATCAATAAGCAGGTTTTTGGGAGAAGGAACTTGTCAGAATAGAGCTGGAAGGGACCTTAGAGGTCTTCTAGTCCAACCCCCCTGTTCAAGCAACAGACCCTATACTTCATCATATACTTCACCAGGTCACAGACATGGAGTTGTCTCCAGCCAAAGTATTATGAACAGTTTCAAATGACAGAGCAATTATAGAGTTGTGCAAGACTTTGAGAGATGCTTCAATACGATAAAGCTGTGATCAAATCACCTGAACAAGATTTATGAAGGAAAAGTCATACTATATCGTTTTAGTGCCACAAATCAGATTGGGTGTCTGAACATTGTTTCACAGATTTGACAACTTTGTGCTTCATTTGGGGTTATTATAGTGGGGTTCTGACTTCACTGTTATAGACGTTGAAGGGTATCTAAGTAGTATGAATGGTATCAGGGGTGGGTTCTAAATTTGTTTAGAACAAATTTGGTTCTGTGGGCGTGGCTTATTTTGTGGGCGTGACTTGATGGTCATGTGACAATTATTTAGGATTTAGCAGAGGTACTGGTCTACCAGGCTTTTAACTGCCTGCAGAGCTGTATCGGTCTACCCATTTGTTCTTGGAGCATCATGTATTTTTGCAGGCACTGGTCTACCCATTTATTTTTGCAGGCACTGATCTACTCATGTATTTTTGCAGGCACTGGTCTACCCATTTATTTTTGCAGGCACTGATCTACTCATGTATTTTTGCAGGCACCACTCTACCCATTTATTTTTGCAGGCACCACTCTACCCATTTGTTTTCTTTTAACACTGATCAGCTGTAAGGTGGCCCTTTGAAGCCCCACGGCAAGAGTTTAAACAGTTTTTTTCCCTCTAGCCATCAGCTGGGACTCAGGAGGCAGCAATAGATTGGGGGTGGGGCCAAATAAAGGGCAAGAATAACGCAGGGGTGGGGGGGCGGAGGCCCCCAAAACCGGTTTGGTGATGTCATATCGTCACCGCTACCTGCTCGGTGGAACCGGGCCAAACCGGGAGGAACCCACCACTGAATGGTATGATACAGATAACTGGCTAATGAGTTTTGCTCTCACATCAAACTCTTTGCATTTTAGAGATCTTTTAGGGTGGTAAGGCTAATATCACTTTGGGCTCCATTCATTTTCTCTGTACTCAGGGTTGTTTCTTTTTTAACATGCCTCTTGTATTAATGGAATGTTCCATTTTTGTGTTGATCCTGCCAGCCAAATTGGGAGTTCATCTCAGCCCTCAGCATTCTGAATATGAACCCAAGACAGATCCATCCAATATGCACTCTTGGGTCATACCTTACTTTTATATTCTACAGACATGATCGGAAGAGCTTTATGTTGCTTGAAATTCAGGGAATTAGACTAGGCCGACACTTAGAAAACCAAATAATTTCTGCTTTTAAGAATAAAGAGTGACAGGAATACAATTATCATTTTTTGCTCTGCCAGGGACATCATGATTCACTATACCCCTATACCAGCCTGCTTCTATTACCTCTGCTGGGTATTGCTAGTATGTGGCAACCTGACATAACTCATCCTTTTCAAACGAAAGCCTAAGTCTGCCAGTGTGTTTTGATTAGTCTGACATTCAACCACTTGTCAGTGATAGAAGTCATTTCCTAGGGGGATCTGCCTTGGCAAACAGTTGTGCTAAGCTGGAACCCCAGAAATCAGTGGAAGCAAAACTAAATCATAAGGAGAAGTCATGGGCATTTTCCAGTGATATCCAAAGCTAACTCTCTAGAAAAGCAAGTGAAAATATCAGAGTTTTTTTTTTTTTTTAAAGTGACTACCTGCATGGATTCTGTCAGTATAGCGTAGGTTCAGAGGTGGGTTTCAGCAGGTTCTAACCAGTTCTGGAGAACCAGTAGCGGAAATTTTGAGTAGTTCGGAGAACCAGTAGTAAAAATTCTGACTGGCCATGCCCCCATCTATTCTCTGCCTCCCAAGTCCCAGCTGATCTGGAGGAAATGGGGAATGTGCACTAACCTTCCCTTGGATTGGGGAGGGAATGGAGATTTTACAGTATCCTTCTCCTGCCACGTCCAGCAATCCATGTCCACCAAGCCATGCCATGCCCACCAAGCCATGCCCACTGAACCAGTAGTAAAAATTTTTGAAACTCAACATTGCGTAGGTTCCTTGGTGGATAATGTAAAGCAGGGCTCTCCAACCTTGGCAACTTTAAGACTTGTGGACTTCAACTTCCAGTCTGGGAGTTGAAGTCCACAAGTCTTAAAGTTGCCAAGGTTGGAGACCTCTGATGTAAAGGATGCTATGCCTTGCCTAATCCCTGCTCAGAGGCATCTCTTGGAGACAGAGCTGTCATAAAAGTTATGGTGCATCTGCAATCATGCAATCAAAGCCCCACCCTTTTGATTGGGGTTTTGGGTGCCATTTTGACTTTTTTTTTTTTAAAAAAAAAGCCTATTCACAGATACTCTGTTTCTACTGTTCTATTTTAAAAGATGTGTGTGAGGAATATGAAGCATTTTGATGTCTCCCTATTGCAGCCTATGGATGATTTTTTTTTAATCAAATCTCAAAGCAGCTCAAATGGAATCAGTTAACCTTCAAATCTCAAACGGCAAATTTGAATGAAATAACTGCGGTATTTGAATTTGAATCTCTAATTTGAATCAAATCAAAGCAGATTGGAGCTGGCTGAATAAATTGTTAGTTTAATTCCAATATTTATTTCAGTACATTAGATTTCCGTACACCTTCGTCTTTAGTGATTACCTGGCTTCAGAGCCAAAGAATATTGGAGAGAAAAACTATTAGGTACTTATATGAGTGGGATTTATGTAGAGACCCCTAGCCCACTCTAACTGGTGGCAATTCTCAGGAGGAATACGTTTCAACTACCTGGTCTTTTGAGTTGAGATAGAGGATTGCCTCTTGATCCCTGTTCAAACAAAGCATGCTCAGTGCTTTGCCACTGAGCTACAGCTTCTCCCATAACATGTAGGCAGCTATAAAAAGAATGAGCTAGAAAAGCAATGGACATAACTGAAATTAATAACACAAATACTGCTGGCATGAGGTATGTTACTTTCTGTCCCAGGAAGCTAGAAACATGGGCTGTGGTTTTTTTATTGGAAAAACTTAAGAGGCATTTATTACAAAGACAAAACTTTCTCTTTTAGCCACTAGCTGTGTCCAGAATAGATGTGAAAAATGTTAATATATTGGTGACAAAATCAACACTTGTGAGAAAGGCAGGTAGAGGATAGGATCTGTCTGGAGATCCCAAGTTAGAGCCAAGATGGATGGTACTAGCCTTGGATAGCAGGCTGTAAATTGGGCCTTGTCAGCCTCTTATCTCTCTCTCTCTGTCACCTTAAGGACCTGAGTAGGGACAATATTTGAAACAGAAGATCATCATCTTTTGGAATTGATGAAACAATGCAAAGCTTAGAAATCTCTGAGCTGGGGAAATGGCTGAAAGAGAATTGGACCTAACTATGGTGCACTGAAGTTAGATTTAGAAGTGATGGAAGAGAGAGTGCTTCTTTCTCTATGCTCTGATTGGCAACGACTCCCCAGGATTTAGCCTATAGGTTACTAGATTTGTATGCTTTAATTCAGGAACACAATACCCTTTTCAAAGTGAGGGTCATAGTTTACTTTTAAATGGCACATTGAAGATTCAATCCCCCAAAGACATAGTACTGAAACAAAGAAATCAGCTGGTCAATGAAAAATACCCTAAATGTAATCTCATTACATTCCTAATATTTCAATAATATTTCTGTTTGTCACATGAAAAATTAGTGACTGATGGCAATCCTGAAGGGGTTCTGGGAGCCATATATGGTTCTGGACAATTAAGTAACTTACCCATTTTGATTAACTATGCTAAGGTTTGTGTCTGGACCGTCCCACTGTTTCCATCTCACTGTTTCCACCACTTTTGTCCAGCGCTCCGGCAAATGCATTCACATCAGCCCATAAAGATTGAACTTGACTCAGACAGAGAACAAGTGCTAACATTCCAAAGCAGTTAGATGATAACAAAGGAGAAACTTAAAAGTTTCTCCTAGGAGCCTGGATAGCTCAACAGACAGAGCACTATAATTTAACACCAGTTGTCTGCAATTAAAGTAAGATCGAATCTTGCCAGGCTCAAGGTTGACTCAGCCTTCTATCCTTTCTAAGGTAGGTAAATTGAGGACCCAGTTTGTGGGGGCAATAAGCTGACTTTGTATAAATATATAAAAGTATGAAGGCTATTGCTTAACGCACTGTAAGCCGCCCTGAGTCTCCGGAGAAGGGCGGCGTATAAATCAAATTTTTTAAAAAAAGTATTTTAAAGTATATCTCAATCTTAATAGCAGTTCCCAGATTTCCTGTAATCTTCATTTAAAAAAAGGAAAAGAGAGAGTGAGAAAAAACCTTTTACACTGTCAACATTTAGCAAGACTGGATGAATTGGTTCCTTCCAACTCATACGCGTTAAGATTCTGTGATCTATATTTATCTCTCTGAAAGAAATATTACATCCAATGCCATCTATTGATTTTGAAAATGTATTCCAGCCTAAAACATACAAATGCCAAATGAAGTGGTAAAGATAGGAAACTACTCCATCTTGGATAATCACAATCCAAGCTGGCAATTAGTCATCTCTTAAACATTAACAAAAACCATTATCAAATCTATTCTTCAAAATGTTAATTGTAATGCAAATTGACTCCATTCAACATTAAAAAAAAATCCACTATGGCTTCTGTCTGTCCTTAGAGGATTCACCATATACTGTATCAGCACTAAAATTTTGTATGCGTGGTTGAGTAGAAAGTTCTCATATTTTTATAGTCACATATTTTTAGAACATTGTCGTTTACCTGACTAAACTGCTGGCTCTTTTGAATATATAACGGAAAGTGATTCTTTGAGATTTCATTTGTTAATCTTTCAAAGTGATATCTGGGAACACCAGGTGTTTTAACATGGGGCCTTTTGCAAATAGAATTTGGAGACTTCCATTGAACTAAAATAGTTTGAACTCTTTTATCCAGAACCCCAATGTTTCTGTCTTCACGAAGCCATGGTGGCACAATGGTTAGAATGCAGTCTTGCAGACTAATTCTGCCAGCTGCCAGCAGTTCGATCCTGACCGGCTCAAGATTGACTCAGCCTTCCATCCTTCCAAAGTTGGTAAAATGAGGACCCAAATTGTCGGGGACACTATGCTGACTCTAAACCACTTAAAGAAGGCTGTAAAGCACTGTGAAGTAGTATATGAGTCTATGTGCTATTGCTATTCATCACTGGGGCTGCGTTGTTCATGCCTGATTTCAGCATTATACAGAAGGCATACTTTTGCAAATTTCTACAGTTTTGTAACATTTTCCATCATGGACTAGAAAAAAAAATATATATCCTGTAAGAATTTTTTTAAAAAAACCCTCACAGTTTTAATAGTTAGCCTTGTCTGCATTGCAGTAAGCCATAATAGTTATGTTTGGTTTGGTATCTTTGTTTTTTTTTTATTGAAAAAGTTTTTCAAATACAGATTTTTCCCCCTTTTTTCCCCCTCCTCCCTAACCCCCCTCCCACTCCCTCCCCCTGTGGCTTCTCCAGAATAAAACCAAATTAATAACAGATTATATAATACTTTACCATCCTTTTTACTCCACCCCCCATATGCTGACCCTTTCTTTCTAACAATATTATCCCCATTATACTATACATTTCAAACCAACATTCAACTGTAAAATTATATAATAAATCCTAATTTGGCAATTTCAACTCATAATCTATCCACTTCCTCCTCCCCCATACATATATCTCTTAATTCAAATCTTTTACGTATATTAATATAACATAACATCCCTTTTCCTAAACTAAACAATCAGTAAACTAGCCTATCTCCACCCACTTTCCTGCAGGTCTACCATACATAATATTTTCAATATCTTTGTTCTTCTGCCCACACCACTAAAAAAAATATTTCCATATATAGATAAAATCTTCAAATGACTTTAAGCTTGTAATCCATATGGTATCTTCTGTAATGTCTTTCAGCTGGATTGTTAATTCCATCACCCATGTTAGGGTAACATCAAATTCTAATTCCAACAGTATGTTCAGTATCTTCAATTACCATCTGCCCCCATCAATAATAAATGTTTTCGTATATAAAAAACCACCTGAGTGACTTTATATTTATATTCCATATAGTGTCTTCTGTAATATCTTTCATCTAGATTATTAATTCCAACCACCGTATTAGGGTAACAACCAGATCTTCTGCATGCCCCAGTCCCATAGTTCTCTTTGCCTTATAGTTCAGCATAAACATAATCCATTTGTCAAAGAGTCCAAAATAGAAAGTTCCAATCCACTCAGTTAAAGGCCATCTTCCACATCCCAGAAACACAGCACTGCAGAGATCTGTGACTCTCCTAAAAATAGTATAAACCAATACTTTGCTTCTGCTATATTTTCATGTTTTTAATCGTCTCTTAAGTAACTGGCATTACACTGTTGTTTAGTCTAAAAAATTTTATTTTTGTAGGACCTGTTTCTTCTTTTCTTAACTTTTTGTGGCTTAGATCTCCATCCTGGTTGCCTTTCTAGGAGTTGTATATCAACTGATTGATTTCCATGCTGGTTTGTAACTTGATAAGTCATCACATTAGAATCCAAAGCCGCCTCTCTTGTATTTATAGGTAATCCAACTACAACCTCTGAAGGAGAAACCATAAGCGGCTCGTCCACAAAAGCCTCTGTAACTTGTTGTTTTTCCATTACCTCCGCCTCCATCTGCTTAGCCTGGGTTTCAATCTCTTGCTGATTTTGCTTTCCTTTATTCCCCTCGCATATTATACATGGAGATGTTGAGTCCATTTTAAGAACCTTATAATAAAATTCTTCCGCTTTTTCAACAGTATTTAGTTGGTATCTTTCTCCTTGATATCTCAATATTATTCCAACTGGAGCATCCCACCTAAATGGGATGTTTTGTTTCTTTAGCTCAGTCACCAAAAAACCAAAATCCTTTCTATCTTTTAACATCTTGGGTGGTAGCTCTTTAAATATCCAAATCTTCCTTCCATACATTTCAAGAGTGGAGTTAAAAGACTTTTGCACAATATCATTTCTTATTCCTTTATCGGTAAAGTAAATCACACATCTCTAGGCAACTGCCTTTACTTTGCCACCCATGAATTTGTTCTGTAGGTCTTATCAATCTTACAGGATACCTCTTCAGGACTAACCTTTAAAATCCCAGCCAGAACTTCAGCAGACATCTTTCTCAAATCTTCTCTTTTATCTTCCTGTATTCCCCTAATTCTGACCGCAAATTCCATAAATCTGAATTGCATCATTATGACTTCATTTTCAATCCTTTGTTTTATATTATCTGCATTGTAAGTCTTGTAGTCAGCTTCCTTTATTTTTGGCTCTACTTCTGAGCTATTTTCTTGAATCATTGTTAAATCATTTTCAATTCTTTGTATTTTATTATCCAAATTATGAATCTTGTAATCAACTTCCTTCATATTAGACTCTATTTCTGAATTAAACTTTTCATCCATCTTTATCATTGCATCTAAGAAACTTATCATATGTTGCTTGAATTTATCATACTTTTGTTGAACCAACTCTTTAATTTCCTGTCTAAATTTTTCAAGGTTCTGGTTCACAATCTCATCATGTCTTGCCATCTTCTCCAATACAAATTGTGTTAGATCTTTAAAGCCATTCCTCTGCATCTGCAAACTCAAAACTTGCTCATGTGGTTTATGAATGGGGGAGCCCCTCCCCAGCTTGGTTGTCTGGCTTTGTGAGTTTTAACGCCATCTTGCCACACAAGCAGATTTTTTTTCCTTTTTTCCCCTTTAAAGAAGAAGACTTCTCTCCAAACATTATCAATATCAAGTCTCTAAGAGGGAAGAAGCATGAAATAAGAATTTTTCTCTTCACTTCTAGCCAGCACTGTTATCTCAGTTACTTTGTAACATATTAAACTAGTCAAACGGAAGGACTTTCGCTTTCAGCTCTTCTCAAGCCTCAGCCAGTCACCATTTTAAATTTTCTTTTTTTCCCCCTTCCACTCTTCTTTGCTTTTAAAGTCAGTCTTAGGGTTGTTAGAAGTACTTGCAATTTAGGGTCCCAGGTCCAGATTTCATCCTTCTTATTCAGAAAGTCTGTTAGTTTTCGTTGGTTGGTCTGGTCCCATTGCCTGGCTCTGCAAAGCGCAGAGTTCGCCCGAAGCCCGGAGCAGCAGCGAGGAGAATAGGGAGCCTCATCCTGCTTCCTCCCCAGAGGTAAAAAAGAACTCTGGGGACTTCGCAGAGGGCTCTACCTGCCCTCACCAGCTCTGTCTCACGTTTCCTTATGGAAACGGAGTTTTTCGAGCTGCCTTTCAGGTGTAAAGGCGGCTCTTTACGGGCGACGGGGCTGGCAGTCTCAAAGGACCGTCTGGCGGTGACAGAAGCCAGACCAGAAGCCGGTTTGGTATCTTTGTTAACCCAGTATTGAAACCATGCTTCATAATTTAGTATGTTGCAAAAATGTATGTAATTGTAGTTTATTCAATCATCCATGATTTACCAATCCATGCGTAGTGCAATCTGTGAACTCAATAGTTGATTCTTAAAAATCAACTGGAAGAATTAAGGAAGGCTATTGTTTTCCTGAATAATATATAGTAACCACACAGATGTGTACACACATACATTTAGTTGCTTTGAAAACGAATTTAAAGCATGTATCCTACAATGAAGGAGGGGAAAAAACACCACACCATTTGTTACAGCAATGCTGTCAGTGTGACAGAACAGCTCCAGTTTAAAACCCCTTCATTTAGTGAGCAATTATCAAATTACTTGATAACAAGATGCTGAACCTGGAATGAGTTTTGTGTTGCAAGAGGCTTTCTCCAAATATAGTGCATTATCCAGATGGCTGGGGGTTTTTTTTCTTCTCTCCTCAAACCTCCTCTCCCCCAAACCTGCTTATTAGGAAAAGTCTTTTTACAAGGCAAAGGGAAAAAAAAACTACACTGATTTAAGTGCTTTAAAATATATAAACATGCAGTGTCTATTTGCTTAATGTTGAGATTAATTTTATTAATCATTTATAAAGACATTTTAAGTGCAAAATGCTTTTTAAATCTTATTTTGTGTGTCCTTGCCATGAACCCATGACGAGATTTGCCAAGCTAACAATCTTACTTTTCTCCTTTACATCTGTGAAAAACAATGCATTTTGGATTTGCTTGCCCTCTTTAGGGTTACCAGATTTGCAAGTAGCCACTGTGAAGGCCAGAAGCACAACTTTTATTGTATTTACAGAAGTTATGTTTCTTTGTTAGAGATGAAGCCTGCTTTTAAAGACTATTTGGCAACCACAGTCCTTCAACTCTCAAGGGGTTTGACTATTCTTTCTAGTTTTTACTATGCAAAGACTACTATACTAGGCTGCCTTAATAGATAGAATCAAGATCATATGAAGTGTCAATACCACTTTATAACGTCTTGGTAAGGCCATACTTGGAATACTTGGAAAAAATGTTGAGACTCTAGAAAGAGTGCAGAGAAGTGCAACAAAAATAATTAGGGGACTGGAGGCTAACACCAGTGGTAGGTTTCAAAATTTTTTACTACCGGTTCTGTGGGTGTGGCTTGGTGGGTGTGGCATGGCTTGGTGGGCATGGCTTGGTGGGCATGGCAGGGGAAGGATACTGTAAAATCTCCATTCCCACCCCACTCCAGGGGAAGGATACTGTAAAATCTCCATTCCCACCCCACTCCAGGGGAAGGTTACTGCAAAATCCTCATTACCTCCTGATCAGCTGGGACTTGGGAGGCAGAGAATAGATGGGGGTGGGGCCAGTCAGAATTTTTACTACTGGTTCTCCAAACTACTCAAAATTTCTGCTACCGGTTCTCCAGAACTGGTCAGAACCTGCTGAAACCCACCTCTGGCTAAAACATATAAAGAACAGTTGCTGGAATTGGGTATGTTTAGTTTAATAAAAAGAAGGACTAGGGGTGACATGATAGCAGTGTTCCGATATCTCAAGAGGCTGTCACAAAGAAGAGGGAATCAAGCTATTCTCCAAAGCACCTGAAAGCAAGACAAGAAACAATGGATAGAAATTAATCAAGGAGAGAAGCAATTTAGAACTGAGAAGAAATTTCCTGACAGTTAGAACAATTAATCAGTGGAGCAACTTGCCTCCAGAGATCCAACACTGGAAGTTTTTAAGAAGACATTGGACAACCATTTATCTGAAATGGTATAGGGTTTCCTGCCTCAGCAGGGGGTTGGACTAGAAGACCTCCAAGATCCCTTCCAACTATTCCATTCCTTTCCTAGATATCAAGACACCAAGAATCTTACTGAGACCTGTCCTTTTTCATAAAAGTGCTACCATTAAGATTGAGCAGAGTAATAATCATGTTTGTTGTTGACAGCCAAATTATTTAAGCTGGTTAGAACCTAAGGGAGCCACATAAGGGACTGCCCCAAACTGGAGAAAATGACACTGTTAATGGGAAATGTCATTCAATGTAAAATTATACACTTTGTGGTAAAGATTGCTTAATTTCATATGTCAAATTATGATGTCTCAGATTATACTGACTGATTAAAGGAGAATCTGACATGTGATGCATTGCAGAAATTGTGACCTAGTATGCTATTGCTTCTGCTGTAAAAAAGATTTGTTGGGGATCATTAAGGGAAAAAATGAAAAATAATTCTGCCAATATAATAACAGATCTATACAGTGAACCTTCTTTGAATATTCTATACAGTTTTGCTCTCTGCAGCTGAAAGAGATTCATGAAAAGCCAGATAAAATGATAAAGGGTTTGGAGCAGCTCCCCCCCCCCTTTAAAAAAAAAATTACACTAGCTTACACTAGTCTTTTTAACACAGAACAAAAGATAACCACCCAGAAGCATAATAAAGATGAACAATATATGTATATTATGTGAGAACAGTGAGACATACATTTTAATGTATATGTATATACAATGTATATCTTACTGTATAATTATATAATGTATCCACCCTACAGGGACCTTGTAGGTCATCTAGTCCAACCCGCCACCCAAGCAGAAGACCCTATACCATTTCAGACAAGTGACTGTCCAGTCTCTTAAAAAGAGCACCCACAACTTCTGAAGGCAAGCTGTTCCATTGGTTAATTGTCCTCACTGTTAGGAAATTTCTCCTTAATTCTAGGTTGCTTCTCCCCTTGATTATTTTCCATCCATTGTTTCTTGTCCTGCCCTCTGATGCTTTGAAAAATAAGATGACTCTTTCCTCTTTGTGGCAGCCTCTCAAATACTGGAATGCTGCTATCATGTCCCAGGCCTTTAATCATCTTAGTTTTTCTTGTTTGCCTTTTTCCAAAGTCTCAACATTATTATTATTTTTTTTTGGTAATGTGGGGAGCAAAACTGGATGCAGTATTCCAGGTGTTGCCTTACTAAGGCTTTATAAAGTGGTATTAATGCTTCATGTGATTTTGATTCTATTTTAATTATAGAGTGGGAACAATTAACCAGTGGAACAGCTTGCCTTCAAAAGTTCTGAGTGCTCCATCGCTTAAATGGAGACAATGTCAGCTGGCGACCCCCAGGGGGAGAGCCTTCTCTGTGGTGGCACCTACCCTCTGGAACGATATACCCCCAGAGATACGAGTGATCCCAGACCTCCGGACTTTTCGTCGGGCCCTAAAAACTTACTTTTTTCAGCTAGCCGGGCTAGCCTGATTCCATTTGGTTTTAACGTTTGATACTGATTTTAATTGATATGTTTTAAATTATGGGCCAAATTTCATTTAATTAGTTTTAATAATTATTCTAACTTTTGTGTACAAATGTTTTTATTTTGGCTGTTCACCGCCCTGAGTCTGAAAGGAGAAGGGCGGTATACAAATTTTAATAATAATAATAATAATAATAATAATAATAATAATAATAATTATTATTATTATTATTATTATTATTATTATTATTATTATTTAAGAAGAGACTGGACAGCCACTTGTCTGGAATTGTATAGGGTATTCTGTTTGAGCAGTGGGTTGGACTCAAAGACCTCCAAAGCAGGGGTGAAATGCTCCCAGGTTGGACCGGATTGCTTGATCCGGTAGCGATCTTGGCCGTTGGTTCGGCTATCTGGTAGCGATGGTGGAGCAAAGCTCCACCCACTTGCCCAGGTGTCATTACTTCCTGGTTTTAACCAGGAAGTAATGTGCTTTTTACCTTCTGTACATACGCAGAAGGTCTGCGCGCAGGCGGGCGGTGCATGCACTTCCGAATCACTAAGGAAGGTAAGTAGATTTCACCCCTGCTCCAAAGTTCCTTCCAACTCTGTTATTCTGTATTTTGTAATATCCTGGAGGAGAGGGGAAAGCTATCATAATAAATGTTAGAACACCAAATCATCTAATGGCTGATTGATTGAAACATATATTTAAACTTTGAACTTTGCCTCATAAGTGATAGGGATGGCAAGCGTTGGTCTGCCTTTAAAATGTAAAACAGCCATTTAGAAGGCTATCACAGTTATTAATCATAATAATCATATATTACCTCCATATCTGAGGCAAAGTTCACGATCAATACAAGTGGAAAGAAGGTACTTTTATGCTCATGCCATGTCTCTCACCCACTCAACTCATCTGCTGAGGAAGGATGATTTAGGGCATCTCTCCCATTGCTATTAGTGGAACCATGTTTAAGTAAATATTCATAACATTGGTTTATATGTACCATTCATTTTTAATGTGATTTGAGTGCTGCTTGTTTGGAGGGTGTCCAAAGAAAGTTTAGGAGAATTAGAAGCTTATGGTACCTGTGTGTAAGAACAGTGACAGATCAAAGATGACAGGTGCTTTTCCAGAGGCAGTGACTTCAGAATGCCTGGATGCATTTTGAAGCCGAGGGACACCTCACAGAATTGAATGATAGAAAGCTAAGAAGGTGATACTGTATTCAATGTATACATCCATTATCCATTAGTCTTTTGTTTGAATTACGTCATAGTAGGAAATCCAGAGTAGCCCCCTTTTCATTCATAAGGATTCCTTGCTATGGTATGTCACCTTCTCCAGTGCTCCAAATTTAAGCTACAAACGGAGTCTCCGGAGAAGGGCGGCATATAAATCGAATCAATCAATCAATCAATCAATACAAATGCAATAAGCTACAAAGATGAAGTGAAAATATGCCACAATATTTATTAAATTAAAATGCTACCCATCTCACAATTGAAGGAACAGTGTTTATTTCCCTTTCTAGTGCTTACTTAGCGATCCTTTGTCTTAGTGGATAGAAAACCATAGCAAACACCATAGACATAATCACAGGTTTATGTTTATGGAGTTCATGGGTTGTCAAATAGGTGTTGCCATCTGAAAGGCATTCCTGTCCATATCAATTTTAAAGATACAACATAAAATGAGGAACCCACTGACCATAAGCACCTTGGCCAGCAGACAAAGTAGGCATTGGGGACACCTGTGGACCTCTTCAGCTCTACGGTTTCAAGATAATTACATCTCAACTCTTTTCACAATTGGAAATATGTCATCTTTCATCAGGGCTGGAGAGGAAATTGCCTGCTTGCCCCCAACCAAACCTCTGTCTGTCTAGCCCAGAGGTCCCCAAACTTGGCAGCTTTAAGACTTGTGGACTTCAACTCCCAGAATTGAAGTCCACAAGTCTTAAAGGTGCCAAGTTTGAAGACCTCTGGTCTAGTTACAAGGTAATGGGGGAAGAGTGAAAGAGAATTGCATGCAGACTATGGGTTGGAATTTTTCTGATATCCAACAAGACTAGATTTTTTTCTGGAGGGGCAGGCAGGCAAGCTTCCAGGTTGTTTGATTATCAGGATCATGTTGGATGCTGAATGCAGAAGGACTATCTTGTTCTTAATTACTCGTTAACAATGATTAATCAGCTACTGCAGAAAGTGTCTACATAATTTTCTGGGTATATGATCAGAGAAGAAGTAAATCTGGGAAATGTGAGGTCTTTTCTGTATCTTTCAACATTTGGAGAGCTTTGGAGATCCATAGTCTCAGCCTTTCAGCAGAGGAGACCAAATAAAAAGGCTGCTGGATACCAGCAGACATATGTTCTTGCTCAAATTGTTTTCCTATAATGGATCTTCCAGTTGCCAATAACAAGCCAGCTTATTAATTGTCTGATAAGAAACATAGTGGAGATATTGTTCTTTGTGCTTTTAAAAACATAGGACTGTAATTCCAAAACTGTTGGGTTCCCTTCTGTCTTGTAAGAGTTCCATAGACTAATTTGTGATGTCTTGTGTGCTTTGACAGCAATTGAGTGGGCCATTGGAGATGGAAATTTCCATCAGGCAGAAGCCAATCATGTAAGCTGATGTCAAACTTTACACCAGGCAGTCAATAAATATTAACATTCTAAAAGTCAACTCTATGTTTAAGTATTGTCTACAGAAGAAACTTTGCTGACATGATATATCTAGATAAATTGTTTTAGTCCGGGTAGAAAAGAAGTCACATATGCACAGAATATTTGTTTTACTTATTTATTTATGAGGTTACTTTCCATCGTTTTGGGGATTTAAGATGGAGTACTAATTCAGTGTAGTGCCTCTAGGTTTTCCACAGCAACAAACCTATGATTTAGATTTCTGTGGCTGGGATTGGATTTGAACCTGAGTCTCAACAGTGCCATTCCATCACCTTAATTGCTACACTACAGTGGCTGTCTGTGGGAAAAGTTAAATAAAAATTCATTCATTATGGCAAATTATTATTTTAGCGTTATGCATATGTTGGATGGAATTGAATGGATAAAATTGATATCCGAAAGGTGCTTTTTCAAGAGACAACTGGACTTTGTTTTTCCTTGAAGACGAAGATGTTTCTCTTCTTGGATAAGAAGCGAAACTTCTTTAACAAAAAACAAAGAAAGTCCAGTTGCCTCTTGAAAAAGCACCATTGGGACAACCGTGTTCTGGTTGACTGAGAATCTCCGTAGATGATGGAATTGATAAGATTCTGAAAAAGAAATGGGAAACAAGTTATTTAAAGAACAAAAGGCAGCATTTGAAAGGTATAGGGATGTGGTGGAAGGAGACATTTTCATGTATAGAAAATACAGAGAGCTACAGTGGATGGTATTGATATAAAATTGATTAACTATTTGTGAACTCCCAGCAGAGATTTATTTCCATCCCCTCAACTGTTTTACATATCTTTATTTACCCTTTTCTTGGTATCACAGTATTTCTATTTTCACAGAAAAACCCCACTGAATACAGACTGCAGCTTGAAAATAAAACTTTTTTGTGGGAAAATATAATATTTACATAAATTGTGATTTATTTACGCTTCCAATAAAATATGTCTGAACACTTGGGGTTCCTTGGCAACAAATTTGGATTTGGAGAATTTTAAGACAACAAAGGCTATGAGGTACTCTTTATATAGGTTTGGACTGCAATTTACGGCACCCAAGATGAAAAAACCCAGATGGAAGTAGCTGGTGTAAAGCATATTATCATAATATGTTGACAGCTGGTATCACTTATTCATCCCTGCATTATTTGGGTCTATTTCGTGATAAGGGCTCTGATTAAGAAAGCTGATATTCAAATTGCTCATCAGTTTTCCTTGACCCTGCAATGCTAATTGCTCATTGAGAACCAGGGATAGAGGATTTACAGGCTCATCAGTCTTAGTCAGTGATTTGCACTGGATTATCTTCAAATCAAAGACTTTAATCAAATCCCAACCCAATGAAAAGCAACGCTTGTCATATCTATCCCTGAAGTTCAGTATTGTCATGAAATAGGTAACAATTGATGATTCTGAATGCCAGGTAGCATCACTTAGGAGTGAAAGGAATATTGATGCTATCACAAGAGAAAGGAATATTGATGCTATCATGTCCTCCAATCCATGTATTAGATTTCAAATCTCATCAACCATAGGCACCATGGCTAATGGCAAGCAGCATGAGAGCTACTGTTCCAAAGATTTGAACAGCTGTTCAAATTGTGTATCTGTTCTACTTGTGTATCTTGGTGATCAAAAATACAGATCTCAACACTATAATGATTTTCTTTTTTTCATGTGTAATATTTGAGAAACCATTACAAATGCTCTGACATAAGACGGTCACCTTAATATTTGATGCTCAGTCATATCAAGCCCCATCCATTGGCAGACATATATAGATCTTCAGAATAAATAAATATGCCATAATTGCTAGATGCAAGAAAAATGTGTGGAGAGCAATGAGCCACCAGTACCGCAATTTTAATTTCTTTATTAATAAAGGCTTCCATGTTCACCAAGGCTTTTGTCTACTCATGTCAGCTGATGGACTTCCCATTCACCTTGCTTGTCAAATAACAATTACATGACTGCAATATATTGCATCAGTTGTAATTGTCAGATAGTTGCCAAATGGCCAAATCTTGATCATATGAACACAGAGACTCTGTGACTGCTGTAACTATAAAAACAGGTCATAAGTCTCCTTGATCAGTGATCTTGTCTTTTTGAATGCTTGTTGAATGAATAGTCATTAAACCAGGATTATTTGTACTGAAAGGCAATCCCAATTTACTGCTAGTGGAACACAAAGGAAAACATCTACAAAAGTCATGATCGCTACCTCAGTCTCAATTTCCATAAGCAGTGAGAATTCTAATTGAAAGTACAGAATGTACTGGGAAAAGTATTTACAACTATATTTATTGAGGGGAATGTACTTACCCTATACATGATTTTGTGAAATCCCATTCCTTGAATGTGCAAATCAATGTGTAAACAAAATGCATTTATCATCAGGAAAATTGCCTGTCCTTCAAATCTCCATCTGGACAGCCGCTAGTGTCACAATGTTAATCCTGTTTGCATTAACACAGCGTCCTGATGCCATGCTTTCATGAAATGAAAAATAATGCTTTCAGAAATGGGACCAGTTTGGTAGTGAATGCAAAGTATCAGAGTTGTAAGCATTCAGTGCATCCCACAAAGTTCTTCTAAAACTGCCACCATATTGTACATTTTATCATATCAGAAGGTAGCATTAGATGTAAAGGAAATATTTTATACATATGAGAGAGAGAAAGAGTGTATTAATATGTATCAGGGGTGGGTTCTACTTACCTTTACTACCAGTTTGCAATGGGGCCGCGCATGCGCAGAAGCTTCCTGATGACGTCAGGGTCAGTGGGTGGAGCCCCCACCAGTTTTACTGCCGGTTCTATAGAACTGGTCCAAACAGGGGGCAACCCACCACTGATATATATGTGTATGTGTATATGTATATGTATTGTGTGTATGCAAAGTATCAGAGTTGTAAGCATTCAGTGCATCCCATAAAGTCCTTCTAAAACTGCCACCATATTGTACATTTTATCATATTAGAAGGTAGAATTAGAGGTAAAGGAAATATTTTATACATAGAGAGAGAGAGGGAGGGAGGGAGGGAGAGAGAGAGTGAGTATGAATAAGTATCAGGGGTTGGTTCTACTTACCTTTACTACCGTTTGCAACGGGGCCGCACATGCGCAGAAGCTTCCTGATGACATCGGGGTCGGTGGGCGGAATCTCCTGCCAGTTTTACTATCGGTTCTATAGAACCAGTCCAAACCAGGGGGCAACCCACCACTTATGGGTATGTGTATGTGTATGTGTATTGTATGAAATACACACAATACATATACATGTATTGTACGTATAGAAAATAAATTTATTTTTTGTCCTGGTTTGGCTTTGTACTGTGGCTTCTCTACTCCATGTATGTCACTCCACTCAAAAACCCAGCAAGGATTTTGGGAAAACTCTAATCTAAGTTTGCTTAATTACACTAGAAGAAATGCCTGGTTTTTGTAAGTAATCAAATGCTTTCTGTCTAAAATTAAAATCAAAATGCACATCTTTGCCTATATCCTAGTGATCAGAACTCAGAAACTTCTTCAGTAGAACTTCATCCTTCTCCTTCTCACCTCCTAACTCTGACTCTAATATATTTCATCTGCGTGGTCATCTCGAGCAAGGCCTGCCTATTAAATCTTTCCCCCAACAGATATACTAAAACCTATGACCTCCAGCATTCATTATTTTCCATCCTTTTCAGTCAATGCTTTGAAAAAGAAAATAAATGGTCAGGCAGAAAAATACTCTAGCCTCAAGGTAGGTGAATGATTCCCCCCCCACACACACACAAAACAGGACTTCTGATGGATTTTTCTAATGAATCTTCTTGATTCCTGTCAGTTTTGTCACAGATGCTCAGGTTGTTTTGATAGATAAGTGTCAGCTCCAAAAGAGTTTTTTGTTGATATTCAACTTCACAAAAGATCCGTTGGCAGCTGTTAGCTTTCTAAAAAATTGAGTTTTCTCAGAGTTAAGCTTCATCAGACTCATTGGAAATTTTGTTTATTAATGAAAGCCTTCAATTCCTACAAATTCTGTCATCAACTGTACTTCAATAGGATAGTGTGCAAATGCTAATAGCTGCCAGCAAATATACAAGGTGAATTTCCTGCTACTTTTTCCTCCACAGTGATTTCTTCTCACTTTTTTCTCTGCACATAGTTAAGGAAAGACATGCCATTGTTCTCCCCTTTTGCTCAACAAACAAATCAAGATTGCTGAGCAATATTGCTCAGCAATATTGCTGAGCACATTGTAAGCCGCCCTGAGTCTCCGGAGAAGGGCGGCATATAAATCATTTTTTTTTAAAAAAAGATGATACTGTCATTATTGAATAGCATGGATACAACAGATATGATGTGTCCCTTTTCTTCCTAATGCTAACCCTTTGGGTCAAACCATTACAGCTTATTTAGGCTCTTCAGAGTCTTCCCATAAATTTTTTCTAAACTCTGGTATCCAAGGATCTTTTCTGTGTAGGGAGTGCCTATAAAGACTTGTTGTATGTAGTGGCTATGAACTTCTCAAAATCATAACTGAGGAAACCTAGGACATTACCATACTTCCCAACATCACAATTAGGAAAACTAAGCCTTAGAAAAAGATGTTATTTAGATTATTTAACACAATAGCATGGTACTGGATTTGCAGATATTTTGGAATCCAATTCTCTATCAATACTAGTTAACATGACTTGTGGAAAGAGTTTGATGGAAGTCTATAGTCAAAACATTTCATATTTTCCATGTCCCATGGGTTATTTTAATTTCCAATTGTATTTATGTCGGTTTATTACTTGGTAGATTTAGAAACTGCCCAGATCTGCCCAATAAAGGTAATGAAGTCATTGTCTAGATCTGTGTAGGGCTTTCAAATAACAGCGGTCAGTTTTTAACTGTGCCCTGTGTATCTATGTTGGCATATTATTAATGTGACTGCATGCTAAAAAGTAAATGCATGTAGAATCATACTGTGCTGCACACATCATATCTGACATAAGATTATATTGCAAAAGTACAAACTGTAATATACATAATATTGCAATTTATATTATAAAACAGATATATTGGATATATGGATATATGTCCACAATACATAAATGCATAGTTTTATGTGCATGCAGTTACATTGAATAAGAAATTCACATAAAATAGGGAATGGGGTTTGAAACGAGAATCTCCTCCAGGAGCTCTGAGCTGGATTGTTTTTTTGGAGACATTTCAAAACCCAAACTAGGTAACATCATCAGTGCTAGTAAGGAGTGAGGTTTGGCCTCAGTTTCTGTTCCAGTTGCTTTCCCTGTCAGTGTTGATGGGAGCAGTTTTGAAGGTTCTTTGGTTGGGCTGTTTACTGTTAGTGTGTTTGGCCAGTAACACTATGCGGAACATAAACTGAGGACAAACCCTACTCCTTACTAACATTGATGATATTACCTAGTTTGGGTAATGAAATGTCTCCAAGAAAACAACCAAGCTCACAGAGCACCAAGGACTCCTCATTTCAATTTTTTTTTAATTTAAAAAGTTTTACAAATATATTTTCTCCCCGGTTCCCCCACCCCAAAAACCCTCCCTAACCCTCCCCTCCTCCCATGACTTCCTCAAGATGAAATCCAAATCCAAATCACATTTTATAATACTTCAACCCCTAGCTATTCCACCCCGTATACTATTCATTTCATCATAACATTCAGTTATACTATCCCTGTATAATACATTCAGCTAAAAGCTATCTGATATTTCCTAGTTTGATATTTATTCTGTACATAATCTATCCACTTCTTCCAATTCCATACATAAGTCTCTTGAGTCCGGTCTTTTAGATATGCTGAAATCTTCACCATCTCTGCAAAACTGGCCATCTTCAAAGTCCATTCTTCAACAGTGGGCATAGTCCTCATTTCAATTTTAAGCGACAAATATTCTCCTTTATTAGAATCTCCTCTTTTATATGCAAATATATTTTTAACTTGGTTGTTAATGGCCTCAGTGTGTGTGGCTTTTTCTGATGTTAATTCTATATCAAAACATCCTTCTGCCCTGATGATGTAGTGGTTAAAGTTCAGTGTTGTAAGCAAACTCTACCCACAGTCTGGAGTCCAATCCTGACAGGGCTCAAGGTTGATTCAGCCTTCCATCCTTCCAAGGTCAGTAAAATGAGGACCCAGATTGTTGGAGACAATAGGTAAAATAATGCCTATTGGCATTATTGTGGAGGGCTATGGGACGGTATATAAGTCTAAATGTTATTGCTGTTGCTATTGCTATTAGCAGGTGACGTGGTGGCTAAGATGTTGAGCTTGTCGATCAAAAGGTAGGCAGTTCAGCGCTTCAAATCCCTAGTGCCGCGTAACGGGGTGAGCTCCCGTTACTTGTCCCAGCTTCTCCCAACCTAGCAGTTCGAAAGCATGTAAAAAAAATGCAAATAGAAAAATAGAGATCACATTTGTTGGGAAAGTAACAGCGTTCCATGTGCCTTTGGCATTTAGTCATGCTGGCCACATGACCACGGAGATGTCTTTGGATAGAGCTGGCTCTTCGGCTTTGAAACTGAGATGAGCACCGCCCCCTAGAGTCGGGAACAACTGGCACATATGTGCGAGGGAACTTTTACCTATTGCTATTAGCATGGGTGGATATGGAAAAGAGTGCTAAGTTTCAAACACCAGGTCATGGCCCCTATGAAATCCTCTCCCTCCACCCTGCAAACATTAATGCAGAATTTTTCCTTTCCTTCTCTTATGATAAAGAAGCAACTTATCTGGGTTGCATAATGGGCTTTTCTGATCTAAAGAGTCACAGAGACTGCAACTCTGACAAGAGAGCTATTCCCAACAACATGCTTTCAAACTTTCTTTGAAATAATTATTTTTTAAAAAATCAATGCAAATTCCAGCTTTGAAGCATCTTCCTTTATTCTGAACTTTCATGGGTAAAGTAATGTATTCAACAGTGGGCCTAAGGAAAGTAAAGTTGTGACATATGAGCAAATGTGGCCAATTGCTCTCCTGTTATAAAGCTAAAGGACTATAAACTCTGAGATGGCCAAATACTTCTAACTGCTGATGTAGAAAATCCCAGTATTTCCTATTCAGTATATGATTGGTTTTTTTTTAAAAAAAGTGCTACAATTCCATCCAGTTGTGAGAAGTTTCAGTATTTATTTAGAGCAGATGTTTTTGGAAGGAGGTCACCAAAGGCTTATGACATTTCCTTTTAATATTTTTAATTAAATCTTTTAAACAAGAAAATAAAAATTAATACAAACACTAACATTAACACTAATATAAACAGGAAAAGAAAGAAAGAAATCAAAGGCAAAAAAAATCAACAAAAGAAAAAGATATAAAGAAAAATAGAAAAGAAAGAAAAAAGATATAAAGAAATAGATTCCAATATTCTTCACAGCAGTTACAAGCGCAAATATAGTCTAACCTTTCTGCCTAAAGTTATATCATATTACTCTTTTTTCTATAACCTATCCTGTCTAATCATCAAAACCATTAATCATTTTTTCCATTTTTACACAAAAAGTCCATAAAAGGCTTCCAGTCACCAATAAATGTAGATAATGTCTTTGGTCTAGTCAGGCTTGTGACATTTTCTGATAATTCTATTTATTTATAGAATGATCATAGAGCATATAAAATGAATAATCTCATAGCACAAGCTATTCTTCCACATCAGAACTCCAGTCAAGATTTTAGAATACTTTATTTAAATAATAGAGCTCAGGCTTCCCTTTCTATCTTCATGCCTCTCTTAGTCTAATTTCCCAGTTCGAAACTATAATTTGTGGTTGGACCTAAATCACATCAGTTTTGGCTAGGAGGAGAAAATATGAAATGGTTAGTTGAAGACCTGTAGTTGACAATAGCCAAACTAAAAACAATATACCTAAAATTTTCATTAACCTTCAAAAAAGTCTCAGGAATTCTCTTGGCTCCTACCTCACTTTCAGAGGTGGTATTTAGCCAGTTCGGACTGGTTCACCCAACCCACTAGCTGAAATCGCGGGTGAGCCTGGCCACCCGCCCTGGCTCTATGCCATCCTATTTGGGGACGTTTTTGAGGTTGGGCACATGCGCGGAAGGTCGTGCGCATGGGTGAACGCACGCGCGCACTCACATTTCTGAATCAGTAGGGAAGGTAAGTGAATACTACCCCTGCTCACTTTATTGTTATTGCCAAAGCAGCTTTTTTTGTTTGTTTGTTTGGTCAATGACACGAGGCCAGGCATTTATCAATCTGCAGGCACCAAAGAAAGAATAGAAAAGGGAGAACATTGTCTTCATTTTAATACAAGCCAATCTAATTCTTACTTTCTGAACCAATATGTGAACAAGGAAGTAATTATTCTTTATTTGATACATGTCTCTGCATCTGATGAAGTACTTCTCTAATTTAAAAAAAAATATGCAAAAATGTAGAAACAGGGGAAAGGAATATAATAACCTCTTTCCCCACATAGACTATGGAAAATAAAAGCAAATATGCACCCAAGTAAACCCATATTTAAGTAGATGCAAAGGGGCATGAAAATTATATTTGCTCATAGTTATTCGGACAAGGTACCTTGCAGGTAAATCAAAATAATTACTGAGAGCTCCTCCTCCTTTAAAAAAAAAAAGATAATTGTTAAATCATGCTTGAAAAAAAATGGCAAAGTTATACAAAGCAAGATCTACCTATTCCTAGCAGCAAAGGAAGGTTTCTATGCACCAGTTGGGGTGGGGGGTGGGGGGGGGTTAGCATTTTTTTTACATTTTCATTTTCTAGTGCTTTATCAGAAAAGTAGAGCAAAATGAGAAGACAATTCAGAAAAAAAAACCAAATATGGAAAAAAATTGGCATGAAGGGACTGACTTATGAGAAAAGTGTAAAAGAAGTATATTTAGTTCTGTTAGGCAATGACTAAGAGGACATGAGATAACCATCTGCAAATACATGACAGATGCAAATAATACTTTTGGGAGAAAAGAAGCCAGGCGTGGAAATTTGTTAAGTTGTCTTATGGGAGGGGATGGATTTTCAGAAAAGCATCTGCTCTTACTGTGAAATCCCATCCCCACCAATTACTTTTGCAGAACTTCTACCTAAGGACCAAAAGCACCAACATTGATAAGTCTTTGTGCTTTTCTACTCAGCAGGGTTGGCCTTAGGATTCCATACCTGGAGAAGAAGAAGTTGGAGGAAGACATATCCACCAGCACATTCATTCCCCAGCAAGAGGCACTACCCTTCACTTTCTAGCCTGTCAGCTGGCGACCCAATCACAACACTCCAGCTGTAAGGGGTGGGGATCCAAAAAACTCTCAATGGAGTTTGTAGCAGGGTAATGAAAGCCCTATTTTTTTTCTTTGCGCAAAACATATGGAGCTTTGATCTCGGTGTTGCAACCTCCATTTTAAGATTTTGGACTCCACCACCACCAATGCAGATATCACCAACACCACAGTGATGGGGTGAAATGACTATCGCAGTTGCCTATCATAGTATAATTCTCTGGTAATCTCCCAACGGCAGTATTGTATTGCTAGGGCAACCAGATGGTATGGCAAGCATGCCAGAGAGCTGGGTTTCTCAAGCACAGTGAACCAGGCAGAGGGTTTTCCAATGTGTGTTTCACCATGACTTAGGGGAGGGCCTATCAGAAAAATTGCAAATGAGATCTAGCTCAGTCTGGTGCTTTTGGGAAAGTGGCAGAGCCACTCTCTGGAATGTATGGGTCAAAACTATGGAACTGAGTAAAAGGACTTAGGGAGAAAGACAATACATGCATTTGATTTATGAGTCAAATGGCTCAAATGTCTTCATTCTCTTTCCTTCTCTGTAGCCTGTTGTGGTTTGATGATTAGATTTCCTTCAATTTCATAACACTAAATCAATCACCTTTAAAAAAGGTGTGTGCGTGTTGGGGGGCGGGTTATAAATTACTTGAGGCTTATGGAAACATATTGTAGTTGCTCAGGAACATCAGGAATCCCAAAAGGAAACAAGCTATTGGAACTTACAAAAGGTATTTTTGGTTTGCGTATTTGTCTATGGATGGGATGGGAAAACTGGGACCAGAAATAACAAAGCTTTTCCTTCTGGAAAGGAGTTATTCATGACGATGGGAAGGGACAAGAAAATAAGCTTCAGCAATTCTCACTAAGAGAGATGATTTGGCAAGTACAGAGAATCTGCTTTCTATCCAATCAAAGCGATGGATGTATATATGCAATCTTAGGAGTCACATACAGACTTATTATTTTATTTTTATTTTATAAATTATTAAATTTTATTTTTATTTATTTTATTTATTTTTCCTGTTTGTTTCTGTATATATGTGTGTATCTTAGCTTACGTAGGTAAAACATGGCTAGAAGGAATATGCACATAAAAGCCTACGAAAAAGAAAAAGAAACATTGTACCTTTACAGGGAGGATACTTGAGAAGAGGGTGTGGCTCACTGATGACATCTTACAAGGCAGAAATAGCTATTTGAGTCTCCCAAATTGCAGCACAGAGTTGCTGTTTGTCAGCAAGATACAAAAAGCCCAGAAACTTGTGAATGAGATTTCACAGAACTAGGGCTGTAGAACATCTTAGCTTACGTAGGTAAAACCTGGCTAGAAAGAATATGCATATGTATGTGTGTATGTATGTATGTATGTATGTATGTATGTATGTATGTATAAATATATATTTTCTGAAGTTTTCGCGGGTGTTTGTATGTAGGTCTTTGGATATTCGGGTTTTCTCCCGCGTAAAATTGAAGGTGTCTTGGCAATGTTTTGACGAAGTCTCATTCGTCATCTTCAGGCTGGTGTTCTCGGCTTTGTGCTCCTAGGAGCAATGTGTGTGATCGCAGTTGTTTCTTCCTTTTAACTGCCAGTGGGGGTGTGAACTGATTGGGTAGGAGCTTGGCTGTGTTCTGATTGGGTGGAGGTGTGTTTTGATTGGTTGGGGGTTTGGCTGTGCTCTGATTGGATGGGTGGTTGACTGTGCTCTGATTGGATGGGTGTGTGTTCTGTTTAGGTGGAGGCTTGGTTGTGCTCGGGTTAGTCTGAGTAGCAGGGGGATTTGAGCTGGTGAGCTGTGTTGCTGTTGTTTGGCTTCGTGTTCGTGGCCGTGCCATCTCTTCATGTTGGGTGTCAGTCTGCTTCATGTATGGATTGGAGGGGTTTAAAGTGGCTAATGATGCAGCTGTGGTCTGGCTTCTGGTCCGTGGTCGTGCCTGATCATCAGTGTGGGTTTGAGTCTGCTTTCTGCGTGGATGTGTGGTGGTTACATCCTGTGTGGCTCTCGTGAGTGTGGGTCTGGTGTCATTCTTTGTGTTAGAGACTCATTTGTCAATAAGAGTGGGTTTCCAAATGGCTGGCAGGCGGGAGATATCATCTCGTTTGTGGACCTTTTTCTATCTCGATGGCTTCTCTGATTATTCTGTTTTAAAGTGTTCCGTTTTGGCGATAGTTCTGGTCTTTTTAAAGTCAATATCATGTCCTGTGTGTCGAGTGGCATGACGCACTCGACACCGTGATCCCATGCTTCCAGCCGCTGAACCATGGAGAGCGTACCCGAGGGGAGGGAAGGCACTGGGTGCTTGGTGGAGGGGTTTAGGTGTGGCGGTAGGCGTCTCTTTACACGGGTGATTACCGGGGTCGCGTGGGTAAGTAGAGAGCCAAGCACCGCGACCATCGATGGAGACCAGATGGGCGACGTCATCGCTGCGCGTCCGGGATGGCAGCTGCAGGAAGTTTGAATGAGCCCAGCTGACAGCACTTAGCGCTCGCCCTATAAAGAGTGTAGACGCCGGCTCCCGGCAGCCGCATCTTTGTTTGTATTACAAGCCGTTCTCCACCGAGCCATTGACACTGAATAAACCAAGAAAACTCTACCCCTGGATTTATGTGCTTCTTGTGTCTTGGTGTTCCGGTCTAGGGGAGGCCGAGAGGAAGACGTGGCTCACCCCCCTCACCAGGCTTTCCAGCGAGGAGTGCCATGGCGGAGGGCGCAGAGGCGCTGCCCGACGAAACGCTGACCGAGGAGAAAGAGGAAGAGGCGGAAGAGGCTGTCGCTGCTGATACGCCGGAGGCCAGCGAGCAACCGGTAGTGCGGCCAAAACGCCGAGGACCGCGGAGAGAAGGCGCCAACGAGAGCCCAAGGAAGGAGACCCCAGAGGCTCACGGCCCCGAAACGACCACCCAGGACATAGGTGCGGGACATAGGTGGCGTAGTTCCGCTTTGCCTGGGCCGCGGGTGCAAACGCCGCCCCACACAGGCACCCAGTTCCAGGGCTGGAGAGAGAGACAGTGGAATGAAGATGAAGAAGGGGAATGGAGTTACTCCACTGGCCCAGGGGCAACGACTATGGATGTCTTACGGGACAGGCTCGGGGAGGCCAGCTTCCGGGAGGCGCTCTCCTGGCAGCCGTGGGCCCCCTGTGGAGACCCTTCCAAGTCATGGCAGGGGGCGGGGCCATGAGCGGTGGAACTGGGGCCAGCAGACCCCGTCTCACCAGTCCGACATTCAAGTTTGAATACCGCATGGGACGGGCGAGCGGGGAGCTCCAACCCCCAGGACGAAGCGGTACCATTCCACCCGATGGGGGGGGAGAGCCTGCATGCACCCACCAGAGCCCCCCCCTCCTCAGCCTAGCAGAGATAGGGCGGCAACCAGCGCAGTGAACAGTCAACATGACCGGAGCGATGCAGGGCAAAGGCCAGCCCAACCCCGTCAGCCAGACCTGTTGCCGATGTGGGGACCCAGAGTGTGGACACCTCAGACCCCATGGGGGTTACCACCCGTACAGGCCACATTTGACGGATCATCGGAAAAGGTAGCATTGTTTCTCAGTCAGATAATCAGCCACATGGATCTATATGGGATCTATATGACTGTGGCTTTGAGGTGTTAGACCAGGGAAGAAGTTGGTTCCTCTTTTCTAACTGAGTTCTTGTGTTCTTCAATGTGTGCACTTATTCTTCTGTTGGTTTGTCTGATATATGTGGTGGGGCAGGTGGTGCAAGGGATTTCATATACTCCTTGATTTTCTAACTCAATTTTGTCTTTGGGGTTTCTTAGGATGGTGGATATTTTTTCAGTTTGTGCAGAATGCTGTCTTGATGTTGTGTTTGTAGAGGATCTTGCTGATTCTGTCTGTGGTGCCTTTTATGTATGGGAGGAGGGCTTTGCCGTTTTCTTGTTCTCTATCTTGGATTTTAGTAGGGGTTTCTTTTTGGATTAGGTTGGTGATCTTATTTCTTTGGAATCCATTGGATGTTAGTATGTTGTGAGAGTGTGTAGTTCGGTTTTTAGGTGTTGTTCGTCAGCTAAGCGTTTTGTTCTGGAGATGAGTGTCTTGGCTACGGAGTTCATTGGTGCTGGGTGGTGGTGTGAGAGTGCATGCAGATAGCAGTTTGTGTGTGTTTTCTTCTGGTAGACGGTGTGTCCTAGGGAGCCATTGGGTTTTTTGTAGACTAAGACATCCAGGAAGGGAAGTTGGTTGTTCGCTTCTGTTTCCATGGTGAACTGTATTTTGGGGTGTAAGCTGTTGAGGTGTGTGAGGAAATTGTCCAGTTTTTCTTTCCCATGTGGCCAGATTATGAAGGTGTCGTCTACGTATCTGAGCCAGGGTTTCGGTTTGTGATCAGATTTTTCTAGAGCTTGGGTTTCAAAGTGTTCCATGTAGAGGTTAGCAATGACAGGTGAGAGGGGTGATCCCATGGGTGCTCCTTCTATTTGTTTGCATTTTTGTCCGTTATAGATGAAGTATGTGTTGGATAGGCAGTGGTTGGTCAGATCTAGGATGTGCTTGGGGGGGTTATATTTGTTTTGGATAGCTGTCAAGGCTTCTTTGATTGGCACTTGGGTGAAGAGGGATATGACATTGAAGCTCACGAGTAGGTCACTGGGCTGTAAGTTTTGTTTCTTTATTATCTCTATGAACTGGAATGAGTTTTTTACATGTGAGTTGATGGATTCTAGCTAAATTTCTCGCCAAACAACTACAGCCCTATGCAGAATCCATCAACTCACATGTAAAAAACGTGCAGCATTGCCCATTCTTCTTCCGGGTTTCTGGTGCACATGCACATTCGACGATCAGCTGGCATTTTTGCATGTGATAGTGCTGGAAACTAGAAGAGCTGGTCTTCCATTCTTCTGCGTGAGCATGCGCGCTGGTCAGCTGATAGTTGTGTGCACATGCGCGCCAGAATCCCAGAAGAATAGCTGGCTGAAACTGGAAGTTCAGTAGCTGAAACCGGAAGTTCATTTTCAGGTACGCGCATGTGCCCTGGGCAGCTCCTCTTCCAGGTTGTGGCCCAGATGCGCGCTTGCGCTCACCATCACTGATATGTACATTTAGTTTTGACGTTTTATCTATTTGCATACACAGAGGCAAAGTTAATGGTAACAGGATCCTCTAGAGCAACAATGGCTAATCTTTTCAGCACCGAGTGCCAAAAAGGAAGCACAGACACATCTGGGACGCAACCCGGAAGAGGAGCTGCCCAAGGCACATGCGTGCACCCAAAAATGAACTTCCAGTTTCAGCTACTGAAAATCCAGTTTCAGCCACCTACTCTTCTGGGATTCTGGCGCACGTGTGCACATGATGATCAGCTGACCGGCGCACATGCTCATGCAGAAGAATGGAAGACCAGTTCTTCTAGTTTCCAGCATTGGCGCATGCAAAAATGCCAGCTGATCATCGTGCGTGCATGCACGCCAGAAACCCGGAAGAGAAATGGGCGACGCCGCGAATGCCAGGCGACATGGCTCCATGTGACACTTCGGGCCCGCGTGCCATAGGTTCGCCATCACAGCTCTAGAGGAATCACATGTACTTCTGAGACAAACTTCTATTCAAATTTCTCCAGTTCCCAATTTATAAATAGGGCTATTATCAAAATAGGTACGATCTCTTTATGCTGTTTGAACAGAAGCTGTTTGTTCTTCCTCTATCATATACTTTATTCTATTATTCCTTTGAAGACTTTTCTTATTCCTCTTTGTGTCTGCCTTCATTCTTCCATCTTTCTTAATCTTCCCTCCTTTTCTTCTTTTGATAAATTAATCGTACGTATTCTGCCCTGACTGCTTCCCCTTCACATTTTCTTGGACCTAGGAAGTTGATCAACATTTTACTTGCTAAATGTTCAGGTTTCTTTTTATTGTGCAGGTGAACAAAGACTGCCTCTAATTATTTGTGGGAAGTTGAGATAAAACAGACAGCTGGAAAGTCACTGCAACCTGTGTTCTTTTCTGCAGAGAACAAGTATAAAACCGGAATAGAAGATTGTCATTGTGAGTGAATCTATTGAGGCTCGGTTCCGTGAAAAAAATGGTTATATCTGGGAGGGAGGAGTTAATATTGATTTGACATTCAGTTACACAGTCAAGCTTTACTCTTCCTTACATACTTCTTTTTTAACAATGAGAATGGGGTGTATAGATGGCTGCAACTTCTTGACTATGTTATCATCAGAATGGAGGAAGTCCAGTCATAACATGGGGTCACTATTAATATAAGATATTTCCCAGATCCCAGTCTGCAACTCCCAGAGATGAAATTGCTGATGTTAGGCAACAGTGTGACTGTTTATGGCGGCATGATTTTTTGCAAAGAAAAAAAAATGCTAAAATACAAGAAGAAATGGAAAAACTAACAATCAGTTTTTGTGAGGCAAAATACACTTTTTCCATCTTTCAGGTACTCAATCCCTCAAGCAGGAAAAACAAACAAATAACAAACAGTGATTTTATTTTCCTATTAGAAACACCATTATAGCATTGGACATGTTTCCCTATGACCCTTGGTGGTTGTGAGGGGGGTGTGTGTGTGTGTGTGTGAGAGAGAGAGAGAGAGAGAGAGAGAGAGAGAGAGAGAGAGAGAGAGAGAGAGAGAGAGAATTTTTGAAGAGATGCCAATATTTCAGACTTAGGATGGAAGTTGCCTTGGTTCTTTTTATAATACCAGGCAACTATGATTTTAATTTAATATATTATATAACTTTAATGCTCATAATGTTCATTTTGTTCATTTGAATTATTAAATGTTAATTACATTTATCTGAACTAACTGATTTTCTGTCAGTGTGGATGAGTGTGTGTGAATGTGTGGATCTAGCTTTGTGTATTTCAGACTGCATGCTCTGAAAGAATGACTATACTTCAAAGACTGACCATCTGCAAAATTTCTGCTGTTTATAGTTTTTAAAAAAATAAAGTATCAGTTTCTGTATAGATTTTAACTACATTACAATAGCCGATCAGTCTAAATTTGCTTATATCATCTGATCAGATTCCATTATGAATACTATATCCTACATAATTTAATTCATTCATATTTCATTGAGAATAGATAGAAATGCTATTGTGGCTTCTCACTGTGTGAAGACAGATTTGAGATCTAAGGAAATTAAAGTTAGTGTTGTTTTTGATTTTCAAATGAAAAATGAGGTTTGCTAAGAGCTCTCTCCTATTTTGTAGAAATACACTACATGGTGCCCTTTCAGCCAATTTTCTGAAGCTTCTTCTGAGCATCCATAATGATGGGTAAGACACAAGTGAGAAAAGTAATAGTTCTAAATTTACTATGTTTCAGCAGATGGCAGCACCTGGCTGACCTTGTGTGGGATGAGAATGAAGTGATGGGACTGGATGGGATTTCTTCAGAGAATACTAAGGCTGAAAGCTAAATTAGCATGTTTGAAAACATATTGTAAGAGGGCAAAGACAAGCCACTTCCATTTTGCTACTGATAAAGCTCTATGGACATGTCCTTGAAATCACCAGGAATTTAGCTTGACTTGAAGGTCTATTTAACATCTTGAATGTGCAGTCTGATCTTGTTTTTCCACATGGATTTACTGAAGGTTCACAGGGTTACTATTTTGAAAGCTTAAGTGATGTCAATCTTCTCACATTTGGATTCAGGGTCCTATTTTGCAACCCCAAGCCTCCCTCCCCTCCCATTCCTCCTGTCAATCAGTCTTTTTTGGAAGGTCTTGCTCTGAATGTGAGTGCCATCACGTATATATAAAAGAGGCTTCCCTGGGATAGATCTTCAATATCTGTAAGATAAATGTATTTTGACTTCTGTTCTCTGCAGATCATGTTTTATCAAGCTCTGCAAGACTGGCAAGTTCAGGAAAAAAGATCTGAAAAGACCTTTATTGCTAATAGGTCAATGAAATTTGGAAAGACTAGCAAAGATATCCCCCCACAAATTTATAGCTGGTTTGATTGAAGTAGAATTACACTGATTTTTTTTTCTCAGTCTTCTGCCTTATCAAGACTTAAGAATCTATTCTATAATAGCTCTGTTTTCTCCTTTAACTTTCTTACTGTCTCTTCTGTGTTCCAATGTCTGTTAGGAAGTTGTAGCAACATAGCAATGAACTTTAAAGATTGTGTTTTTCATATTATATAGCAATAACACTTAGACTTATATACCATTTCATAGTGCTTAACAGCCTAATATTGCCCCCAACGATCTGGGTCCTCATTTTACCCACCTTGGAAGGATAGAAGGCTGAGTCAACCTTGAAGATCGAACTGCTGGCAGTCTGCAGAGTTAGCCTGCAATACTGCATTCTAACCACTGAGCCACCACAGCTCTTCCATATATAAATTTGATGTTCTTGCTGACCTTGGATGAGCCCAGCCTTCCATATAGTGAAATATGGCCTACTAGAATTAATATCAGTTTTCATTGCATATCAAATAATCTCCTGGATGTTGATTTTCTTTCAGTTTGACCTTTGTCCATCTTGAATATTAATAACTAGAGTATGAATGAGTGAATATGATCCAAGATAGATCTGAATGAACATGATGTCAGATGCCCTCAAAAAGATGTGGCCATTTTAAATAACTTCTTTTAACCCAAATGATTTTTACGCTTACATACATTTGTTAATCCCTCTCCCTCTCCCTCTCCCTCCCTCCCTCCCTCCCTCTCTCTCTCTCTCTGCCAGGTGGCCATGGAAAGTAAAAGGGTAGTGGAACTCTAGCTGTGTTTGAAAACAAACAATTATCTGGACCTATTTCAAACCAGAGTTGGCTCTGAAACAGTCATGATGGATGATTTTTAATAGGCAAAAGATAAAAGAATGTACCTACTGATTCATTTTTCTCTTTGAAATGTTTTATTTAATAGCAACTATGATATTTTGATGGGCCTATTCCGCAGATTGGGTGCATGAAGCATGATGTTAGAGTAGTAGGCTTCTAACAGGATATAATTCAAAAAGAATTTCAGCTCCACCCATTGGGCAATTGGAAGTCAATTAGCTGTATTTTTTAACTTCTTAAATGAAGGAGATGAGAAGGGACAGCATGGTACTATATTGAAATATTAGTAATACCCTGATGATATGTCTGTCTGGGTCATTCTTCCCTATTTCTCCATGTCATCTGAGCAATGTAAGACTGGTTAGGTGTTGAAGCAGTGGAAGCTACAGGACAGTAACTGATGGTTGAATCATAACAAGATAGGTCCCCTCGGTATCTGATTTTCATAACTGAGCTGGAGATACTTCTTGGTTCAATCTTGTCCCTGAAGACACAGTTGGCCTTAATAGTTTGGAACAGAATTCTGAAATGTTGTCTGATTTGCCAACTACAGCTGTTTCTAGATAGCATAGGATCTAGTGATTGATCATAGTTATTCATGGTCTAGCAACCTTTTTACTGAATAACTGTAATTTGTTGTACATGGAGCTGCCCTTGATGGATAATTCAAAAGCATCTGACAGTAGAAATACTACCACTACTGTGGTCAATATAGGGACATTGGCTTGCTTTTAAAAGAATGTCTGTGTCTCTTCCACTTCCAAGCTCACTTCATGGTATTTATATTTAAAATCCCAAATAGCTCGGCTCTACATATTTATTAAGAAGTACCTCTTCTGATATCAGGTTGCCTGTGCTTATTATCATTACAAGGGGAGGACATTCCCCAAGTACAATATTAAAATCAAACATTTTGTCTTTGTTGTACCATGATTGTTGAGGTGATATAATTGGTGCCAAAATCATAATTTTTAAGTGACAGATTAATAGGCATTTAAATATTTAAAATTGCTTTTTTAAAACTGGATATTGATTTGTATAATTTCTGCATTTAGAGGGATTTTTTTAAAATTATAGCTTGATTAGATTTATTTTCAATTACATTGTGTAAACCAGATAACAGAAATGCAGGGCAGTCAAAAAAATATGCAGCATATTGGCTGAGAATCCTGGGAGTTGCAATCCCAGGACATCCAGCTGGTGTTATGTTAGTAGCCCCAGGTATTCATTGGCCCTTGAAGCAGTAATCACTTACCATGAACAATGAGCTGTACAATTTGGGCAGAATATAACTGTTCTTCTCCACCAAGATTAAGTGAAAAAGGTATAATCATCATAGTCATAAGTGTGCTTGCTGCTGGAACTCCAAGGAGCCATTAGCATTTTTTAAAAATGCCACCATTATAATATCATTGCAAACAACGACGACTTTCACCACCCATGGTAGGGTAGCTAATATGGATGAACTTGGCAACCAATATTGGCCAAATAGTGATTGGAAATGAAGGATGGAAGGAGAAAATGCAAAGTTATTGCTCTTGTTTGAAAGGCTGAAAGCAATTTTTGGCCTGCATCTGGGTTGCTGATAGAATGATGAAGTGATCAGGCAAAACAATGCCAGAACATTCTTCCCTATACTGGCGTAACCAAGCTATACATTTTCGGCCCTAATGGATTTGACTTGTCACAGGCAGGCTGCACTAATCAAATGGGGCAAAGCAAGCTTGTTGAGGGATGAGGCAAACCAACCTGGTAGCATTTGCTTCTTCGTCTCGTCGCTTCCCCTCCCAGGACCACATCAATCCAAGTCAGATGGAATTTCCATTTATATTACAGCCAAACCTTTTTTGGTGATGACACCAATCCTTTGTCTTGACCTTGGCTTCTCCTGTTCCATTCTTCACTCCGCCAACTTTCTTTTCCTCTCCATCTCTTTGTTCACATCTGTTTTTGCCATTTCCCCCCTCATGGATCATATCTACATCCTAAATTTAAATTCAGCCTGTCTGTCCAGGTAATTCAAATTTTACACAGCAGAGAAAAGCACGACAACCAAAGTTTTAATCATTTTAACCAAACTACGACTCCCAGCATTATTTGTAAAAAGATTATATAGCTAAACTGGTAAAATGCCAATATCATTTGCAATATATAATTGCTGAATTTTGGACAGCTTTTCCATCTCTTGTATTTGCTTTAATTTCCTGCTTAATCCTATTTCTTTCTTCCCTGTCCCCATCTGTTTCTTTTCTGAAAAATATATCATCTTTGCCTGTGAAGAACTTTGCTTCTCTTCAGTTTTCCAATTAATCCATATTCCAAAGGTACAATCTTCTCTGTCTCAGCACTGCAATTGCTGTTTTGATTGAACTTCATGTTAGGCAGGGGGTGGGGAAAAAAACAGCCAAGTGCTGTAGAATGACTATTCTTATTTATTTATTTGGAATATTTGTGCTCTACTGAATAATCAAAAGGCTACTAACAAAATAAATAACTTGTAGCCTGTCAGACATATACAGCCCCCAGACTGAGTTCTGAACCCTTAGCCCCTTTATTGTATTGTCAAATTGAGTGGCAGAATGATGGTGCATGGATTTGGCAATGTAAGACATATTTAAAAAAAAAAACTTGGCAATTTTAAGTTGCATGGACGTCAGCTTCAAGAATCCCCATTTATGCTGGCTGGGGAATTTTGGGAGCATAAGTCCACAAATGTTAAAGTTGTCAAGTTCCAGAAATACTGATTTAAACAAATACCTCAAAGGATCTTTTCATATCAACATCTCCCCAAAGGGCCCATCCATTCCGATGACATCACTGCTATGCCACAAATGAGACTTGGGTGTTAAAAGGAAAAAATAAAAAACTGCAGTCCTCAAAGGAAAAAGGTTGTTTGAACAATTTGCCCTGATGAGGCACTTGATATTGGTTTGCTTGCCTTGGCAAAAATCAGGGAAAAAATGCTATGAAGCATCTTCTCATAAAGCATCTTCAAAAAGGGAGACCCCAGCCTAGTTGAAAATTACAGACCAATCTCTTTATGCTGTGTCACCTGCAAAGTCATGTAATCAATCATTAACCATTCCATTACCCTCCACCTAGAAACAAACAACCTACTCTCTAATAAACAATTTGGTTCCAGAAAAAAATTATCCTGTAATCTACAACTTCTATACTGCAAGAACATATGGACTACAAATCTCAATCAGGGCAAAGCAATACACACAATTTACATAGACTTCTATAAAGCCTTTGATTCAGTGGTACATGACAAACTACTTCTAAAACTAAAATCCCATGGCATCACCGGACCCCTACATAATTGGATAGCTGTGTTCCTGTCAAACAGGCAACAAGTGGTCAAAATAGGAGCGCCCTATCAAATCCTGCACCTGTTAATAGCAGTGTCCCCCCAAGGCAGCATTCTAGGACCAACACTCTTCATACTATACAGTACATAAATGACCTTTGCGATCATATTATAAGCAACTGCGTTCTCTTCACTGATGATGTAAAAATATTTAACACCACCAAAAATGCTCCTACCCTTCAAAAAGCCCTTGACTTTGTGTCGGAATTGTCAAACAATTGTCAACTCCAAATCTCAACCAACAAATGCTCTGTTTTACACATTGGCAAAAAGAACCAGAACACAAAATACAAGCTAAGTGGACATGACCTTGTAGATGACCCTCACTCTATCAAGGACCTTGGAGTACTCATATCTAATGATCTAAGTGCCAAAGCCCACTGTAACAATATTGCCAAAAAGTCATTAAGATTTGTAAACCTAATCTTGCGTAGTTCTCCGGTAATATTACACTACTAACCAGAGCATACAAAACATTTGCTAGACCAATTCTCGAATACAGTTCATTTGTCTGGAACCCGCACTGCATATCAGACATTAATACAATTGAACGTGTCCAGAAATATTTCACAAGAAGAGTCCTCCACTCCTCTGTTTGCAGCAAAATACCTTATGTAACCAGACTTGAAATTCTGGGCCTAGAAAACTTAGAACTACGCCGCCTTCAGTATGACCTAAGCGTAGCTCATAAAATTATCTGCTACAATGTCCTACCTGCAATGACTACTTCAGTTTCAACCACAACAATACACGAGCACACAATAGATACAAACCTAAAGTGAACTGCTCCAAACTTAATTGCAGAAAATGTGACTTCAGCAACAAAGTGATCAATGCCTGGAATGCACTACCTGACTCTGTGGTTTCATCCCAAAACCCCCAAAATTTTAACCTAAGACTGTCTACTGTTGACCTCACCCCATTCCTAAGATGTCTGTAAAGGGGTATACATAAGAGCACCAACGTGCCTACCGTCCCTGTCCTAATGTTTTCTTTATTTGTATCTATTTTATATATCCAATCCATGCTTATACTTATTACCTAATACATTCTTGACAAATAAATAAAATAAATAAAAATAATTAAATAAATATAAATAAATAAATAACTGCAAAGTACAGGCAGGGAAAGCAAAACAATCCTCTGTTCTACTCAATACTGAATGGGTGCTTTGCTTCAGTAAAGAATCCCCTGAGTGAAGAATCCCCTCAAGCCCTTTATTTTTCTGCAGAAAACTAGACACTAATGACTAAGAAGTGGGAGTAACAGAGATGTTGGTCTCTAGACCCCAACTTTCTAAGTTGCTAATCTTCCCTAAATCTTTTGACTATGGCACAAAGGAGGAAGAAGGAATTGATGTACAGCATCCAGAAATTCATCTCTAAGAGAACAAGGCTTCCACACAGCACAGACTGCTGCTAATTTGGACTTCCAGGGTCAAAAAAGACAGACCAGAAGTAAAAAAAAAACAATGGGCCAAGATACAAAATTATGTTTATTAATTTCCTGCAACTGCTATTTAGTTTTCATATTTTTGGATTGCAGCACATTCTGAAGAATAACCATGACCAAGAAAAATCAGGATTTTATAAATATCTCTTAGTTGGTTTCTTGGAGTTCTCTGTGAGATTCCAACATTGTGTTCTTTGTTAGCTCCTATCTGGCTGCTTTATTCGATTTTTAGAAGCTGTCATCATTCCCAGTAAGAATACATAAGGTTGTTTTAATTAGGTCTATTTAATAAATCTGACTGCAAAATCTGGGAATACTGATTGGCAAGTCTTTGAGTGATCTTAATCTCATGATTTTCAAATAAATTCATTACTGATGTTCTGCTTCTTCTGGAAAAAAAGGGGGTCCCCCCCCCCCATTCTTATGTTTCATACAGATTTTATTATCTGAGAAGATAATTTTATTATCCTTACTTTACAATCACTTTTTACTCTATGGAATGCTTCTTGGTTGTGTTGTCAATAGACATTCCTTGTGAGTGTTACTCTTCACTTGCTGGATTTTTTTTTTATTTGAATATTTTGGAAATTGATTCAAATTGACCAGTATTTGGCCAGGTTCTAATTCTAGTGAAAATAACAGACCACAGAGAAGCATTGGGTGTACAAGAAAGCAATGTTCCCAAGCTCTTGCTATTCCTCTATCTTGCTTGTTAATTGTCAAATGGGCCATTCTGTGTCCAACACAATCCCAATTGGCCAATCGGTGGAGTAAAAAATGAATCAGAGTAAATTGGTCGGAAGGTCTCCCAATATGCTGTACAAGAACCTTCCCACTTCATCTCATATATCCCTCCTATGCCTCACTAGTTGAGAAGGCGGATTATTTTTACACACAGGTTTACTATTCTTGCAGAAGACTAAATAAATCAAATACAACTAGTCAGTAGGGCAATCAGAGCTGTGGAGAAGAGCTTCACATCTGTTGATATGAAACAAAAGTTTATTTATTTTTTTGATGTTATAATATGCAACAGAAGAACAAGAAAGAATAACTGCATTAAAATATGAAACAAATTCAAACAAAGGCAAAAATATAGACCTTTCATTATCCAACTATATAACATCTTCAGTGCTAGAAGTGAGTGGAGTTTTCTCTCTGTTCCCAAGCTCAACTAAGCCACAAACAAGCTCATGCAGCATAATGATTCTACAGTTCAACTTTGAGCTACAAGAATTTCTTTTCTATTGAAAAACAAAAATGCACAAAAGAAAAAAAAATGAAGAACCCAACAAACATGTATATTTTATTTTTTTAAAAAAGCAGATAAAAGCAAATTGGGTTATAAAATAAATCTTGAGTGCATGGAAGCATATTGAATGACATTTTCCCCAAATGATCATGTCTGATATAACTGTTCTCTAAACAAGCCAAACAGCTTTAAATAAGTTTGGTCTGAGGCACTGTACCTCACTTCCAAAAAAAAAAATCCTTTAGATTTCCTCTTCATGTCTCTTCATGTTTACATTCACATTTTATTTTATTTTATTTATTTATTTATTTATTTATTTATTTATTTATTTATTTATTTATTTATTTATTTATTTATTTATTTTGTCAATCATATATAAGATAACAGGTAAAAGTATAAACATAATTTGAATACATGAAAAGAGTAAGTAAAAAGGAATATTAAGACAGGTCGTAAGGCACACTGATGCGCTTATGCACGCCCCTTACAGACCTCTTAGGAATGGGGTGAGATCAACAGTAGACAGTTTAAGGTTAAAGTTTTGGGGGTTTGGAGAAGAAACTACAGAGTCAGGTAGTGCATTCCAGGCATTGACCACTCTGTTACTGAGTCATATTTTCTGCAATCGAGTTTGGAACATGGAGGCAAAGGACTGTCTTTAAAAACAGAAGAGTTTCCCCTGATTCTAGGAACCAACAAATATTTAAAATCCCTTGAGGATATAGTAGGATATTCATATAGTAGATGAAAATGGTAAAAATGCTTCACTTTTTATTACAGGTAATACAACAAGTTGGAAAATAAAGTTTAACTTTTAATTTATTCAATTTAGGCATTGCCTAATTCCAGGCTGACTTTGGGCAGTGTACAATAAAACCAAATACAATAAATTGATTAAGGAGGGAACTACAATTACTTTTATAAAAGACTGGAAATCATTTATAGATTTTTGGGGGGGAAATTAATAAAAAATCCTGTCTTGGGGATTTATTAATTAAAACTTTGCTATGGGAAGAAGGAAACTATAATATGCAATACACAGGGTGGTAGAAATGGTAAATGCTATGTTTGTCTTGCGTTTTTTGTTCTTTCTTTTTTCTTTTTCCTTTTCCTCTTTTTCTCTTTCTTCTATATTTCTGTAGTTTTTTTAAACCTTTGTAAAATCTTCTTTTAATTAAAATAATTTAACAAACAAACAGAATATAAGTGCAATACTTATGAAAGAAGTACAAATACAGGAAACAAGGATGAGTCTGGTTAACATCCACACACCCTCAAACAAATCTGACAGGGGCACCTACTCAAGGCCTGGAAGAAATGGAAAGTCTTTTAGTTTTTCCAGAATGCCAACAGGGCGGGAGCCATATGGTCAGGGGTAGGCTTCAAAAATTTTAGCAAGGAGTTCTCTGCCCAATTGCTGGGTGGGCATGGCCATGGTGGCCGTGGCCTAGTTGGCCTCCCGCGCCATGGTGGGAGGGGGCATTTTTGCCCTCCCAGAGGCTTTCTTTGGCTCTGGAGGCCAGAAATGGGCCCGTTTCCGGCCTTCCTGACTTCCAGTAGGTCTGTTTTTCATCTTCCCCAAGCCTCTGCACACACCTTGCACTTACCTGTATCCAAAACAGGTCGTGTGGGAACTCCTGGGAGGGGAGGGGCGGGATGAGAAGGGCCAGACAGGACTGAGATTCGGAGGTTCTCTGAACTGCACAGAATCTTAGCTAGAGGTTCTCCTGAACCCCTGCGAACCCCCAGCAGCCCACCCCTGCATATGGTTCTTAGGGGAACCTCATTCAAATTTGAGAGAAACAGAATGGTGATTAATAACCTTCAATGGTGTCCAATTATCACGGATTGCCTGGATAAATCCCTGCAGCTTTCTTCACAAGGTTTTTTCAGAAGTAATTTGCGATTCTCTCCTTCCTAGGGCAGAGAGAAAGTGACTGACCCAAAGCCACCCATCTGGCATCATGCCCAAGTCAAGACTAGGATTCACAGTCTCCTGATTTCTAGCCTGCTGCCTTGACCACTACACCAAACACTGTATTAAATTTGCTCTCTTGTTTTCCTTACTCTCTTGTAAATTACTCTTTTCTGGTTATTCTCAGCCTTCTATCTACTTTCATTCTTGTAAAATAGATCAGGAGGAAAGCTCAGAAAAATAATTTGGGAATATTTGTAAGGTAAACTTTCTAGTCAGAGAAAAAAAATAAACTACTTTTAAGTAGACCTTCCTTCTGATTACTTTTTGCCCTCATTGCAATATTAGCATTCCAGAGCAGAAATGAAATGGTAGTCCAAAATATGCAAATTATGTGCTGATTTACTACAACTACTTTTGTTTTAATGCAAATGAAAGACGTTGTAAAAATTGCTAGCGTTTGAGTGTCTTCTGTGCTATATATTAAGACTCTTAGCAATGGAAATAAGGTGCTCCTCTATTTTTTTCCCCCCCACTTCTTAACTAAGGTTTTATCTGCAACCTAGCACAGATATTCAGCTTTTTTAAAAAATATGGAGACAAGCTTCACCTAGTTAATTTTGATGTTGCTAAAAATGCAGACAAAGGTAATAAAAGGGATGATAAACCTAGAAAGGAGCTGTAAATTTGTCCCTTTGTGTAATAATGGGAGGGATTTTTAAGACTGTGAGACCTGGGTCAGAATATTCATTTTTGCTCCCTGCATATTTTTTTCTCTCTCAATCTATCCTGCATTATCTTAAACTCCTTTTTTTTACTCAAAATACTGAAATAACTCTTGGGATAACCTTTCCATGCATCAAGATTATTCTTTCAAAACGAAAAGTAAGTTCCATCTGATTATTAGATGCTGTGGATGGGGTCCTCTTTTTTCCCCCACTCCTCAAAAGAGTTCTGAAGAATGGATATGGGAGGGAATTCAAAGCATTCAATGTCTCAGTCTGGCTTTCTATAATTAGGAAGAAGGATTGGGCAACAGACCATACTAAATGGTTGCCTAGTGGGTTTTCATAGACTGACAGTGCCTCTTCTGATTCTGAAGCTTTGTTCAGAATCAGAACTGTCTGATCATATAGCATCAGCTTGTTTTGAAAGGTGAATCACTTTTTTTCAGAGCCTGCAAACGAAGCAAAGGTTAACATTTTTAAAAAAATGGTGCTTCTGCTTTCCAGAGCTTGTGGGTTCTTTGTATTCTCATTGGTGACGATTCTTACCTACTTCCTGAGAGCATATGCACCAAAGACAAATTCCTTGTATGTCCAATCACACTTGGGCCAATAAAGAATTCTATTCTGTCCTGTCCTGTCCTATCCTATCCTATCCTATCCTATCCTATCCTATCCTATCCTATCCTATCCTATCCTATCCTATTCTTCCACCCCAGAGTTTCAGTATCTTTCTTCTGCAGCTTTCATTGTTATAATTATTAGAAAAATCTCCTATATGTAAAACTGGAAACATGTTAATATTTCACTATCAGAGCTTGCAACAAGCTTTCATTGATGTATGTATATAAATGTGTATATACACACATACTGGTATATGTGAATATATATCTGTTTATATGTGAATATATATCTCTATTTATCTCTATGTCTATCTATCTATCTATCTATCTATCTATCTATCTATCTATCTCTATCTCTAATCTATACACATTTATACATATATACAAACACACACACAGAGACATACATATGAACACCTACAATTTATACATATATACATACATACATATACACATGCATACACACACACATATACATATATTCAGGCCCTGCTGCTAGAATTGTTCCCCTCATAGCAACAACTCAGTTTTGTCAACTGTAATTGAAAGACAAATTGAGGCTGGCTTTGGCTGTCAACTTCCTTTCAGCTGTGGATAGCAACAAAATTGGAACCCAATGATATAATTACTTATGGGACACCTACTTTGTAGAGATATTGGAAGGATTACAAAAACTTAGAAAAAGCACTCTGAAAACTGGATGTATATTGTGTAGATGTTCGGTTTATGATGGCATCTTGAGTATGTAGCAGCACATTGATCCCCCTAAGGGGTCAACGTGTCTGTGGGCTTGAAAACTAATCTATAGTTTAGAGATTCTAGTTTAATAGAGCATGTTTAGGGTAAAACATTGAGATTGTGGTGTTCTGGAAAAAATGTGCCAAATCTGACAAATGTTCTTTTTTTCTCCCCTTTAGAAGTTACAAATAAACTTTGTTCTTCTATGTTCTTCTATGTTCATAGCAGCCACCTCCCTAACTTTAGGGAGGTGCCTTGATTGCCATGCCTTCATTTTATCAATGGCTCTGCTTAGAAAAAAAAACAGGTGAAAGGTATATATGTGTGTAATTATAATCATGGCCTTTCTATTATGTATACTTCTGCACATAACAGCCAACATGTGCATAGCTCAGGCATTTAAACTAAAGTTGCTTATACAAAGCTTATTCAATAATAAAAGTGTTAATTAGTTTGAAGGTGCTTCAGGTTTCCTGGTTGTTTTTAATTTTATAGAGGTTTCCAAAGCTTTCTGTAATATGCCCCTGGTACTATTCCATCTTTTCTTTTCCAGTGGCCAACTTCTGTATTCTGCAAACATGCTGTCTTTCTACGGGATAAAATGGAAAGATAAGCCCCAGGATTTTTGTTTTTCTCTCCCTCACCACTATTAATATAGTCCTTCTGAGTAGTGCTTAATTGTTCTGCTAGGTATAATTAAAAAAAGAACAGAAGGATATAGTCTATTTAAGCATGGAGAAATTACTTTGCTATTTCAAGAGAGCCATCTCATCTCTAAAGGCAGTAGATATTTTTTTTCCTAGGTCTAGGATAAGAAGCAACGGGTGGAAACTAATCAAGGAGAGAAGCAACCTAGAACTAAGGAGAAATTTCCTGACAGTTAGAACAATTAATCAGTGGAACAACTTGCCTCCAGAGGTTGTGAATGATCCAACACTGGAACTTTTTAAGAAGAGATTGGATAGCCATTTGTCTGAAGTAGTGTAGGGTTTCCTGCCTAAGCAGGGGGTTGGCCTAGAAGACCTCCAAGGTCCCTTCCAACTCTCTTATTCTGTTTTCTGTTTTAATTCATATATAGAAAAGCATCTTGAAAGCTATCACAGCATGGAGGAGAGAGAAGATAGAAGGATTATTTCTTCTCTCATTATTTGAACTTTCCTCTTTTGTGGTAATGAAACTTAGTGATATTTTTTTAAAAATCCTTTGAACCATTTTATTGACCTTCCCTTCCCAACCTCTGTGGCAAGCTTTAAACAATAACTCTACTAATTTTATTTGTTATATGGAGGCAAAGGCTTATTACAGGTCTACAGAATATTATAGTGATAGCATAATAGCAATAGCACTTAGACTTATTATATACCACTTCATAGTGCTTTACAGCATTCTCTAAGCGGTTTACAAAACCAGCATATTGCCCCCCACAACTTGAGGCCTCATTTTACCAACCTCAGAAAGATGGAAGACCGAGTCAATCTTGAGCCCATCAGGATGAAACTCCTCGGTGTGGACAGAATTAGCCTGCAATGCTGCATTCTAACCACTGCATCACCATGGCTCTTAAAAGTGTACAATGAAATATTAGAGAACAACTAATAATGTTTCAGTGGTAGGTCATACTGCAGTGACACAGCCCTGTGAAGAGTAAAACTATTTAATAATATCTTACGTCAACACTAGGAAATCTTATTCCCTGTCCCATATTAAGGAATACAATGTTGCTTATAGTTTAGTGTTTGCATTTGAACTTTCTTTGACTATACAAAAATAATATGACATTACAGCCTTTAAAAAAAAAATCCTTGATTACAATGCAGACAATTTGAAGCTGTTTAGATTATACTGGGTTAAAAAGTTGGTTTAGAAAAATAAGTTTCTCCAAAATGCTGAGATAAAAATACATTCATAATTCTCTCTTAGTTTGATGGGCCTACAACCAAATATGTATTTCTACCCTTTGATGATCATACACAGCTGGAGCAGTGTTTCTCAACCTACTTTAACTATACTTTAACTTCCAGATTTCCTAGGCAGGATTCTGGCTAGGGAATTGTGGGAGTTAATGTCCACACATCTTAAAGTTGCCAAGATTGAGAAACAGGGAAATAGAAACAGAAAAATCTCCTGTTGTTTTCTTCAGTTATTAACTGCTATTGAGTCAAAGCGGCATTGGTCGCGTTGGTGGATGATCTCTGGAGGGCTCAGGACAGGGGTTGCTCCTCTGTCCTAGTCCTGTTAGATCTCTTAGCGACTTTTGATACCATCGACCATGGTATCATGCTGCAGCGGTTGAGGGGGTTAGGAATAGGGGGCACTGTTTTGCGGTGGTTCTCCTCCTTCCTCTCCGACCGCTCACAGTTCGTGTTGACAGGGGGGCAGAGGTCGACTTCGAGGTGCCTTGCATGGGGAGTGCTGTTGGGATCGGTCCTCTCGCCCCTTCTGTTCAACATTTATGTGAAGCCGCTGGGTGAGATCATCCATGGTTTTGGGGTGAGAGTCCACCTGTACACTGATGATACTCAGCTGTACATCTCCACCCCAACGATGCCCTTGATGTGATGTCTCACTGCCTGGAGGCCGTGCGGGTCTGGATGGGGAGAAATAGTCTCAGACTCAACCTCTCCAAGACTGAGTGGCTGTGGTTCCCAGCGTCACGATATAGTCAGCTGGTGCCATTGCTGACTATTGGGGGTGAGTCTTTACTCCCCACAGAGAGAGCTCGCAATCTGGGCGTCCTCCTGGATGCACGGCTGTCTTTAGAAGAACATATGACGGCCGTGGCCAGGGGGGCTTTTTATCAGGTTCGCCTAATCCGCCAGTTGCAGCCCTTTCTGGATCGCGACGCCTTGCGCACAGTCACTCACACCCTTGTCACCTCCCGACTGGACTATTGCAATGCTCTCTACATGGGGCTCCCCTTGAAAAGCACCCGGAGGCTCCAACTGGTCCAGAATGTGGCCACGCGGGTGGTTATGACACCCCTCCTGCGCGAGCTGCACTGGCTCCCAGTGGTCTTCCGGGTGCGATTCAAGGTGTTGGTTGCCACCTTTAAAGCACTCCATGGCATTGGACCTGGATACCTTCGAGACCGTCTTTGGCCACTAGTAGCCTCCCACCGGCCAGTTCGCTCCCACAGAGAGGGTCTCAGGGTGCCATCGGCCAAATTATGTCGGCTGGCGACACCCAGAGGGAGGGCCTTCTCTGTGGGAGCCCCTGCCCTTTGGAATGAACTGCCCCCAGAAATTCGTAAAATCTCTGATCTCTGTGTATTTCGCTGTGCCCTCAAAACCTTGTTGTTCCGCCAGGCTGGACTATCAATGTAAAGATTTTAATTGGTTTTTAAATATGGGATTTTAAATTTGGGGTTTTATAATTGGGCCTATCATTTAATAATTTTAATTATTTTTAAATTAGGCTGAGTCCTTCGTGAGAAGGGCGGCATAAAATAAAATAATAAAATAAAATAAAATAAAATAAAATAATAAAATAAAATAAAATAAAATAAAATAAAATAAAATAAAATAAAATAAAATAAAATAAAATAAAATAAAATAAAATAAAATAAAATAAAATAAAATAAAATAAAATAAATAAATAAATAAATAAATGTCAGCTTGGCTGTAATCCTCCAATTTGGTCATTATCTCCATAAATTAACTCCTAAATTACATTTTATTTCTTATCATCACTCTTATCCCTTACAAGCTTCAAAAAAAGAAAGAGAAGAATAGAACTCATTATGATTTTTCTCCTCTGTTTGACAGAGAAAGGTAAATGCCTTTCTATTCTTTTCAAGAATCTTCTACCTCCAGCTCTTTGGGTGGAGGGTGCATTGCATTTGCATATGTGAGAAATGTCAGGGCAGTTTGGAGAGTCTGACATTACCTAGCATGGATGAGTAGTTTTCTTTGACACTTATTGCCTTCCTTTAGATTGGAACTCTAGGGAAATATGTTCATAACTCTGATTGTAGCTGAGAACTAGGTGTTGACCTCAATTCCAGAAAAGAAAAGAAAAAAAATCAGTGTTAGAAGAAAGGGATAAAAATCATATTTTTTCCACTGATTGAAAAAAAAATTTTTTTTGTTTCATTATGTTTTTACAATTGCCTGAATACCATCCCACATTTTTCTCCTTCCTTCCTTCCTTCCTTCCTTCCTTCCTTCCTTCCTTCCTTCCTCCCTCCCTCCCTCCCTCCATCCCTCCCTCCCTCCAAATTAGAAGGAAGAATAAAGCAGGAAGATAGGCCTTAAGATAATGAAGCACTGATCAGCACACATTGAGTGCAGAACAGTTTTCAAGCAGCCAAAAGGACAGAGGTGCCAAAATGAAAGGAAATTTCACATGCTGCAGTGCACATGGAATGATTGTGTCAGCACCTCTGGCAGCCAAAATTATAAAGCAGAAGGATATAGGAGTATACAAGTAAAGCATGGTCCAATTCAACTTCAAGATTCAAAGATGACTTAACCTGAATTTGTGAACAAGTATTTATCAACAGCTTTCTATTTGAAAAGATTCAGGGTTGGGTTGATAAGAACTTTTAGCATTGTCAATAATGGGAGAGCATCAAAATGCCTGCAGTGCCTCATTTGACCGAATGAGAATACTATAACATTAACCCTTCAAAGTTTTAGCCAGATTGTATCAATACTTTTACTGCAGTACACACACCCTTTTAAAGAAGAAATAGCAAGAATGAGAAAAGGATTCTAGAACAGCCTCTAAATTGCCCAACAAAGACTCTATAGATAAAGTCTGCAAAATCAGTGAAGAACATTCCAACTCCAACTTAAAAATTAAAATATTCAAAACTAAAACTGAAGTGGTTCGGGAATAACGAGAGGCACAAGCAAGCAAGTGACAACAGTTCTTTAATATACTTCAGCATGAGACTTCAGCAAAAACTCAGAGGCTGCAGCCCTCCTTATATACAATCCTGGAGGGACTGTCAGCCAATCAGAAACTTAGGCAGGTTTGAAACTCCCACTGAAATGTATCAATACATAACAAAAACTATGTAAACATAAATTTTGGCTACTTGCTTTTGTTTTGGGAATAACTCATTCAACTTTATATCTGGAAATAATGAATTATGTGCAGTTATTAAAAAAAACCCTGAGTGCTAGCCTATTGTATATGTAAATAATTGTGATATAAAGAAATAGTATTCCTTATATTATATTCCTTATAGTAGTCTAAGGGAAGTATACTATTGTAGACCTCTTGCATTTAATCTTTCTTATCTTCTCTTCCAACAAGTGAACCTATAAAGATTCTCATACAAAAGCATTGGACACAAGCAGGACCATAGTACTCAACTAAGTGAATGATGGATCTGATTTGTAGATTTATGTAGTCACCTCAGTATTGGAAAACCCATTCTATCACTCAGTTTCCCCTCCTAGCTTTGTGCAAAGTCTGCTGGTGTTTTAGTAATTGTATGTTAAACAAACATACAATTAATAAAAAGCAACAATGTTAAGAATCTACAAAATCAAGAAGTCCAACAAATCTCTTCTGAGAAATTTGAAAAATAAATCACAATTCAATTAAAAATAATATTGACATGATAAGCTGGGGGAAGATGGAGGACTGGTAGGACATATGTTTCTCTCCTGCTCATTTCAACTTTTATCTTAGTTTAATTTTGTTTTTCACTCCCCCAACACATCTACGGGAGTTCTAAATGTTTGATGTTTATTATTTAATGTCCTCAGCCTCCTATCCTTGCAACCGGACATTGTTTGTTAGGCCCAACTCCCGGGCCTTGCTGATTGCTTTCCACTGCCTTACTCCTTCGGCAAATAATTCAGCAATTTGATCTGCCTCGAGCTGACTTGAAGTATTGTTCAAGGTCTTGCCTGTATTTGGGGTGCCCTTTTATCATGACCTCAAACGCCCAATTTTAATTCACCAACTGACTGTTTTGTTGCCTTTAAGGACCTTACTATATAGTTACAATTCCTTTACGAGGGAATACCTGAATGTTTTCTTTTTTTGATATGAGCAAACACAAACGCTGCTGTTCCTTGTCTCCTGTGGCCTCCAGTTTGGAGGTTATTTCCGACCATGCAGTTGGCCCTTTGCCCAAGGTTAAAAAGACAGACGTTCCGAAATTGCCCGATAAGGATTTGAATTCCTCAATCACTTCCTTGGAGGAATTCTTCTGCAACTTACCATCTTCAGAGTTTGCACTAAGTGCCCTGTTGGAGGAGCCGGAGTGTGCAGCTGCCCACCCTTGCGATGTGCCTTTCCCATCGGACTGCATGTTACCAACAGATGCAGACTCTACTTCGCTTTGTTCTCTTCCCTCCTTGTCCTTTCTGGGGGGACGGTCGCCTGCTGCTGATACCGTCTGGCTGTCTGACATCCACCTTCTGCAACAGTTTTGTCTCCACCTGGCTGAATCCATCACACCCTTGACGACCTCTATTAGTGTGTTGGAGGGCAAAGTGAGCTCCTTTGAAAAGGCAGTTTTTGTGTCACAGTCTGTCAGAAACCTTGGTCATGCATCGGACCGGCCACCAGCGGATAGCCACACTCCACTGCGATGGATGCATTCAGTTAATCTTCAATTGCTTCCGGACAATTTATGCTTGAACCTGGCTCACTCCCGTTTTAATAAGTATGACTGGAATACCCGTAAATCCATCTTATCCACAATGAGGTCCCTGTCCAACCTTAACGTTTCAAATAAAGAACTGCTTTTCGTGGAATGGCTTCCCAGTACATTTAAATATAAACGTCTGATCCTCAAGTTCGGTTCATCTAAGATCCCCTCACACTTTTGTGGTCTCCGCAACCACCTAAACTACCTCGGAATTTTCCCTCAAAGATGTTTTATAAATACACAACTAACACCGCTTAGGATGCATTCAGCTATCGAGGCCATCCGACCCTGGATAGGGCCGAAGTGTGACGACTATTACATGGAAGCTGAAAGCCCTGCACCGGCTACAATTACTAGAGCTACTAACCTCCTGGGGACCCAACACCAACGGGAAGATAACCTTGGGACAAGAGGTTCTCCCCCCAGAGAACAAACTCTTGACATCTCCACTTCTGAGGGTGCTTCAGGGCTTGCTCCCATCTCCTTGAGCACTGGTCCTTCCCCTCCTCCGAGGAACATTCTTAACGATGCACCACTATCTCATTCCATCCAAATGGCTAGTTTGCCAACCCAGGACCCTTGGACTCTCCCTCTCTCTCCATCAGTTACTATTATTAAACCGCACAACGGCTGTATCTCCACTGATGACAACGACAACATACAGGTGCTCCCCCTGACAGATTCACCTGCACATCATCCAAATCATCATCAATGTCAGGACGACTGTCTCAATCTAAATGTGACTGGGTACTCGAATCTGCCAAGATCTAATAATAGCACTAAAATCAATCAAGACTTAACTAGAATGGACAAACAAGGCAAGATTACAGACTTTTTCGGCCGAAACTTTACCCTGCCTCTCCACCAACCCTCTGCAATTTCCAAATGACAGTCAAAGACTTACCCCCCTAATACTCTCTGGTCTATCTTGAGCTGAAATATTGGAGGCTGGGCGTCAAAAAGAGCCGACCCAGATTTTTTGAATTATCTTAATAAATTCCAGATCCTTTTATTCCAGGAAATGTGGGAGGTAAATGACATTCTCTTATGTGGTTATGAGGTTACATCCTTGCCCGCCCTCTCTTCATCTCGCGGCGGCCGTCCTAGCGGCGGCCTTGCAATTGGTATCTCCCTAGACCTGCATGCGGAAGTAGTTTATGTGGATTCCCATCAACCTTATGTCCTTGCAAGTGTGATCTCTGTCAGGAAGGTCTCCCTCCTGATGTTTAATGTCTATCTTCCTCCCGGGGGTTCTTATAAGGACCTGGATGCGCGGTGGGAGGGATTGGAAGAATATTTCACAACTATTATATTTAGATTTCCTCACTCCTTAGTTCCCTTGGCGGGGGATTTAAATGCCCACACAGCAGGGAACTGGGAAACCTTGGTAGTTTCCCATTGGTAGGCAGGACCGAATAGAGACATCACCCCTTGGAGACCATAAAAGGGAGAGTCTCCAAAGACCTGAAAGTTGATAGAGCGGGGACCAACTTGGCCCTTCTCACTGTCAGGTTGGACCTTTTTCCCCTCAACGGCAGATGCGCCCTGGACGTTCCCGGGGAATTTACCCACCTGGCCAAAGAAGGCAATAGCACTATAGACTATGTCTTGGTCTCAAGAGCTTTTCTGCCCTATGTCATTTCCTTTAAAGTGGATGACATGATACTTAGTGACCACCTTCCTCTTACCTTGGACACACTCCTGAACAGACCACAAAATCGTCCTACCCATGCTGCTCCAATTGCTGCCAACGCTAGAGGATCCCTGATGGTATCAAAATGGTCGAATACCTTGGCCTTATCCCACGCGTGCTTTTATGACCAAGAGTCAGCTAAAAATCTGCTAGCTTTAATTAGTTCTAAGGCCACTCCCAGTGCGCTCTTGGCCGCCTTTATGGATTGCTCGAGTGACTTAATAGCCTCCTTTAAGCCCCTTACTCTTATCCTTGGCAGAGCTTCTCAGAGGAAGGGGGCCCCCTGGTTTAATATACAGTGCAAAGAAGCCAGGAATCGATTGAGATCTATATATATACTCTGTAAAAATTCTGATTCGTCGAGAGCCCGTCCTGCTTATTTTATGGCTAAGAAGGCATATAAGTCTGCTCTTTTAAGAGCCAAACAAAATTGGCAACGACTAAGGTGGAACACCTTATTATATGCTGCGCAATCCCATAATCCTCGTGATTTTTGGAGTTTGCTGAATAGAAGGCTACTTAGTAGGTTTATTTACTCTATATCTGCCCCTATATGGGAACTCTTCCTATGCCAAGTCTTTTATGATGCAGACTTGCCATCCTTTATGACGTTAGATTTCTCCCCCGAACAGCTCCCTAGATGATCTCCTGTGAATCCTTCCACCATCTCAAAGCTAATTGGACAACTTAAATCGGGAAAAGCCCCCAGCCCTGACCTTATCCCCGCTGAGGCCATTCAAGCCCATAAGGACTGGTGGACTACTGTCCTTACTGAAGTATTTAATGCGATTAATCAAACAGGCATTATTCCCAAGGTCTGGAAGGATGCCATCATCATGCCAATTCATAAGAAAGGCTCCCCTTCCAATCCAGGCAATTTTCAAAATATCAGTTTATTGTCTGTTTTGGGGAAACTCTATGCCTGGTTCCTCCTGTCCAAGCTGGAGTGCTGGGTTGAGGAGGCTGGTCTGCTCGGTCATGAGCAAGCGGGGTTCAGAGCAGATCATTCTACTATTGACCATGCTCTGATCCTATACCATCTAGCCTTAAAATACTCTACCCCTAGGAAAGGCCGTCTCTGTGTTCCCTTTATAGACTTAAAGGCTGCTTTTGACAGCATCCCCAGATATAAACTATGGGGTAAACTCCTTTCCTGGGGCATCGATAAAAGACTTCTCTGGCTTATCTCCCAACTGCATGAGGGAACAGAGGCAAAAGTGCGCCTTACCCCACAAGGGGACCTTTCCAACACCATCCCTGTTGATAAGGGGGTCAGACAGGGATGTATATTGGCACCCCTCCTTTTTAACTTATATATTAGCAATTGGAGAAGGGCATTAATGATTCAACTCAATTACATCCATGCCCTGAGATTAGCTGACTACAGGTGCCCGCTCCTGCTCTATGCGGACGATGCTGCGATTCTTTCATTCTCTCAGGTGGGTCTGCTTAATTCTTTCCAATTATTGTTGCACCAACCAACTGTTTATCAACCATTCTAAGTCTAAGATTATGATTTTCTCAAGAAGCAGGAAAATCTATCAATGGAAGCTCGATGGCATACCAGTGGAACAGGTCCATAGATTCCAATATTTAGGCATTCTTTTCCAATCTAATGCCATGTGGCTTGCGCAGGTCAAGTCCCTCCGCACCAAGGCCAAGGCCACTATGCATGCCCTTCTGCAATTCTTTTACACGGAGGAAGCCCAACATATTCCCTCAGTATTAAAAGTATATAGGGCAAAGGTGATAGCTGCCATTATATATGGCGCCCCTCTTTGGGTTCAAACAAATATTTCCTTCCTCAAGTCTGTTCAAAGCCAGTTCTTACGTCGCCTAATGGGAGTCCCCCCCTGTGTGAGCAATGCTACAATCCGCCTGGAACTGGGCACACCATCACTCGCTACTGTTCTGTGGAAGCGTGCTAATGGCTACTGGCTGACCCTATGGGTCAGACTTCCAGATTACTATTTAGGCCAGTGCTTATGGCAGGACGACTTCCACAGTCCTTGGGCCAGCAATATTCACACCAAACTTATGAAGATAGGTATTCCCCCTATTGAAGCCCTTATGCTTGGCCCAGATGTAGCCAAATCGCTGATATTCCAGCGATTGGATGATATTGAAAGACAACAGAATCTGGCACTTGGTGAGGGAGTATGTTCTCCGTTTTCTCTCGGTATTATTCCCCGAATGCACCCCCCCCAAAAAAATATCTCTCTATGCTATCCTTTGTTAAATACAGGTAGGCCTTTCTAAAGGCACATTTTAATGTAATCCCCTCGAATGTCCTAGAAAGCAGGTGTTCAGGGTGTGTGAAATCCACCCACTGTTCATGTGATGGCCGATCTCCGGAATTGTTGGCTCACATCGTATTTACATGCCCCCATTATCGGGAGGTAAGGTCCGAATTTATTTCTCCCGCTTGCCAAAGATTTTCTGGAACATCTGAAAATCTTAGCCTTTGCTTCTTACTCCAAGATACTGATTCTAAGATTACATTAAAGGTAGCAAAATTTTTTGCTGCAGTATTGGTATGTAAGAGTCGGGGGAAGGGACGGGCTGGACCCATTGACTGAGGTCAGCCTCACTGATTGTCAGCGGTTGAGCTAGCTGGTGGTTGTATAAAGTGCCGATGTGTGGATTTTATGCAAATTGCAATTAGTATTTTCTACCTATGTATAATTTTAATCGACCATAGTCCATATAGATTGGAGCAAAAAAATTTTGTAACACATGAACTATGAGCTTGATGGAGTGGTTTTTCTACCATTGATCTTGTTGTCATTTTGCACTTCAGTCTGGTCGTGTGCCAGCTATGTGCCTTGGATGTTTTGGTTTTTTGGTCTATGACCGCAATAAAGTATGCATAACATAACAATATTGACTCTGTTAAACTTTTGGTGTTGAGGAACACACTTGAGAATATGATGGATAGCCACAATAACAAAAAATTGGACTGTAGAACATATCAGTCCAGGGTTCTCATTCAAGGCACAAATGGTTCAAATTATTATAATTTTGACTCATTATTCAAAGATCAATTCACTTGAGAAGTCAGTAATTCTGGGAAGAGTAAAAAGAAAAAGAAGAAACGGCTGAATAGCAACATGGATGTACTCATTTAGCAGCAACGGTAGACTATTGCAAAAGTCAAGTTGCAGGACTGGGTACAGGTATATTTATGTGGTTGCCAATAATCAGTATTTACTTGATAGAACATAAACAAACAATTAAAATACATGGTGTTAATGTAAACCAGATCTATTTTACTTTTCTGCATCTTATCTCTTTAATTTTCTTTGCTAGGTACTTCAAACTATTTTTTGTGTGTGTGCTTTGCATAGTTTCTTCCTTGCATGATGGTAAGATGTATGCATGTAGCCTCCAGTTTTGCTGGCTTGCTTTCAGGTTCTTTTGAAGTGGGGTTTGAAGAATTTATGTACTAAATGACAGCAAGGATAGAAATATATGTATTGTTTCTATTGGACGGTGTATATACTTTACTACATAGTAGTCTGCATGTGAAAATCGTCCTGTATAATAAAATCATTCTAGGATTAATATGCTGCTTCAAAAAAGGAGGAGGAGAAAAAGAGGAGGAGGAGGAGGAGGAGGAGATAATTAAAAATAAGGAACAACCGATTTCATTCCTAACCAAGGATGCACTTTCTTGCCATATCATGACTTCTGAGCCTTTTTCTTTTTTTTAAAGTTTTTTTATTAATAATACAAAATTAAAAAAAAACCATTGGACATAGATATGACATCACTGGTTCCAAACATCTTCCATCACTTTACAGTAATATTAGTACTCATATAAACATATAGTTCTTAAGCTTTGTTCATTATTTAAATATAATATGATATGATATTAATAACATCTATATTTTTGTTCTAACACTATACATTTGTCTTGGCTATCCTCTTGTTATCTATCCAATCATAAAATTGTTCCCAGATTTTGTAGTACTTAGTTTTGCTTTTATCCTTGAGTTCTGAAGTGAGTCTGTCCATTTCTGCGCAGTTAAAAATTTTCAGTAATATTTCCTCTTCAGCTGGAATATCTTTCTCTTTCCATTTTTGAGTGAAGGCTATTCGTTCCGCTGTGAGTATATGCAGTAATAAATAATTACTTGTTCTGTGCCTTCATGAATAATATTTGCGTTGACCTGATTTTTCCCTAACACCATTAAATGTACACCCCCCCCCAACCTATTGGGTTGTTTTTTATAGCAGCCATTTTAAACAAGGTATCTCTCCAAACTATATGTGAAGTAAACCAGGTGTTAATGACACCATGAGATATTGGACTCTGCTTACTATATAAAGAGCCAAGCCTCGAGCTATTACAGCAGATGAGGACATGAAGCAGCAAGGTCTCAAATCACAGCTACCTTTATTGTGTGCATAACAGTACTTTCATCCACACGAACCAAGAAGACTGCTCCATTTTCCCCATCACACTGCCCTCTGGAACTGTTGGGCTTCAGTCATATTATCCCCAGCCAAGTGTTCTCATTCCTCTAACCTACCCTTGGGAGAGAGATAAAATGACTTACTTTTATTAACAAGATCCATGAGGTTTACATGAGGCAGCATCCTGTATAAAAGAATCTCCTTCTGTAGCATCACAGTGTAATTGATTGCTTTATCCACTGAGTCTCTGCCCACAGAATTGTACTGTCCAACAAGCACACATTTCTGTTTTAAACAAAGAATGTCTATTGGCAGGTAAAACATCTGTCTCTATCCTGCACTGGAAAATATTTCTCCTATTTCTCCCTCCCTCTAACAAGTTAAAGGATCTAAGCAAATTTTGCAGTAGAACATTTGTAGTAATTTTGAATTATAGAATTCTGGCGGTTTTTGCAAAGAAAATGTTTGTAGTATATATGTGTTGTGACTCAGGCCCAAGTAGGTATTATCAGACGCAATCAGTTCTAAACAAACAGACTTTATTAGAACAACTGAGAATTAACTCATTCTCAGCGTAGTCCAAACTAATTCAAAACAAATTCTTCATAACACAATTCTTCAGCCTTATCAGCAACCTTGGTCTACTGTGGCAAACTGCCAAAGGCTTTTCTTGGCAAAAATTCAGAAGCAGAAGACGCTGACAAGAAATAAATGCAGCAAGACAAGAAACAAATCTTATCAACGTTGTTTTCTGACAAAGAGCTCAAGAGCCATTGCTGGTCTTTTAAGCCTTATGGGACGGGCCAATCATCTCTTGGCTTTACTCCCGAGTCGTCCTTTTTGCTTTAGCTGCTCTTGCCTTCTGGCAGCTCTTCTCATGCGTGCACTAAGGACAGGCTCCTCCTGTTCCTCTGCCTCTCTGCTGTCAGCCTCTGGAGGCTCCAGAGTCTGCACATCACTCCCAGATGGCCCTGGGCCCATCTCTGCCTCTGATGCAGAGCCCTCATCCAGGCCTTCACCAGCCTCCAGGACTGGCCCATGTTCTTCCTCAGCCTCCTCACTGCCCGACTTCACTGCCAGCTCCGCAGGCTGCTGGCGGACCACAATAACATGTACAGATTACTGGCACTTATGTTCCACATGCAAGCTGCTGACATGGAGCATTATGAAACAGACAAATCTTTAGAGTTGTACTTATGGGACTTCCTGGTTAAACAGAATGTTTCCCCCTTAAGAGAAAACACAGTGGAACAACCAGTTAAGTCTAGTTGTTACAACTCCAGGCTAGAAATCAGGAAACTGTGAGTTCTAATCCCACTTTAGACATAAAAACAAATCACTCTCTCTCTCAGCCCAACCAACCTCACAGGATTGTTGTTGTGGGGAAAATAGGAAGAGGAAAGACTATGAAGTATCCATCGAGGAGAATATTTGTAGCTCAGAGTTGAAATGATGGGTGCTTGGTTGTTTTCATTACATCCAAAGAAGTGCAGTGATGATATTACATATTTTACATAATGAAATGTCTTCACGAAAACAACCAAGTTCACAGAGCACCAAGAACCCCTTAGTATTAGGTATGTTCGCCGCCTTGAGTTATTTTTAAAAATATAAAATAAACGAGGGATATAAATATAAATAAATAAATACGTAAATGAAAGGCAATTAACAGCACTTTTGCCAAGGTTGGAAGTGCTGGGAATTAGGACAACATGAAAGTGCTTTACTGTTTCATTCAATGAATTATTATATTAATATTATATATTAATATTATTATATTAATAATAACAAATTATTATTATGTTTTATTCTGACAAATGCCTGGGTTCCTCTCACATTGCTTTCTAGCTTTGCTGGTTGAGAGTCTTTGTTTTTTTTGTTTTTTTTTTAGCTTCTTGTAAAGATCAGCCAGTTAGAATAATGGTTCTTTGATTGAGATTGTTTTATTTCTCATCATTTTTATATCCTTATGATTCTATACGGGGCTGTAGTTGTTATCATCATCATCATTGTTATGACTGGCTTTAATCTCACTGTGAAAGATTTAATTTTACTTATATTGCCTGTAGACTGCCAAGAGTGATTTGCCTGCAGTGGGGTAGAAGTCAAATAAAATAAAATGTACTGATAACTAAAGGTTGACAACAAAGTCCACATGCCCAGTGAAGCTATCATAATGAACTGTGTGCAGTATATATTAAAAGGTCTGTCTGGAAGCAGCCTTCAATTGTTTTATTCACTTATACAAATCTTTAATCATTGACTTCTAAAATTATGCATGTAAACATCTTGTCATTCTTAATGAGGGTAAGAAACCAAGAGGAAAATTTACATAGGGGAAATGAGCAATCCCTGTAAATATTTGCATTTCTGATAGAAGTGCTTTAAATAAGCAGAAACACACCAAATGGAAGACCAAAAAGGATTCAGTTGATCTTTCACAACTGTGCTGGATCTAATAATGTCTTCTAGTGTGCATTTAAAGCTGCAATAATTTCCTTCTACATGAACACGCTGTAATGTGTGTTTGTGTAAATGCAAAGATTGGCCACTTGTTTATGTATTTGATGAGTTTGTATAATCAACTTACAACTAACTTTGAAAATGAAGCAAAAATATAAACTATCAAGGGTGACATAAGATTCATATAACCATCTCTCTAGTACACCAGCTCTCTTTAAGAAATGCACAAAAACCACTATTCGTGATAGAATTCTAGAGTTCATTTGTTATGACATCACCCTGGGATTTAGGTTTGAATTCTGTTTATCAAATTCTATGGCTGCCCATCTCAGTTGCATGACTTTGGGCAGCTAACAATGAGAAACAAAATAAAACAATAAGCTAAAATATTAAAAGAATGATGCGTTTAGTCCAAAAGGAGTGATTTTTCAAAAGAAGATATTTGAATATTTTACCCAAACTCAATCTCTGCATCCTATACTATGCCATTAATTTTTACTACTTCTTGATAACCACAATATCATTATTTATGGCTTTAATATTATATTGAGTTATTTCACTCATTCTCTCCAAGAGCAAAGGCCAATAAGATCAAAACTAAACTGGGTCTTTGAGAAAGAGGGGATGGGAATGTTTAGAGAAATTAAGATAAGTGTCATCATCCTCATCTCTCAGAAACAATCTTCAAAAAAGAATACTAAGAACAGCCTAATGAAAGTTGCAGATTATAAATGGGAAAGAAAAGCTGAAGGTGATGGGAGGAGGCAGGATTGTAAGGCTAAGCTTGAGCCTTGAACTCAGCAGCAGGTGATCTTTTTCCCCTGACCAAAGTGTACTGCCTCAGGGAGAAAGCTGGAAACTGAAGGCTACAGAGGGACTTTGAAATTCTCACTACTCTCAGGAAGCTCACCTCTGCTCTAAAAGCTTAGATCAGGGTGCACATTTATTTATTTAAAACTTTTATATAGCTGCCCATCTCAAACTCGGGGCAGCTTCCAATCAAGAATTAAAGCAGCATAAAGGTAAAGGTTCCCCTCGCACATATGTGCTAGTCGTTTCCAACTCTAGGGGGTGGTGCTCATCTCTGTTTCAAAGCCGAAGAGCCAGTGCTGTCTGAAGACGTCTCCGTGATCATGTGGACGGCCTGTCTAAATGCCAAAGGCACATGGAATGCTGTTACCTTCCCAACAAAGGTTTTTCTACTTGTATTTTTTTTTACGTGCTTTTGAACTGCTAGGTTGGTAGAAGCTGGGACAAGTAATGGGAGCTCACCCCACTACATGGCACTAGGGATTCAAACTATTGAACTACCTACCTTTCGATTGACAAGCTCAGCGTCTTAGCTACTGAGCCACCGCATCATTTAGGAAGCAGATAAAACCCTTATAAGTATTAAAAACATAAACCATACAAAGAAAAAAACCCAGTGCCAAGTCAAGATTCCCACAATGCTGTCACCTCTTCCTACCCCAGTGCTTACAGCAGGGCTGTCATACTTGTGGCCCACAGGCCAGATGCGTCACATGCTGGCCACGGCCATGCCTGGTTTAGCAAAGGGGGGGAAAGTCCCGATATGTCACGTGATGACACTGTGATGACGTGAGTTTGAAACCCCTGGCTTAGAGGAAGATCTTCAGTACATTTCAGACGACCAGGAGAATAGAGGCTTGCTGAACTTCAGAGGGAAGAATGATTTAGAATGAAGAATGAATTAATTAGAGTTAATATGATCACTCCCCACTTATCTATATAATAACAATGCTCTCTTTTTGTCACAAGATTTGGCAATAATTTTTGGAAGTCTCCGTGTCTCTTTTTAGAGGTCTCATGCAGGCTTGGATTTTCAGGTTCCACAATTCAAGTTTACATCATTCTGAACAAAGGCTTCTGAAATTCTGAAGAGATTCACTCCACAAATGGGGTGGAGCAGCCTCCAGAAACCCTGGAACTTTGATTGAAAATTGAAAGAGATGGGGCCTCTGCAGGACAGAGAAATCCGCCAGTATTTTTTCCACTGATTCTTATTCAATATGAATCAGGGTTTGCTTTAGACATATTTCCAAAGAAGAGCAACACTTTGGAAAAAATCCAAGGGTAGCAGTATGGCTATGAAGTGCTAAAGCTTTGCATGTGTGAATGTCCTATCTTTCATTGTACAAGCATTGGAGTACAGCCATCCTGACATCCGATACTTCCACTAAGATCCCATGGAATGGCACCATGAGGAAATTCCTTCCATTAGGCCAGTGTTTCTCAACCTTGGTAGCTTGAAGATGAGTGGACTTCAACTCCCAGGATCCCCCAGCCAGCAGCGCTGGCTGGGGGATTCTGGGAGTTGAAGTCCACCCATCTTCAAGCTTCCAAGGTTGAGAAACATTGCATTAGGCTTTCTCATTTCTTTTGCTACCACCACCAATGGAGACGCCTATCTTTGAGCAGTTTTTGAATAATTATTCCTCTCCTAGAGATTCTTCCATTTTCTCTGTCCTCAGTCTAGTGGAAAGTTTTAAAACTCTCAATTACTTTCCACTATAACATTTTTTTTTCTTTTAATGACCCTGTGACCCCTTGTATCTGGATGGTATTGGATTGTTTTTCTTCGGGTTATTTTTAATTAAGATCTATTGATGTATCTTTGAATGAAGGATTGCTGCATATACATTATTGCAATGTATATGTCTTTTGTTTAATTTAGCTATGCTTGGGTATATGTACAATCCATAGTAAATCATACCTCTGAATGTGGCTTTTGAAAATTGTTTCTCATTCAAAAAGGCAAAGGAGTTAAAACTTAAGTGGGAATAGGAATATTATTCCATATGCAACCGTTGCTCATTTGCAGCGGATGAGTAACGCCTCCTAGGAGTTTTTTTCCTCCAACCTAATGATGTGTGGGATAGTAATTTTTATAACTTTGTGGTTCACAAGGAGAGCTGCATTAAACTGTATTTTATGCCTAAGTACCAAGCAAGCAAAAAGGCAAGATTAACTATCTCTACATAATAATTCACTCACAGCTATGGTAGTGATAAAGAACCCACAATGTTACACCAAGGAAGAGGATTGCAAAAAGAAAGATAAAAGATGTTTTAAATAATATCAAAATGCTTCACCATAGGTACGATCTAAGAGATACATTTCAAGGAGTGAAGACTGAGATCAACTAGCAGAGGAATATAAGCATTCTAAAACCAATGAATAACCTTCTATTAGCCTTTTACCATGCTGTAAAGATTAGATTACGATTAGTTTCACACATTGTAGGAAGGCATAATGTGGCTTGACAGCTTTTCGCTTGCTGAAGGGCGCTGTTACTTTTGTGGTTATTCTTAACCTAAAATCCCACATTTAGCATTCACTAGAAAGTAAGTGGGACCACTGCAAAGATGGCAGGATGGAAGAAAAAACAACCATGATTTGATGCAAATGCATACCTGGCAACTCTATCAGATTGGCCAAGTCAGTTCCAGTTGGAGGCTCAACCTGCCAGGAAACCCCTGTAGCAGGAAGAAATAATCTACAAGGAAGGATGTGGATACAGGAACAGATTGGGAGCTGATCTTGACACTTCCAATTAGTTGTGAAGGAGAGGAAAAAAGAAGAAGAGCGTTCTGCAGCCGGCTAGAGATGCTGCACTCTCAACATAATGGAGATGCCTGGGGAAGATGGGAAGGGAGTGGTCAAGGCATATTTCAAGAATTGCTGTTCATAAATAGATGGAAAGTGCAATGCTAAGTGTGGATGAAGACCTTTGCCACAGCCCAACTGAAATCAACAAAGCTAAAGAGACACTTAATCGTCACTCTTTTAGTTTCAGTAATAAACACTAAAATTGCACTCCTTTCTATTTTATTTTAAGAACGTTTTTAAACAGTTTGGTTAAGAGTGCTTCTTTACTGTATTTATTTTCAGAAACTGAGAATTCTCAGAAATTCCACAATTTGGTGAATTTGGTCTAATGGTTAAGGCACCAGGCTAGAAATCAGAAGTCTGTGAGTTCTAGTCCCTCCTTAGCCATGAAAGACAGGTGGGTGACTTTGGGCACAATGTCAAGCTCAAATGGATCAAATTCCTGCACTTATGAGAAAATGCTAGGAAGAAGATTTATTTTCACAAACTGCTTAAGTGCTTTAGTCAAAAGCCTTTCACATCCTTAACATCAAATGCTTAAGTAAGAAAACTTCTTGTCCAAAAGGTAGTTTCCCTTCAAAATCTGGTGGTTGTGTTGTATCCAAAGCAAAAACATTGTGAAACCCAGGTTATCTCAGAAAGAAAACATTTTTGCCTGTTGTAAAATGTGTGCTTGTACATTCCCAATATCCTATTGTGGGATTTATGATGGAAAGGGGCATATAGCTGTCAAACAAAGGAGCAACATGGAAATCCAAGTTTAAAATCCTGTCCAGAGCTGGTGAGGTATGATCAATTTCACACAATCCAGTAGTAGGGAGAGGAATGGGGGAGGAGTTGTGATATTTGGTTTAATGCAAAAACCAAGTCCTGACATTCCTGGGAGAGCCATGTGCAACCAACTTAATATTTTTAACTTGTACCTAGCATTTCTCTATTACTTCTGAATCTGATTTGCTAGTTTTGGTACTAACAATTTTTCATGAATAGTGCTGGAGGCTTCTATTTTTTTTAAAAAAAAACCCTGAATCTAGAATGCAAATAAATTTAAATATGGCTTGTTAAACCGTACAAAAGTACACTTAGATCAGTGATGGGTTGCCCCCGGTTCACACCAGTTCTATAGAACCGGTAGTAAAACTGGCGGGAGGCTCTGCCCATCGACTCTGACGTCATCAGGAAGCTTCTGCACAGAAGTACGCATGTGCGCGAGCAAAGCGAGCATGTGCGCGCAGCCCCGTTGCGAACCAGTAGTAAAGATAAATAGAACCCATACCTGACTTAGATGGTTCAGTTTCTCTGTCATACAAACTAATGCCCTATTTGTGAACATGAACTAGTCAAACAGGGTAAATTCTTCAGTTCTTCGTACATCAAATAACTAAAAGAAGCTTTAAATATTTTTCAGCAAGTACATTAAAGCAGAGCTACAAAGCTTTCACTTTAAAGTATGGCAGGGTCATATATCTGTGTATTTTCACTTTTCACTATATATTCAGGAACATGATTTAATTAATTGAATGTTACAACTTTTATGCCAGTTTTCTGGCTCATGCTTTTGAAAAGTAACTATGAGGAAGTCATTATCAGCAGGAAATGGATGCAGCTATCCTTTTCCTCTGTCAAAATATTTTGTGGCAGAATGATAAATAATCTCTACTTTGTCATTGCAATCAATAATGTATTTATACTTTTGCTGGTCTGAACTAGCATTTTCTTGAGTTTTGTGCTCTCCAGAAACGTTGAACTACAATTCCTAGAATTTCAAGCCAGAAATTGAATTATGGGAATTGTAGTCCTAATATATCTGAGTCTGTAGAGATTGTCAGTCATCCAGATTATGGTTGTCCCAAAAGTGCTTTTTCGGGTTTTTTTCCGTGGAAATCCATTCCTAGTTCTACACCATTCAAAGGGTGAAGCTTCTTTGTTGAGAAGTGAAACGTCTTTAAAGAAAAAACAAGAAAGTCCAGTTTCCTCCTGAAAAAGCACTTTTGGGACAACCATGACTTGGATGACTGACAATCTCTACAGACTTTTAGCTATACAATTTGGGATGAGCACCCTTTGAATAGTGTCGGAGCGGGAATGGATTTCCTGGGGAAAAAAACTATAGACTACAGGAACCAGGAACTATAGACTACAGGAACCTTGGCTGTGCACCGCCCTGAGTCCACCAGGAGAAGGGCGATATACAAATTTAAATTAAATAAATAAATAAATAAATAAACACCACTCAAGTGACCCTCAGGACACAGATAAACCTCCAAGTGCTACAATAACCCTCTAAAATGATGCAAATGACCAGCTGTCTGCAAGGAATATAAATCCTTCCATTCCCCTGTATCCTGTCAGAGTTGAAGAAGCTTCTTGGATGAGAAGCAAAACGTCTTCAAAATAAAAACCAAGAAAGTCCAGTTGCCTCCTGAAAAAGCGCTTTTGAGACAACATATCTGAGGTTTGAGTTTTGAGAAAAAACTATCTTAAAAAGCTACTTATTTCTGCAGTTTCACGAACTGGATTATTTTTAATATTGGATGAATAATCAATTACAACTATGACATATTGCCTATCCATGCACCACACACAAAAAAGGGCTTGGATGATTGTGGGTCACTATATTGTTAAAAAGAATATTGTTAAGATATTGCATGAATCAGCCTATTATAATAAATTATAATATGGTTTAATTATTTTGGCACAGCATGACCTATTAATTTATGAGCTGTGTTTTATTGGACTGGAATTAAGATGTAGCAAACTACATCAGCCAAGCCAAGGTGTCCATTCATAGAGGTTTGATTTTCCAGAGAATGAACACCTGGATTGTTTTTAAATTCAAATTTGGTTAAATGGGGGCCAGGGTATCTGTAGGTATGTGAAAAAGTCAAAATGTCAGCCACATTGGCAAAATGGAAACTGCCGGTTTTTATATGCAAAACATATATAATACACATCTAAATGGGTAGAGTTTTGATCACATCATTGCAGCTGTCATTTTATTTTACCATGCTCTACACACACATGCATGCACGCATGCACGCATGCACACGCAAATGAGATTATTAGAGAAAACAGGAAAAAGGCCCATTGACACAGTTTAGGTAGAATAGAGGTACAGATAGAGTTAAGGTAGAGAGATTCTAGAAAACAAGTTTCAAGTTCATTTAAGTCAATTGCTAAATGAAGTTTTTCCTTTCTCACCTTTCCTCTTACTTCCCCCATCCCCACCCCCCCATATATTGCAGACTGAACTATCTGACCCTGATGTTGAAGAAAATGGAAGGCAAATTCATTTTCACATGATCATAAACTTACATTCTGGAGTTTTGCATTTCTGTGTTCAGAAAGAAGAAAACCTGGAATCTAATCAAGCATAAACATCAAAGATTCCTATAGTCTCCAGCTGACCAAAATGCACCTTGAGGAGGTTAACATGATATCTTTTATTGAATCAACTTTTCTTAGTGGAACTGCTGCACAGCTCTTCCCCAGGCAATAAAAAAATAGGTTAAGAAAGGAAAATGTTTTTGTGCTCACATGGAACTGAACAGAATAGGTGCTATTGAATCTGCATATCAGATGCCTCTGAAACTGAGGAAGTATTTCTTGAAATTCATTCCATTTCATTTCAGGAGCAACCTCTGTCAATAACCACAATCCACATTTACTAAGGCAGGCATACTAAGGCAGCATTTTCAACCCTTGGGATGTGAATCTAGAAGTATCCATGATATTCATACTTGGGCCTTCAAAAAATAAAGTAGTTAGATGAGTTTGGCTTGGGAGGCTATTGATCAAACTAGTAGGCAAATTAAGAGAAACCCCAAATGATGAGGAGAGGTTGCAATGCTCAGAAAGTGCAATGATGTGAAGAAAGATTTACATTTTTAGAAAAGAATTGTTTTGCCTCTGCACAAAATTGCTAATCTGAAGGATTGGGAGTAGACAAATCATGTTTGCTTTGGTTTTCAGATCAGTCTCTAGAAAAACAAGAAGCTAGGCTACTCCAACTCCTAAGTTTAATTTGCTTTGTCCATTATTTAATTATTATTAGTTTTTATTTTAACCAATACTTTTTCTAAGGAGCTCAGAGCAAATGTAGCTGTATTCTGTCTAGTTCCTCTCTCACAATATTCTGTTGTGAGAGTATTTAGACCAGGGAAAGGAGAGTATTTTTTAAAAAAAATGCAAGGACATTTTTAGAATTTTGGAAGTACTTAGTGCGAACATTCACAAAATGACTACCATAGGACTCTTGTCAGTTCACAGAATGGCTACCAAAATGGGTAATAACTAATATGAGTTAAATTTCAAGAGCTGGCAAGGCTGGTTTCTGAATTTCATAGAGATATACAATTGCCATAGGCATCTAAAAATGCATATTTTAACATTTACATTTAGCCTTTAAAATCCCTTTATGTGGCACAGGAGCAGATGTCCTCTGATGATGAAATTGCTTTATTTATTAGCCCTGCACAAGGCGACTTGGATTTGCTTTAACTGGGTGCTTTATGTCACAGAAGTAATGGGATTCTTCCTGTTGAGGTGAAATGACAACATGAACTGCCTTGACAAAGCACTTTGCATTGCCTCAAAACCTCAACCATGAATTGGTGCTGCAGGAGGAAGCCTCAGAAGTGAGATCAAACAAAGCAAAGAAGCCACTTCAGTCCTTGAAGAAGGAGAGGGGAGAGAGACACAAATTACCTCATAACACATTTTGAAGCCTGGTCCACTTGAAGGATCATTGAAGCAAACACTCCTTTGAAACTTTGTACAGTTCAGATATTGATGACCCCATAAACACAAAGTGTTATTTCCTGGTATATGTACCTGTAATCCTGTGCATCGTCTTTCAACTTTCTGATGGATGTTGCAGTGTGCTCATGCTCACTAGCCAGCTCATGCAAAAAGTCCTGCTAAATGCCTCATAATAGTCTCAACCATGCACTCTATGCAGAGTTCTCCCTGTTTCTTTTTCTGCAATAAGAATAGAATAGAATAGAATAAAATAGAATAGAATAGAATAGAATAGAATAGAATAGAATAGAATAGAATAGAATAGAATAGAATAGAATTCTTTATTGGCCAAGTGTGATTGGACAAGGAATTTGTCTTTGGTGCATATGCTCTCAGTGTACATAAAAAGACAAGATACATTCATCAAGAATCATAAAGTACAACATTTAATGATAGTCATAGGATACAATAAGCAATCAAATCATACTAGGAAACAATCAATATCAACATAAATTGCAAGGATGCAAGTAACAAAGTTACAGTCATGCAGTCATAAGTGGGAGGAGATGGGCGACAGGAACAATGAGAAAACCAATAGCAATAGTAATGCAGCCTAATGTGAATAGTTTGACAGTGTTGAGGGAATTATTTGTTGAGCAGAGTGATGGCATTTGGGGAAAAAACTGTTCTTGTGTCTAGTTGTCTTGGTGTACAGTGCTCTATAATGTTGTTTTGAGGGTAGGAGTTGAAACAATTGATGTCCAGGATGCGAGGGGGTCTGTAAATATTTTCACAGCCCTCTTTCAAATAATGGAAAGCTGTATATCAAAGAAAAAGTGGTAGCCCCTGGAGCAGCAGGTTTACCTGAAAAGAAAGAATGGAAGTTTGGACATCATGAAGGAATCCTGAACTGAAGCCATCAAGAGGCATTTGTACAGGAATAGTACAAATGTGGGCATGAATGCATTGTAGGGCTAGCCAAGTATTCTAGGATACAACGCTTCTTTAGAAAAGTAAAGCATAGATGAACTTGGGGTGTGCACTTTTTGATGTGCTTTTTTCATGCAGGTTAGCAGGTTTTGCTGTGAAAGCTATGAGCAATTCTCTCCATGGCTGTGTGTCCTATTTAGTCCCGTTAATCATTTGTGATTAATCATTTGGTCTATGTTCAGAAATGATACTGTTCACATGGAATGTATACAGAGGTTGAGCAGGGAGTAGTGCATATGAAAATGGAGTTTGGAAGCATGGAGAGATATCTGGTTGCTTATCTACTTGGCTTCCATGTGTGGGTTGATCTTTCTTATTTCTATTTCTGCTATCCACTGCTAGTTCCTCATCATCTGTTCCTGTGCAAGCAAAGATGAACCACCATAATGAGAATGGCTAGAATACTTGACATGCCTTGTATTTTCTTCCAGGTCTGGTTATGTATTGTGCAGCAGAAAATTACTTCCACCTCTGCTTGGTGGCATCTGCTGTACATGATGGAATCTTTATCATCTAGCAGCACATTTTTAAACTCTTCTCCCCATCCTCTACCTTGCTAGCATTCTTCAGTGTTTGCTCTCAATGGAATCTGCAAGTTGTCCAAATCAAAGTAAGGTATTTTATTATTTGTTGTTGGAGCTGAGACCATTGCTTGTTGTGAGGTGAGATCAAGATGGAATTGCAATTTAGCCACTGGAACCTAATTTTCAAGAAAATTGTAGAACTACGTGGACAGGAATACCATTAAACAGCAACAGAGGCCAGACAAAAATGAACATGATGCATTTGGATTGTGAGGATGTCATGCTATACAACTCTATATCTGGGATTGTTACGCATCTCAATCTTAGAATTAATTAATTAAATGTACCTTGGTTCTTGGAAGTGGGTGGTATATAAATTGTTGCATAATTAAGAAAGCAAACTGATCAAAAGGAAATTTATATTATAGATTTGCATTTTGTCCAAAAGTAAACACATGCACTTAACAGCAGGAACTGTAAATTAAAGAAATTTCAAAAGTGTGTGTCCAAGAATGCAGTGTTTGTCTTCAACACTGCCATCTTGGGAAAAGTTAGTGTCTGTCTGCTGATCTAAACAGAATGTTGCATTTTATTTGAAAAGGCACATTAGAGTCTTTGCTTCTTGTATTATTGTTTCTTAGGTATATAATTTCTCCACAGTATAAGACAAATCTCTCTTCACGGAGCATATTTTTTCTCATTATTTTGGTAGGTAGTTGGATGCCATTGTGTCAAGCCAGACTGTAATTTTCAAGATGACTTCTGCTCCCTTTTCCATGCTCATAATAAGTCTTCTAACATCACAAAGTAAACTGTTATTACACCAAGTATATATTTATTAGTTTGCATGAAAATTCATCAAGGGGTCACAAACTGGAATGCACAAGTGGTCTAGTTTTTATTTCTTAGATTTATATCTGCCTACCCTCCAGAAATTCAATGAAGCATTTCTTTCTCCAGTGTTATCTCTAAGCAATGATCCCTACAAAGTAAGTTACAAAGGAAGTATAGCCAGCCGGACAAACAGGTTTAAAAACAGCTTTTATCCATGGGCTGTCAGACTCCTAAATGCAACTACAATCACTCCATGCATACATGGAAACATATGACTGGTTTCTCCCTAATTACTTCTTTAAGGACCATTTTCGATATTATTCATGTTGTTTTGTGTTTTGTTATGGATTGCACCAGTAGAGGCTAAATCAATTTTGTTGTATATATGTACAATGACAATAAATGTTGTTGTTGTTGTTGTTGTTGTTGTTATTTTATTCATTAAACATGAAACTCAGTCAACTGAACATTTAAAAATGTATCATAAATACCATTGGCTGGTGCTAATAGTTGATACAGATTGCTGCCAGCATCCTAGGTATCAACCAGTGGTGGGTTTCACTTATCTTTACTACCAGCTTCTGCGCATGTGCAGAAGCTTCTGCGCATGTGCAGAGCGTATTTGATGAGGTCCAGGTGGGTGGGTGGAGCCTCCCACTGCCGCTGCTACCAGTTCACCTGAACTGGGGCGAAATGGTAGCAACCCACCACTGGTATCAACCAAGTATCTTCTTAAAATATACGATGTTCTGAGTAGCACAGTTTTTTGCCGTTCCGCTGGTGTTATTGCAGGAGGCTGCGATTTCTTGATGTGTTTTGTAAAATTCTTGGACATGGTACCAAGTGCCCCGGTGACAATGGATATCACTGTTACATGTTTCATCCATAACTGTATAGTTTCAATGGCCAGGATGTGATATTTCATGATTTTTTCCAGTTCTTTTTTCTTCAGCGATATCAATAAATTGTACACTTCGGCCCTCGACAACTGTGATATCTGGCATGTTGTGTTGTTGTTGTTGTTGTTGTTGTTGTTGTTATTATTATTATTATTATTATTATTATTATTATTATTATTATTATTAAAGTTGGGCTGAGAGAGTGAGAGAGGGAATGAACAAATTGCCCAGTTAGCTTATGTGGTTGACCCCACCAATTGGGGTCTCCCCCAAGATAGTCAGCATGCTTACTATTACACCATACCATCTTTCAAAGAGGGAAGATTATCTTAATTGAACTCAGAGAACCGGAATAATATTGACAATGGGGTTTGTCAGAGTTTAGTCCTGAAATAGATTTTAAGTGAATCATTATTGCAAGTTGGTTATAACTTAGGAATTGCATTAAGATTGGATTCATACAGTATGACATTTCATTTTTCATTATTGTAATGAAATGTAGCCTGGTATAGTCTTTTATACATATTACTTTTATGAGATAATGCTACTGACTTTTTGTTATAACTTGTAATGCAATGTAAGTGATGGGAAGAATAATCCTAATTCTAACGAAGAGTATGCTGATACCAGACGTTATTCAGAGTTTTGCCAGCAAGAATCTGGGAAGGTAAAAGAGAAATATAAGAGTCCCTCTCTTTTTTTAACAAACTGTTTCTTTCCCACTGCAAATAATGGGAGGGAAATTCTTTTAGCAACATCAATGTTCACATTTATTTCCTTGTTTTGGGTTTACAGACCAAGACAGTTTGAAATCCACAGGATCTTCTATCTATCCTTCCTAGAATGTTGGATTTATGATCGTTTCAACTGAATTTAGAAAAGGTAATTTGAGGCTGGATCTGCCTTTGAGAATTTGGGATAAAACCAATTTGGGCTTCAAAAATTTTAGCAAGGGGTTCTCTGCTAAAATTGCTGGGTGGGCATGGCCATGATGGGCATGGCCTAATCAGCCTCCTGCACCATGGCAGAGGGGGCATTTTTGCCCTCTCCAGGCTCCAGAGGCTTTCCTCAAGCCTCCGGGAGGGTGAAAATGGCCTCCCCAGTCTCCGGAGGCCCTCCAGAGGCTGGAAACAGGTGCTTTTCTGAACTTCCGGTAGGCCCATTTTTTGCCCTCCCCGAGCCTCTGCATGCACCCTGCGCTTACCTGCATCCAAAAACGGGCTGCATGGGGACTCCTGGAAGTGGTGGTGTGGGGTGGGCAGGGCCAGCCAGGAGTGGGATTTGAGGGTTTTCCAAACTGCACAGAATCTTAGCTAGAGGTTCTCCCAAACCCTTGCGAACCCCCAACAGCCCACCCCTGGATAAAACCTAGATCATTCTAAATGTGCAAGTAAAAGGAAAAATAAAATATGTCACGACCCTTTGAAATAGTTGGATTTCCTTAAACTTTTTAATTAACTATCTCCATGTTAGAGACACCCCATTAGCTTTTGAGATGGTAACCAAATTGGGATTTTTTAAAAAATGAATTTCACTCTTAGCTTCTGGGGTACACCCTTGTCTATATACATTATAATGTTCTCCTGAGTTTTGTCTACTTCCATGGTGAAACTCTACTTTATTTATAGAATTATTAAACACGGTGTTGCCATTTTGTCAATCTGTGCATTACAGTTTCACCAGATTAGGAACAGTATTAATCAAAGATGATTTGATGATTCCCTCATATCCAAGAGGTACATATGTGATATTCAAATAACAAAAAGTTTCTTCCAGTATATAAGGGATCAGAAGAAAGTCAAGGAAATGATAAATCCACTAATGGGAGAAGATGGCAAGATGGCAAGACAGGCAGCAGGGAGAAAGTGGAACTGCTTAATTCTTTTTTTTTCCATTTGTCTTCATGCAAAAAAAGATAGCCCAACCTATCAAAAGCATCACAGTAGGAGACATAACAGGAAAAAAGTTCATAGTAGGCAAAAAATTAGTAAGAGAATGCTTTTCCACTTTAAATGAGTTCAGGTTGCCAGGATTAGATGAATTACATTCCAGGGTTCTGAAGGAACTGACAGATGTGATCTTGGAACTACTGAATAAAACCTTTTCCTTTTTTAATGATTCTATTCCAATATTAATGTAACTCTTGTCCTGTGGCATGTTATCCTGCATTGAGTTGGCTGTGGCGAGTTGGCAGTGTCAAGTTGCCCTAAACCCACCAATGTAATGGACATATCTCCAGTCGCCTTTCCAGATGCTAGTTCAGAAGAGGAGAATGAGCCAGTCCCTGGCACTCCGGAGAAGAGAGAAGTGAGCTCCGGGGCTGTTGGAAATGCAGATCAGAGAGCACCGGATTCCAGCTCACTCCAGCTCGATGGAGCAACTACAGCTGGAACAACCAGAGGGCAGCCAGCTTAGTTTGGGCTGAGAGAATCACAGCTGCAGCAAATTAGTCTGGAGGCTCCAGGCGGGGAGCGAGAGCAGCTGCCAGTGGTCAACACGGATGAAGAAGAGGAGTTACCCCTCTGATCTAAGGATGTGAAAGGCTGAGAGGTGAAAGGGACAATGCCGGTTGGCCAAGTTACTCTTTTGAGACAGAATAATATATCCATAGTAGCATAGTATAGTAGTAAGCATATAATAATAGCATAATATTTCTACTATTTTCCAGAACACCCTCTTACATTCTTAACATAAAACATATAACCAAATTATAAAAAGATGCTGACCAAGCATTTCAAGCTGTCAGGATCTTTTTCCTCTGATATTTTCTCCTCTCTCACTTCTTCCTCTTTCTTGTCTGCTTCCCCTTTTTTGCATTTTGCTGTTGAATTTCATGTTCAGCACTCTGGAGCCATTAGAGACCTCACTGTCCCACAGCCTGCTGTGGACATAGTTAGTGAGCATTAATTAAGAACCACGGTGGGATTCTGCTGATGGTTTTTGCTGCCTCTCAAAATGGAGGCTCTGAACTTTCTACTCCGTGTCAAAAGTAGTCACAGCAAGAACAATTATCAGTGATGATTATTTGCAATAGTAAATATTTGGATAGGATAAGATGCAGTAATCTTGGTGAGTCTGAAAAGATAATCCATATCTTATTATTACTCAGTTGCTTTCTTGTTCTAGGACAGATTCTTCTGTTTAAGAATCAGTAGCACCCACTCAAAAAAAAAAAAAAGAAAAGAAAAGAAAAGAAAAGAAAAGAAAAGAAAAGAAAAGAAAAGAAAAGAAACCAGTCCCAAATATGTTTTATTCACCCCCTAACATACTTTTGATACCAGTACTATGCTTCAAGTATAGTCTATACCCTTCAAGTAAAATAATTGGCACATTCAGGAGACAGTCTGGTTCCTATCACTTCCTGATGGGCTAGCTTTCAAACACTCAAGGATGTCACATTAACACAGAGTCTGAACAAACACATTTGATATATTTAGAATGGCAGGAGAAACACTGGTAAATAAGAGTCTTCGGCAGATCAGATCAAACAACCCTGAAAACAACATAAAGTATACACAAAAGCACAGTCTATCACAATTGCTTTTTTTGAATATGAAATGTTATTATAAACATACAATCATTTTACTTTCTTCAAGCTGATGTTAAAAAAATAGTGTATATACAGAAACTGAAATACTGAAACAAAGTTAAAAAAAATAGAACATATGAAAATGTTAAAGGAGGAATTTTCAATAATTCAGTTCTATCTTCTCTTCCGTTGTCCTTAATCATTAACCACTACTTAAGTATTTGGCCTTTTCTTAAATTATTGGAGATTGTTGCTTATATTTATTTAAATTGTTTTTTCTGCAAAACAAATAGCAACGTTCCTTGGCTCCACCTGTTTGCTAGGCCTCATGAATATGCAGCAGCTAATGAATTTTACATTCTCAACGAGAGAGCTGAGGGGAGGAATAAAAGTGCTCTCTATCCATCCTTGAGTCAGCAGAAAATTATGCTGACATAAAATGCTGCTGATCCCTGTGTCTGATGGGGGATGAGATGAAAAAAACATCACAGATACATAACACATTGCCAGGGTATGTTTGTAGATCAGGACAAGTTGGAAATGGCTTTGAGTTTTGAAAGAGAAGGTGAACATTGGACTATACTGTCTTGGTGCAGCATTATTAGGCTTGGATATTTGCTTTAGTTTCACCACCACAACCCAAACTGCAATTACTAAGATGAAAATGGTACACCAGCCAACTGACTGAGGCTACAACCTCATGCCATTTTATTTATTGTATTTTTATTTTGCCTTTTGGCCAAGGGACTCTTTCTCTCCTCAAAAGCAAACTTGTGATGTACAGTCAGTTGTTACCATGCTTCTTTTTGGCAAACTGGGCAAAAAAACTAAACATACACAAAAGAATCCAAGGCCTTATGATAAGTAATTTATTGTAGAAAAGCTAACAGGCCACTATAAAAGAATTCTAGCAACTCCTGAGTAACAAATGTGAATTCTCATATCTATCAATATTTGTGTTTCTTTCATCTTTTTCTTCTGTTTCCTCTACATAAAAAGCTAGGAGTGATTCTCTTTTAGGCAGGAGAAGCAGTTTCTATCTGCTCTTTGTATTGATAATGGCTTGATATATTGTAGTCCCTGGTTGATTGCATGAGAACTAACATTCATTCAGTGTGAGAGAGACGGTGCCTGGCTCAGAGTTTTCCAGTGAGTTTTCATGGATGATGGTACTGTAAACTTAACTCTGGAATCATCATCATTGAACGACCCCATAATCCCTTACGAGGTGGAGTTTGGGCAACTGAATGGAGCTAGCAGAGCGTTTAATGGCCGGATGTCCTTCCTGTCACCAATGCGGAGCTTTGTTCAGCAGATATATTCTCATTGTGCCCAGAGAGAGAAATATCTGCCTCTATCTAGGATTGAACTCACAGCCTCCTGATTGTGAGGTGAGAGCTCCACCTCTAGGCCACCACACCACTCTAAATTTAACTCTGGAATCCCAAATCGTAATCCAATACTTTAGCCACTTTAACCATGTTGGTTTTCATTGTACAATTATTTTTCCAGTTGTACTAAATTGAACCATTAGATCAGTGTTTCTTAACATTGGAAACTTCAAAGACATGAGGACTTCAAGTCCCAGAATTCCCCAGCCAGCATGCTGGCTGGGGAATTCTGGGACTTGATGTCTACACACCTTAAACCTGGCAATGTTGAGAAATATTGCATTAGATACTGTTTTTCAGTATTGGAGTCAGTGTTTGAATACAGTGGTCATGTGCATAACAATAACCCTATGAGCCATGGTGGCACAGTGGTTAGAATGCAGTATTGCAAGCTAACTCACTGTTCACTCCAGCAGCTTGATCCTCATCGGCTCAAGGTTGATCCATCCTTCCAAGGTTGGTAAAATGAGGACCCAGATTGTTTGGGGGCAATATGCTGACTTTGTAAACCACTTAGAGAGGGCTGTAAAGCACTGTGAAGCGGTATATAAGTCTAAGTGCTATTGCTATTATGGGCATCATTTGTGGCTCTTCTAGATCAAGGGACCCCATTCTTTGTTCTATGGGCACCAACCACTTTTTCAATCATTCACTATGTGGAATTGCATTTAAAACACTCTCCCAGCTCAGGAGTCTACCATGTTTTCTCCAAAATAAGACCCTGTCTTATATTTTTTTGAACCCTGAAATAAGCACTTGGCCGTATTTTCAGGGAGGTCTTATTATTTTGGGGCGTGTGGAACAAGATGGGGCTCCTCTTGCTGTCTTACCTGATTTCCAGCTCTGTCTCCCTAACCCTAATCAGAGGAAATGGCGGGGACCAGATGCACATGCGTTTAAATATTTTCAGGGAGGGCTTATTTTGGGGGATGGTTTATTTTAGCGCATGCGCTCAAAAGCTTGATTGGACTTATTATCAGAGGATGTCTTATTTTGGGGGAAACAGGATAATGTTTTGAAAAAGAAAATTGCTAAGAGGTAAGCGATTTTCTGTATTTGATTTAAATTCACGTATTTACTTGGGTACTGACAACCTAAAAAGTCTGAATGGCTTATATATTTTGCTTCAGAGAAAACCCTGTCTGAAAACTACAAGATGTGTTTGGTAGGAAGTAAGTCTGAGATTCAATCCAAGCTACCTAGGGTTTAGAAAAAACTCCTGACTGGTAACCCTGGATGGTAAATGAAAGATAAGGTTGCACACAGCTTAACCCTAACTGAGCCACTCTGCCAGTTGCTACCCAATTAAAACTGACCAGAGAACAGAAATTATTAAAAAGATGAAGAATAGTTATATTAACTGGATCTGAAATGGTTCAAATCTGAAATGGTTCAAAGTAAATTAAGGCATATTTTATCTCTGCTTTGCTTTGCCCGCTCTGGTGTCCTAGCCTTGTTCACATTTTGGAGTAACATCCCTGGCCTCCCACTAAGAGGCCTAATTGCCTAGCATAGACAATCCTAACAGACTAAACATTCAAATAATTTTTATTGCTCCCTTTGATTTTAGTATTATAACTTAATACTCAAATAATTGTAATATTAACATAAAATCAATATAAAAGGAAAGAGTAGAAATGTAGGTCACTACCCCCAATGTTATGAACTTTCTTGCAGATAGAAAGTGATAGTCCTGTATTTTTTCTGTAGTCCTACAGCCACTAGCTCACTGGTAGGCAAATACTTTCTAGTAGGAAGAAAAAACAAAACAGATTTGATGGGCCCTCCAATCAATGCTTGGGATCAAACTGATCTTTCCTATGAGGGTTATAAATATTGCAAAGGAAGTAATGGAAGCAGTGGTTATTTATATGGAAACTACTTCATCCCAAGGGCTACAATCCAATCAACCCCTGCATTCTGTTAACCAGCAGGGATTTAAAGCCAGTTGTAGTAATCCAGGATCTTAGCCAAGACAACTGTTCAATCTATTGTCCTATGAAATTAAGTTACAGAGTTTAATTCCCTGGTTTATCTTTCAAAGATGCTGTACAAGATTTCCTTTTAAGACAAGGCTCAAGAGAACTGGAAACAATGTTTGCCCACAAGCAAAAAGGGGGCTTTTCGTTTCCCCTTTCTAGTTTATAATTATAGAAAAGTCTAGGAACTGTGAAATGTTTAGTGCTCTCTGAGCTCGGCTGTTTACTTGCAGACATTTCATTGCCCAACTAGGTAACATTATCAGGGCACCTATGAACATGGACAACCATGACTCTTCTAATAACAGTCAGATAAGATGATTGTTGTAGTCCAATATCAGCAGATTATACACTCTTGTATAACCTCCAAAGCACCATGCAAAGAAAAGAAGTGAAATATTTAGTTCTTTTGTGATTACATACCTGGAGAGTAACATTCTCTGACTTCTGCCAGCAACTAGAAGATCAATTATTGCATGCATCTATAGCTTTCCAAGATAAAAATCAAAGCAACAAGGAATTCAATCATCTAGTCCCGTCCATGTGTCACGGATGAAGCAGTTGTTTGCCACCTCCCTGTGATAAAGAAAATGTAGAAGAATTTTGCAATTAGGTGCTGGTGCCCTTGTCTTTCTATTTTAATCAATTTCTGCTTTTTTGCCATTTTCACATTGCATGTCTGAGAGTAAGGGCTTTTTTAAAAAACTGATCTGTATAATCCCCTCAAGGTATGCTTGTTGGAGTTGGCAGCATGGAAAAGCATAATAAACATGCTTTGAATATATATCACATTTCCACTCTTGGCTTAGCTTTATAAAATGATAAATGTCCTTTGCAGCACACCAAAAAAATAGTGGGAATGGGATTCAATTATTTTTCTGAAAAAGAAAAAAAACTTTGAGTCTTAGAATTAAACTAACTGTTGATACTGTGTAATAAATACAAATAATTTTAGTAATGTGAAAAAAATAAATCAGTGGGTAGGAGGAGCAAATTGGGATCTTGCAGCTGCCATTCGCGCAAAATAGCTCTTTGTTTTGGGAAGAAAACTTCCAGTTGTGTCCATGGAGCTGTCCCAGTGGTGAAATCCAAATTTTTTTACTACCGGTTCTGTAGGCGTGGCTTGGTGGCATGGTCTAGCTTGGTGGGCGTGGCTTGGTGGGTGTGGCAGGGGAAGGATACTGCAAAATCTCCATTCCCACCGCACTCCAGGGGAAGGATATTGCAAAATCTCCATTCCCACCCCATTCTGGGGACAGCAAGAGGTGGCACTCAAAATTTCAACTATTGGTTCTCTGAACTGCTCAAAATTTCCGCTACTGGTTCCCCAGAACCTGTCAGAACCTGCTGGATTTCACCCCTGAGCTGTCCTCTTGGTTTAATTAAATGCTTCATGGAAGATGGAATTGTAGCAGGGCTGGAAGTGATTATACTACCCTCCCCCTTTACCGATATGACTCTCACATCTGTTTTACTTATTTGAATCTCCTAGACTAAGAATGACAAGGAAGGAAAATCTTATTGGTTTAGCTATGTTGCCCTCCCAGAGGCTTAAGTCACCCCTCTCCTTTCCCATTCAGAATGTAAATGCTCATTTATTTATAAACATTTAGAAATAACTAAAGCAGTTCTGATAAACTTCACATAGTCTCTAGTGCTGAACTGGAGTAACAGAAGAGCCACCAAGAGCTTTGGTGGCGCAGCAGACTAAAGCACTGTTAAGATAATATCAGGTGCCTGCAATTATTGCAAGTTCAAATCTCACCAGGCTCAAGGTAAGAGCCTTCCATCCTTTCGAAGGTAGGTAAAATGAGGACCCAGATTGTGGGGGCAATAAGCTGACTTTGTATAAAAAAGACCCCGCTTGGGGGCCCCCGAAAGCCCTACTAAGCAGGTATATACAAAAGTATGAAGGCTATTGCTTAACACATTGTAAGCCGCCCTGAGTCTCTGGAAAAGGGCGGCATATAAATTGAACCAATCAATCAATCAATCAAGATGATGACCATGGCCCCATCTCTCTTTGCATGTGTCATTCAAACACTTATAAATATAAGTGGGTTTCAGTTACATCGTTGTAACTGAGAGTTTGATTTTGTGATACACCCCTTCCAGATACTCCTGGTTATTCCACTATAAACTATCCATAGCATTTGTAAAATGGTACATGTTGTAACATTTTCTTCATCTCCTGTGTGAAATTATGTGATTCACCATCTCATTGCCAATGCTGTCTGAAAGTATTAAGTTCTATTTTTTCAGCAGCAGTACATTTTTTGCTGGGATTATGTGGTCCACTTCTGGCAATTAACACTTTATGAACTGATTAATCAATTAGCTATAAATTATATTGCAACATGGAGATGCGTGAGAAAATGCCACCCAAAAAATTTGGGAGGTTGTCACTTTCTGCCACTTCTTTCTCCCTGCTTCCAGGCAGAGGGAACAATTTTTTTAAATGTAGCATAATTAAAATTGAAAGGAGGGTCCTAACCATATCCCACTCACATATACTGATTTTCAGCCTTTCCTTTCCCATGTGCCTGAAGTCGTAGAGATGAAATTCCTAGAAAGGCTCTATTTTCACTAAACCATTCTAGGTTTTAATCTCACTCTGAGGAGTTAACAAACACACAGTGAGCAGAGCACTTATTGCAACCCAATTAGGACTAAATCTAACCCCTTCAGGGTTAGCTGAGTGGCTTAATTGGAGTTCCCCTAACAAACTTTCTTCACCAGTGACCTTATGAAGTGTGTCATGGAAATAAGGCGGCTGAATCACAAATTACCTAACTGCATTATATCTTAGACAATGACTGTGTGAACCAACCTTATCTATAGAAAGTCTTTATCCCACTTGCTCAGTTAAAAATAGGCTTATAGCTGACACTTTAGAGAATGAGAGTCTGAAACCAAAGTACAATCATTTGAATGAAAGAAATCAGAAATTGCAATAACCAGTTTCTATAATGAACAGAATATATAGCAAAGGGAAAGTTTCAGTCAATTTAACTAAAGCTTACAAAAGAGGTTACCAGACACCCTTTATCTGAGGGGTTGCTTCCAGAATTTAAAATCATTGCAGGGAGGGCCCATGTTTTACCCTTATAATATAATTTTCAGTGACCCTAAGAGTTGTGAAAGACATTTAGGTAGAGATGTTCCTTCAGATAGCATGGGACTTGTGTACCTGGGGTTTTAAATAAACAAATATATAAACAAATAATTCCCTCAACACTGTCAAACTAGTTATTAAGTCTGCATTACTATTAATCTTCTCATTGTTCCTATCACCCATCTCCTCCCACTTATGACTGTATGACTGTAACCTTGTTGCTGGTATCCTTACAATTTATATTGACTGTTTCCTAATAAGATTTGATTGCTTATTTGTTCCCTATGACTATCATTAAGTGTTGTACCTTATGATTCTTGACGAATGTATCTTTTCTTTTATGTATAGTGAGAGCGTATGCACCAAGACAAATTCCTTGTGTGTCCAATCACACTTGGCCAATAAAGAATTCTCTTCTCTTCTCTTCTCTTCTCTTCTCTTCTCTTCTCTTCTCTTCTCTTCTCTTCTCTTCTCTTCTCTTCTCTTCTCTTCTCTTCTCTTCCCTTCCCTTCCCTTCCCTTCCCTTCCCTTCCATTCTATTCTATATGGAGAAAACCAGCCCTTTGAATCAGACCCTGGAAACAGACTGGCAATGAAGATGAGAGTCAACATTATATGTCATATTGTCATACGGACAATATGTTCTGCAAATACTGTAATAATCAAGTGTTCACACAGATGTAGAGACAGGGAAAGAAGAGGTATAATGAGAGTGTCAGAAGCATCCCCGAACCATAAATATGCTCTTTGCTGCTATTAATTTATATTGTGCCAACCAAAAATAATTCCCACACAGGTGGAAGATCCCAGGGAAAGCTGGGATAAGGTAAGAGTTTTAGTTTAATCTGGAGAAAGCGTAGACCACAGTGCTGACATAAAGGAGCCCTTTCTTCCTCTAGGGGACAGGGGTGCCATCTGCTGGCAGCTTCTTGGCTGCTGTGACCTTCCATTGGAATGCAATGATGGTTCCCCATCAGGCTGGTTCACCATGAACCTGGCATCTAATCAGCAATAGCTCCACTGATCCATTAACCTTTTTGCCCCTCCGTATTTTCTTCGCCTGGCTTGCAATCCAAGTTTGTGTCCTGAGGTTTAATGTCCTGACAACTGGTAATTATCTGCTGAATACATACTTGGCCCAAGCTCTGGTTCCCTTCCTTCCTTCTCTTGAAATACCAACATGAATGCCCCTCCTCATTCTATCAACAATTATTCTTTTACCCATTGTTCCTTTTTTTTAAAAAAAATCCTTTTCGTGTCTCAGAGCATTTTTCTACCTTTTTTTATGTTCAACTTTTTCTGCGGGGGAGAATGAGATTTAAAGGAGAGTAGAAAGGAGAGGGGTGGAGGAGGCCCCAGCTCTCTAGAAACACACACAAAGGCAGTTTATCTATTTCACAGTTTTTAATTGGTGGCTTTCTGACAGATCAGCCATTTTCCTGCTGATGAAATGGCATTTGGCTGGTCCTTTACAGAACCTGCCTTAGGTTCTGATGGGGGGTGAGGAGGTGATTAAATGGGAAGTCGCAGAACAACATTCGCCACTGATAGTAACTTGCTGGGAAACTGGGGTGTGTGTGAATTATTTGTTTATTTAATCAATTTATATAGCCACCAATCTTGCATACATGACTCTAGGCAGCTTATAATAAAAATATATATGACATATATCCAGTAAAGTAGAAAAAAATAAAAATACAAACCAGACAAATTGTAAGACAAAGATCAACATAGCCGGGGATGGCCTCTGTCACTCATGGGGTCCCAAGTATGTGATAGGTCTCCAGTCATTTGTATTTGCCCATCAAGAGTAAGAGACCCACCCACACCATGGTGGGTCCCTTTTTGTCTGAATGGGTGCAGAAGTCTTGAACCATTTTACTCAACCTGGTGAAGATCATATATTTATATTGGTGGGAGCACACTTTGGAATACGGATCCGGTTCTGGACACCCCAACACAAAAAAGATGTTGAGACTTTGGAAAAAGTGCAGAGAAGAGCAACAAAGGTGATTAGGGGACTGGAGAATAAATACAGTAACAGTTTCAGGAACTGGGTATGTCTAGTCCAAACAAAGAGTAGGCCTAGGGGAAACTTGATAGCAGTCTTCCAATATTTCAGTGTCACAGAGAGAATTGGGTAAACCTATTCTCCAGAACAACCAAATCCAGAACAAGAAGTAATGGATAGAAGTTTAATAAAGAGAGATTCAACCTAGAATTAAGGAGAAATTTCCTGGCAATAAGAACAATTAATCGGTGGGATGGCTTTCTTCCAGAAGTTGTGGGTGCTCCAACACTGCAGGTTTTTAAGAAGAGATTGGACTGCCATTTTTCTGGAATATATATCATATTTTTTGGAGTATAAGATGCACCTACCTTTTTTGGTGAGGAAAAGAAGAAAAAGAAATCTGCCTATGCCTCTGCCTCTGAGCAATTTTGCCTAGTTGCAGCAAACAGCAAACAGCCTGCTATACTTTCATTTTCGTTTTCAGCATAGCTTGATTAGCACAAGGAAAAAAAAAATCTGCTCCAGCAATTTACCTCTTTGCAGCAAGCAGCAGAGCCCTGCGCAAAACAGCTGAGAGCAAATCAGCTGAGAGTCAGGAGGCCGATCCAACCAACTTGTGCTAATTAGGCTGTGCTGAAGCTGAAAGGAGCTGTTTTTTCTTGCTGTTTGCTTGCAAGGAGGTAACTGCTGCGAGGCAGAGGCCAAAGGGTGGGAGCCAGTGGGTGGAAGTTACTTTGGAGGTCTTCAAGCAGGAGACTCTGCCGTATTTTTCGGTGTATAAGATGCACCTAAATTTTCACCCCCTTTTGGGGCGGGGGGAAGGTGTGTCTTATACTCCGAAAAATACAGCAGAGTCTCCTGCTTGAAGACCTCTAAAGTCACTTCCAACCCTATTATTCTGTATTCTCTTGTGGAGGGATTGTAGCTACCTTCATTCCAAACATAAATGACCATGATATGATATGCTATGCATGCATCTACCATTTTGTGTGTTTATGTGTTTCCTTTATCTAGAGACTTCTGAACTTTATCAATGTCTTCCTTTGGGAAAGATGGGGACAAAGCTCCATTCTACAATCCTTTCCCCCTCAGTCACTTGACCAGAGAGGCACAATTATTAAGGAGGTAAGACAAATTCCAGGACTAAGGCTGTAAATGCTTGCTACCTTGTTTTATTTTCCTCTGTTGGTTAACCCAAACTGGATAAAGAATGGGATTTGGAAATATCTTTACCCTCTGATTTATCATATTATCTATCTCTGAAAACAGCACAAGAAGGCTGGTGTTTTCAACTTAGTCCATTTCTTCCAAGTAAAGCATAGCATGTCCATTGGTATATGTTGTGGAGACACCTACTCTAATTCACTCAATGCAAGATCAGGCATAGCACCCTGAGAGATGGCTAGCCACCCTCTGATTAAATAACTTCAGGAATTATGTAGTCCAAAGCTGAACTTCAATGTGGCAGTCTAAACCAGGGGTCTCCAACCTTGGCAACTTTAAGACTTGTGGACTTCAACTCCCAGAATTTCTCAGCCAGTCCACAAGTCTTAAAGTTGCCAAGGTTGGAGACCCTGGTTTAAACTGACTTAGAAAGCAATTTCTGGGATATCCGCCTGTCAAAAGGATAGCGTCATTACAATAGACAGTTCAACATGCCTGGATTGATGAATGGACTATTTGTGATAGACCACTTTGACCTGTGTTTTTTGTAGTGGTTAGTGCACTCTGAAAACAAACAAAACACTGAAAAGAAGAAGCAGTGGGGTGAATTTTTGTTGGCTCGGTAGTTGTTATAAAACCATCTGCAATCCTTGAAGATTTTTGTGTATTTTTACTCAATTTGTGCTGTTTATGTGTGAAATGGTTGAGTCTGAGAATTTCACACCAAAGCAGTCGCATTGTTCTTCTGTCTATCTAGGAGCAATGTGGGAAGGTGGATTTCTTTCTTGCAGAACTCATTTCAGCCAGTGACTCCTTAGCATGCTGGGCTGGCTGCCAGGAGGCTGCATACATTATTCCTTCATGGATGGTGGTGTCATTTGTGTAGCCAACAGCAACCAAGGCTCTGTTTTTCATGTTGGAAGAGAGAGTTGATCACCCTGGAATTTTGGTATTGGGCTTTTTTCCATGTGGATAGGCAAGTGGCCATTTTCCGTGTGGATAGGTAAGTGTTACAATATTTGAGAGGCTGTTACAGAGAGGAGGGGGTCAACCTATTTTCCAAAGCACCTGAAGGCCAGATAAGGAATAATGGATGGAAACTGATCAAGGAGAGACTCAACCTAGAAATAAGGAGAAACTTTCTGGCAGCGAGAACAATCAACCAATGGAACAGCTTGCCCACAGAAGTTTTGGGAGATTCATCACTGGAAGCTTTCAAGAAGAGACTGGTCTGCCAGCAGTCAGAAATGAGCAGTGGGGTTGGACCAGTGGTGGGTTCCTCCCAGTTAGGCCTGGTTCTGCCGAGCTGGTAGCAGTGACGATATGACGTCACAGAACCGGTTCTCTTTGTTCGGGAGCTGGGCCCTCCTCCCCCTCCCCACATTATTCTTACCTTTTATTTGGCCCTGCCCCCAATCTATTCGTTGCCTCCGAGTCCCAGCTGATCAGCTGGAAGAAAAAAAAACTGTTTAAACTCTTGCTGCAGGGCTTCAAAGGGCCACCCTACAGCTGATCAGTGTTAAAAGGCAGTGTGGTGGTAGACCTGTATGCTCGAAAAACAAATCGGTAGACCGGTACCTCTAAATACAAATGGGTAGACCAGTGCCTCCAAAAACAGATGGGTAGACCAGGATGTTCCAAGAACAAATGGGTAGACCGATACAGCTCTGCAGGCAGTTAAAAGCCTGGTAGACCAGTATCTCTGCTAAATCCTAAAGAATTGTCACATGACCATAAAACCACGCCCACAAAATAAGCCACACCCACAGAACCGGTAGTAAAAAAATTTAGAACCCACCCCTGGGTTGGACTTAATAATCTCCAACTCTGTTATTCTATTCTATTCAAGTATTATTCTGGTCCATATGCATATTTAAGACTTTTTCTAAATGAAATCCAAAACAGTACAATTATTACTGTTGGTGGTAACAATATTACAGTTGTATACATTACTAGCAAGCAGACTGAAGTAGGAATAAAACAAGGGGTCCGTTAGGCAACATATGGTATTCACAAATGAGGTGCTTTTGATAAGATACTCAGGGCAAGAATACCTAATTGGTATAACTTCACAAACCTTTACACACAGATCACATTCTCCATATTTTTCCAATTATTGTTTTCAGGGATACAACTGGGGAAATTCTTTTTAAATGCAGCTGTTCCTAGGAGTAAGAAATCCTGGATTTCTAATTAAAATCATCCAGCAGTTTACAGTAGACCTTTGGCTACTTTCTGCTTGAGTGAAAATACTGCCTTATTCAAGATGGATAAATTACATTTGGATAAATTACATGTTTCCAAAAGTCAATCAATCATAATTCCAATTTCTCAGATTCTTTTTTTTTTTCAATTCCCATGCCCTGTATAACTATAATTTGTCAAAGATAGTTTTGGGAAATAATTCAGTGTCATATTAACATGTTGAAATTTAGAGATTTCCCCATAATTCTCTCTATTGAAATGCTATTCTAAAAAGGTACCAACCGCTCACCATTTCAGATTATAGAGGTCAATGATCCCTCACTCTCTTTACTTTTCCAACAAAAAAACATTCAATCTCCATCTTTTAAAATATTGTACATTCTTTGGGAAGACCAGTAGACATAAAATGCAACTTTTGGATGAATCACTTCTAGTCTAAAATCCAGTACCACTTAAAAGTTTTTAAGGACTTACTTCTATTGATTTTGTGATTGATATATATCATTAGCATCTACTTTTGAAATGTTAACTTTTAGTAAATTTAAAATACTGTGTTTCCCCAAAAATAAGACCTGGTCTTATATTTTTGGGGACTCCAAAATAAGCATTAGGGTTTATTTTTGGGGATGTCCTATTTTTTCCCCCTGTACAGGAGACACAGTTCTTCTGCTTGTTCACAGCATAATAGGACAGGGGGCTGCACGGCATGCCAGTGCCATCGCCATGAGGTGGGGTGTGTGTGGAGCTGCCCCATGCACCCTCCACCAGCTTACCTCAGAGCCCCACAGCTAGGCAATCCATGCCCCAATACCTGCCTTGCCTTGTGGTGGCAGTTCCAGCAGCCCCGTCCAGTAGGATCCCACATGGCCGCTGGCCCACTTCTGCTTGATAGTGGCCACAACAGAGCAGGCAAGAGATGGTGGAACAGAGTGGGAGGCCGGTTGCAGGAGGCTCATCTTCATGTGGTGGCACCGGCAGCAGACAGAGGTAGAGGCGCGGGGAGGAAGGCACACAATCTGGACATGCCACGTGGGTTGTAGGTAAATCGAGAGATGGTGGGACAGGGTGGGCGGCCAGCCACAGACTTGCCTTCACCCCTCTTAGCTTGCTTGCACCCACATGGATCATCAGGATACTCTGCCTTCCCCCCCCCCCCTGCCTCCGTCTGCTGTCAGTGCCGCTTTGTGAGACAAGCCTCCTGTGACCGGCTGCCTGTTCTGTCCCACCAACTCTCAGCTTTCCCACAGTTTGCACAGCATGTCTGGATCACCTGTCTCCCCCCCCCCGCCCCCCGGCCCGGTCTCTGCCTCCACCTGCTGCTTGGATAGGCAATCAACTCACTTGTGCTGTGAGGTAATGGTTGCTGCTGGACACTGTCAGCCCCCAATGCCCTTGCTGCCTCCGGTGCTGACCATGCCTCCCTTCCAGGTTGATGACGATCTCCACTAGGGCTTATTTTTGGGTACGGCTTATATTAGGTGCATGCTTGAAAAATCAGACTGGGACTTATTTTTGGGGTAGGTCTTATTTTCAGGAAAACAAGACATTGTGAGTTTGTTCCATTGTAGATTCTATCATATAAGAAGCCATTTCAATTCCCTCTGAAGTGGCAAAGACATCTGGCTCATATTGGAAGATTGATCTAATATAGTCAAATTTCAAATACTGAGAATATGAAATTTGGAATTTAAATCTGATATTTGCAAAATGTTCATATAGTTAGGAAATATAAGAAAGTCACCCAAAAAATTTCAGACAAGACAAAAATTAGGATTTTGGAAGAAGTAAATATTTAATATAGTAAACGTATCTTTTTAATTAATTAAATGCTAATTTACATATAGTACATGTCCCAAATCTCCATAAAGGCTTGGCACCTGAAAGAAGCAAGATAATTTCTTTTAGAGAGTAATAGAAACATAAAGATAGAAATGTAGAAAATTTTTGGCAGAAAAAGATCTAGTGGTCCATCAAGTCTGCCCTTTGAGTTTTATTTTATTTTATTATCTTAATAATTTATAATTTAATAATTATATAATAATTTAACAATTCTTTTAATAATACTTAGAATTCAACAAACAGGCGGGGAAGTTTAGCTTTCATTCTCTTTTTCCCATTACGCTTGAAACTGTGGCATATTTCATGTTATAGTAACTCATCGCAATCAAAATGAATTAAAAAAAATAAATGAGCTCATTATGTATGCACATTCCAGGTTTGAGAGAGGCACACACAGGTACTAAATTAATACAGTGCAGCCAAATAGACAGTTCTGATGGCATATCCTTTGCTAGCTCTTTTTGCTCAAAGGAGAAGGAACCATGTTCTTCTGTTTTCTTCCTTTTGTCTTGCAATCATTTGAGCAAAGAAAATCACAAAGCTGCTGCTGCTCCTCCTCCTTTCTACTCCTCCTCCTCCTCCTTCCACCTCCTCTCTCTTTTGCATGTTACAGGTAAAGCAAAGCCCATTTTGTCCTCTTATCTCTTGATGGCTATTAATGGTGTAGCTACCCAACCTGTTGCTTTTTTCAAGGCAGGGCTACAGCATCACCTGCAATGTTTTTTCACCTGGCTCTCTCAAATATATAATCATTTTCCCTTTTAATGTACCTTACATCACTTAGTGACAAGCAAATTGATTATGGCATCTGATTTCACTGGCTCAAAGCTCTCCTGGGTATATTGTTTTGAAGTGAACTGTAGAATGTTGAGATCTCTGTTTATGCATGTAAAATGCTTAGAGACATGGTTTTTATATAAGAGAGAGGGGGAGAGGGGGGGGGGGAGAGAGAGAATACCAAAGGAAATCTAACCATTTATGCCAGGGGTGTCAAACCCAAGGCCCATGGGGTGTTTAAATCTGGCCTGCAGGGCTGGCCTGGAAATAGCAAAGGACCGGCCCGCAGTGCCTCTGGCAGCCAAAATGGGGTGCAGGGGGGCCACTTGCAGCCCCTGCACGGCCTGTTTTTGGCCTGAATGGCCATGCACCCCGTTTTAGTTGGCAAAGTGCTTCAGGAGGCCAAGAAAACGCCCCCCCCCCTCCCCTGGCCTGTGGAGGAGAACTACAATGCTGATCTGGCCCTCGAAGAAATCCAATTTGACACCCTTGATTTATGCCATTGGTATAGGATTTCATGGCTGGTATCTGTTGGGCTATGTTGGGTTTCAAGGTTTCAGAGAACTTTAAGATCTCTGTTTATGCATGCAAAATGCTTATAAACACCATGATATATATTTGTGTAAGAAAGAAAGTGGGAATGTATGAATGAACCAAGAGAAATCTAACCATTTATACCATCATACTAATGTAGGCTTTCACTGCTAGTATCTGTTGGTAACTAGAAATTGTTGTGTAGACCCTTGTTGTTAAATCCTCTTTATGAACTGTAAAGAACTTCTGGCCATCATAAAATATGAGTTCTTATGACCATAGTGCATGCTTAATGATTGTGGTGATTCATTTAACAACCACCACAAAAATGACATAAAATTGAGTCACTTGGGTGCCTCAGCTTACAATTCTAATGTCTTACTAACAGTCATAAGTTGAAGAATTATTGCATCAGAACTCCCAGCTCTATAACACTAGATTACAGTTTCATAATTACTAGTCAATATGACAAATGGATATATTGGTTGGAAATTTCAGTCCCATTGTGTTTTACTTGTTTGGGAATAGCACATCATTCTGACCGAGCTACTATTTTCTGATAAATCAGGCTTAGGTTTATGCTGGTTATGTGAACTCATCCATTTTGTACATTTGTGTGTTATGTGAAGGGTATACAGCAGGTAAAAGGACACAGTGGGTCAGTGGCTAAGACGCTGAGCTTGTCAGTCAAAAAGTCGGTAGCTCAGCACTTTGAATCCCTGGTGCCACGTAACGGGGTGACCTCCCATTACTTGTCCCAGCTTCTGCCAACCTAGCAGTTCGAAAGCACATAATAAATGCAAGTAGAAAAAAAGGGACCACCTTTGGTGGGAAGGTAACAGCATTTGGTGCACTTTTGGCATTTAGCCATCCCAGCACATGACCACGGAGACGTCTTCGGACAGCGCTGGTTCTTCGGCTTTGAAACGGAGATGAGCACTGCCCCCTAGAGTTGGAACGACTAGCACATATGTGCGAGGGGAACCTTTATCTTTACCTTTTATACAGCAGGTAATATGATAAAGCAGGAAGAAGAGTAAGTGGTCAGAATATGATGAAAGCAAATATGTCTTAACAGATGTTCCTATAAATTTGGTGCAATTACAGAAGGCCATGGGATGTGTATACAAGTGCATGTGAAGAAAATAAGAGCCAATTAGAAAGGGTGTGTGTGAATCCAATACCCCTGCTCAGCTTCAGTTATTCCGTTGTGCAGCCTCCTTCTGTCTTCCTCTCCTGATATTCAACCACCCGTCCCCTGCAGCCGCCGTGCTCTCTAATGATCAAGGACGGTAACAGATAACAACCTCTGCATATCAATTCCTCCACACCAGAACACACTTCTCCCCCTCCTTCCCCAATTCCTGCTCTTTCTTAGTTGCCATAGTAGCTGACAGAATTACTGGGTCCTGCTTCCTTGGGGACCACAACAATTCCAGCAGTAGAGAAATGTTTTCTAGTGTCGTAAAGCTCCCCTTTACTTTGCTACTATAAGACTCCCTCAGACCAAGGTTAGAACTATACCAGGCTTCCCTTTCCTATCTTTCCTTTTGTCTGTCTCACATGATAGCTAATAAAAGTAGATTGAGAGGTTCAAATTCTACAAAGCTTTGCTGGAACTTGGGTGGGTTGAAGGGTCCATTGCATTGCATAGCACTTTTCTAGAGTTCAGAGCAGGGGTGAAATGCTCCCGGTTCGGACCGGATCGCCTGATCTGTAGTGATGGAGGCGGGTGGTTCAGAGAACTGGTAGCAAAAATCCCTGCCCCCACCCCATGCTCAGCTGAGCCGCACAATCATCAGAGGCTTTTTTTTTTTACTTTTAAAAGCATTTTTTCTACAACCTCTTCGGCCAAAAAAATGCTTTTAAAAGTTAAAAAAAAAGACCTTTTAAATGCTTCTGACAATCAGGCAACTCAGCTTGGGTCATCAGAGGCTTTTAAAAGAAAAAAACCCTCTGGTGATCAGGCAACTCAGCTTGGATCGTCAGAGGTTTTTAAAAGAAAAAAAGCCTCTTCTGATCAGGCAACTCAGCTTGGATCATCAGAGGCATTTAAAAGAAAAAAAGGCTTTTTTTTTCCTTAAACACCTCTGACGATCCAAGCTGAGTTGCCTGATCGCCAGAAGCATTTAAAAGAAAAAAACCCTTTTTTTCTTTTAAAAGCCTCTGATGATCCAAGTTTGAATAGCCTGATCGCCAGAGACTTTTTTTTCTTTTAAAAGCCTTTGACGATCCAAGTTGAATAGCCTGATCGCCAGAGACTTTTTTTTTCTTTTAAAAGCCTCTGACGATGCAAGCTGAGTTGCCTGATCGTCAGAGGCATTTAAAAGAAAAAAACCCCTTTTTTTCTTTTAAATGCCTCTGACGATCCAAGCTGAGTTGCCTGATCGCCAGAGGGTTTTTTTCTTTTAAAAGCCTCTAATGATCCAAGCTGAGTTGCCTGATTGTCAGAGGCATTTAAAAGAAAAAAAGCCTCTGCCGATCAGGCAACTCAGCTGGGATCGTCAGAGCCTTTTGAAAGCATTTTTTTTTACAACCTCTTCTTGTTTTTCCTTCTGTACACTGACCTCTCTCTTTGGGATCCATTCTGAGGTATTTCTCTGTTCCTTGCCTTTTGAAGCACTTCTCAATTAAGTGAAATCAAGTGAAATTCTCTTCCTACAACAGCCTTCATATGATGAAGCAGAAATCCTCCTGAATGGATCAAAGGTTTTCAAGCATGTGCCCATACAGCTAGAGCTGCTGTACAGGAACACAATGGGGATGTTTTCTTTGAGAATGTTTCAGTCGAGTAAAAGAGTATATAACCAGCAGGAAGAATCTCTGCAAATCATGTTGCATCTGCTGTCCACTGTATATTACATATTTGCTCTCTCTAAACCATCTGAGGCAAACAACTCGCCTCCTTGACAACTTGCTTTAATGAACACATATGGACCAGCTAGCAAGAGCCAGAATTTGATTTAACCTGGGGATACTGCATGCCAAGCAAATTGATATTTCGTTATAGTAAAAGCTATAAATCTGCTTAGCTTTAAAGTGCTGCAAGTCTCAGAAATGCAACATATTTTCTAGATTTATGCAAAGCTTTAAAAGAATTGCAGCATTGCTTTGTATAAAAAAGCAGCTTCTGCATGTACAGAAACCCTTTTTCAGATGCCAGGTAGCTGGTCAGGATAGATTAGCTCCTATTTGATATTTTTTAATTAAAGTATTAAGGCGAACTGCAAACCTTCCAGGGAACAAAACACATTGATAGAAAGAATCTACCTACCTGTGCAGGTCTAAGATTTTCCTATGGCAAATTCAAGCAGGCAGAATCATGTTTAATCATTGTCCAGGTTTCTAGAATGTTTCTAATTATCTCCATGTTATGATGTGATCTTTCTCTCCTGCTGCATTCCTCATTTGATTATGCCAAAATTGTTTATATATATATGCCAGGAGTTGTATTCACTTACCTTCGCTACCAGTTCGCAAATGTGAACGCACGTGCCACCTCCGCACCTGCGCAGGACCTTCTGCGCATGCGGAGAGCATCAAAAACAGGATGTGATGACGTCCAGGCGGGTGGGCGGAACCTCCCGCAGCCACTGCTACTGATTCACCCGAACCAGATAGAACCGGCTAAATACCACCACTGATATATGCAAATTAGGGGGGGCACCTACACCAGGCCTGTCAAACTGGAAGCCCACAGGCTGGATATGGCCTGCATAGGCCACGCCCATCCCAGTTCTGCAAAGGCAAAAAACATTGTGATACATCATGATACAGTCTACGATGCGATCGGGTTTGACACCCCTGACCAGTGCTGGGATTCAGCCAGCTCGCACTACTTCGGGAGAACCGGTTGTTAACTTTCTGAGCAGATTGGCAAACTGGTTGTTGAAAGAAATCATTAGGGCAGAGAACCAGTTGTTAAATTACTTGAATCCCACCACTGCCCCTGACCTACATTGTTTTGGATATATCATAACTGGAACTCAACATTCCTGCACGTTTGGCTACAGAATTCACATTGTAACCCATTTCCTTTTTCTATCAGTAGTGAAACGAGTTCTTGGAAGAGAGAAATCATAGAAGAGAGTTTTGCAATGGTTTTCTGAAACTTGCTTTAAGTACAGATCCGCACAGATCATAACTGCATCCATAAAGGCACTCTTACTGAGCAACAGATACACTATTATCTTATCAGAACTAATAGCTCCTAGAACCATGGACCCCAAAATATTAGCTGATGGGGAATTTTCTTTTCTAAGCTGTGATGCCTCCTCGTTCCAAACACTCAAGATCCTCCATAGTTTCCTATCCATTTGGTTAATGAAACATCGTCCTGATCTATTTGCATACCATCTGCCTGATTAAAAACGGTCAACCAGGCCAAGAGAATTACATCATAATTGTAATTACCAAAATTATAAGTTTTCCATCATTGTTCAGTCCCCAGTTCTTTTGATTATATGGAAATCACCCCCCAAAAAAATTCTGCAAAAGATGAAAGATTATAGAAATCAATGGAACCAAAGAGATTAAAGTTTCACTGGTTTCATCTTCTCCAAAAAAAAAAGACACAAAGCTAAATTATAATGAGAAGCAAGGATTAAAATATAAAGCAAGCATTATTGTTGTTATTTCGCTGAATTTTAAACTTTTTCTACTCATTTTGTGGCAATTGTTAGGCGTTAATATATGGCTTTTCAATGTTCAAAGTGCATGTCACATTGTTCTTGGCAATACATCCAACAATCCTGCATAGTGGGATTTTGTTTCTGCATTTTTGATTAAAGATTAAAGACAAAAATAGGTACTTTTTTAAATCTCCAAGAGCATGTCCGTTTCCACTGTCCCTTTAATGTTCTTGCTTTAATGTTTCTATGAATTTTTGGCAGTGCGATCTTACAGTGTTCTGGTTATACAAATTGGAGACTAGTGGCCCAATGTGGGTTTTCAATGGGTTATCACTGAGGCAAGGCTTCTTTTCTGGCAATTGCTGCAGGCTGGATTAGAGCATCATCCCTGTGGTGCAGGCTACTGTTATTGCTACTTATATGGTATAGCCAAAATGGACCTAAGAAGAAAGGTCAAGAGGTCTGTACACAATGAAGAATGTGTAAATTGAATGGATCTCTGAAATATGACCTGAAAGCAGGGGTGGGCTTCAAAATTTTTAGCAAGGGGTTCTCTGCCCAGTTGCTGGGTGGATGTGGCCATGGTGGGCATGGCCTAGTCAGCCTCCTGCACCATGGCGGTGGGGGGGAGTGTTTTTGCCTTCCTCAGGCTCCAGAGGCTTTCCTCAATCCTCCGGGAGCCTCCATGTGTGCCCTGCACTTACCTGCATCCAAAACGTGCTGCGTGGGGACTCCTGGGAGGGGCAGGGCAGGGTGGGTGGGGCCAGCCAGGAGTGGGATTTGGGGGTTCTCCGAACTGCACAGAATCTTAGCTAGAGGTTCTCCCAAACCCCTGCGAACCTCCAGCAGCCCACCCCTGTCTGAAAGATGTGAAGTAAATGGAAGTGGGATGGGATGGAAGAATGTTCCAGATAGGACACTGTATAGAAGGATTACAAATTGTAACATTTTGTGTAGGTCCTACTTGTACATCTGATATACAGTGGTTGCCTGTGAAGTCTTCTAGACTGGAATGGGTCTCTGGCTTCACTTCTGAAGATGCTTGGTAGAAGGGGAGAGAATGAGAGACAGGATTAAGGGAAGAAATGGGATGAGAGAATGGCAGGAAAAGGCAGATGAGAAAAGGGAAGAAGGAACAATTATTTACATGCATCACATTCAAGTAGAACCTGTCAGCTCCTCCCCATCTTTAGGGAGAAGTTTAATTTTTGCTGATTAGAATTTATTATAAAATGAAAACCCTTTAATTGAAAGCAACCACAGGTTATTTGTATTAATAATGGAAGAAATTATCAAATAATGGAATAGTTTAAAACCTATTAGTTTGCTCCATGTGAGAGAAGAAAGGGCTGATAATTTGCAATACATTGCAATGAACGGAGAGCCCAACTTTCTAGTCCCAAGTGCAGATTAAATATATAATTTATTGAAGCAATTTATTTTCTAGTGCAAATTGTCTTTCTCTCGGTGTGTGGGGGGAGGATTAAAAAAATATGATTATGGCTGCAATCAAGAGTCAGATTTTTAATTCACTGACCTGCCTCTTATCTAGCTTGTTTCGATCTTAAGGAATGGATTAATTTCTTAGCTGGGTATTAAAACTGCAGGAAAAAACAGGGAGGTTGATGGGAATGCAGATGTGCTGCAAAACTAGGCTCGTTACTTACCTCTCTAGATTTGTGTCATTAGCTACAGCAACTGCAAAGCCTACATCAATGCAATCAGGATGGTAGGAACATTCCACAATGTCTATATCAACATCTTGGATACCTGTGGGGAAATTTAAAATTGTAGCTAATAGCTGTCAGCCAGCGTTACCAGGTTAACCCGTGGCTACTAGCTTTGCTCCTTTGTCTTTAGTGCCTCTTATCTGAGGCTTACATTCCTCTGTTTCATTAAATGTACTTTGCTGAACCCAGGCCAGGTCTCAAAGGCCAGCTGGAGGCTTCAGCCGGTGAAATACGCACATATATCCTGACAGCAGCAACTCATATTGACCTAATTAATAGCTTCAAATTCTACTTTTCTAATTCTAATGGGAGGCTGGAGTCAGCTTAATCAAAGACAGTGATTAACAACCAAAATGCCTCCTTAAATAAAGAACTTCCAGTCATTTCAGAAAAACCTGGTTCTACAAGAGTCAGCCGATTCCCCAGGGCAATGAGTCTGAAGACTGAACTGAAGAAAGGGCCTGATGCACTTCATTACAACTGGGTGTCTTTGATGGGACAGTGAGACAGAAGCTGACCTTCCAGTGATCTAAGTAGACAGCAGATATATTGCTTTACAAATCCTAACTTCCATACAGAGCATTGAAGGTGATTGTGTCTCTTTACTGGGATCTTGCAGGTAAAAAACAGTGCTTGTGTTTTTATCTGCATTGGATCTCTCTGTCACCCCCAGTACAGTTCAAGGACTGAAAAAGTCCAGCACAGTTGTGGCCTACTGATCACTACATTTTACCTTCACCTTATGTCACCCTATGACTAAGGCTGTCCTGTTATCATTTCTCTCCTAGCATTTGCTGTCTTCATTGATACTTGGTTTCCTGGGTCCTCTGGATACCACACAACCCTTTTATTTCTTTATTATTGTGCCAATGATGTCATCAGTTCCAAAAAGACTCTATGAGTCCTACAAATACAAAAAAAAAAAAACAATCTTAAAAGAAAAAATAACAAATTCCCAAACTCAGTAACAATTGGTATTCCAAGGAAAACAATCACACTAGCAACTATAACTTTGTGTAGGGAGGTGGCCCACTGTATCTTCCAAGGGAGAGGGTTAACTACAAAAATGCATGATATAATGGTCCCTAGCGATAGTAATCCTTCAAGGAAGGCATGTGAAGGGTGCTTACTCCAGTAGATATTAAGGGGTGGATAGAAAACACTGGGAAAAAAGAATGTCACAAATATCCTGGTCCTGGACCATATAGATCAGAGGTGGGGAACTATGGGCCCTTTATGCCAAGGGGCCATAATTCCCCACTCCTATATAGAGTTTTAAAGTGAAAGCCCAACACCGTGAATTGCACCCAAAAGCCAACTGGAATCAATACAGGTCTTGCAGCAGTAATATTACTCAGGCAAGTAAGGAAGTGTCCTTATTCATGCTGCTTCATTCTTTAGCCTCCAGGTAGTCTTTAAGAGCAGTCTCCTGTACTATGAGTTGAAATTGCTAATCAAAATGTGACTAAGATATAAATGATTGTAAGCACTGCCTCCTAATCCATAATTGATTTTAATTGGTTTACAAGATGGAATTACACAAAGCCCTTTTAGCCACAAAGGCAATGTTCTTCCTCAAGCAGGAACTGTGAATCCAAGAGGTCCCCTAAATTATGAGCTCGTTCAGTCTGGGGAGTGTGCAACCCCATCTAAAGAATGATGATTACAAGTCTTACTTGATGTCCATACATTTAGTATTGGTAGAATTGAGCCTGAGTCTGCTTTTCCCTGTCCAGACCAACCTAGTCTTCAGACACTGGGATCACCTCAACTGGAAGGTCCCAGAAGTGCTTTTTCAAAAGGCAACTAGATTTCGTTTTTCCTTGAAGATGTTTCGTTTCTTATACAAGAAGCTTCTTCAGTTGTGACTGAATGGTAGAAAATGAGAATATTTATATTTCTTGCAGTCACCTGGTCATTAGCACTCTTTCTGAGAGTCGTTGAGGCCATTTGGAAGCTTATCTGTGCCCTGAATAGTGCAAATGTGGAACCTTCTTGGAACTGCAAAAAGGACGGTATTGTAAACAGGAGATAGGTAGTGTCGTATCCCTCCCCCTCCGTTGAGAGAGGGCTGTTCAGTCTTAATGTAGATGGCCTCTTTGACCCCTCTTTCAAATCCTTCCATCCTCCAGCATTATCTCAGATATGTTTTTGTTCTGGTTTAGTTATCAGGATGCTGCCTGTGTAGACTCACACTCTTAGCTGGGTGAGCATATAATCTGAATGAATAAAGATACTCCACAAACTATTTTTAAATATGTCTCTGTTGTCAATCCACTACAAAAGTTGCTTAAAGCTGTTCCAGTATTAAATTGTCTTCTCCTCCTAACACATTTTTTTTTTTACCATGGATGCAATCTACAATATTTCCTTAACAATGTGGTTAATGAGGTGATCTTCCTGACTCCCACTAGACATTTTAGGTGGCTGCAAACATAACCTTCCAGTTACTGAGCACTTCTCTCTTTGACCTATGCCCTGTCCAAAATACATGCCCCAAAATAGTTCGCGTTTCTAGTCTCAGAAATACGAGAAGAGTAGCAATGAGTATCAAGGGCACTGTCTTCTGATTCGCCCAGCACCCCTCCAACATATCCGTGGCCTGACATCTGTGCTCCATTCAAACACAGGTCTTAAAGTGGTGAGCCACAGGGATGACCTTGAAGAAATTACATGATGACAGTTACAAAAAAAGTTTTAAGCCTTGGAAATTAAGAAAGAAGCTCTGCCTTCATTCTTTGGAAGGAAAGAAACTCTCAGCCAGGATTTCAGGATTCTGTTATTTTGGCCTAAATCAATAAAATAGAATTCTAGAATTCTCATGACTTGTTTCATGAGGTTTCCTGACTTGGATACCTCAAAGGATTTTTAGGTCTAGCACTCTTCTAAGTGCTAGATCCTTGTTCAAAAATAGTTTGGTTCCATTTTCCCATCCCTGTATCCTAATAGAAACTGAAAAGTAGATAAAACTTCCATCCTACCCAGGCACCACCTACATTCCCCCAACCTTCTCAACTGTACATTATTGAGAATGATCAGTGGTGGTTATTCTCACCAGCAGGTGATGCTCAATGGATGGAAAATCAAAACTAGAGAAACTACTGTCCTGTTTCTCATGGTTATTATCCTTTAAACTCAGTGGCCTAATAGAAGAAGGTTGCATTTATAAAAGAGTATTTTCTGACAGTCCTCAGAAAAGGAAACCATTGCAAATGAGTACATCTGGCCACCTCACTACTGGTTAAAAAGGGTTCAATAGCTTGAAGAAGAGCGTCAACTTAGTAAAGCATGTTCATCAAGATGCTGAAATATATGCAAAGCATTTATCATTTGGGCTCCTTTGGACAACTTCATTTATTAAAAGGGTGGTGAAAACAGCTATTGAGTTGCCATAGACAGTGGGATGGGAAATCACACGTCAGTCAAAACAAAACACATCCTAGTTGGCCGAAGTCAAGGCCATCTCCACAGAGACTCACAATGGCCGGAGGGAGTGACTTCTACGACCCACGAAATTGCTTTGTTGGGGAATGTGACTGGAGGGAAGGGAAAATGGGGTAAGAGCCAAGGCATGAACTGGATGAAGTCAGAGCTCGCTTCACTTGGTTTGTGCCGACATGGCGCTCCTAATAAACAACTGGATTTTTCTGGAAAAATGGCTTGAGGCTCCTGCTTTTATCAGGGCATCAGTCGGAACCCTGACAAAGTGCCCCTATGAATAACCGGATGAAAGGAACATGGTGGAGGCACAGGAAAGGCCACAGTAGGGTTGTCCCCACATGTGAAATAAAGTAGTTAGCCTTGTTTCCACAGCTCCCTTCATCACAGAATCATTTTTCTATCTGCTAAATTCAACTGCTTTTTTTCTGACCCAACCAGGAGTACTCAGAATCCTTTTTCAGAAGGCTAGAAGGGATGGTTCCTACTCTCTAGGAAAATGATTTTCTCCTACTAAAATTATCCTATTTCTCTATTTGTGACTTTTAATTGGGGGAAAAAGTTCATTGGTTTTTGAATCAATGTGTCTCAAATGAGCTAGCTTGAAGAGCTTATCTTCCTATGAAATTTGACTTTGGAAAAGTTATGCTGGTCGGCGATGGCAATGGCTTACCATTTCCAACGGTCCTTGCCAGCTTCCCATAAGGAAAGTCACTGGTGAGGTGATATGTGTGTGTGTGTGTGTGTGTGTGTGATATGTGGGCAATATAATATAAGAGATAAAATATTAAATTAAGATAAAATCATAATAAAATCACCATAATATGGAGCCATAGGTTTTCAATAGGCTAAACTAAATTTTATAAATTGATATCTAAGGAAGCTAATCACTAATTGTGTGGCTGTGAAATCATTCCAAGTGTCTTGAAATTTTCTCAGGATACATTCTTGAACTGCATGTGTTATAGTTTGTTCCAAAGCACCACAGCTGCATTGCGTGCTCTCGGCCATTCCCCACTTAAAGAGTTTTGCCTTAGTTCTGGGCAGCCATGGCCTGTCCTGATTCTATTCAGGTGGCTCCATATATATTGGGGCAACTGCATTTCTGGAAGTGGTTTTGTTGAATCTTTAGAAGGCCAGATCTTGAAGATGAAACTCAAATACTTTTGCCACCTAATGAGAAGGAAGGACTCACTGGCGAAGAGCCTAATGCTGGGAAGGATTGAGGGCAAAAGAAAAAGGGGACAACAGAGAATGAGGTGGCTGGATGGAGTCACTGAAGCAGTCCGTGTGAGCTTAAATGGACTCCAGAGGATAGTAGAGGACAGGAAGGCCTGGAAGAACGTTGTCCATGGGGTCGTGATGGGTCGGGCACAATTTTGCAACTAACAACAAAGAGTCAACAGAATTCACAGAGGGCTGGACGTGGGTGTCGTGGCTGCGCAATGATTCCAAACTAATGACACGTTTAACCCCACCTTCCAGCTCAGCCTGCTCATCTCCTACCCCAGTAATTCTCATCCTTTTCTTCACCACGGACTCCCTCTAAATACCTTTTGTGGCCACAGGACCCCCCACAAGACTTAACTCAAGATTTAAATCATAACATTTCTTCAAGCCTTCGTGGGCATCTCCCCCCACTCCCCCCACTCCCTGTGCCCTCAGTGGCTAAGACATTGAGCTTGTCGATCAGAAAGGTCGGCGGTTCGAATCCCTAGTATAGGTCTCTTGCATGAGCAGGGGGTTGGACTAGATGACCTCCAAGGTCCCTTCCTGTTACTGTTACTTTGAATGATCTGTTTGGTTGTTATTAAAAGTTGCCCGTCTTAATCACCATTCTTCATCTAGACTGTGGTATGCTATCCCAAATTGGTTTCCTAGACTTAAGCCTGGTGAAACATAGAGAGTCTAATATTTTGTGTATTGGAAAATCTCTAGGAGTTGATGGCATGTTTATCTTATTCCATTCCTGTCGGAATAACAGGAGTCGTGTTGTCTGTTGTTGTCGCCTGAGATCAGGAGGGGCAATGTTGGAAAGAATATGAAGCCATGAGTGTGGTGTAGATTTAAGGGTTCCAGATAGTCTCATTGTATCATTAAGGTGAGCATCAGTCTTGTAGTATGACAACTTCTTCCCCATACCGATATGCAGTACTTGGCAATAGAGTATACTAATGATTGTGCCATTATACACAATGTTTTTGCTTGTGCTCCCCAGCTGAAATAAATAAATAGGTAGACCGCAAATAGCTAAGAAACTATGTAAGTCTTCTGTGAACAAATATATCCAAACAACATAAGAAATTAGATTTAATTCATGTAAAATATTCATATCCATCCATTGGAGATATACTGACAGAATTAACCTAAGAAACAAAACCAATGTCTAACTGACTAGAGGTAATGATGGAAAAGTCTGTATGCACATAATTCTATGTACATAATACATAACTTTACCTCTGCCTTCTGCACATTAATGCAACCCCTTTCCTCATTTGGAAGTAACTTATTCAAACCTCCATCTTTCTTCCCTGAATCTTTCTCGCCCTCCCTGCCTCACAAGAAGAGAGGAAGCTTAGGCGAAGCTAGTCATCCTAGAAGAAAACCACCCAATTTAGTTGGAGCGGAGGAGGACGTCTTAGCTTTAAGCTCCACCGAGAATCAGCAGGTCCCCACTTGTACCTTGCAAAGGATTTTGGTGTGAACTGATAGCTAAAAGGGCTCGCTGTTGAGGAATAAATGAGCGCCTCTGTATATTAATCACGCCTCATGCTGGGACTGCCATATAAAGTCCAGTTGAAACAGTCCCACAAAAAGGTGAGTTACCTGCCCGCCACTTTCGGTGCCTTTCACGGCTGCCTGACTCAAGGCAGCTGAGCACAGCTGGGCTCAACAGCCTCTGCTCTTGCAGCTATTGTCGTTCTGTCATTTGCTTTGCCCCCTGTAGGCTGTAAAGGGAGGGAGAGAAGGGTGCGTGGGAGGAGAGAGGGCAAAAAGCACATTTCCCCCCTTCTACTTAGATTTCTTCTCCTAGATTTCCATCCTGGGTTTTTGTTTTTTTGTAATTTATAATATCATAGTGATTAAGGCCTTTCAAAAGCAGCCTTATGCGGGAGTGGGGTTCTTGTAAGTTGCTTGCATTCTTTATTTGCATGCCAATCAGAGATCGGCATGGAGTCACTGGCACAAAAGGAAAAATGATCAAGCCTGGAAGTGAGAGGCCTTTTCTTCTTTTGCCACGCATCACATCCTGATTGGTGATAGAACCTGAATCTATGTTTTCTTCTTTAAGGGTTATGATTGTAATTTCCCTCTTTATTATTCTAATTACAGTGCCTGAGCCAAGAATGTAAGACATTGTTTGGGATAGACCTAAGGTGAACCATTTTATAGAGCAGAGTATGTAACAGAAAGGAGACTGAACAACGCTTAATTCAGAAGTCTGAACAGAACTAATATTTTCTGATCATCGTGTTTTCCTTGAAATTATTTAATTTATGACATTTATGACTCTCACAACTCTATGAAGCAAAGGAAAGCTTAAGTAAAATCATAAGCGCAGTCACAGTTTCACTTAGTGACTGCTTTGCTTAATGACCAAGTTGCCGGTCCCAATTGTGGTCGCTAAATTATATTTTGCTCAATTTTGGGAACAGAACTGTGCTATTTGCTTAAACAAATGTGAGATCCTAAATGGTTCAGCAGACAATTTGCTACTCCATGGCCTTCTTAGTTTCACCTTCAATTTTGGAAGATCCAATTTTGGGAATCCAAGGCATCAGATAATTGTTCCAGAGGTGGGTTTCAGCAGGTTCTGACCAGTTCTGGAGAACCGGTAGTGGAAATTTTGAGTAGTTCAGAGAACGAGTAGTAAAAATTCTGACTGACTATGCTCCCATCTATACTCTGCCTCCAAAGTCCCAACTGATCGGGAGGGAATAGGGATTTTACAGTATCCTTCCCCTGGAGTGGGGTGGGAATGGAGATTTTACAGTATCCTTCCCCTGCCACGCCCACCAAGCCACACCCACAGAACTGGTAGCAAACAATTTTGAAACCCACTACTGAATTGTTCCCTGCCAAACATTTACAAGATGTTACCTATTTTTACCAAATGATAGAAATTATGAGCTCTGTTTAGATTTGGGAGACCTCATACATATTACTTCATCCAATTTTTAGATATTAATTTTCAAAGCAGAAGACAAAAGTCATAGATTTGTACTAAATTAGCATATGCTACTACGCAGGGGTGAAATGCTACCGGTTCGGGGCAGTTCTCCCGAACCAGTAGTCAAAATGCTACTGGTTTGCCCAAACCGGTAGTAAAAAAATGCTTTAAAAAGTTTTTAAAAAGTTCCTACAATCGCACGGCACAGCTGATTGTCTGAACTTTTTTTTTACTTTTGTTTAGCATTTTTTTACTATTTGTTCGGGCAATAGGTAATAACAAAATGCTTTAAAAAAGTAAAAAAAAGGGTCTGACAATCAGCTGTGACAATCAGCTATGCTGTGCAATCCTTGGAACTTTTTTTTTTTTTACTTTTTAAAGCATTTTTTTACTACCTATTGGGGGTCAGTTTTTGCTCCCAGAAGGCTTCCCTGAGGCCCCCTAGGCCAAAAACAGGGTGTGTGTCCGTTTTTGCTCCCAGGAGGCTTCCCTGAGGCCTGCTAGGCCAAAACCAGGGCGTGGAGGGGTGCTGCAAAAGAAAGAAAGAATGAGGGTGGGATGGGAGAAAGAAAGGGAAGGGAGAAAGAAAGAAAGAAAGAAAGAAAGAAAGAAAGAAAGAAAGAAAGAAGGAAAGAAGGAAGGAAGGAGAAGGAGGGAGGGAGGGAAGGAGGGAGGAAGGGAGTGGAAAAGGAGAGGAAGGAAGGACTACAAACCTGGCACTAGACACAGCTTCAGAGGATACCTTGAAAGAGCACAGCAACCCAGGGCTGGAAGGGACCTGGAAGTCATCTAGTCCAACCCCCTGCTCCAGCAGGACAATGTTAAAGTGAGTTTCTGCCTTTTGACCCCCTCAGTCACATGATTACATAGCCATGCCCACTCAGTCACATGACCCCCCACCAAGCCATGCCCACAGAACCGGTAGCAAAAAAATTTAGATTTCACCACTTCTACTAGGTATGCACACATTCAGTTAGGGCAAGCAACGCAATGCCCATAATAGTCTTATAAAGATTTTTCAGCCCACCCACCAAACTTAAAGTGAATTTATATACATGAAAAAATAAAACTTGGTTAAAGTCGCTACAACCCATGAGGTTTCAGTTTTGTACATTAGATTTGTAAGGTTTTAGATGTGAACATTAACATCTCAGATGGGAATGCCAAAATCCCAGCAGATCTTGAATTCAGTCTATAATACATAATATGAGTTGCCAGTCGTATGTTTAGATTTATACAAACCTTGTAAACATGGATTCCAATTGAGTAACCATATTTAAATGTTACGATAATTACAATTACAATAATTACAAAAAGAATAATTTTAATATGATGTTTTCCAAGCCTTGGAGCCAAGCAGATATTGCTTAGACAAGGACTTTTCAAAAATGTGAAGAATGTATGTGATTGAGATATCAAAGGACAATTCCAGTCTGTAAGCATTTAAATTTTAAGCTTAGAACTACTGTAGAAAGAAATATGAGTTTACCCTGATTATTTTCCTTTACTTTTAATGTGATCTATTTTCCTAAAAGTAAATCTAAATAGCTATCATGTTATTCCCTTTCATGGTAAGCAATGTTATGCAAAATACTGAGAATATATAACAGGTATTAAGGAAAAGAAATTGGCAGTAGAAAATAAGAGAAAAGGAGATCTAACTAAATCCATTTACTGTATTTCTCTGTAACTTTTTAATCCACACATACCATCCTTTCTTCTATTACACCCATACACTGAATTATATAATGCTTTTTGTTCTTTAAACTTCTCACCTCTTGCTCATTGAATATCTCATTAAATCCACCGAACCATAAATTTCTTTGTTTTCCCTTTTCTCTCAACACGTTCATTCTTTTGTATATTTAGTTTGCAATTTAATCTTCAGTCATTCTCTTTATAAGACAAAGTTACCTCAATATATCTTTTTCACACTGATCCTCACATTTCCCTGAATCCAACATTCTCTCATTCTTGGCCCTTTCTCTTTCTGGAACTTTTATTTTCTCATTTTATCACATATACTGGTTAAGTAACCAAGTCCCATTGACTGCACTTAATTGCAAATTTCTCTTGATATACACAATTCTTACTGTCTTATACAGACATTTCTTTCTTTGCAATAGACCATATACTACCTGCTAAATTTTTAACAAAATTTGCATGTCTTGAAATTTCTCCATCAATTTTTCCATCTTTAGGGATCATTCTACTAAGGTACACAAATTTGTCTACATGTTCTATTTTTTCACCTTTTATGCATAGCTTGCAGCTGTTCACTCCATTCCCCTGTCAAACACAAGTACCTCAGTCTTCAATATACATTAATTTTCAATTCCTTGTTGCATTGTATAAATTATCTGGCATTCACTAGAAATTATAAAGCTTTTTTTTTCATGAATTGCTTTTTTGCCACATGTTTGGCCTCCCGGGAGGTTACACGAGGCTGGTTTCAGAAGATTACCAACGCTTCGCTGTGTGAGGGTGTCTTCCCAGCCACCCTGAAAGAGGCGGTGGTGAGGCCCCTCTCAAGAAGGCTTCCCTGCACCCGGCTGTTTTAGCTAATTATCGTCCTGTCCCCAACCTTTGCTTTGTGGCCAAGATTGTCGAGAGCGTGGTGGTGAGGCAACTTCCTCGATTCCTAGATGAAGCTGTCTATCTAGATCTGTGCCAGTCGGGCTTCAGGGCGGGTTACAGCACAGCATTTATCGCATTGGGCTCGGGACAGGGTCTGTTCTGGTCCTCCTAGACCTCTCAGCGGCTTTTGATACCACCAATCATGGTATCATGCTGCATCGGCTAGAGGGGTTGGGAGTGGGGGGCACCATTTTATGGTGGTTTTCTTCCTTCCTCTCTGACCATACACAGTCTGGGTTGACGGGAGGGCAGAGGTCAACCTCGAGGTTCCCCACTTGTGAGGTGCCGCAGGGATCGGTTCTCTCGCCCCTCCTGTTTAACATTTATGTGAAACCGCTGGGCGAGATTATCCGTGGCTTTGGGGTGAAGTGTCAACTGTATGCCGATGACACGCAGTTGTACATTTCAACCCCAGGCCACCCCAATGATGCCCTTGACGTGATGTCCTGTTGCCTGGAGGCAGTGTGGATCTGGATGGGGAGGAACAGGTTCAGATTCAACCCCTCCAAGACTGAGTGGCTGTGGTTTCCGGCGTCCTGATATAGCCAGCTCACACCATTGCTGACTATTGGGGATGAGATCTTACCCCCCTCAGAGAGGGCTCGCAACTTGGGCGTCCTCCTGGACTCACGGCTGTCTTTGGATGATCATATGACGGCCGTGGCCAGGGGGGCTTTTTATCAGGTTCGCCTGATTTCCCAGTTGCTCCCCTTTCTGGATCGGGACGCCTTGCGCACAGTCATTCACGCCCTCATCACTTCCCGACTGGACTATTGTAATGCACTCTACATGGGGCTCCCCTTGAGAAGCACCCAGAGGCTTCAACTGGTCCAGAATGCGGCCGCGCGAGTAATAATGGGGGTGACCCATCACTCCCATGTAACACCCCTCTTGCGCGAGCTGCACTGGCTCCCGGTGGTCTTCCGGGTGTGCTTCAAGGTGTTGGTTTATTTATTTATTATTTATTTATTAATTAAATTTCTATACCGCCCTTCTCCAAATAGGACTCAGGGCGGTGCACAGCCAAAGTAAAAACAGAGCATACAAAATTTAAAAACAGTATTAAAATAATTAAATATTTGGCCGTAAATTAAAACAATCCAATTTAAAATCAATTTAAAATTTAACTCAAGCCAGCCCAGCTAGTTGAAATAAATAGGTTTTCAGGGCCCGACGAAAAATCCGGAGGTCTGTTATTGTACGCAACTCTGGGGGAAGGTTGTTCCAGAGGGTGGGCGCCGTCACAGAGAAGGCTCTCCCCCTGGGGGTCGCCAGCTGACATTGTCTGGCGGACGGCACCCTGAGGAGGCCCACTCTGTGCGAGCGTACTGGCCGGTGGGAGGCTATTGGTGGCAGAAGGCGGTCTCGTAAGGTTACCATCTTTAAAGCGCTCCATGGCTTAGGACCTGGCTATCTACAAGACCACATTCTGCCACCGATTGCCTCCCACCGACTGGTACACTCACACAGAGAGGGCCTCCTCAGGGTGCCGTCAGCCAAACAATGTAGACTGGCGACCCCCAAGGGGAGAGCCTTCTCTGTGGGGGCCCCTGTCCTCTGGAATGAATTACCCCTGAACATACAAAGGATCTCCGCGCCTTCTGATGGGATAAATGATTTTAATTTGGTTTTAATGTGGTTTTAAAATTGGTTTTAAAATGAGAGTTTTAAATTCGGCCTATGATTTAATTATTTTAATCTGCTTTTAAATTCTATTTTGTACATTGTTTTTATTATGGCTGTTCACCGCCCTGAGTCCTTCGGGAGAAGGGCGGTATATAAATTAAATTAAATAAAAATAAATAAAATAAATAAATGTTTGAAGGTTTGCATAAAATTGGATAAAAGTGGTTTTTCTTTGGGTAACGACACATATACCTCTTACCCAATCACAAGAGGGATGCTTAAGTTGTCTTGGTATTTTATCTACATTGAGTATAAAGCAGGGGTCTCCAACCTTGGCCACTTTAAGAATTCTGGGAGTTGAGATCCACCAGGCTTGAAGTGGCCAAGGTTGGAGACCCTGGTATAAAGGACTTTCTGATAAGCAGTTTGTGAAAGAAAAGTTTGTGAAGCACTGCACTCTATGCTACTGCACTCAAGTTTCGTATTTTTTTTTTAATTTATTATAATATTGCTGTGCTACTGCATTTCAAGTGACTGAGCAGCACACGACACAAATAAGGACTGAAAATAGCAGAAGAAAATGAGAATAACATAAACTATAAATGCATGAGAATAGTTTATGAGAATAACATAAACTATAAACGCAAATAACATAAACTATAAACGAAAATGAGAATAACATAAACTATAAACGCATTATAATGATAGATCCCAGTAGTGGCAGATCTCAAATGTTGCGTTCCGTAAATGGTCCCACCCAGCCTTTTCACTTTTCTACAAAAGCTCATTGGGGACATGGGACTTCTGGAAAAGCAATGGTAGATTAACAAAGCTTCACTTTTCACATAGCCAATGAATGCAATGGAAAGTTAGTTAGTGAAGGAACCAGTTCCCTGTATCCATTTCCAGAGGAAGGAGATGGCTTGGGATCACCCAGAATGCTCCTTAATGGGGACTCTCTGGGATGGGACCACAAGTGTAATGGAGAGAGACAGTTTTAGCCAAACCGTTGTTTGGAGACATTCAAATGGATGCTTATTTAACCTCTTAAACTATTTTTTATTGGAAATAGCTTATAAATTTTTTTTTGGACATTAAAAGCTGCCAGGAAGACATATTTTATTATACTACATGATTTGCCTTCAATCCTAAGTGAAAGAAGTTTTATGTAAAGCTTAAAATGAAAACTTTAAAGCTTAAAGAAAAACTTTTTTTTTACTTGGAAATAAGCAGCAAAAGGGTGATTAGAATGCTGATTTAGGAATTTTTTTTAAATGGACTAGGGGGCTACATTGTGTGGAAATGAGAACTTTGAAAAAAGTTATAAAAATACTTCCTGAAGTTGTTTCAAATCTTATTAAAACTATATGAAGGAGTTTAAGCGTAAGAAATCTATTCCTGAGAAAATGTTCTGGATGAGAGAAAAGCATGATAAGAGGAAACTTTGAAGGTTGGTTACTAGAGGCAACCAGAAAGAATTAAAAATTATAATTAAAAGACAATTCCCACTGGAAGAAGAAGGAGAAGGAGAAGGAGAAGGAGGAGAAGGAGAAGGAGAAGGAGAAGGAGAAGAGGAAGAAGAAGAAGAAGAAGAAGAAGAAGAAGAAGAAGAAGAAGAAGAAGAAGAAGAAGAAGAAGAAGAAGAAGAAGAAGAAGAAGAAGAAGAAAGGGAGGAGGAGGGGGGGAGGAGGAGGAGGGGGGGAGGAGGAGGAGGAGGAGGAGGAGGAGGAGGAGGAGGAGGAGGAGGAGAATCTTCTTCTTCTACTACTTCTTTGGATATGGATTTAAAATTGATAGGATATGGAAATGATATTGAAGACCTGCATACTGAAGTTTAAATAGTTAAAAGGGACACACAAATAACAAATCAAACAAATGACTTGGATATGTGAATTTTCATTCAGAAAACTGACTTGGACAATTTTTTTCACTTTGGATTTACAAAAGAAATATGTTATACTTGTGAAGGAATTTCTTGAGAAAGGGAAAAGAGAGAAGCCATCAGCTTCTGGGATATTACCTAAAAGGAATAATCAAAACCTTTAACACTAAAAGAGAAATATATATGGTTGGCTTATTTGATCAAGGTTAAACTGAATATGATCCTCCTTTTCCCAGCAGCTTTTAATTATTTTTTTATTTACCGTATTTTCCGGCGTATAAGACGACTTTTTAACACATGAAAATCATCTCAAAAGTCGGGGGTCGTCTTATACGCCGGGTGTCGTTCTCCTGTAACCAGGCAGACCAGCCCAAAAGACTCTAACGAGCCTTAAATGGCTCTGGCGATCGAAGCTCTGACGATCCCAGCTTTGCCTGCTAATCAGGCAACTCAGCTGGGATGCCAGAGCCATGTTAAAAGAAAAAACTTTTTTCCTTTTACGTGACTCTGCAAACTCTGACGATCCCAGCTGAGTTGCCTGTCAATCGGGCATCGCAGCTGGGATCGCCAGAGCCATCGATCCAAGCTCTGACGATCCCAGCTGCGTTGCCTGCTAATTAGGCAACTCAGCTGGGATCGCCAGAGCCCAGAGCCCTGTAAAAAGAAAAAAGTTTTCCCCCTCCAGCTTGCTTACCTTAGCTGGTAATCACAACGCTTGCCTTGCTTCGCTTGCCTGAATCCATTCCATCAGCAAGCCACTCTCTGCCTGCAATCATGCAGGCAGGAGTTGTGGACTTCAACTCCCAGAATTCCTCAGCCAGTAAAAACAAAGCTGGCTGAGGAATTCTGGGAGTTGAAGTCTACAAGTCTTAAAGTTGCCAAGGTTGGAGACCCCTGTTCTATTGGGTAAGTTTTTTTCCCCTTTGGGAGCTTTAAAAAAATAGTTAATTGGGGTTTTTTTAGTTGTTCTTTTTTAGACCTAGCCATTTAAAGTTTAGGAAGTTTTAAATTTAGTTTTCATATAAAATTAAAAATAAAATAATATTTGTGCAGCTTTCTGAGATGTGGTGTCTTTCTGTAGTGTTTCACTCTAACTACACAAACACACAAAATCTCACAAAGCTGTATGTGGAATTTTGTGTGTGTAAAGTGTGAAGGTTGATTTTTTTGGGCTTTTTGTGGCTGTGTGAGGTTCCTGCTTGTTGCAGGGGCCATTTTGGGTCTAGCACAGCTGCTTTTACATTGTGGGTGAGTCAGTTGTGTTGTGTTGTGTGTGTGTGTAAAGTATGAAAGTTGTTTTTTTGGGCTTTTTGTGGCTGTGTGAGGTTCCTGCTAGTTGCAGGGGCCATTTTGGGTCTAGCACAGCTGCTTTTACATTGTGTTGAGGCAGTTGATGTTTTTTAATTTTTATTTGGTGTGTGTTGGAAGAGGGGTAGTCTTATATGGCGAGTATAGCCCAAACCCTATATTTTAACAGGAAAAGTTGGGGGTCGTCTTATACGCCCAGTCGTCTTATACGCCGGAAAATACGGTACTAGGACTGAATGATGCTTAAAGATTTTTTAAAAAATTTATTACATTTCAACAAAAGCTAAAATAGAACAAAACAGAAAAATGGGATTTAGAAAAAGAAAAGTCTTGATAGTACAGTGGTCTACGCACCCTGTTATTAATACAGCTGCCTGCAATTTCTGCTGGTTCGAATCTCTCCAGGGCTCAAGGTTGACTCAGCCTTCCATCCTTTCTAAGGTAGGTGAAATGTGGACCCAGTTGTGGGGGCAATAAGCTGTCTTTGTATAAAATATACAAAAGTATGAAGGCTATTGCTTAACGCATTGTAAGTCGCCCTGAGTCTCCGGAGAAGGGCGGCATATAAATCAAATTAAAAAAAAAAAAAAGGTCAGAAAAAAGCAAAATTAGGAGTGCAGAAAAGAAGGGGGAAATAGAAAAAAGAATAGCTTCCAATTTTATTCAATACATATAAAATACATTAATCTCTTACTCTAAAATCAACAATACTACACAGTGTTTCTATAACCATAAACAGTTCTACTAATTGTCAATAAGAATTTCATTTTTTTCAAGCAACAGTGGTTTCCAGGTAGAAACGAAGCTGGACAAACTATTTTCTTTGATCAAAGTAATAAATTTTGCCATCTCAGTCAATTCTATTAGGTTCATCATCCATTCTTCCATTGTAGGAAGAATTGTTTTCTTGCAATATGTTTATTTATAAAGCCTAAAATGAAAGATTCTGGTTTGAATTGTACATTAAAGAATTCTCTGGATTAAAATACATATCTGATCCCAGTATTTCTTAGCTTTCTTACATGTCCATCAAAGATGATAAGGCTTTAAAGTTTTGTTTATACATTTATAGTTTACAATTGTTTATAGATAGATAAGATACAAGAAGACGAATGTATTGTTATATTTTTAGAGACTCGGAGGAGATGAAGAGAAGATGATAAGAAATTAATTTAGGGAATATCTTTTGAAGGGATTAAAGATTAATATTTTTTAATTTGTTGTTTCTATTAGCTCTTAATGGGATTTTTCTTGATTAAGTTTGAATGATGAGGTTTTAAAGTTTTGTTCATACATATAAGACATGGGACGAAGAGATTCTTTCCTTTATATTTTTAGAGAAAATGACAAGTAGGGCCCCCTAATCCTTGGGCTGCAACCCACTACCGGATCTTGAGCCATTTGGAACCAGGCTGTGGAAGTGGCAGATAAGTGCAAGTATCTCCATTTGTACATCCAGTGGGCACACATGCCCTCTGATCATGGTAATGGAGCTGTGTGCATGAACGCCATTGCCCATCACTCACGCGGAACCATCCCCTCTCCCTAACTGATCCTCACAGCTGGAAAGGTTGGGGAAATCTGGTGTAAAGGAAAGGAAGAAACATGAAATTGATTGACAAATAAAGTTGAGATATGGATAAAGAAACTTCTGATTAAAATATTAGGAAAGATGTTGATCTATAGAAAATGCTTGTATGTGTCTTGATGAAGAGGGAAGTAATTTCTTTCTATATTTCTTTTTTTCTTTTCTATATGTATATGTATGTGTGTAAGTGTGTGTGTATATATACATCTACATGTTTTCTGAGGTTTTCACGGGTGTTTGTATGTAGGTCTTTGGTTATTCGGGTTTTCTCCCGTGTAAAATTGGAAGTGTCTTGGCGACATTTCAACCAAGTCTCATTCGTCATCTTCAGGGTGGTGTTTTCGGCTTCATGCTCCTAGAAGCACGAAGCCGAAAACACCAACCTGAAGATGACGAATGAGACTTCATCGAAACGTCGCCAAGACACTTCCAATTTTACACGGGAGAAAACCCGAATAACCAAAGACCTGCATACATATACATATACATGTATACATATATGTATACGTATACATATACGTATATGTATATGTATATGTATATGTATATGTATATGTATATGTATATGTATCCTTTCCCCCCTCCTCTTTTTTTTCCTTTTTGTACTTTCTATTTTTCCCTCTTATAATATTCTTTTTAGTTTGTATTGTACTGTATTTATCAATTTCAATAAAAATTATTAGAAAAGAAAACTCATTGGGGACGTGGTTCATATAGACAGAAATATATGGGGAGTGTAACTTGCGATATACTATTGATATACTATTGAATTTTTATATGTATCTTTGACTGCAATAAAGAAATTTGATATGTAAATTCTGTATTTCGCAGAAGAGTTGCCACAATTAAGAAGACCATGTTGTTATTATTATTATTATAATTTTATTTCTATACCGCCCTTCTCCTGCGGGACTCAGGGTGTACAGCCAAAATAAAACATTGCATATAAAATTTAAAAACAATTTAAAAAACAATTAAATAATTTCGGCCCAAGATATTAAAAACAACCCAATTAAAACCAAATTTAATTATAACTGAGAGGATGGGATCAAGCCAGCCCAGCTAGATGGAATAGGTGTGTTTTCAGGGCCCGACGAAAAGTTATGGCATCTTGAGAAGTAACCTATTTTCTTAAGTTATGATACTCAAGTTATGATACATGAAAAAACAATTACTACCAACCTGCCTTCCATTGAGGACTTGTATACTGCACGAGTCAAAAAGAGGGCTGTGAAAATGTTTACAGACCCCTTGCACCTTGGACATAAACTGTTTCAACTCCTATCCTCAAAACGACGCTATAGAGCACTGCACACCAGAACAACTAGACACAAGACAGTTTTTTCCCAAACACCATCACTCTGCTAAACAAATAATTCACTCAACACTGTCAATCTAGTTACTAAATCTGCATTATTATTAATCTTCTCATCGTTCCTATCACCCATCTCCTCCCACTTACGACTGTATGACTGTAACCTTGTTGCTGGTATCCTTAAGATTTATATTGACTGTTTCCTAATATAATTTGATTGCTTATTTGTTCCCTGTGACTATCATTAAGTGTTGTACCTTATGATTCTTGATGAATGTATCTTTTCTTTTATGTACACTGAGAGTGTATGCACCAAGACAAATTCCTTGTGTGTCCAATCACACTTGGCCAATAAAGAATTCTATTCTATTCAATTCTATTCTCAGTTCCCTCAAAGGAGTTAGTTTTCAGACCCCTATCATCCAGTTTGCCTGAATTTCTTTTAAAACATGACTGGATCTGGACACAAGGTTTAACTAATTATGCTTTTGCTTGAGATGTGGTCTAGGCTATTCATTGTCTTCCAAACCTTATTGTACTTAAGTTCTTTATCTAAGATTTTAAGAACTTTAGTGAATTTTTGACAATTAAAAAAGAACATAATTATCAAGAAGTGGAAAGAGGGAAAGATCACCAAGGAAGCGTATGTAAGGTAGTTCAAAACTGCATCTAAGGTACCAGAAAAGCTAAAGTCTAAGAATAAGATGAAGTTCTCAAATTATGCTAAAGTAAATTTTATTGGATTTATTCAAAATAAAAGGAACAGGAAATAGGTATGTAAGGTTTCTCAAGCAAGGCAAAATGCTAATTGGTAATAAGAGAATGCACATTTATTCACTTTCTAGTTTCTTCAAAAAAGTAAAAATGTGTTCCACCAGACAAATTTGAGAAGATTCTTTTGGTGAGTTGTACTGTGCAAGGCCATGTGGAATGTATGTTAGGGAACTGAAGGAAGCAACTACTGCTCTGACTCTGAACCTGGGTCTGTTTGTCACAATATAGGTCTGAGAGGTCCTGCATAAGTGTCAGATGACTAGAATAGGGGATATGTATTCTTCTCTTCGAAAAGAGGAAAATGGGTGATTCATAGAAATAGAAATCATGTAGGAATGATTTCCAGAATACTTACAGATTAGTGAAATGTAGGCCAGATGGCATAAGAATCAAGTGGGAACTTAGTTGGCAATTAATACTCCTTAAAGGTTCCTTTAAGAGGGATGCGGTGGCTTTCATTGTCAGTGGCTAAGATGCTGAGCTTGTCGATCGAAAGATTGGCAGTTCAGCGGTTCGAATCCCTAGTGCTGCGTAACTCCCGTTACTTGTCCCAGCTTCTGCCAACCTAGCAGTTCAAAAGCACGTAAAAAAATGCAAGTAGAAAAAAAGGGACTACATTTAGTGGAAAGGTAACAGCATTCCTTGCGCCTTTGGCATTTAGTCATGCCGGCCAAATGACCACGGAGACATCTTTGGACAGCACTGGCTCTTCGGCTTTGAAACAGAGATGAGCACCACCAATGGTGAAATGTAAATTTTGTTACTACCAGTTCTGTGGGCGTGGCTTGGTGGGGAGGGTGTAATGTAAGTGGGCATGGCCAACTTTTTATTTTTTTACTTTTAAAACCATTTTTTCTACATTTTTTCGGCTGAAGAGGTTGTTAAAAAAATGCTTTTAAAAGCTTCTGACAATCCCAGCTGAGTTGCCTGATCGGCCGAGGCTTTTTATCTTTTAAAAACATTTTTTCTACAACCTCTTCGGCTGAAAAGGTTGTTAAGAAAATGCTTTTAAAAGCCTCTGCCGATCAGGCAACTCAGCTGGGATTGTCAGAGGCTTTTAAAAGAAAAAAAGCCTCTGCCGATCAGGCAACTCAGCTGGGATCATCAGAGGCTTTTAAAAGCATTTTTTCTACAACCTCTTTGGCCTTTTTTCCACCTAAGAAGTTGTAGAAAAATGCTTTTAAAAATATATAAAAAAGCCTCTGATGATTGCGCAGTTTAGTTGGGCATGGGGGAGGGGCAGAGATTTTTGCTACGGGTTCTCTGAACCACCTGCCTCCATCGCTACCGGATTGGGTGATCCAGTCCGAACCGGGAGCATTTCACCCCTGAGCACCACCCCTAGAGTCGGGAACGACTAGCACATATGTGCGAGGGGAACCTTTACCTTATCTTTAAAGATTCCTTGGAGTTTGTGATTGGATTAGGTGCAACAAGATTCAGTCTTAGAATCTGCACTCTTCCACATTTGTATTAATAATTTGGATAAAGAGATGGAGGAATACCAATTTCCAGAGACATGAAATAATATGGAATACAGGTAGTCTTCAGCTCACAACCACTTAGCAACGGAACTTCCTTTGCTAAGTGATACAGCCATTGAGTTGCACCCAATTTTATGACTTTTAGCCAAAGTCATAAAGCAAATCATACAGTCAGTAAATGAATCCAGCTTTCCTCATTGACTTCTACTTGTTAGAAGCCCCCTGGGAATTTCACAAATAGTGTTCATGTGATGCTGGGATGTTCAATCATCATTAATATATGCCCGTTGCCAAGCACCTGAATTTTGACTGTGGTTATAACTACAACGGTTATAAGTAGGAAGACCCAGTCATAAGTCACTTTTTTTCAGGACTGTTGTAACTTTGAGGGATCATTAAATGAATGGTTATAAATTGAAGACCATTTGTAACCAGTGGTGGGTTGCCCCCGGTTCAGACTGGTTCACAAGAACCGGTAGTAAAACCGGTGGGAGGCTCCGCCCACTGACCTGGATGTCATCAGGAAGTTTCTGTGCATGCGGGTACACAGTCCCGTTGCAAACCGGTAGTAAAGGTAAGTAGAACCCATCCCTGTTTGTAACTAATGTTGTTTCTTCTAAGTAAGTTTTTGATTCCTGATGACTTCCTGGACAAGTCTCTGTGGTTTTCTTGGCAAGATTGTTTGGAAGTGGTTTGCCAATTCCTCCTTCCTAGGGCTGAAAGAGAGTGATTGGCCCAAGTCATCCAGCTGGCTTGTGCCTAAGGTGGGAATAAAGCTCACAGTTTTCCAGGTTGTAGGCTGATGTGTTAACCACTACTCCAATCTGGCTCTAAGTAAGACAGTAGAAGACACTATTTTTTTTTTAAAAAAAAAAGATCTTGATATGTAAGTTAGTGAAATGGGCTGAAAACAACCCAATGACATTTGAGAGACAAATCTAAAGTTCTTTGTTTGGGAAACGGAAATCAAATACAGTACACAGGATAGACTAAGGTATTCCAGTGGTTAATTAGATAGATCCTTTTAGAACAGGGGTGGGCAACTGTGGCCCTTTTACAACCTGTGGACTTCAACTCCCAGAATTCCTGAGCCAGCTTGGCTGTCTCAGGAATTCTGGGAGTTGAAGTCCACAGGTTGTAAAAGGGCCACAGTTGCCCACCCCTGCTTTAGAAAGTTGACAAGCAAGCCTGAGGATAATAACATCACTTGCTAGTTCTCAAAAACTAATATTTATAAGATGGCTATCCATAATTCTAAAGGTAGTGTATAGCCAGCCTGGCAAAACTGTTTTCTTTAAGAAGTCAGTAGTAGCAGAAACATTCCTTCTGCCATCTTCTCATGAGACTCAATTTTTAAACTAATTGAGGGAATGGAATCCAAAATAAAGGTGATTTTCTGCTCTGATCAAAAATCCAGAGGTCTTGTATTCCCTCCTGATGCCAAAGCCACCACTCTGACAACCTATTAAGTGGCTTTCAGAAAGGCCTTGACTCAAGAGCACACACAATTCTCCATCTAGTTCCAGAGCAGAAATGAGTGATAGTTCCTCTGATTGAAAATGCATCCAAGATCGTTCAGCAACAGAGAGCCACCGTTCAGGATCCAGGGGAGCCATCTGCTGCCCAGAACTCAGATTGAGATATCACAAGAGATTCAGTGGTAGTTAGCAGATGGTGGATCCTGAAGAATTTTCTCACAAAGTAATGAAGTGATGCACAGATCATTTGTATTTCCCATTTGGGTTGAGTAGTGAATGAATACCTGCACTGTCTGTCTCTATGATCATCTTATTAAGCAATGATTGATAGCAAAGTGAACCTAGCATATCAGTTTGGCAGTAGTAGCATGAGAAGTGATGTAATTAGGGACTTTACTCCAGGGTTCAGTCAGATCCCAATAAAATCAAGAGAGCTCATCTTCTTTGCTAAATAGCAAATAAATATAAAAAGGAGTTGCGAGTGAAGTTCTTGGCAACTGCAGGATCTCAAAACCTTAATTAAGGTAACCTCATCTTGCATTTGGCATCTTCCCGAATTTTACACCATCTCACCAGTGGTGAAATGTAACATTTGTTTTGTGGAGTGGCTTGGTGGGGGGGGGGGGGCGGTTAATATGACTGAGTGGGCATGGCCAACTTTTTTTTTTTTACATTTAAAACCATTTTTTCTACAACCTCTTCGGCTGAAGAGGTTGTAAAAAAAAAATGCTTTTAAAAGCCTCTAACGATCCCAGCTGAGTTGCCTGATCAGCAGAGGCTTTCTTTTTTAAAAAAAAAAGCCTCTGGCGATCCCAGCTGAACCGTGCGATCATCAGAGGCTTTTTTTTTAACTTTTAAAAGCATATTTTCGGCCAAAGAGATTGTAGAAAAAATGCTTTTAAAAATTTTTAAAAAAGCCCCTGATGATTGCGCGGCTCAGCTGGGCAATTGGGGGAGGAGGAGCAGGGATTTTTGCTACCGGTTCTCCAAACCACCTGCCTCCATCGTTACCGGATCGGGTATCCAGTCCGAACCAGGAGTATTTCACCCCTGTATATCACCCATCTTTGCTTCTTTCTACAAAAAGTAATTGTTAAAAGGAAAATAAATATCAGCATAACATGTCTGAGTAATAGTAACAGAACCCATCTTCCTGGTGTCTTTGGATCATGGAACGATGTATATACAATACATATTCTGATATGTATGGTATATGCAACTATATACAAGGTAGGCAACCATACATTGTAAGCGTACATATTACCCATTATAATGCATACTTCTGCAGTAGTATTACAGGTAGTCCTCAATTTACAACCACAATTGAGCCCCCAATTTTTGTTGCTAAGTGAAACATTAAATTTTGCCCCATTTTATGACCTTTAATGCTACAGTTGTTAAGTGAATCACTGCACTTGTTAAGTTACTAGCAATAGCACTTAGATTTATATATCGCTTCACAGTGCTTTACAGCCCTCTCTAAGCGGTTTACAGAGTCAGCCTCTTGCCCCCAACAATCTGGGTCCTCATTTTACCCACCTCAGAAGGATGGAAGGCTGAGTCAACCTTGAGCCTGGTGAGATTCAATCTGCCAAACTGGAGGCCGCCAGCAGTCAGCAGAAGTAGCCTGCAGTACTGCACTCTAACCACTGCGCCACCTGTTCACTGTATTAAAGAAAAGGACAACACTATGGACAGGTCTTCCAAATTCTACACTAAGAGAAAGGTGAACTATGCAATCTATACATTGTGGAAACTGGCCATATTTGCTTCTTTCTGTCTGTGATATTGCTTACCTTTATTTTTATCTTGCATCATTTATTTTTTGCTATTGATAACAGTTACACTGATTGCTTAGAATAGGCCTGTTACTATTACTTTGCTTTAAAGAGATGGCTAATTAGTGACTGGGACTTAATTAAAAAACGTTAATTTCCTCAGTAATCAGTCCATAATTCTCAGTACAAGCCATAAATTCTATGAAAGATTGTGACCAATAGCCTTGCTAGTTTAATTTCCTTCTCTTTTTAACTGAATTTTTATTTTCCTTATCTGATTAAGAGTTCCTTGGGAACTTGAAAGCCCACATCTCTTGCATAAATGTTCAATTAGCCTTTTAAACTATTACCTTAGGAAAAAAACCTTAGGATTTTTCATCGATTTTTTTGAGTTTTTTAATCTTTCCAACTCCACAGAATGTTAGAAATAAATTATGTAAAGGGGGTCTCTATCCATTTGTCTGTCTGTTAGCAGAATAACTCTCTGAAAACTGAATACAAGGTCAAATTTGGTATGGTGGGAGAAGCCACAAAAGAAAGTTAAAGTTTGAAAATGGGCCAGATCCACTTGTGAAGGAGACTATTTCAGAAAATATTTTCCCAATGCATCCCTTGGAAAGGGAATTGGACAGTGGCTCAAAATGCTGTCAATTAGCAGAATGGGAACAAATGCAATGATAGAGGAGAAGTCAGCCCAGAAAAGGCTACATTGCAAGATCCAATCTGGGTTGGTCACTGGGACCAGAGGTTTAGTCTTCCGAGCTTTTAGATTCTTGCTGGAGCCCATCCTCGAGAAACTTCTCTCTACTTAGCCAATGAAGAATTCTGTTCTGTTCTGTTCTGTTCTGTTCTGTTCTGTTCTGTTCTGTTCTGTTCTGTTCTGTTCATACATTCCAGTAGAGAGAAGTTCCTTGAGGATGGGCTCCAGCACAAGTCCAAAAGCTCAGAAGACTGGGACCACTGGGTCTTGTCCCAGTGACATTATCCTGGGACACATATATTCGCCTTCATTTTTTATATGTAGCCTTGGCTTGGGGCTGCCAAGAAAAGAAAGAAAGAAAGAAAGAAAGAAAGAAAGAAAGAAAGAAAGAAAGAAAGAAAGAAAGAAAGAAAGAAAGAAAGAAAGAAAGAAAGAAAAAGAAAATTCCCACTGCATCCTATAGGAAGGGGTAATAGTTCAGAACATTGCCAATTCCTCCATTCAAAGATTGTTTTCCTGGTCATGTGACACAGTTTGGAACTATGATTAAGGCTGAAAAGGATTCTAGAAGCCATCCTTTGTGTGTGGTCCAGAGATGGTATTCAGCAGGTTCTGACCAGTTCTGGAGAACTGGTAGCAGAAATTTTCAGTAGTTCGGAGAACCAGTAAATATCACCTCTGACTGGCCTTGCCCCCTTCTATTCTCTGCCTCCTGAGTCCCAGTTGATTGGGAGGAAATGGGGATTTTTCAGTAACCTTCCCCTGGAGTGGATGGAATGGAGACTTTACAGTATCTTTCCCCTGCCACGCCCACCAAGCCATGCCACACCTACCAAGCCATGCCCACAGAACCGGTAGTAAAAAAAATTGAATCCCACCACTGGTATGATCCCCTACCTTGCTGTTCTTTCCATCCCAACAGAATACTGGAAAGAAATAATGTGAAGGACATCAGGTTTTTCTCTCTCTGTTGTCCATGAACAGGGTAACTCTCCAGAAAATAAAGAAACCAGTACTAAAGCCAACAATAGAAAGTGTGAGTGGGGAAATAGGCTGTATCAGGCTGGAGGCATCTCTATGGGCATAGCTCCGGATCTTGGCAGTTTTATTTTAAACCTCCTTCTTTTTGCTTCCTGGGAATATGAGCCAGAACAGAATTCATGGCGCCTGACCAATGCTTTCCAGTATACACACACTTAGAAGTACAACACTAGGGAAGGGCAGAAACATACATATGCAATGCTTTCTTTTATTCCACAAAAGAACACTTCCTGCAATGATGGTAAAGGGGTTGGAAAGACTTCAAGAAGGTCTTGCTCTGCTTGCTTTTCCTATTGCTAATCTTTTTTAAAAGTGCATATGGGAAAGACCGCTTTAATCCACATTAATAATCACACCCTGTTTCTCCTAAAATAAGACATCACCTGATAATAAGCCCAATCGGGCTTTTGAGTGCATGCACTAAAATAAGCCCCCCTCCCTGAAAATAAGCCCTCCCTGAAAATATTTAAATGCATGCACAGCCAGTCCGCACCATTTCCTCTGGTTAGGGTTAGGGAGACAGAGCTGGAAATCAGGTAAGACAGCAAGAGGAGCCCCGTCTTGCTCCATATGCCACAAAAGAATAAGACATCCCCGCAAATAAGGCCAAGCACTTATTTTGGGGTTCAAAAAAATATAAGACAGGGTCTTATTTTTGGGGAAACACGGTAAGCATAAGACACTGGAGCTAGGGTGGGGGGGAGTCAGTTAGAGTGCGTTTCAGGGCATCTGAAATAAAAATCCATGACCCGAATTCATAAGATTCTGTTCTCATTTTAAAAACGCAAGAGTGTAGCATAAACTGTCAAAACTAAAACCAAACAGTGCAGATATGATTTATTGTGAAAATATTAACTCTTATAAAAACCTCGTATAAATGTTTCTCATAAAAAAGATCCCAAGAATCCCAATGCCTTCAAGTTTAGACTTTTGTTGGAAGAAGTGAAATTAAAGCCTTTCCTCTGAAAAGTCCACACACATTCACCCCTACACTGATGTTTATTTTTACTGTTTGCAGTAGGAAGATCTGCATTTACCAACAATTTTTTAAAAAAGTATGACCTGAATGGAAGCAACATGGAACTGGATTCCTGGAGTGACCATAACTGGAAATGCTAAGTGGCAACTTGAAAAATCTATTAAAGGAATAATAAATGATTATTAGTCTAAATAAGATTGGTTGCAGAAAGGTTTGCCATAATGAATAAATAGTAAATACTTGGAACCAACTGATTTTTTAAAAACCCTTGGGATATAGAAGGATATTTATATAGAAAATTAATATAGACAAATAATTTAATTATTTCTTGCACTGGTCTTTCTAGCACAGCATTCTGATTGGCTGTGTATCTCTAGGTTCTTTTTTATTATTATCAATTAGGAAGCTCTAAATTTTGGACTATAACCTCCTTTTAGATGTCAGTTTTATTCATTTCAGGATGCAGTAAGATGTCTTTTCTGCATTCGGCACCATTGCTGCTCTTTCTGCTGTTTAAAGGACTTCTCTCGAAAGTCATCTCCCCAATTATCAGTTGCTTGAATTTTGGGGGTTGGAGATGCCAGAATTTGGGCTTCAACATGCACACATGTGTCCTAATGTTCAGTTGTTATCCATTATACATATGCTCAATTAATATATGTGTAATGGACCATAGCTGAACATTAGAACATAAGCTTCCATGCTGAAGCCCAAATTCTGGCATCTCCAGCCCCCTCCAATTGAGCTAGTAATAAAAATGCTTAAATCTAAAGATTCTAAAGACTGATCTCTCAACGACTCTGTACATGATTAGAAAGATTTTTTTTTTAATTATTATTTGAAACAGAGATGGCCAGCTGGCAGTCTGAAGAGTAATTATGGTCAAACGGAATTTTATTTATCCTTTGGTGAATATACCAAATTTTAATCAGCACATGGTTAAAAAAAACATAATTTAGCTTCATCTGTAGGAAAAGCTAAATTAGCTGTAGGATGGAAAAAATACTGATAGAGATTTGTCACATCTTCTGCTCTATCTCTTGGAGTTATGAAAGAAGTTGTATGTCAAGGCCCAATCATATCTACGTATATGTGCTCCAAAATTATGAAGCTCTTTTCCTGGTAGATTATTGCTTTCTTATGACTCAAATTATGAAGATGTCAAACAGCAGTAAAAAGATAGTTGGACTATTGTATGGAAAAGTGAAATAATGTCTGAATATAAATAAATGCCTTTGACAGTTTTATGCCCCCATAGTGCTGGACAATAACAACCAGTACTGGTATGGGGTAAGAGATAATGTAGTCCACTATACATGGAGAAAACTACATTAGGAAAGCAGTTATATAATAATAGCAAGCCACACTTTTTCTATAACTAAATTTTCTATAGCTAAAATGTTGCAATCCATAGACAAGGAAAAGTCAGTTGTTAAATAGATCAATGATGTTTGAGCTTGCTTGGGGGACATGAGATATCCTATTAAAGTTGAGATTGACAACAGAAAGGAAGTTGGATTCGCATTGCATCTTGACTTATTATGTTTTTTCTGACATGCCCAACTTTCACCTCTACGTAACAAAATTGACAGCAGCATACTCTTAAACATAACCATTAACACTTATTGGACAAACATTCATTAGTTGCAATAAATCACATGCAATACACTCTTACTTTTCTGCCGGCATTTTGACATCTTAATTTTTTTTTCATCTATTTTCCTATCCTTTATACATTCCTCCAGCTGCTCTAGCTTTATTTTATCATTGTGTATAACTTGTTATTGATCTCCAATTTCCCTGTCAAACACAACTACCTCAGATTTGAATAAATTAATTTTTGGACCCATGCTCCTCTTTGCCACATAAAACCTATTGAACCTGTGTTCAGAACCAATTTCGTTCTTATCCAGGAACCCAGCATTGAAGGAGAGTGGGGGAAGGGAATCAGGTTAAAAACTCCTAACTCAAATACCCAGGGAAAACAAAGCACTGGCTCAGCTACACAGTATTAAATTGGACAAATACTTCATCGCAGAAGCACCTTGCCAGGTAAATCAAAACTCTCAGTTCAGCCATAAAATATTTAGAAGCCCAAGGAATGCTGATAAGTTGGGAAAAGCTACTGGCAGGTGAGTGGAGCTATGGAAAAACAAAGAATACTTCCAAAAGAAACTGTAGAATACTGCCTCTTTGTTCCCTATTGTCTTTGAAGTTATGCCCCATTAACTTCATAGTTACACCCTAATGGTTTTCCTGACCTCATCAGATATCAGCCTCACCTGCAGAGATAAGATTCCCTACACTGCCGCCCCCCCCCCCCCCCCCGCATGCTCTGACATTCTTTCATAAGGCTCTGAAGAGATGGTTGAGCCAATGGGCTTGAGGATCCCTCAAGAGTGATACAGAGCCCATCAAATGGCTAGTCTGATTGTTGGGAGGAGGGATATTGGTTTTGTACTGGGGTTTTACCCTTTTAAGCCACCTGGAGTCACTGGAATTTGTCACACATACAAATTGTCTTCATGAAGAGATAAATAAATATGATGTGTTATATGCAATGAAATACGTGGATATTCTAATTTGTGTACAGCCAAGAAGAGGGGACGGTAATCCCAGCTCTTCTTAGCCTGTCTCTGCCTCTATTTCTGTCAATAAACCATTTCCCCCTCCAATATAATGTGTCCTGGTCTCTGGTTTGAACCCCTTTCAATACCAAAACTGGAAGCTGTTCATGTGATAAAAACATTGACATCAGGTTCATGGTGGAAAGCTTTCAGAATAGCAGTTCATCTAACTGGTTTCTCTCTCTGTTTGTGTATGTGTGTGCTGCAAGCAATACTCATAAAAAAAATGGCAATCCTATTCTATTTCTTCCCAAATACTAAAGGAACCTGTTTCTACAATGAATAATATCTTTAAAAAAAATAGATATTTAAAAAAAAGAAATTAATCAAATTGATGTAATTTAAATGACAATTAACCTGACTTTGCTTTAATTAAACTCTAATTACTTCTAAATGAACTTGAATTTGAATAGATTAGTTTTAGACAAATTCTAATGAATAAAACGTGAATCAATCTATATTTATACTTCAATTTCTTTATGGCTTTAAATGCTAGAGACTAGTATAGCAATTTGCTTTTCCTCCAAAGAGAAACTGTTCATTGAGAGAACAAATAAGGAGAATAAACAGGAATTTGCCAGTATAATTTTATAAAAGGAAGAAACCAGGAAAAGGGAGTGAACAGAGAAACTGTACGTTCTAAGAAACTGTGTGCTCAGCTTCGAAGAATGAAAAGGTCACCTTCTGAATAGCTGCTGATTGCAAATTGTCTATCTACTGACTTCTTCCTATTGAGAAAAGCAGAAGTAGAGTAGAGGAGCAGAGCATAGCAGGAACATAAAGTATTGCAATCCCAGGGCGTTTGCAGACTGGAGATTGTGGGAGGAATCTGGAGTGGTTTCCCCTTTAATTCAAGAGTTTGTTCTTGGCTAACCTGAAAATCTAAGATGGGACCAATTACAAATAAAGCTCTTTCTACTGATGGTGCCCTAAGAAGAAAAAAGTGATGATGATGAACAAGAGTATGCAATTATAAGATATTTGTATTCCTGCCTGGAAACAACCTGCCACATACACAGTATGCAGCAAATGCAAATTCATAAGAGTCCTTAAAAACAAGACAGAAGATTGGAGCAGCAAATGGCCACACTTCAGCTGTGGAGAAAGATAGCTCAAAGAAAAGAGACTGTATAACAGAAATTGATAGTTTAAACAATTCTGTATAAGAAAACACTCAGATCAGAACAAGCCAAATGGTTATGAAAGATGTCTGGAAACAAGAGACACAGAGGATATTCTGCAGGGCTTGAATTCAGAGATGGATTTTGCAGATGAACAGGAGCAAGGGAAGTAAAAGAAACATTGCAGAACTGGTGGGTTCTTAAGGGTCAGAGAGGAGCCATAAGAAGACAAACAGAAGAGACATACGAACAGTCATCAGTCATTATTATGAAGAACTGAAACAAAGGTGGGTGGATTAATGATATAGTTCATGAAGACATGAACCTCATAGAAAGAATTGTGCACCATATTGTAGGGGTGTTGCTCAAATGGGGCTTCTTAAACCACAAAGTGAAAGTCACACTGGGTCACAGAGTTCATTGTCTTCACCATCTTCACCATCTATATGCTAGATCTCAGGGCATAGGAATAAAAATGATGGTCTTGGGCTCTTAATACAGAAGGATAAATATGATTAAATAGGTATTACAGACATCTAGAGCAGGAGTGTCAAACTCAATTTCATTGAGGGCGGCATGAGAGCTGTGGTTGACCGTGGGGGTCTGGGTGGGCATGGCCAACTGGGTGGATGTGGCCGCCTGGGCAGGAGTGCCCAGCTTGCTGGCATGTTTCCTCTTTGCACTGGGTAGACCGGGCTGAAGCCACACTGGCCCAATGTTTTCTCTTCGCATTGGGTAGACTGGGCTGAAGCCGCATTGAGTAGACTGAGCCAAAGTGATGCAGGACTTTCCAGGACAGCCCCATGGGCCTTGACTTTGACACTCCTGATCTAGAGGGATGACTCATATGACTAAAATTCAGCAATTGAATAACTTTTTTCATTTACCCCAAAATCCAAATGAATGAACTTCTTAGCAAAGCTGTAAAAAAAACATTGATTATATGGCATACAGTTGATGCTGACTTTTAGCAAACACATAGATTTTGTCCATAACAATCTATCCCTAACCTTGTCCATCAGATCTTCCAATCTTTCACTATAACTGCATTCATCCACCTTGCATAGAACCTTTTCCAGAAAGCCAGGTCTTCACATAACATGTCTGAGAATACTATAGAGACTTACTAATTTAAAATAAGTGGAGGAACAAATGAAAGCAATGCTCTTTTCTTTTCAAGTATTCTTCTTTGCCCAACTATGGAGAAGATGTGGATGATAACTATCTTTCAAACAGACAAAGTTAGAGTGATGGCATTCTTTCATAATTTCCTCATTGGAAGATAAATGCTATCGTGCATGATATTTCAGAAATTTAATCATTTCTCTTGCTGACAAATTTCTCCTCCGAAGGATGGAAGATGGCCCAAGAGTATTGTTTAACAGAAATGTTCCATCCAAATAAATAGTTATCTAGGGTATCAATTTAAGTGTTGAACCTCATTTGGGGGGGGATGCATTTTTATTTTATCCAATCTCTGAAATATTGATTGGACAGATGGACAGCCCCAATGATTATATCTACAAAAATATGATTTAAACTATTAATGGAAAATAGTGCCAAAATATTTCCTAATTTACCTAGATATGCTCTAGGGCAGTGATCTTCAATCTTTCTGGCTTTGTGGACCAGCTTGTGGGAGGGAAGGGAGAGGAGATGGTATTACGTAAGTGGTGGATAAGTGTGTATGTGCACACAGTTCCATTTGTGCAAGTGGTGTGCACCCATCTCCGCCACTTGCACAAATGGAGCAGTGCACATATGTGCTCTTGGCCACCACTTCTGCGGCCCAGTAGAGGGCCAAGACCCAGATATTGGAGACCCCTACTCTTTGGAGTTGAGGGTGTCAATTATATAGTTTACCTCAGGCAAACAAGTTACAGACAAATAGGCTAGAGACACCAGTACAACTATTCTTGGTTTGATAGCAGTGGTGGGATCCAGCCAGTTCGCACCACTTCGGGAGAACCGGTTGTTAACTTTCTGAGCAGTTTGGTGAACTGGTTCTTGGAAGAAATCATTAGGGCAGAGAACTGGTTGTTAAATTATTTGAATCCCACCACTGTTTGATAGTAATCAGTTTACAAGGCTTGAGGGACTGAGGAAATGGGCACTGCAGAAACACTAGGAGGAAGTAATGTGTCACATTGAAGTTCTTGATTTTAACAGAAACTGAAATAAATCATAGTTAAATATTTAACTCTGGCTATAAAAATCAGATAGATCGTGACAAAGTAAGATCACAGGGAAGGAGAAATTAATCAGAAAATGAGTTCAGATTGAATGGGAATTTCTGAATAAGGGACTACTGACTTGCAAATAATTCATTGGGGGAAAATGAATTCCCCCAATGAAGAACAAAAGAAGGAGCTAAAATGGTGATATACAGTAGCTTAGAAAAGTTTTTGAAAGTGTGTGTGTGTGTGTGTGTGTGTGTGTGTGTGAGAGAGAGAGAGAGAGAGAGAGAGAGAGAGAGAGAGAGAGAGAGAGAGAGAGAGAGAATATATATAGAGAGGGAATGAAAAGGCCAGATCACAAAAGATGAATACAGACAGGTAGTCTGGAACTGTAAAACTGGTGTCAGAAAAGCAAATGCTCAGAATGAGGTGAAGTTAGCAAAGGGGGAAAATGTGACAAAAAGGCTTATTTAGATATGTTTAAAATAAAAGGAATAGAAAAGAATCAGTATAGCTGCTGGTGAATGAAAACAATCAAGTGGTAACGGATAACAAGGAAAGAGCAGAGGTACTCATCTCCTATTTCAGTTCAATCTTCTCTAACAAAAGCCATGTATTGCACCAGAAAATTTTGATAGGCTGAAGACAGGACTAAAGGCTGAAATTGAAAAATTGCAAAGGGATTTCTTGTCACTCTGAGTGAGCTACAGGATCAGATGAATTAAATCCAAGAGTACTGAAGCAACTTGGTGATTCTCTGGCTGAAACATGATGTATTTATCTTTGAGAAATCCTGGAAAAGTGATGAATTACCAAATGACTGAAGGTAGGCAAATGTTGTTCCTATCTTCAAAAGGGGGAAAGAAAAATCAATATCAGTTAGTCTGACATTGATATCTGGAAAGATTCTACAGTCGACCATGAATTTTTTTTTTTTTTAATTTGATTTATATGCCGCCCTTCTCCGGAGACTCAGGGCGGCTTACAATGCGTTAAGCAATAGCCTTCATTCTTTTGTATATTTTATACAAAGTCAGCTTATTGCCCCCACAAACTGGGTCCTCATTTCACCTACCTTAGAAAGGATGGAAGGCTGAGTCAACCTTGAGCCTTGGAGAGATTCGAACCAGCAGAAATTGCAGGCAGCTGTGTTAATAACAGGGTGCACCAAACCACTGTACTATCAAGGCTCTTGAATTGATTGATATGTAAGTACCTTGAAAAAATTGTGGTAATTATTAGAAGTCACCATGGATTTTTCAAGAACATTTTTTTATGCCGATTAATTTTATATATATATATATATATTTGATCAAATAGGTTTAAGAATAAATCATGAAAATACTGTAGAAATATTATATCATGACTTCAGCAAAGTATATGAAAAATTACCTGTAGCACACTAATTAACAAGAATAAGTTAATAAGATGCGACAAAGCTAGCTCAAGTATTGCAGTTAGAAAGTGTGATGAGCCTTCATAAAAATAGAGATAGGTATCCAGTATCCATAGGACTTAGTCTTGGGCCTTATATTCTTCAATATTTGTTGTCAATGATTTGGGTAAAGAGATAGAGGAAAAGCTTATCAAATTTGCATTTAATACAAAATGAGTGGTACAGCTAATACCCTAGGCAAGCAGAAATAAAATTGGAAATGAACTTGATTAGGTAAAAGGTAACAGAATGAAATTTATCCAAGACAATCGCCATGCCTTTTGCTTAGGCAACAGGAAACAAATGTACAAATAGAGACTGGAGCATACTTCACTTGGTAAGTAATACTGGCAAAAAACGGTATTCGAATCATAGCTGAATGAAACTAAATTTGAGCCAAGCAGGGCGATGCAATTTCCAAGTCACAGGAAGTTATCATTTCACTAATTTTGCTTTGATCAGATCTCATGTCAAGCTTCGGGTTCCATACTTCAAGAAATATGAAGTAACTATAAAAGGTTCAGAGAAGGGCAATGAAGATAATTAGGAAATTAAAAGCTTAATTCTACAAAGAAAAGAAAAGGCTTTTTTAAAAAAAAGAAAGAAAGAGAAGGGGCAGATATTCATTATGATCACATTCTTCTAATATCAGCAAGGATATCACAAAGAAAAAGGCCAAGGCCTATCCTCTATCATTCTACAGTTCAGGACACACAGAATAATCCGTTTACTGGTAAATTAAAGAAAGCTGTTTCCAACTAAATACTAGATTTTACCTCTTAACAGAAAGATCAGTCTGACAACAGATCCAGTTAACCCGAGATGTATTCACTAGAGTGATTCAAAAGAAGGCTAAACTACAATGTGACAGAAATGCTTTAATCTGGATTCCTGCCATGAATTCAATTCATTAGATTAAATAGCACTTTCCAAATCTGTAATTCTGAGACCCATTTTTGCCCATACTTTATTGTGTCCCATTGTTTCTTCTCATTCTTTATTCTTTCCATTTGCTGAAATAAGTGGAACTTTAATTCATATTGAATGAAGGAATGTTCCCAAGGATAATATGTGGAAAAGCAGGTATTGATATTAATAACGCTTCAGTATATTGTGTTGGTTGCAATGTAATAGTCTAGCTGTGCATATATTCCAGAATATAACATTGAACTATATTGTGAGAGCATATAAAAAGTATTTATAACAGATCACCTTCACACTGACTTTATCAAACATGGTTTCTTGTACTTGCCAAAAAATTCTTGCAGGACTATGGAGAGATCTTGAGATTACCCATATGTTTTCCATACAGCTGTGTTTTCATAAACAAAGAGCAGAAACTGATGTTTTGTGGTGTTTTGTAATCTGCTAGGAGTTACAGGATTCCATCAAGCTCAGAGCCGTTAATATAATCTTTTTTATCGACTCAAGTTTCAGCCCATCAACATCTTTTAAAAATCACTTTGGATTTTATCTTTTTTCCCCTTATCTATATACTATTAAAACTCCAGTTCCTATAACCTTTAACTAGGAGAAATTGTGCATTTTAGGCAAAAGGTTTTTGAACCAAATTATTTCAAATGGGTTAACTTACAGAATGATTATGGTTATTCTTGATGATGTTTAATTGGGTGTAAGGGAAATAATTTATAAAGTTGTTATTTTTGATATATGAACAAAGTGTTGCTATTTTCTGATATTTAATGAGGGATTTTTTTACTGGAGGTAGATGTTGATTGTGTTTGGTAATGTTTAATTGTTTTTTTTTTTCTGACTGGGATTGGACTTTGATTATTTGAAGACAGGGATAAGGAGGAATGTCTAAGAAATGGAGATATAAATATTTAAGTTTTTATTTATGATAACTTTGCTGGAGTTTTGCTGATTAAAAAGGAGCGTTGCAGATTTACAGATGGATTTATAGAAAATGGGATGATGTATGGAAGGAAGAAATGTTTGGTTCTATTTTAAGACACAAATGATAAGCTGTTATGTTGTCTGCATGCTGGGGATAAAGAGGGAAGATTCTTTTTTCTCTTTTTTCCTTCCTCTTTTCCTTTTGTTTTATTTCTAATTCTCCTGCACTTTTTTCTTATTATTTTTTTAATTAAAAAAATATTTTAATGTATTTCTGCATTATGCCATTGCATTAGTATAATTCTTAATAAATTTATTGAAAAATAATAGAATTATATAGTGAATACTTAACCATTGTTTTAATGAGAATACCATAAAGCACTTTGCTTTGCTATGGTCTACTACTAGCAATAGCACTTAGATTTATATGCTGCTTCACAGTGCTTTGCAGCTCTCTCTAAGGGGTTTACAGAGTCAGCATCTTGTCCCCAAACAATCTGGGTCTTCATTTTACCAACCTCTAGGTGTACCTGTAGCTGTGTCATTTCCCTGATCTGCTACACTAGTAACTCTATTAAAGAAGGAAATAAGATTAGCCTGGCACAATTTATTTACAACAAACCTGTGCTGATTCCTATTAATTACAGCATGTCTCACAAACATGCTGATTAATAATCTGTTCAAGCATTTTGCATAGCATAGACAGTAAACGGACAGTCCTGTCATTTCCCAGTTCCTTTTTCTTTCTGTTATTGAAGATGGGGATAATTTTTGCTCTCTCCTATCTTCATAGGAATACTTGCATATTCCTTTCAATACCCTAATACAGAGGTGAAATTCAGCAGGTTCTAACAGGTTCTGGGGAACCGGTAGTGAAAGTAGTTCAGAGAACCAGCAAATGCCACCTCTGGCTGGCCCCAGAGTGGGGTGAGAATGGAGATTTTGCAATATCCTTCCCCCAGGAATGTGGAGGGAATGGGGATTTTGTAGTATCCTTCCCCTGAAGTGGGGTGTGAATGGAGATTTTGCAATATCCTTCCCCTGCCATGCCCACCAAGCCACACCTACAGAACTGGTAGGGAAAAATTTTGAATGTCACCCCTGCCCTAATATGTAATTCTGGCTCTGGAAATTTGAATTCATTGAGCTAAGTTCTTTTTACTCTCTTCTTGTCAGTCCTTATCTGCCCTTTCCACCTTCTCCTGGTGACATAACAATGACCAACTTAGACTCTCCTTCCCTTCTAGGATAAAGCAAATGCAAATAGGCTTAAGAAGTTCTCCGTTCTCATCATCTATCATCAGTTCACTATTTTTTCCTTGCAGTAGACCTATATCCTATAAGAGCCATGGTGGCACAGTGGTTAGAATGCAGTACTGCAGGCTAATTCTGCTTGACTGCCAGCAGTTCGGCAGTTCAATTATCACCAGCTCAAGGTTAACTCAGTCTTCCATTCTTCCGAGGTTGGTAAAATGAGGACTCAGATTGTTGGGGGCAAGATGCTGACATTGTAAACTGCTTAGAGAGGGCTATAAAGCACAGTGAAGAGGTATAAGTCTAAGTGCTATTGTAATGCTATCCTCTTCGGCTTCCTTACTTTTCTAAGGCATCCAGAAAACTCATTTTTATGTTTTTGCAAGCCTCAAATTGTTTGATTGCACTTTTAGTATCTCATTTTGTTGGATTTCCTATCCTTCTTAAACACTTGTCTTTTTCAGGACATCAAAGGATTGGAACCAACCTATCTTCCCTCACAGTTCATCAAAATCTGCTTTTTTGAAACCAAAGATAGAAGTTTGACTCTTCTCAGATCCTTCTTTCCTGGATATCAGGAACTCAAAAATCACTTTCCCCCAAGGTACATGTCACCTTCACTTCAAGGTACCTATCACCTTCAATTCCTCCCTATTGGAGAGGATTAGATCTTGGATAGCAAAACTACCTTGTTCTTTATTCCACCATCTGATAAATGAAATTGTCTTCAAAAGTGGATACAAATTCTTTGGATTTCTGACTCATCATAGAGTTGGATTCCCAGCTGGATAATTGAAAGCTCTGAAAGACTTGTCATCTGGTACAGAAAGGCCTCACACATATCTTCTATCTGCCTAGGCAGTTCATAATAATCTCCCTCAAACTACAATGTTTGTTGCTTGCTTATCTTACAGAAATGCTTTTAATAAAATTTCCATGCTCCAATTCCAGAATTGCTGTGCAAATGTATTTTATTATTTGCACACAGTGCAACACTCCCACCTAGTCTTATAAGACTATGGTGGCTGTGCTTCTTTTGAATAAGTTGTAATTTTCCAAACTATGTTGTAATTATGAATAGTATTTCACCATGTTTCATTGTTGCCCAACCTATCATAACAGTTGGAATCTCTAATTGTTCCCTGTACCGTGGTGCAGAAATATCTGAAATGTTTATCACTTGAAGACTTTTTCTGTAAAATTCAGTCTTCTAAGTAAGCAACCCGTCCTTGCCTTTCAAAAGTTAACTAGAAAGGTTAAGAACACATTTGCCTAATATATGATTTTTTTCCTCCTCTTAACTACTGTTACAGAATAACAGAATGACAGTTTGGAAGGAACATTGTAGGTCTTCTAGTCCAACCCCTTTGCTTAGGCAGGAAGCCCTATACTATTTCAGACAAATGGTTGTTCAATCTCTTCTTTAAAAGGTTCCAGTGTTGGAGTACCCACAATTTCTGGAGGGAAGTTGTTCCACTGATTAATTGTTCTAACTATCAGGAAATTTCTCCTTAGTTCTAAGTTGCTTCTTTCCTTGATTAGTTTCCATCCATTACTTCTTGTCCTTCCTTCAGGTCCTTTAGAAAATAGCTTGACTCCCTCTTCTTTGTGGCAGCCCCTGAGATATTGGAACACTGTTATCATGTCACCCCTAGTCCTTCTTTTCATTAAACTAGAGATACCCAATTCCAGCAACTATTCTTTATATGTTTAGCCTCCAGTCCACTAATCATCTTTGTTGCTCTTCTCTGCACTCTTTCTAGAGCCTCCACATCTTTTTTATATCATGGCGACCAAAACTGGTTGCAGTATTCCAAGTGTGGCCTCCAAGGCATTATAAAGTGGTATTAACACATCACGTGATCTTGATTCTATCCCTCTGTTAATGCAGCCGAGGACTCTGTTGGCTTTTGGCAGTTGCGGCACAGTTATTTTTCCCACTACACTACATTGTAATCCCAATGGGCCTTCTCAGTGGTGGCTTTATTGTCACCACTAAGGGGTAGTCTTGCCCTTCAAAGTGTGCAAATTTCTGCTTCCTTTTGTGTCCCATCTAAGATCTCTCACATCTATAAAGACAGCACCACTATTTTCTACATAAATGCTGTCTCCTGGTCTATTATTTAGTTTTTGACTATGAACGCTTTTTTCTCTCTTTCAGAACCATCCCATTCTTTAATAGTAATCCTGATGTCAGGTTCCAAACAAAAAGAAAAAGAAAGAAAAACAGCCAAACACAAACCTGGTTTGTTGCTGCCTGCTTTATTTCTTTTTTGGCACTCATTGACAATCGCAAAAGGAACTTCTTTTAGGGCTAACCCACCCAACCAAGCCCAACACCTTTTAAACTATAAGCACCACCTACCCACTCATGCACGCAGCTCCCTCCCACATGACCCTGAAATGAGCATACATGTGAAGGAGCCAGCATCCACCTTAAGTCCAGCCTTCCTTTTCCTCCTCCGCCGTTGCCAGTAAGTTTTTAAAGAGGACTGGTCCTCCTCTTCCTTCGCTGCCAGTAGCTTTTACAGGAGGACCCTTCCAAGCCAGTCATCCAGAACATTCCAGGATGGCCAGGGAGAGTGGTGGCTGCCTCCCCTCAGAATGGCAGCTCTGGGCCAGCTGGCACATCAGAGCTGACACCTGATGAATGGGGTCTTGCTGGTAAAGCAAAAATGATGTGGCATATCATTTAAATGCCAGAACAGGAGTTGAGTGGTATTTTTCCAAGGCTTTCTGCACACACACACACACACACACACACCCTCCTGTTATAATGGAATACGGGAATGACTTTGGAAGACTGAGTAAAGAGATACTGCAAAGGGAACAGACAGATACAATACAGCATAGCCTGGATGGTGAACAGGGCAAGAGCCTCAGAAGAGTCCCTCGCTGTTTGGTTGTTTGGTTGTTTGGTTTATTGGCTGCCCATGAGGTAACTCTGGGCAGCTTACAGACATTAAAAATGCATACATGTTAAAACCTAAATAAATTAAAAGCAAAGATTAAAATCAAGGACACGTAGGAAAGGTGGGAGCAGAATGTGGGGAGAAGTGGGATCTATTGTTACTTGATCAACCAGCTCCACTGTGCTGTTTCCCCCATTGGGGCCCAGACCAACTGGTAGAGCCAGGTCAGTTGGAGCCAATCTTACTACTTTCTTGGACTGTGAAGGAGATAGGATGAAGGGCAGAGAATTGTACTTTCAGACCTGTGAGATCCTGTCAATGTAGCTTTACAATAAGGTAGAGTTAGCTTATCTGGTTGTGATTCCTACCTTGTTTATTTGGGGAGGCTAACCCCAGACAACGCCTGCTGTTTCTTTGCAGATAGCTTGCCAAGCAAAGAGAGCTCACATACTGGTTATACAGAAAGCATTTCATAATGGGATTCTTCCTCTCAGAGACAAAACAAGGGGTACTAGGACACTTTTCCCAACCTGTACAATTCTGGCATGTGATCAGCTCCCTTACAAGTCAAACATTGGCATATCAGCCTTATTGGTTTTCTTATTTTCATCTGTTGCTGAATCACTATAAAATAACATACTTTTTAGTCTTATCTGCATAGAAAGGGTGCTTTTTGTTGTCCTGTCTTTAATCTGTAGTATATTATATGTTTCTGGGATTTACTGATTTGGGAAATGCTATCAGTTCCTTTCTGGGGAAACCATCCTCAAAAATGCTTTCTATATTCTGAGTCTGAGATCTGACAATGAAAGAAGATTCTGTGGTTGAATAAGGATGTGCAAATCTACCAATGTTTGTCTTGATACAGATGCTATTATTTTCATAACAGTTTGCTTGCTTTTTAATCAAGCACGTTCTAAAATGAGTATGTATTTTGTGTGAATATTTTTTCAGGCATAGAATATGCATATTTCTTTTCAGTTTTGCCCACAGTTTTTGCTGATAGCTTTCACCTAATAAAATGAATTTTATACCTTTAAAAATGTATATGTGTCTTTGGTATAGACCCGCGATGGTGAACCTATGGCACAGGTGCCACAGGCAGCATGTGGAGCCATGTCACCTGGCACACCAGCTCAGCTCTGGTGCACATGCACGCACCGGCCAGCTGATTTTTGGCCCTTCTGGGCCCGCCAGAACTAGGGAAACAGGCTGTTTCCTGCCTCCAGAGGGCCTGGGGGTGGGGGTGGGGGGCAAGGCCCATATTTCTTTTTCACCTGGCTCCAGATCCTCTCTATCTATCCCCTCTAGGCTGGGGATAGCAAAAAACATCACTTCCTGTCCAACTGGAAGTTGGGAAACGGGCCGTTTAGGAGGGCCTTCGAGGGGGTGGGGAAGGCTGTTTCCGCCCTCCCCAGACACATAGAGAGGATCTGGAGCCAGGTGAGAAAGAGAAATGGGCCTACTGGGCCATTGCGTGCCAGGAGCAGAGGGAAGGGTGGTCGTGCACGCATGCATGGGGTGGGGTGCATAGAATTATGGGCGTGGGCACGCATGTGCATGCACAAACCTCCCCCTCCTGGCACACGATGGCAAAAAGGTTAGCCATCACTGGTATAGATTTTTCTCTCTGATATGCTGCACCTTGTTTTCTAAGTGGCAACTACCTATTACAAAATTATATAAATATGAATATGAAAGGATAGCTGTAATATTTTAGATTGGTTCAAGAGAAGTGTCAGTGAAAGTTTCATTCAAATCTGAGTACAAGATTCCTTGGCTTAATCCTGGCTGAAATGAAGACTTGCATTTCAGAAAGCTGGAAACGGCTTCCCAAAACACAACTTCATTCACTCCATTCAGGGACTGAGGAGTGTGCAATTTGGAGACGTCAAATTTTCCAAGTTCTTGATTTTGGTGGTAGGACAACTATATTTCCCACTATTTTACCTCTGACTTTCTGAAATGCAATTTGTTTCTATAATACAAGACGTAGCCTTTTGTTGGACCCTTGGCCAGCACCATATTGCCTGGCAGTCATTTTAGAGGTACCGTTCCAAATTGTGTTTGAAGATGCTGGAAAATTTATGATCTTCTAACACAAAACATGGACCCGACCTTTGAGCTATGGCTCTATCAACAGTAGCTATATGACTGATGGTGGAACTGCATAGCTAACAACATTGTTTGTGCCCTCTTCTCTGAAGCTTTACACTGCTCTTTTTTCTCCTTCCTTGATATGAATATTAAAGATCTACCGTGAGATGTGTTTAGGCTGGCCCTATTCTATCAATATGCAGGGACACTGACTGGAAATAATTTGCTGAGGCTACTGTAGCTGTTTTTCCTTCTCACTGAGGGGGACTGCTCTCTGGTATCGAGGAGTGCATCACTGTGTTTAAAGTAGCATCAAAAAAGCAGTCATAAAAAAAAGATAGTGTGCAAAGTGGCTGCCTGCATACCAAATCAGATCAACTGATCCTCAAAGGTGTTTTAGCAGAACAGAGGTGCCATCCTGTGGTTGGTTTGAGTACCGATTGGAGGGAGGAGACATGTAAAGGCTGAACCCTTCAGGGTTCATACTGGGGTGTATTTGAAGAGAGGGAAGTATGTTAGTTTGTTAGAAGAAAAAATATTAGGAATCTTATTCTGCACATAAACTAACAGGCTGATTGCGGCATGGGTTTCTAAATGGACTAAAATGCATTTCATCTGAGGCAGTGGGCTCCAGTCTGCTTACAACCCTAAAATTCTATTAATCTTTATTAGGCCACTAAACTTGTTGTTGCCCTAATTATAATTGACAACAGAGCTATCTGAGAGGCAGAAGGAGGTTTGAAAGATGTTCTTCATTAAATTGTTTTGGAGTGAGCAAACTGCAAATTATGTCCTTATATAACAACCAGGATATGCTGTGGGGCATCTCCTTTAGCATAAAATGATTAGAAACATGGAAAGTTATCTGTAAAATACGAGGCAGGCTGGATAAGAGTTGGCAATTCAAAAAAAAAAAAATGACATCCAAGAAGGGTTTGCAGCTAATGGATTGGAAAGTTATTAATTCACACCCCAAAGAAACAAAGAATCCAAGGAAAATAAAAGCATCTATACTCAGATGGAGACAAGCAGGCATCTAAACATGCAATTCTACAGCAACATATTGAGAATGGTTCACTAATGAGCTTAGAAATAGGTTACAGAAAGTTTTGCACTTGATACATAGCTGGAGAAGCCAGCTGTGCAAAATATTCATGATTCTTTGTTTCCCTGTTCCTAATCATGAGAATACAGAAGTGATGAAATGTGCTGTACCCTTTTGCACCATACTGTAATGTTGTACATTTATAAAGGGTGGAGTAGTTTGCATTTCCACATTGTGACACACATTTTATCACTTTTCCTTCCCTCCCACTTGTGGATTTATGCATATATGATGCATACTAAAGTATAATCTGCTTCCCTTTTGCTTGCATTTTCTATGCGTTAGAGAGTTATATAGGTTTCAGTTATTACTGGATAAGGAGAAAGTTAGATTTGAGATGAATATCAAATGTGTTGTTTCAAATTTCACCGGACTTAGTCTTTTTCAACTAGATCCCCTCTAATAGATCAGTCTAAGCTGGGACTGATACAAAATAATTGAACTTATCTGCAGAGCACCAGGTTAAATGAATTGTCTTAGCCAATAGGCAGATGGAAATCTGGTGCTAGCTGTGCTTAATGAGACTGAAAAAGAGCGTCCATAAAAGTGATTTCCACACTATGTTCTATTTGTACTAAATAAAGTTAACTCAACACTACTTATTTTAAAGCAAGATGGTGTTCAACTGATTATGTGATGTTTCAGGTCACAAGAGAATCTGTGAAAGAAAATGAAATATATAGTAAAGGGATGAGAAGACCCTAAATAAACATGCCAGCCTTATCAAGAGCTACAAATTTTAAAGGAATTGGTATATTTTGTGTTGCTGCTCAAGCATAAATTATGCTACTGTGGAGATTGAAGATATGATTGTAAGGCCACATCTCATCCCTAGACTATATGAAGCAGTGAAAAAAGTAAATCTTTGACTAAATACATATAGAGCAATGTTTGTCCATTTGCCGAATGGTGATAATATTTAAAATTTATAAGAATATCATTGAGGATTATTTCAGCAATGTTCCTTACAATTTTGCAAGGTAAATCAATCTTACTATCCCTAGTTTGTGCACTTCTGGAGCACTATATTTGGTGGGATATGAAATGGCATAAAGGTTTAATGTTGGTGCTATAAGAATGTTACCTATTGCAATGGTAGTAGCAGCTGCATATTCCAATACTTCTAGTGCTCTCTGACATTTGCATTGGGAACCAGAAACAATTGTTTGATTCAGATCAATGGTAGGACCAGTGCTCCTTGAATGCAACTCACTTAAGACACATGACGTTTGAAGAAAGAATTCAATAGTTCATAGATAAGTATCTTGGCCATTGTATTAAATATGCTCTCTAAAAACTAGCAGTCACTATGTTACACCAGTCTTCATGAGTCATACACTGACAGCAATAATCAGTTATCCCAGACTAGATTTTCATGCTTTAAGGAATGTTCTTTCATCCTCAGCAGGTTTCATCTTCAAAAATGAAGCATCAGTGCTTCATTTCTCTTAGTTCATGATTCAGATTCTCTCCGGCACAATTCTCTTTTGTTTTATTGATCTGACAAGCATGCTACAAACAATGGTTTCTTGAAGTACCTCCTGCAAAAAACCATTTTTCTCTTATGGCACATAATCATAGTGCTTCAACAAACTTTTTGAAGGCATGTTTTTTTTAAAAAAAAAAAACCTGATAAAATGTGATCATGATGATGGGGCTTGTCCTTGGGATAGATTTTAAATGAAACAATGACAGAAAGTTAGCAGACCTTCCATTTTGGTGACATTCTCCAATCTGATGCTGATCAAATGAACTGGATTATATCGTATATTGCTCAGAATTGAATGCCACTATGGTTCCAATAAATGACATTGTTTAATCGAAGGAACCCACAGTGTATCAATCCTACCAGATCCATCTGGCTTGGTAGATTCTATGGAAGACAGGTGGTCCTTCAAGAAGCTGAGCCCTGTGACATGTAAGGCTTTATAGGAAGTGAGTGACCAGGACTTTCAATCACACCCAGGAACAAACTGACAAGCAATGTAGCTTGCAAAAATAGGCCTTACAGGGGCATACCAAGCCATGCCCATCACTATTCATGCCACTGCTTTCTGGACCAGCTAAAGCTTCTAGAATCTAGATGGTCTACAAGGGCAGTCCCATGTATAGCACATCACAATAGTCAAGCTTTAAGGTGATTAAGCATGAGTGACTATCTGAAGGGCTGTCCAATCTAGATTAATTGTACAATCCAATTCTATGTATCTTTATATCCCATTATGTTCAGTGCCAATTATCCACTGCCTTAGAGCCCTGCCTGTTTTTTTTTAAAAGGACCTCTATTTCTAATGGCAACAACTTTGGATAGTAAGATAGACAGTATAATAAACAAATAAACAAACAGACAAACAAACACACAAATCATATATCAGTGCCGCTGCTGCCATTGTGAAAGTAAGCAGACCAAAAGACTGAGATCATACATTCCATCTAGCCAAAGTATAGTTTTAACCTTAGCCTTCTGCTTTTTTCTGGCCATTCTACTTGGAAATAATGGCTTATTGTGTGGTATGATGTGGGTATCTAAACAATAAACCTTGAATAAGGTTAATAAACTTTAAATGTTGCCTTCTCCAGCCTGTGGCCTCTAACAACGTGTTGCCTCCAATATTCAGAATTCATCAGACTACATGACCATTATTGAGATTTGGGAGAAATGGAGTTCAGACACCTGGATTGGGAAGGTATGGCTTAATGCAGTGTGTGAGCACAATGACTATGATTATCTTAAGTGAAAGTACCCATAAAACATGTAAGGTTCTTATATAAAAATTAAGTCAGCCTTCCCTAACCTAGTGCTCTCCACATTATAGAATGTTGATGGGGAACCTATGATGTGTGACACAGGTGACACACATGTCATTTTCGGCGACATACTGGCATGCCCATTTTTGCTCAGTTTTCTGAGGCAATAGAGGCTAGTGGTATGCTCTCAAGCAGCCTCTAGCCCCGCTGTAAGTCATGTGGCAGGGCTGTGCTCTTGTGGCCTCCAAAAAGTACACAAGAATGGGCCACACTTTCCCGCTCTTTTCAAAGGCTGCAAAGTTCCCAAAGCTGCCTCAATTAGCTTTTTTTTTTCCTGAGATTGGGGCAAAATGTTCATTTGATGAAGTATTGTATCGTTTCAAACCATAATGAATTCTTTAGAAGTAATCATTTCAAACAATAATGTATTATTTTAAGCCCAATTATCAGTGGGCATACTGTATTGTTTTCTCTGTTGTAAGTCACTCTTTTTTCTTTCAGTTTTTCACACTTTATTCTTTGGAATAACTGCAGTTTTCCTTCTGTTTGATTAATATTCTGTTTTAATATGAAACTCATTTAGTGACTCTGTTTTTTATTTATTATTTTACATGTGTTTGAGTTTATTTTATTCATGTTTCATTTTTGTAATTATTTAATATTTCTCTATGTAATATATAATACCTACTATTGGTCTGTATTTTTCTTAAATAAATGAATATTTATTTGTAAAGAATAAATTCTTTGTAAAGAATTGTTTCTCTTTTGTTAGATGTGTTTGAGTATATGTGAGACACACCATAGAGTCAAGTTAGCCATTTTCTGAATTTTAGACATACTGAACTCAAAAAGTTCACCATCATTACTATAGGGCTGTGATGGCGAACCAATGGCACACATGCCACAGGTGGCACGCAGAGCCATATTGGTGGGCACGCAAGCTCAGCTCCAACACGCATGTGCACACTAGCCAGCTGATTTTTGGGCCTTCGGGGCCCACTGGAAGTAGGGAAACAACCTGTTTCCCTGCCTCCGGAGGGCTTGTGTGGGGGGGGTTTGCTCTCCTAAGGCTCCATAGCCTTTCTAGGAGCCTGGGGAGGGCAAAAATAGCCTTCCCCACCGCCCCGGAGGCCCTCTGAAGGCCGGAAACAGCCCATTTGCCAACTTCCGGTGGGCCCAGAAGGCCCATTTTTTGCTCTCCCCAGGCTCCTAGAAAGGCCATGGAGCCTGGGGACAGCAAAATCACGTGCCAAAAGCGTGGGGAGTGGGAGGGTCGCATGCACATCGCAGGGGATGTTGCGCATAGAATTATGGGTGTGGGCACGCACACACAACCCTCCCCCGCGCGACCCCTACTTTTAGCACACGATGGCAAAAAGATTAGCCATCACTGCTATAGGGTACCTTTAACCAAGCAAGAATATATATTCAATGGACTTCCAATTTACAGATTTCATATACTGACTGTGTATTTGACAAATTAAAGCGAGCACAAATGGGGACTACTCTGTTAGAGAATGCTACACTAATGCTATTTGTACTCTACTTGACTTGGAGGATGGGGTTTTGGGCACTAAACAATGTATTATACATTTTCATTCCATGTCGTCACATAAAACTTAAGGGGGTTGTTTTGCCTCTGACCTATTTTGTTTATCCATTTTTCATATTTCCCATTCTTGCTTTCCTGCTCCTTACACCCTGGCCTCTCTGTCCCACTGCGAAGCAGACAAAGGTTCACAGTGCCCACTTTTGTTGGATTTATGATTGTTCTCCTTTATATTTAATGTCAAGGGCTGAAGCTTTCAGAAGTGAGAAGAAGAAGAAAAACTACTTCTCACCTTTTCATCTTCTAAATGGAAAGAGATATACTGCAGAATGAGTTCTTTTTATGCAAAATGTTCTTGCATTTTTCAGGCAGGAAACCGAAGGGAAAGTTTTAGACGAGGGAAGCTATGGTACCCATCTCTAGTGCTGTGGGACACCTCTAATGCTCTGAGGGCAAGAAGGGTGCAGAAACCTTTCGAGCATTTTGTCACTTTAAATTTAAATTTCATATTGATAACCATTGCTTTAACTCCTTTCCATTTTTTCACTCTCTTACCTTTCTACAATTTCAGTTCGCTTCTTACCCTCTGTTTAATTTGCTCTGTTTTTATTTTTTGAAAGCAACAGCTACTGCTCATCCACTCAGAAGCTACATGCCCCCCAGAATCCTATCCTTCCTTGGGAAGGGTCATGCCAGTGACATAGCACAAGCTTTGCAGGCAAATGTCTCTGGTTCAAAGGCTGGCATCTTCAGGTAAGGCTGAATAAAACACCTGCTCCAAAGCCTAGAAATCTCCTTGGTGTCAGTGAGGGCTACACACTGTAAGATTCATGTTTGTCTCTCTGTAGCATTACCATCCTGGTCTAATATGTATATGTGTACAGCATTATGAGTTGTAAATTTAATTTTGCAAAGCTTTTTTTCTGGAAACATTGTACTGTTAATTAGAGCTTATAAAACTTATGCTAGACCAACCTTAGAGTACTGTTTAACTGTTTGGAGTTCCTACCATATATCTGACATCAGTACAATCGAGCGGGTCCAGAAGTATTTCCCGAGAAAAGTTTTGCACTTTTCTGTACACAATAGAATTCCCTTTGCTACTAGGCTCGAAATTCTTGGTTTGGATAACTTAGAATTGCATTGCTTGCGGTCAGATGTAGGTATTGCATACAAAATTATACGTAATGCTTTACCTGTAAATGACCTTTTTTTGTTTTAATTGTGGACAACCACTTTAAACTCAATGTATATTGTTCTAAACTTGACTGTAAAAAAAAATATGATTTCTGTAATAGAGTTGTCAAAGTCTGGAATGCTCTACCTGATCCAGTTTTCTCAGCTTCAAATTTTCATAGTTTCAGTTGCAAATTTACTTCCGTGAACCTTACTTCATACTTAAGTGGTCAGTAGAGGGGGCCTGCATAAGTACACAATCGTGCCTATCATTCCTGTCATTGTATTTTTTCTTTTATTCTTGTTCTTGTTTTTGTTTGACAAATTATAATAAATAAAATAAATATGTACATGTACATCAGTGGTGGGTTCCTCCTGGTTTGGCCCAGTTCTGCCGAGCCAGTAGCAGTGACGATATGACGTCACCAAACTGGTTCTTTTTGTTCAGGAGCTGGGCCCCCCTGCCTCCCCGCATTATTCTTACCTTTTATTTGACACCACTCCCAATCTATTGCTGCCTCCCAAGTCCCAGCTGATCAGCTATAAGGAAAAAAACTGTTTAAACTCTTGCCATGGGGCTTCAAAGGGCCGTCCTACAGCTGATCAGTATTAAAAGGTGGTGGTAGACCGGTGCCTCCAAAAACAAATGAGTAGACCAGTACAGCTCTGCAAGCAGTTAAAAACCTGGTAGACCAGTACCTCTGCTAAATCCTAAAGAATTGTCACATGACCATCAAGCCATGCCCACAAAATAAGCCATGCCCACAGAACCGGTAGTAAAAAATTTTAGAACCCACCCCTGTTGTACATGTACATTCATGGATGTGGATGTAGATGATATAGAGGTAGAGATAGAGGTAAAGGTAGATGGAGTCTGATGGCTCAGAGATTAAGATGAGCAACAGGGTGAACTCCCTTTCTTGCCCCAGCTCCTAGCAGTTCGAAAGCATGCAAATGTGAGTAGATAAATAGGTACCACTTTGATGGCTCCATGTGCCTCGATGTATAGTCATGCTAGCCACATGACCATGGAAATGTCTTTGGACAACTCCGTCGACTAAGAAAGGGCACCACCCTGTAGAGTCAGACACAACTGGACAGCGGAAACCTTTGCCTTTATATGTATATATATCAAATAATTTTAACAAAGTTAAAAGATAAACACAAAAAAAAAGAAAAACAAACAAGAAAGATAGAAAAATATTGAAAACAATAAAATGTGAGAAAATAAAAAGGAAATAACATATTTAAAGATGCACCATCCAATCTTTTTTACCACAGTTATGGACATAGTGAATGCCCCATTCAAAACTACACAACAGAGTTCCCTTCTCCCACATGCATCTCCATTTTTTAATTAGTGAATCCAGAAATCACCAAATTATTTCCATTTTCAGCAAAAAGTCCATAAAAGGTTTCCCAGCCTTTTATAAAAGTAGTTGTCATTCCCTCCCTGACCAAACAAGACATTTTAGCTGTTACCATCATGATCTAATGTGTTTAACCACTCATAAGAGAAATAATAGTGTTCTTGTTTTTCTTTTTATCTGCTTTTTGGCAAGATCACATGCCTAAGCCCCAACATATTCCCTCCCCCCCAACCATATACTTCATCTTTGGAAATACCTTCTCCTGTCAGCTGCACTGAGGTGATGATGCTGTGCACATTAATCATAAGGGAAGACATATTTCTTCACTGGAAAAAAATACCTTTAGAAAAACATAACTGATCTATGATAGCTTATCTCCCCAGGTGCAATTTGCAAAAGAACAGATGGAAGCTATGAACTCTTCTATAGTACCGTCAATCCTAGCCAAGCTTAATTGAACATCTCATTGATGTCAGTAGGACACTGGGTAAAATTAGACTGAGGTAAATAAGGAAAGGCTTATTGACCCCCCCACCTCCAGAAAGCATTATATCATAAATCAGAGATAAGCAACTTACAAATCTAGGGCAGTTTACTGTCATTGGATGAATTAAAAAAAAAACCCTTTAAAAAGAATCAGAGATCAAAAGTATTTGACCTCTGGAAAAAGTTATCTGTCTTTTCTTAGGCACTACATTGTGTGAAAAGGAGGGGGGGAGAAGATACACCTTACCATGTGTTTTAGCTCTGGCTCTATTGTAGTAGAGCTGCAGAAAAGTATTATTTGAGGAAATAACATTGAGACAACTATTCTGTTAGCTGCTCGTTTCCACCACCCCTCTTGTCTTCTCATGTGACTAATTGTTCCGGGAGTTTGACAGGTCATTTTTCTCATCCTTTGCTTTTACACCTTATCTCGGTTATTTACACTACTCATAGCTAGTGCTGAAGGTCGTGTCTTCCATTTTTAGACTGTAAACAATTTATGCAGTGAGAAGTTATAAAAGACAGATGGATCCCAGGGATACCTTTTTTGAACCTCACTGTACATTAAGCTTGGGATGGGGTCTCCAACCTTGGCCACTTTAAGCCTGGCAGACTTCAACTCTTTGCTGGCTGGGGAATTCTGGGAGTTGAAGTCTGCCAGGCTTATAGTGGCCAAGGTTGAAGACCCCTGATTTAGATTGCATGAGAGGCAATTTGGTTAAGATACTAGACTAGAAACCAGGAAACTGAGTTCTAGTCCCACCTTGGGCATGAAAGCCAGCTGGTTGATTTGGAGCCAGTCACTCTCTCTCAGCCCACCTTACCTCACCTCACAGGACTGTTGTTGTGGGAAAAACAGGAAGAAGAAGGAATATTAGGTTTGAGTTATTTATAAAAGTAATAAAAGCGGGGTTACAAAAAAGTCTTTAAAAAAAGAGAGGCGCTTCCTGTTAGTACATTTTCTAAACAGTTAATAAGCTTTTGGCCCAAAAAAAGGATAATTCAGAGAGAATCAATAGGGAGTAGAACCAAAACAGTGAAACCTCTGAAATATGAAGATTCATTTTCTCACACAGAGCCGACAGCCATCAGACCTGACAGCGTGGAACAATCTTGCCCCTTGGTTCTGATTCATCTTAGACCAATTTTTTTTTAAATTAAACTGTTATCAACAAATGTGCTAGCCTCACTTGCGTTCCCTTGATGCAAAAAGTCATTGTGATGTCTTGTTTTTATAACTACCAGCAAATATTACTGTATTAACAGGATCAAAACCAGTGCCAGCAGAGACATAAATTGAAGATGTGACATTCTCACGAGTGGTTCCTTTCTTCATATTAGGATTAATGTCAAGGCATCTACAATCTCATTGAATTCACTCTTCTGAGTGTTGTAGGACTGAGCACTTGAATATATCTGGAGGGTGATTTGCCCCCCTCTGCATACCAAAGTTCCAGCAGCTGAAGGAAAGGAACCCTGCTGATTCCAGACAAATCACTATAATCTTTGCTTTCCATTCCTTCCACTTGAGGAAAGCTATGTTTCTTTCCCATTTAAGTAATAACCATCTGTTGGGAGAGCTTCCAGCATTGATAAAAACGATAGGTAACCTGCAGGTACTGTGGTGTTTTGACTCAGATTTAGTGGTGTGCTTTTGAGTGATAATGGAAAGGCTCCCCCCCACCCAGAGGCCTCCCAGAGATCCTCTGTTGTGACAAGAAGACAGACTCTTAGTACCTTAGGTGCCAGATCTACAGTAAAGTGGCAGTGCTGTCAACTGAAAGGACTGCAGCTGTTGGTGCTGCCAGGATGATGGGTGCTCATGTACCAACAGAGCTAGCTCAAGAACAAAAGGTAATAAAGAAATATGTAGTGTTAGCACTCCTGGCTGGTGCTTCTTGTCTGGATTTCTTCTAGGAGCTAACATCAGTCTTGCAAGCCTGAAAATACATCTCTTCCCCTTCGCTTTTACAGCCTAAGAAACTAGGGAAGGTCCCTTCTGAGATTGCTAAACTGCTTCTTATTGCTTATCCTATGGATCTTCCTCGTTCTCTCTTTTAAGGATATTCTCAAAGATCATGACACTTCTTTGCCCATCTGAACCATCTGAGTCAGTGGTGAAATCCAAATTTTTTACTACCAGTTCTGTTGGCATGTCTTGGTGGGCGTGGTGTGTCTTGGTGGGCATGTCTTGGTGGGCGTGGCAGGGGAAGGATACTGCAAAATCTCCATTCCCACCCCACTCTGGGGCCAACCGGAGGTGGCATTTGCCGGTTCTCCAAACTACTCAAAATTTCTGCTACCGGTTCTCTAGAACCTGTCAGAACCTGGTGGATTTCACCCCTGAACTGAGTGGGGGATAAGCATGGAAGGGAAACAGAGGGGAAGTGTCACTGTTTTGCATGCTGTGCTCAAGTTCAGAAAGCAAGACTGGCATCAAGACCTAAACTGAAGGTCTGATGGAAGCTCACTGACTGTTTTGAGGCCATTTGTTCTCTCTCTGAGCCCAGCCAATGGAAGAGCACTCTTAGTGTGCCACTTTGAGCTTTTGAAGAAAAGACAGGATATAATATAATATAATATAATATAATATAATATAATATAATATAATATAATATAATATATATCACTACAAAGTCTCTGGAGAAGGGCGGCATATAAATCAAACCAATAAATAAATAAATAAATAAATAAATAAATAAATAAATAAATAAATAAATAAATAAATAAATAAATAAATAAATAAATAAATAAATAAATAAATAAATAAATAAATAAAGTTATATTCTCCTAGGCCAGGGGTGGGCAAATATGGCCCCTTTATGACCTGTGGACTTCACCTCCCAGAATTCTTGAGCCAGCTTGGCTGTTGAAGTCCACAGGTTGTAAAATGGCCACATTTGCCCACCCCTGTCCTAGGCTAAAGTAAAAAACAGCTACAAACGGCAGCCTGCCATACTTGCAATTATTCGCAGATAGGAAAATGTGATAGATTATTTCTGCAAATTTTTCAAGAGAAGCACCATTTCTCCAGAAATTTCACAAGGGCAGGACACTCCTTTAGGTGTGACAACAATATTGCTCCTGAAAATGCTTTATGGGGGAGTTTTACAGAACCAACATATTGTCTCCAACAATCTGGGTCCTCATTTTACCGAACTCGGAAGGATGGAAGGCTGAGTCAATCTTGAGCCTGTGAGATTTGAACTGCCAAACTGCTGGCAGCTGGCAGTCAGCAGAAGTAACCTGCAATACTGCACTTTAACCACTGGCCACCACAGCTCTTGTTGGTCAGTGAAAGCTAAACATTTTCATAAGCCACACTAAGGAGGGCTAGAATTTAATAGTGTTCCCTGAAAGCAGATCATCTGGGGAAACTTCATTTCCACAGCATATAAAAGGGGCAGAGAAGTGGTCTGGATCATACCTGCAACAAAGAAAAAACCAATCCACCAGGATATTACCAGTGCTGACTCCCTCGTGTTTCTGCTGCTCTTAGAAATTGAATGGTCTCTTATATTTTTACAAGATCAAACATAAGGTAGAAGAGAAGGAATTAGGCAATGAACAGTCTGCCCTCAACTTGATATTATCCTATTTCTTCTAGAGAATAACTTCCTATTTGTGTTACTTCTGTAACTTCAGCCTAGCCTCATAAAATTGAGAGACACTCTATAATGAAGATGCAAGAATATATGCATGCATGTCTTTTCCCATATATAATCTCTTTCCTTTCTACCTTTCCTTTTTACCTAGGCCCCATTCATCAACATCAAAAAGAGAAAGGCAGATTGGAAATGGCACAGCAAGATTAAACTGCGGCATACCCCTGTCACAGTTGCTTACAGTGATGCCTTCACTGGCATTCATTCTTTAGCCAATGGAAATACAAAATTGGGGCCACAGTGATAATGGTACCCATAAGAGACTTTTTTAAAGTAGGGTCAGGGGATTTATTAGATTGAGATAGAAAGCAGGTATGTTGAATTCCATCATCCATCAATCTATATGGCCAACAGTAATGGCAGGAGCTGCAGTTAAAAAACAAGGGAAGGACCATTGATCTCTCACGCTGTGCTAGAACATGAAAGGAAGAAAAGAACAACAAGCAGTTGAAGATCTCAGTTGAAGAACTAACCAGCATTGCATGGTCTTTTCCTCCCCACCAGCACAATATTGACTAGTGCCACTCAGGTATTGGGGCTTTACTGTACATTTTTAAAATTGTTATTTTCCCTCCTAAAAGAGTTCAGTTTGTTTTTCAGTTGAATGGTGTAGCTTATATGTCATATTAAAGGTGGAAACAATTCTGAAGTGATTTCTCCTGGTCTGATTTTTTTTTACATCTCAAAAAACATGACATATTAACAGGGGTCTAAAATTTAACAGGGGTTTAATATTTTATATCCATTGTACCTCTCAGACTATAAAGATGTACCACAGCCTGAGAGAGATGTCTACTGCTTTTCAATGCAGCAGAAGAATGGTGTTTTCCACTTAGCTTCCTATGATAGAAACCATCAGTGTTCCCCCCCCACCAAAGGAAATGAAGGAAAATGTACACAATATGTGCTTAAATACAGAGCGGCAAGATGGTGATGGGGACTAGAAGTTTTGTTTTTCCCTCTTTCATGTAGAATAGAGGTGAGGAGATCTTCTTTGGTCCTGTAACTGAGGTATGTAGTCTCCATGTTTCATTTCCAGTTCAGACAGTTCCCTCATGTCTTCAGAATTTTGACAGTTCCAGAAGTGAAAATTAACACAATAACTATAAAGAATTGGGAACTCAAAATGGAGTAGTGTGAAAGCACCCACAGTTATTTGATGCATCTGAAACTATTCACAAACATCAGCATTTTCTGAGGCTTACTTACTCCAGCCAGGGAGCTTCTGTCTATCTTCATTCCTTCCAAAGATCATATTTAGGTCAAAATTTGGCTTATTGAAATCCTAAAGTTTGATTTGTTTTACTATAAAACCTTGCTTGGAATTAGAACAAGAATCCAGATGCAGTACCTCAAAGCTTCTGACTTGTTCTTGCTGACTTGCTCCTCAACTCACCCACCCCTCCACCTTTGCATTTCCTGCTAGCATGCTCTCCGCATCTTTTCTGAAGTCTGCTGAAAATAATTCCTGGCTGTTTTTCCAGTTTCAGTCTCCCTCACTGGCAAATGATTTCTTGAAGCCTTTTAAAACTGTATCATCTTTCAAAAGAGGAACTGATAAACCGAGGTGGAAAGGGAGGGACAATGCCATATTCCTCTGTTTTATGCCCATTGCTTCCTGGCCTTTTATGAAGATATATAGGCATTTATTATGAAAATAAATTACCAGCTGCACTCCAAAGTCCTTGATAGGAAAAAGGCCCAAAGTGTCAAGCTTCGTTTTCTGTCTTCAGACATCCTTGTGCTCCCAAGCATGGAAAGAAGCATGTTAGCCAGCCAGCAATCTATCAAATTTACTATCCGACAGGGCATTGCACACCCAGATAAGAAAGTGTCCATGGGTAGTGAGGCAAATTTTCGGTTGAATTAATGATGAAGGGTCAACACAGATTACATCTTGAGTCAAAGGGTGAACAAAGTGAAATATGAATCTAAGCTGGTCCATATTCTGGTCCAGCCTGTTTATAATGCCTGAGCTCCTGTCTATGAAGAAAAATGTTCCAATCAAATGCATCAGAAATTGTCCTCATTTTAATTTTCCAGAATGTCCACTATTATTTCAAGGCATTTTGGGAAACTTGAGACTCAGAATCCTGCCACAGCCTACCACAATAAATTTAGCCCAGCATTGTCTACCTCTCCACCCCACCTTATATTTCAAACAACCCCATTTGAATCTTATTTTAAACATAAAGATTCAGTGCTTGTCTGGGACTTCATTTTAACCCAAGTCTCATCAGGGCTTTGCTCCAGAATCTATATTCTTGGTATTTGGAAAGGAGCCTGGAGAGAACCCTGGAGCATAAGAAATAAGGATATGAATTTAGGAAGCTGCCTAATGCAAGAGAGTGCAAGTTTTTGTAAACAGGATTCAGGAAAAGAACTTTCCTACCATGTAATGTTTGCAGGGGAGGGCACAGCAAACCTGCAGATACTGTGGTTAGAACCTGATTTATTCTATATGCAAAGCATTGTGATGTCTCTAATCAAAAGTGGCAATCTACAGCTTTAGAATCCTGGGGCCTTCGGCCTGATTTCAAAAGCCCTTTGTAAGTAATCAAGTCAGATCAGATCTTTTCCAAAAGCAATTTATCCTTTTCTTTGCCACGGAAGAAAAACAAGTGTGTGTGTGTGTGTGCTTGATGTCTCTGTCCACATCCAGTTTTTATCTCTTGCTCTGCCCACCGGTGCCACCTCTAGCAGATTACTTCTGTAAGAAAATAGTTCTACAAAAAACAAACAAAAAAAAAAGGCTGCATATCTTTGCCTTAAATAAATGGATTATATCCTCCGTCTTTTATTCTCCCGGAAATACTGCATAATCTTCAATTCCCAGTAGCCACAGCCAACCTGACCAACTTCCAGGAATGTCTAGACCAGTGATAGCTAACCTTTTTGCCATCGCGTGCCAAAAGCGGGGGTCGCACGCACATGTGCCCACACCCATAATTTAATGCACCCCGCCCCCCTGCGCATGTGCGTGTGACCCTTCCCCTGCACCCCCTTTGCTTTTGGCATGCGATGGCACGGTGGGCTCGTAGGCCCACTTTTCGCCCTCCCCAGGCTCCAGAGGCTTTCTTGGAGCCTGGGGAGGGCAAAAACGGCCTTCCCCACCACTCCCAGACACCCTCTGGAGGATGGAAATGGCCCGTTTCCAGACTTCCGGTGGGACCAGAAGACCCATTTTTCACACACCCCATCCCCCAGGCTCCAGAGGCTTTCTAGGAGCCTAAGGAGGGCGAAAATGGCCTCCCCCCCCACCCCAAGGCCCTCCAGAGGCTGGAAACAGCCTGCTTTCTGACTTCCAGTGGGTCCGGAAGGCCTGAAAATCAGGTGGCCGGTGCACGCATGCGTGCTGGGGCCAAGCTAGGGCAACGCTCACGTGCCCACAGATATGGCTCCGCATGCCACCTGTGGTAATGTAGGTAATGCGGGTCCAGCTAGATGATCACTGAAGGGCCCTCTTTATTCATAGTATTGTAAGAAAGAAAATGTGCTTGTTTGAGAAAAGCAAATTTATCCAGTAGAAATAGTACAAAGGCAGACAAATTCCTTTGAAGTAGAAACATTCTATAAGAGGGGCCCCTCAGTTGTCAGAGATAGAGACATTTGGTGATATACAGTTTGAAGGTTAAAGAGACCAAGGATGACCACATGAAATATCAACAAGAGATAATTTGAATCTATGCTTCGGTGATTTACAAGAAGAATTATGACTGTTTGGCAAAGATAATGTAACAAACTTAGTAATTAGAAAAATGTCATTTGATGTAACGAATGTCTGCAATGATAAAACTGCTGAATTCACAGAATCCTTTGTTTGAAAATGTATAAAACTGGGGTCTCAGGATCATAAAGTTGTTCAGATCTTGAGGTATCAATACCTATCTGATCCTTATTGCAATAATAAACTGACTCTGTCTGCCCCAAGGGATGTCTCTTAATTCCTTCCCTCCATAACAGTGGCATGTGTGCCATAGGTTCGCCATCATGGGTCTAGACCATCAACATTTGGAAGATCAGCCATAGTTCTGTGAGGTTATGAGAAAAGAGATCCTGTGCTTAAAAAAAAAAAGAAACTTTTAAAACCTCAAACCTTTTGTTTTCAGATTAATCTCTTGAGATCTATTCCCAGCTCAGACAATTGCCTCTAAAATGGCTAAAAGAAATAATACTCTAACTTACTTCTTCCTCTTCTAATTTAAATTTTCCCTCTGCTTTTATACATATCAAACAGCATAGCAATACAATCCCCCACTTTCTTCCCATTACCAGTGAAAAGGTGGAGAGCAGTAAATCACCAACCCAGATACAATCTATATTGCTTGCTTAATGAAGCTAAGTTACCAGAGATAGTTTAAAATGTTAGATACATTTTAAGCTATTATATATAGCTCTGCAGCTGGGTGAATCCCTAGCAACGTGTAGGGATTTTCTGCAGGTATAAATGACCCTTTCTGAACCTTTAAGGTAGTAGGAAATATGAAATTATATCAATTTTATATTCAGTACAGGAGAAAATATAAGCAATGTCTGTGAGGGGAAATTCTCTACCTTTTAAAGCCATCTTTCTTTCCTTCTTCAGCAGCAGCAACTCTTACCCATTCATAAAAATAAATTTTAAAAAGAAGCTACCTAGTTTGCACTATGTTCAAGATCCTTAACCAAATTCAAGACAAAGCTGGTCACTTCTCAGGCAATAGCAAACTTTTCAGGACACAAGCGCTGCTATTTCCCTAAGGTGATGAGCACAAACTGGTTCTAAATTTTAAATATGGGTAAAAATCTCATAAACTTTCATGTGATAACAAAAACTTTGCCCATTGTGGCAGTAATTCTTCAGATTTGGATCATTTGATTCCTTTTTAAAATATTTAATTTTGGAGATCCAGGTAGAGTTGTGGGCATTATGATTTCTGTAAATGCCACATTACCAAGCTAGCCATTTTCAAAGGGAAAGTATAGCTCAAGCATATTTTGAAAATTTATACAAAGAGGCCCAGGTCAGCCATATTATTGGGTAGGGCCAAGTTGGGAGGGGTGTGTGCTGTGATAACACAAGAGAGTAACAGAACATTTAATTTGTTATGATAAAACACTGGTAGGATTTTCCACTTGGATACTAAAATTATATGCAATCCTGCACATTGATTTGAAGGGAAGAGGGCTTATTTGGTTCCTAGTTTCCTGAAAACAAAATATCAAGAGCTGGCTGAACTGCAGGTGTAACATTTTTGGGAGACAGAAAATTGAGAAATTGAATTGAAATGACTCAAGGCTGAAATGTGAGGTTCTTGGTGCTCTCTGAGCTTGATTGTTTGCTTGCAAATGTTTTACTCCCGGACTAATAACATCATCAATGTGCGTATAAGTTTACAGCCTGCTTATATATAGTGCATTGCAGCACACCTCATATTCAGTTACACTAATGTTACCTAGTTGAGTAATGAAATGTGTCTGCAAGCAAACAAGCAAGTTCAAAATACACCAAGAACTTCACATGACTGAATTTTTGCCTGACATGATGTTCTTAAAGGCTTAAAAATAACCTATTGTCATGTTGAAGGGATTTATTCATTTTACTAAGGAAACATTGTGGAGGGAATGACTAGAAATAGATTTCATCTCATCTGGAAGAAGCTCCAAAGTATCCTATCTAGGAGATCTGGGAAGAAATCCAACTGGAATTATTTTGTACTACCTGAACATTTATTCTCTTTGCACATCCTCAAGTATTTGAACAGGTGGTACAGGCCAAGCCTTTCTTGGAGTTTCTGTTGTGAGCTAAATTGGTTAGAAAGCTCCTGGCATGTATAATCTTTTCAGAATATTTGGTAATTTATTTCCATTTTCTGTTCAAAGTTGCCTTTTGTCCCCACAGATATTTCTTCATCCTCTTTCCATGGGGAGATGTATGATACATGCTAGTCAACTAACTAACTAAATAAATAAGCAAACTCCTTGAGGATTGTCACCATTAGCAAAAAGGAAGAGCAACACAGGTGCCTCATTCAAGGAAAACCTTCACATTCATCTCCTGTGCTTGCACGTGATTTGACTCTAATATCTATTCGCTGTGCCTGCTGGAATTAATTCACCTGCCCTGTTGCAGTGCCAAAGAAGAAAAAAGAACTTGGTGTCTGAATTTCCTTGTGCACAGAGCCCTCTTCAGGAAGAAAAGAGAGAAAGAAGAACCACAACTGGAGATAAAAGAGGCAAGATTATCTGCAGAAAGGAAAAGCAAGACATGGAATAGTCACTGCTCTTTCATACTCAAGAAAAAAGGAGTTGCTCATTTCCTAGCTGTAATTCATTATTACAATCACCATGCACATAAGTAATCCACCTTCTAAATTTAGCTACCATCTATACATTATGCAAATAGCATAGCACCCACAATTCCTCTTTTGGATTGTTCTGTCTTGCCCAGCTTAAAGAACAGCAAAGAAATGCAGAGGTCACCACAGCCTGAATTTTGCACTAAATGTTTGTTTAAATACTAATTTATAGTACAGTATAGTATAGTACTTACAGGACAAGGTAATTACTGCAATTAAAAAGACAAAGTAATCTAATTAATTCATAAGAATAATAATGCATAAATAATTCAAGTAACAAGTAAATATAACAATAGAAATTAGAATAGATTATATATTAGCTAAAACAGAGGGTGCTAGAACAGAAAGTGATTCTGCATAGATTGGCATCAATAAATCTTTATTTCTACTCTGGTATTCACACATTTTCAGACTGTATTTCAGAATTATAATAGCTCAGTGCTACTACTACTGATATTATTCCAAAAAAGTACACTTATATACACTTCTTCCTGCATAGCTGTGGAATTGCTACCAGCATCAAACCTTGATTATATTCAGTGTTATCTATAATTTGTTTGGAGTTGCTTGTTAAAGTCACAGTCTTTCTATTATACATATTCCCAATAATCTGGGGAAATCAGTTCATGTATCTCCAATTTTAACATGAGAAATTAGGATCACACTAATTTCTGAGTGTGAGCCAAAGGATCACACTAGACTTGCTAGCATTCCTCATATCCCTGATCTTAAAAAACAAATTGTGAAAGGTTTCTAAACTAGGTAGGTATAAAATATTATTTTTTAAAAAATGTTTATGCTTTTCCATTTTTATTAGTTTATAATATATAATACAAAAATATAAAAGAAAATAGTAGGAAAATAGGGGAGGGAAAATGGAAGGGAAAACTGTAGGGCAAGGGGAAAAAAGAAAGAAAGCATTGACTTCTAACTCCCTTTGGTGCAGTAAAATAAGATAGTAATGTCAAGCTTCAACTTTTACATAATAATATTATAAACAAGTCATTTCTATAACAATAAACCTATTAATTGGTAAAACCCAAAATCAAAGTTTCATTTTTTCCCACCTCAAACACAAAGTTGAGAAGTGGTTTCCAAGTAGAAACAAAAGTAATTGTTTTTTTTTTCTTTAATCAAAGCAGTCAAGTTGGCTGTCTCTGCTAAGTCCATCAGCTTTTGCAACCATTCTTCCATTGTAGGCATCAAAGTGTCCTTCCATTTTTGTGCATAAAGTAATATTGCTGCCGTCAACATATATAATATCAAAGTTCCATTTTTTCCCCCAAGTCTTTTTCCATTAAACCCAGAATAAAAGTTTCTGGTTTTATCTTTATATTCACTTTGAGAATCTTCTGTATTAAGATGTGAATCCTACTCCAATATTTCTTTGCTTTATCACATACCCACCATAAAGGATAACAGTCCTCTTCTTTACTTTTACATTTCCATTCATTTGAAATACCTTTATACATTCTTGACAATTTATCTGGTGCTAAATACCAAAGATACATCATCTTATAATTTTTTTCTTTTAAATTGTAATTTAGTGTAAATTTTAGGCCTTTCATCCACATATTCTCCCATTGTTCCAGTATTACACTACATCCAATGTTTCTGAATCATACAATGCTTTACATATTCATTCTCCAAAATATTCAAATTCAGATAAACATTTCACTCACAGGCCAGCAGTTGGCATTCATTATTTGTCCCCTCATTGCTGTTTGGTCCTTTCAACTATGCATGAACTAACCCATGATGGGTTCATGTCTTATACTTTTACCTTAATCCCCACAAATCAGCTCTACTACATTCAGGGAGGGCATCACCATTCTTCAAAGTGCTATGTATATGGAGTTTCTCAGTCATCCAGGTCATGGTTGTCTCAAAAGTGTTTTTTCAAAAGGCAACTTGGCTTTGTTTTTCCTTGAAGATAGTTCGCTTCTCATCCAAGAAGCTTCTTCAGTTCTGAAGAAATTTCTTGCATGAGAACCAAAACATCTTCAAGGAAAAAGAAAGTCCAGTTGTCTTTTGAAAAAGCACTTTTGGGTTCCTCAGAACACTCTCCTTTTTGCAAAATATCTCTCAATCTAATCTGAGAATTTTGGATGTTTCCCACCAGAGTAACCACTTACTCTGAATAATTTAGGAATTATTCTATTCCTAAAATGACAGAATTGTAGGCACTTTTCTAAATAAAGAAATCAAATTTAAAGGATATTAATTCAATCCCCCTATATGAATTATTTTGATAGTGATCTTATTTAATTCATCCATTACATATATAGCTTTCCTGCAAATCTCATTTTATTCTGTAACAATTAAAACAAATGAGCACATGTTTCTTCCATGTACTAGAACTATACATACTATACAATCTCTATGCAAGAATTGCTCTCTTCTCTCAGGATCCACTTAAAATCATGGATTAAAGTCAGATTGGATCTTTCCAGTGAATTAGTTCAGATGATATACTTTAGGAGTGCCGGATAAGACTCAAAACTGACTTGGATCTTTTTTTGCCATGTATATTCCTTATTCTGAATAAGAGTACATCTTCTATATCTTTGGATGCCATCAGCTTCCAAACCTGTCAATGTTAATATTATAAGCTATTTTATATCAAGCTATTTGTTGGGCCATCCAAGCTGGACTTTCTTACTTTGACTGAATTTTCTTTCTTTGAATAGGGTTGCCATTTGGTGAATTTAAGACTTTTCATATCTAACAAATCTTTGGTATTTTTCCAAATTGTATAGTGGGATTCATAAGAAAAAAGAAAAGCAACAGGGACACATAACATACCTCCTGCTTCTGTTTTATGTTGATAAAATAAAAACAAAACCACAAGTGTAAAAGACCTCAAGATGTTTTTCATTTTTTTCATTTGAAAAGAAAAACAGTTATTTCTCCATCTGTTTGTATCAGTGTGGAAAACAACACACCCGAATTCTGGCTACGTGTGCATATGGGAGTGTATTTTAATAACAAGCAACTCTTTACATCTCCTTAAACAAAAATATCGTACTACTCATTAGCATGCAGGCATCATTCTTACAACAATCCAGTTCTTCATAACCACGTTAAACAAATGTTATTATTTTACAGAACTCATTGTATAGATGAAAAATTCAGACGAGAAGGAAACAATTTTCCCACGATCACTATGGTCAAGATGGAATTTGAATGTAAGTCTTCCAAAGCAAAAAAAAAAACAAAAACAAAACTAGCTTTTGATCCTCTAGGCTAATGAATGTTTCAGAAGAGAAGAGAAGTAAACAATTATCCATCTGTAAACACACTTTTCAACTGTTCCAACACTGATGGACCAGCCAACTCAAAGAACATAGGAACTAACAACTCATTGCATTGATTATTGTTTAGAGCCTGACTTTGGCTGGAAGATTCTGTCCTAAAAAAAACTAACATTCAGGATTACCATCAACTTGGCAATAATTCCCAGCTCTAAACCAGCCATTTGCCAAGCTCAGCCACACAGTAATATGTGTTTATTCTGGCCAGGTTTCACAGCATCCCTTGAGTCTATTAGTTCACTTTGTCCTTCATCCTATTATTCCAAGTAAATTTATCTCAGATAGCATCATTATTCAAGAAACCTCAAGACAGTGAGTCAGAGTAGGCAGGTGTCAATGTAGAAAAATCTAGTCTTACAGGTATAAAAATATTGTTGAAACCATTCCCTGGTTTCCATCATCCATACCTAAGCACATGCACACAACTATATCCTGCTCCATTTACTCAGAAATCCGTGCTTGTTTTCTGTGCAGAAAGAATTCCTGTACCAGTTTCTGATTCTGCATACGCTGACTCTAGAAAATGGAAGCAGGCCACTGATCATCCTTTCATTCTCTTGTCTGTCTCAGAGATGGTTGAGGAATTTTGCCATTACAGACTTCAAATAAATATTTTCTTGGTGTTAATCATCCACCAAACAAGGTGGTACAAGCCAGAAGGTTCATTTTTTGCTGGTAACTTTTTTCTTACGAGCAGCAACCAGGTCATAGAAGGGATCTCTAGTGATGCTGGTTCTAAAATAAAGAAAAATAGAAAGAATATTAAGATTTGGCTGTTAGCAAAGCACTGATTGCCTCCTTCACAGAACACAGCGAAATCTTTAAGCCTGAAGCTGGGAAAAGCAATGTGATAGCTATGTATTTCCATGCTTCTATGTACTTCTAACATCTTCCATGTTTAGAGATCATGTGTCATTGAAATTATACAGGCAGGAGGGCTTGACAATGGCCTTCATATTCTTTCTAGGGAACCTCGGTGGTTACCCTAAAAAGTTGGATACTGGGTTAGAACAGGGGTGAAATCTACTTACCTTCCCTACTGGTTCAGAAGTGTGCATGAGCATCACATGCAATTTTAGACCCTCTGAGCATGTGCAGAGGGTCAGAAACAGTTTACTTCCTGGTTAAAACCAGGAAGTAATGATGTCCAGGCGGGTGGACAGAGCCTCACGCTACCACCGCTATCAGTTCACTGAACCACCCACCACGGCTGCTACCGGTTCTCCCAAATCAGTATGAACTAGTAGCATTTCACCCCTGGTTTAGAGAGTTCTTCTCATGCTTAAAATGATCATGGCAATGAAAGTAGGAAATATGAAAGAGAGTACTGCTGAAAGGAATATAAAACATTATTCCCTCCCAGTTTTTGGTAATTAAGTGGATATTTTTTATCAATTTTTGAAATGTTTGCCAGAACTCTCTTTTCTTTGATTTATAGGATGAAGTGACCCTATTTCTTCTCACTCCTTGGCAAATTTCATCACCAAAAGTATCCCTCTTGTGTCATAATTTGTGGGGAGGAGACCTCAAAAGTAAATGCGGTCAGATGATTAATGCATGCATGTTTCATACTTGATGATTGCATAGGAAGTCAAAAACACCAGAGAGAATAATGCAAAATTTCAAATGCAGTATTTCACAGAAGAGCCGTTTCATGAAATGATGATAGGTGCCTCTGTTAAGCCCATACTAAAATATTGTGATATTTAAGGTGACCAGATTTTAACATTGGTAAAGAGGGACATTGTGGGCGTGGCTTAGTTTGTGGGCGTGGCTAGCTGGTCATGTGACCGGGTGGCCATGGCTATGTGTATAGCGTAAGGTGAACAGATTTTAACATTGGTAAGAGGGACACCATTGTGGGCGTGGCTTATTGTGTGGGCGTGGCTTGGAGGCCATGTGACTGGGTGGGCGTGGCTAGCTGGTCATGTGACCGGGTGGCCATGGCTGTGTGTATAGGGACTACTCAGAGGGCTGAAAAGTCATTTCTGACAGGTCCTCACACTTTTGACTGGTCCTCACACTTATGACCATCCTCACATTTATGCCCGTGCAGCATTCTTAACAACCATGTCACTCATTTCACAACTGCTTCTCTTCACCATGATGACAAGATAGGGCAAAAACGTAAAATGTGAGGACAGTCGTAAGTTCGAGGACTGGTCAAAAGTGCGAGGACCAGTCAAAAATAACTTTTTCAGCCCTCTGAGTAGTCCATATGCACAAAAGGACTAACCAGAGGGCTGAAAAAAGTCATTTCTGACAGGTCCTCACACTTTTGACTGGTCCTCACACTTATGACCATCCTCACATTTATGCCCGTGCAGCATTCTTAACAACCATGTCACTCATTTCACAACTGCTTCTCTTCACCATGATGACAAGATAGGGCAAAAATGTAAAATGTGAGGACAGTCGTAAGTTCGAGGACTGGTCAAAAGTGCGAGGACCAGTCAAAAATAACTTTTTCAGCCCTCTGAGTAGTCCATATGCATAAAAGGATACAGTAATAGAGAGGGATGAAGGAAGGGAAGGGAAATTAGAGTAGGAGTGACAGTTAAGAGAGGGAGGAAGAGAGGAGGAGAAGGAGAAAGGAAGAGGAAGTAGGGAGGAGAAGAAGAGGGGGGGAAGAGAAAGTAAGAAGGAAAGAAAAGAGAGGTGGTAGGTTTGAGGAGAAAGATTGCTGTACAATAAAAAAGATGAAAGGGAAGAAAGCCAACCCCAAACAAATATAAAGATATTAAGATAAAGAATGAATTGTTAAACTTTAAAGAATAAAAGAGAACAAATATGAATAAATAGCAATAATTAGAAACACACATACATACAATGTATTTTCTTTGAACAGAATATTTGGCTGGTTCACAAATTTAAACAGTGTTTAGTCATTTCAATTAAATTTACAATTTCTATATTTCCTTTTTGCCATATTTATTCCTCATCTATTTTTTTAAAAAAACAATTTTACCCTTCATCCTCATCTCTAATCTTAATCAAATTCAATTTTTCCCTTCTATTCTATTTTATACCCCTTCCCATTGTCATCTATTTTTATATCCATCCTCACATTGGTTAATTATGTAATTATGTAATACAGTTGTTTAATACAAATTCAACATTTTAATATAAATCAATTAGTTATATAACTATCTTTTTTGTATATTAATCAATATGAACATGAATATTCCAATTATTTCCATGCAATCCAATTTCTTACAAATCAATTAATTATACTTACCAATAATAATAAACCAAATAATTTCCCCCATATATTCCTCCAAACCACAACTTAACCATTTCTGCTTTCAACACAGTATACAATTAATAATATCTCAATTATTACAATTCCCTAGTTAAAAAGACCTTTTTTTTCTTTTGTGTTTTAAAATCTTGAACTCTCCTCTTTTGCCCTAAATAATTTTCCATTGTTTGCACTTACCTTTTTTGGTGGAAAAGGAAAATAAATCTGCTGCCTAATTTTCCAACGTTGCAAGCAAACCGCAAAGCCAACAGCCTGTTTTACTTTCAGTTTCGTTTTGAGCTTGGTTTGCACAAAGAGGAAAAAAAAACTGAGCAATTTAGCAAGAGCAGAGCCCTGTGCAAATCAGCTGAGAGGGGGAAGCCGAGCTAATTAACGTAGGGCGGCCCTTTGAAGCCCCGCGGCAAGAGTTTAAACAGGTTTTTTCCCTCTAGCCATCAGCGGGGATTCAGGAGGCAGCCGGGAACCAGGAGGCAGAATGAAAAATCGGGACTTTTTTAAAACGCCGCGGGACGCGGGACGCGGGACAAATTGCTCAAAAGCGGGACTGTCCCGCCAAAAGCGGGACGTCTGGTCACCTTAGTGATATTCCTTATTACTGAACTCTCTCCTTCTGGGGCCTTCTTTTCCACATCATTGTTATCCCACCAAAGAATGACAGCCTTTCCTCCTTACTGTATGGCTTCAATCCACAGGTCACGGTCCTCCTGGGAGGCTGCAGAGATCTTATAGGATTGGTGCTTGCCTTCAACCACCCTTCCATCCCCATCAGTCTTGCAAGCTTTGATCTTCTGCCCTTTGCAGTTTGCATTGAAGAGCTCAAAGCAATTCTGAGAGGAAAAAGGTAGAAAGCAGTGAGAATCAACAATGCTACTCTCTCCAATATCTGATATGGATACATCTCTTTTGTGCTGTGGATGAGAAACATCCTGGACCTCTAGGTGGAAAACAGTGAGAATCAACAATATTACTCTCTCCAATATTTGATATGGATGTGCACATCTCTTTTGTGCTTTGGTGAGAAACATCCTGGATCTCTCTATGACCCAGGACAAAGATCCTAAAGGACTTTCATTTACCTTGACCTGGATAGCTGGGGATGATAGGGCTGCTAATTCAATACATCTGGAAGAGGATGCTATTTTGCACACTTGTTTCATTTACATGTGGATTTATGTATTCCAACTGGTTTCACCTAGTCCACCACTTATGGACTAATATGCAGAATGGAATGCAGTTAGTTATTGCAATTATTATCTTACAAAATGAGAATTTTGCATTTCTCCAAATGATGCAGCATAGTTCCTAGACCACCCCCCATCCATAAAATACCAACATTTATTTTAAAATGTACATTATAAGAGGATATTGGGAGCTAATTAGATTCAGTTCCAATAAAATGCTAAATCATGGAAGATATTACATGAAGGAGTCCTTTGCTCAAGCACTTTCCCCTCTCTGTTTTCCTCCTGCGCTTTCCTTCTCTTCCATTAGTCATTTGATGGATTTCAGCATGCCCCAGTTTTAATTGCATTTTACCATTCTTGTATTAGCCACCTGAGACCATACAAGGAAAAGCAGAAAATAAGCATCTTAAATAGATCAATTGATTACTGCTGGACCGGCAAACTATGGTACATGCGTATTTTGTAGTCCATGAATAGACATGAATTTTTGTTCCTGTTTTCTAACCTTGGTTTTTGATTTGTTGAAAATAAGGAAGTAACCAAATCAGAGAGTGAAGGGATAGAAGGACGAGGCATCAACATATAAATAAGCTTGTATTCATTGGATACTTATCTGAATAGATCTGAACAGTCCGGATCCTATGTTGAGTCCATTTTTAATTAGATTTTGAAGATTTGGGATACAGAAAAACTGATTTTGTGGAAAAGGCCATAGTTGAGATTTCACTTGAATCCCAGATCTTCAGAATGCTTGTGAACTGGGAATAGGTCCATGTTATACCACCAATCTTATGCTGATTTTTTTTTTTTTGAAGCAACTCCCAGTGAGTAAGCCTGTGTAGGCTTGGCATAGTGTCAGCTGTTTAATGAAAGGAAAACACTGGCCAGGAATTTGTTTTTGATCATACTTAACTGGTCCTTGGCAAGAATCAGCCATTTGGTCTCGTTAGGATTATCCATCCAAATGATATGCAAGAAGTTAAAGGATCTGATATCAGCTTTGTAAGGCAGTTTAGCTGTTTTAACTTGGTCTACTCCTTTAATAATTTTCCAGCATGGCATATGGCATTATGAATAATTGACAAAATTTCCTCTCTCTTCCATTCTGATAAATACACTAGGAGACAAGGTAGGAAACTGGCTTCTGAACTGGTAACCAGTTTTTCTCCAGTGGAGTTTTCTGATGAGATCATCCTGACCTCTGTGAAGTCTGTATATCTTGGGTCCTTGAGGAGTCCAAACATTGAAACAAAGGGCTTCATCTCGTCTTTTGAAAGACAATTTTAATGTAGATTTCACAAAACATTCTCTTAGAAGCTCCGTATTGAAAATACGGAATAGATATAAAAACAGACGGTGCCTGAAAATGCCTTTATGGGTCTCAGCATAAGAAGCATTTCATAAGATAGAAACAGCAGGTAGAGAGAAATTGTTAACCTATTGAGAGCTGTTCGAACAAAAGCATGGAGAATATAAAATGAATTCAAGAGAACAACTGGTTGCAGAGGGGCTTAATTTTAAAAGGTTCGTTTTTATCATGCTTGGTAGACTTGTAAAAAAAAGCCATAAAAATGGACTTCCAGATGAGGAAATGGTGGACTAAAGGTGGCTCCACAAAAAGAAGAAACACAGAAGCATGGAGTCACCATAAGGGATCTAGTCCAAATCCCTGCCCAAGGCAGGAGAACTTCTACATCTCAGACAAAAGGAAAGCCAAACTTTTTTTGAAAACCTCCAGCAATGTAGCATCCACACTTCCAGGAAGCAAGCTGATCCATTGAGTAATTGGTCTCACTGTCAGGAAATTTCTCTTCAGTTCCAGGTTGGATTTCTCTTTAACAAGCTTCCACCCATTGCTTTTTGCCCTGCCCTCAGGTACTTTGGAGAATAAGACTAATCACTTCTTCTTTGTGACTGCCCCTAAAGTACTGAAAGATCTCTATTATGTCATCCCTAAACCTTTTCCTCATTAGGCTAGATATACCTACTTCATTTGATCACTGTACAGTTTAGCCTCCAAACTCCTTATCATTTTGTTGCTCTGTCTAGGGTTTTTTTTTCTATTATGGCAATCAGAACTGGATGCAATATTCCTAGTGTGGCCTCACTAGTGCAGTACAGAGCAGTACTATCATTTCTCGTGATCTTGAAGCTGTCCCTCTGTTGATGCAGTCTAGGACCGCATTGGTTTTTTTGGCAGCTGCATATTGGCAGCTGCATATTTGATGAGGTTTCGAGCAAAGAAATTACAGAAGAAAAGGCCTTATGGGAGAAAGATATCTTTAAGAAATTCATGGCCACTTCAGTTTCAAGTTTTGTTAACCTCCATTCTGAAATTATAACCCCTGGAATTTCCAATATGACCAACTATGCAGGACTTTGCAGATGAGTCCCATCTGTTGTATTAATCCAATCCCAAAGAGATGTCTTGAGAGGCAATCTTGCCTCCAGATTGAGGAGGCTTGAATAGAGAAATAGCATGAAGACTGGATTGAAATGCTTTGTAGTGCAACATGTTATTTCTGATCTATGATATATTGGAATCCTAAATCAACAATGCACAACACAGGAACAAAGGGAATTTAGGGACTGGATTCCATAGATTTCATGGTCATGACTAACTTCTAAAGAAAAAGTTTATGTGGGGGAGGGGGCATAACCGAAAAAAGGAAGCAAGTAAATTTTTACAATTCAGAGAATTAAATGGTTCATATAACACACTAAATTGTAAACATGAAATAATAAAACATTGAACATTCAAACATTGTTGAATTTCCATAACATGCTATGCCCAAACAAATAAAACATATATTTAACATAATGATCTTGTTTTCACATACTATTTATATATTTGTATTATACTGATTATATTTTTATTTTTGTGATAAAAACATAATAAAAAGTTAACAGCAGTTAAAACACAAAATTACAATAAAAATATAATAGGTGCTATGGCTGCATATAATAAAATTGTTCCTGCAATACACTGAAGCAGAAATTAACTTATTTTAGCCTAATCTAGCATGTTTTACAAACCCAACGGCAATGACTTACTTGTTTCTTGGGATCATCTACTGGTCGGACTGATAGGTTTTCCAGTGGGATAATCCCTAGAGGCTCTTTGTCCTAGTAAACAGCAGAAATCATAAGTGAATTGTCCCAGTGTGCACATAATATCAGTGAAATTAATGTAAATCTTAAGTCTCCATTTCAACATGTCTGGTAGAAGACTTAATTCCTTTTTCTTGCATGGGATTCCATTTTAGTAAAAAAAAAAAAGAAAGAAAAAAAGAAAGAAAAAAAGAAAGAAAGAAAGAAAGAATTGTCATCTTACAAAAAGCTCTATAGCTGGAATGGGAAGCAGAATAAATGATTTTTTAAGAGTTTGGAATTAAGATTAAGACTAATCTTTATTGCCATTTTGTACTGTGGGCACACTAGCACACATTAAGAATGAAATTCTATTGCCTGCTCTCAAAAGGAAGTGTATATCTAGTCATACACATACATAACACACATATATACATGCTACACACACACACACACACACGTGTATGTGTGTTTGTGTGTGTGTGTGTGTGTGTGTGTGTGTGTGTGTACCAAGGAATGACAAACCAAGTCATACAACTTCTGCTTTAGAAAGGAATTAGGGGAAGAATTTATTCCAGAAAGACAAAGTAAATGAGAGTGTGATCGGCAGGTGATACACATTCCCCCATATAATTTTGAAGGGCTACAGAGCCTTCTGCAAATGCAAACAGATTGTTGTGGCCTGTTGGACACTGGCCCCTCCAGCAGCTGAATCAAAGGAGGAGGAGGCAAGGGAGTCAGGGTCATCATCAGGCAACTGAGAGCTCTGAGGGGGAAGAGGGAATGGAGCTGGCAGAAAGAGAGAGAGGGGAGGGTGGAGCCTGGGCCATCCGTCAGCCCTCAGATGCAGAGTCAACAGCCCCCAGGTCTGGAGGTGGCTGATGAGGAAGAGGAGGAACAGTTGGGTCCAGTGCCTGACACGCGGATGCACAGAAGGCAGAAAAGAGGAGAGCAAGGTAAATCTATGGGCCTTGGGACAGAGCGCCAACACTGCTAGCGAAGCCCCACCCTAGCTCTGGGGATAAAAGGCAAGGGGTGGAGATGAATAGATGTGGCAGACAACTATTCATCTTCCAGCTGGATGGACTTGTTCGCCTGCGGTGAGAGAGAAACTTTTTGCCGGGGCTGCTGGTGCTCCTATAAAGGATTTAACTCAAAGATTCCTCAAGATAAAGGAATCTTTGAGTTAAATTCAGAGGGTGTGTCGTGTTTGGGGAGCTGGGTCAGAACACAGATATCCATTCACCTCACCATAAACTGAAACTATCATCTCAGTGTCATGAAGGATTCAGCATCCTTTCATCAATTTTTTCTCATGTTGATTGCTTACCTCTACAACCAGAAGTTGTGAACCAAGCATAACCAAACATGAGGTGTGGTACAGCGGTGCTATTCAGCAGGTTCTGACAGGTTCTGGAGAACTGGTAGCGGAAATTTTGAGTAGTTTGGAGAACCAGCAAATACTATCTCTTGCTGGCCCCAGGAGTGGAGAGGGAATGGGAATTTTGTAGTATCCTTCCCCTGGAGTGGGGTGGGAATGGAGAGTTTGCAGTATCCTTTCCCTGCCATGCCCACCAAGCCACGCCCACCAAACCACGCCACGCCCACAGAACTGGTAGGTAGTAAAAAAAATTGAATTCCACCACTGGTGTGGTAATGTGAAAGACCATAAAGCTGGAAGACTTCTGCTGGGATATATCAGCAGGATAAAGTCAGGCTTTCCTCCTTACTCTTCCTGAATACAGCTATGGCTCAACAGAGCAGTCAATGTGGAACTTGGACAATCTTTTGATTCACCTAAGCTATAGTTTCTAGCCAAAGAATCTTATACATCGAAGATCATCCCTGAGGATGCTCTTACCGTGGTGTATTCAAAATAGTAGAGGCAATTATCTGTCAGAATGAACCAGCGGCGTTTCCAGGTCTTCACTCTGCCTCCTGGAACAAAAAGAGAATGAAATGAGCTAATTAGGCGTTTTTTTTAGATATATAGTGGTAAAGCTTCTTATCACACGTCCATAAAAATGTTCTATCTCAATATGAATTAACGGACAAACAATGATGATCACAGGGCTCAGCTGGGATCATCAGATGCTTTTAAAAGCATTTTTTCTACAACCTCTTCAGCCAAAGAAGTCGTAGGAAAAAAAATGCCTTTAAAAGCCTCTGAGTTGCCTGATCGTTAGAGACTTTTAAAAGCATTTTTTTCTGCAATCTCTTAAGGTTGTAGAAAAAATGCTTTTAAAAGTAAAAAAAAAAAAAAGTTGGCCACGCCCAACCAGTCACATTACCTCCCCCCCCCACCAAGCCACAGCCACAGAACCAGTAGTAAAATATTTTACATTTCACCACTGAATACATGCCACAACTATGTGCTCCTTTGAGCTCCCCAAACAAGGCTGCAGAGCCATATTTTAACCCTGTTTCAGAAGGCCAGTGTCAGGGTTCTAAGTAACACTCCCAACGAAAGAAAACTCCTAGGCTTGAGTTTCCTCAAAGTCACATTTTATTAGAGATGTCATATTGGCACATCTGGGGAAACCCGAATCTGAAAACTTCCAGGGTTTCCCCACCCAAAGGAAAGTTCAAGTCCCTGCCCAGAACCCATAAATCCATCACATGGTCAATTCAAAGCACCGTCCCAACTGAAGATGCCTCCCAGGCCCAGTTGTAGTTCTAGTTCTTGGTGCAGGGCAAGATGTCCTTGAACCTCTGAGAAAAGAATGTTATTATGGCTATATATCACTCATGCTCCATACAATCTCCATACAGTAGTAAATGTGGCAGGTCTGAAGGCCCAATACAAAAGATGGCTTCCAGGCCTGATAGCCAGGAGAGTGGGAGCCTCCGTCACCTCCGGTGTGGGAGGATTTTCCATAGGACAGGGAGCAATGGCAGAGAAAGTTCTCTTCTTAGAGCCCACCAGTAGGAATTCTTTAAGTGATGGAATCTGCAACCTATGTAAGAGCCGAGGTGGCGCAGTGGTTAGAGTGCTGTACTGCAGCTACTTCAGCTGACTGCTAGTTCAGCAGATCAGCAGATCAAACCTCACCAGCTCAAGGTTGACTCAGCCTTCCATCCTTCCAAGGTGGGTAAAATGAGGACCCAGATTGTTAGGGGCATATGCTATTTAGTATACTGTCGATTGTTGTAAGCCACCCAGAGTCCTCGGAGAGTGGGCGGCATAGAAATATGATTAATAATAATAATAAATAAATAATGGGATAAAGCCAGTTCCTTAGATAGTCTGGCCCCATGTTGTATAGTGCTTTACAGGTCATAATCAACACTTTGAATTGGACCTAGAAGCAACTGGCACCCAATGTAGTTTGCGGAGCATTGGGTGTTACATGTACTCTTCCAGGGCCATCCAGTATAGCTTTTGCAGCCACATTTTGTACCAGCTGAAGCTTCTGACACTTTTCAAGGGTGGCCCCATATAGAGTCGATGGAAATAGGAGATGACCAGGACATGAGGGACCAAACGGAGAGCCTTCCTATCCAGGAAAGGAAGTTTGCCTACTCCTGATTAAAAGAGATGAAATTAAATTCTACCCTATAATAGCCTACATTTCATGGCACAACGTATAAAACTTGTCTGTAGGTCCATCATCTAAACCTGAAGCTCTTGTTGCTGTAAAGATAATTTTTTCAGTTTATTTATGCTAGTTTTTTTTTTTTAACCAGGGTGTTGATTTAGGGCAGGAACAGAGGAAAAATATCCATCTCAAGGGCCAAATATTATTTGACATAGGTAGTTCTCAACTTATAACCACAATTGAGCCCAAAATTTATATTGCTAAGTGAGAAATTTGTTAAATGAGGCTTGCTCCATTTCACAACTTTTCTTGGCACATTTGTTAAGTGAATCACTGCAGTTGTTAAATTAGTAACATGGTTATTAAATCAATCTAGTTTCCCTGTTGAATTTGCTCGTCAGAAGGTTGCAAAAGGTGATCACATGACCCTGGGACTCTGCAACTGTCATAAATGTGAGTCAGCTGTCAAGCATCCGAATATAAATCATGTGACCAAGGGAATGCTGCTGTGGTCATAAGTATGAAAAATGGTCATAAGTCACTTTTTTTGAGCTGTAACTTCAAACTATCAGTAAGAGAACTGTTGTAAATCAAAGACTACCTGTACTACCTCCAGGGAGATGATTCACATGATAAAATGGCACCAAAGCAGGGGTGAAATGCTCCCGGTTTGGACCGGATCGCTCGATCCGGTAGCGATGGAGATGGGTGGTTTGGAGAACCGGTAGGAAAAATCCCTGCCTATCCCCCATGCCCAGCTGAGTCGCACAGTCATCAGATGCTTTTTTTATTATTATTTTTAAAAGCATTTTTTCTACAACCTCTTCGGCTGAAAAAATGCTTTTAAAAGTAAAAAAAAAAGCCTCTGATGAACGCGCGGCTCAGCTGGGCATGAGGGATGGGCAGGGATTTTTTTAAAAGAAAACCCTTTTTTTCTTTTAAATGCCTCTAACGATCCAAACTGAGTTGCTTGATTGGCAGAGGCATTTAAAAGAAAAAAAGTTTCTGCCGATCAGGCAACTCAGCTTGGATCGCCAGAGCCTTTTGAAAGCATTTTTTTACAGCCTCTTCGCCGAAGAGGTTGTAGAAAAAATGGTTTTAAAAGTTTTTAAAAAATTGGCCACGCCCACCCAGTCACATTACACCCCCCACCAAGCCACACCCACAGAACCAGTAGTAACAAATTTTAGATTTCACCCCTGCACCAAAGGCCCTCCAAGCCTATCTCCCAAATCCCCTTTTTTTCTCCCCTAGATGTCATCCAGTTCCCACAGTGATATTGAAGATGACACTGTGTTAGAGAACCAGCACTTGAAAAGTTTCACAAGTTGAACATTCAAAATTGCTTTCTTGAGATACAGCAGGTAGTTATTGGCCTGCAATCAATCCTTTAGCGATCACTTGAAATTACAATGGAAATGAAAAAATGGCCAGTCTTCTCACTTAGAACCATTGCAGAATCCCCATGGTCATGTGATCAAAATTTGGGCATTAATAACAATTGCAGTATCCCATGCAGGATCCCAGGGTCATGTGATCATCATTATAATCATCATTTACAGACAGCTTTCGACAAACATAATCAATGGGGAAGCTGGATTCATTTAACAACTGAAGTGATTTGTTTAATCATGGCAAAAAAAAGGTCATGAAATAAATCAGTTCTTGGCAAACAGTTTGTTTAGCAACAGAAACTCTGACTTATGGTAGTAAGTCTAGGACAGGGGTGTCAAACTCACGGCATCACAGCATCATCATGTGACATATTGGGACTTTTTTCCCCTTCGCTAAACTGGGCATGGGCGTGGCCAGCGCATGATGCATCCGGCCTGCAGGCCGCAATTTTGACCGCGCTGGTCTAGGACTACCTGTACATTTATTTCCCTTTTAAAAAGCTATGGAATGGCAAAGGTTTCAGAGTATCACTTGGCTTCTCAGTGAAAGAAGAAGGGAGAGATGATGTTTAAGTAAAATTGGGACTTTGCCCCAGGAAGCTTATGGATCTGATTCAATTGGATCAAATACTTTATCCTTTCTTTACGGCTTTTGATTTATACTTTTAAAGAGGACAGAGGAGGACTTCAAAGAGCAGCCAGGAAGACGAGTGTACTGTTAATCAGAAATAAGCCTCACCGGCTTAATCCTAATAAGCAGGTTGATGAATTAGTGAAACAAAGTATATGGATGAGAAAGGAAAGAAAAGAGCATTTTGTTAAATCATCTCTCTTTGAATAGTGAGCTGCTGTACAAATTATTGGTTAAATTATTGGTTCTTGACAATTCCGGTTCAAATCTCCTGTTCATAAATTCTGTTTATTATGCATGCCTGGAACGCCTGTCAACAGAGCCACATAGCTTTCAATTTATCCTTTGAAAAAGTGTCCCCAGCAACTGGCTCTCCAGGTGGCTTTCCTCCAGCCCATTAAATGATGCCAGTCAAGTTACCCAGGCCAAGTGAGGAGCAGAAAAATCAGCCACTCTGTTATGGCCTTGTGCCATTTGCAGGAGTCTCTAGAGAAATATATACCAGAGCCAAACACCAGGGGTCATTCTCGCCCTATAGCTGAAAGCTGGCTAGTTGATTTCTGCTGCTGCAGTCCTCTGCTACCATATGAACACAACCCTTTTCCTTGCAAAAAGATTTAAATTTGAGTAGAAGTCAGGAACAAGGGTTGTTTTCTTTTCTTCTTATTAGCAAATTACAAGCGGGTTACCTAGCTTGAGGAGCCAGCCTTCCCGACTAGGGTTGAAGAAAGTGTGGGTGAGATCATTTCCGTCGTCCTCTGGGATGGAAAAGGGTTCGTTTTTGATACTCTCAAATAAATTCTGCCAGGGAAAAGAAGAAGAGAAAGCAAGGGAAAATTGTGATGAGCTTTAATATTTGGTGTACTAGGTCAATGTATTTATTTATCTGGTGCAGTAATAGGCCTCCTGATTTGAATAGGCCTCAGGTAGAGCGTCTCCCTTCCCAGGCCACCTGTTCCTTTTGATTGGTCTGAATCTTGACTGGATCTGGAACCAGTCCTTTCAATGGACAGTCCTTTCTGTTTATTAACTGGCAATTTGCTCTTTCTTAAGATTAACCATATAGACCAGTGATGGCAAACCATTTTGGCACCAAGTGCCAAAACTGGAACGTGTGTGCATGTGCACACCCCGGAATGCCGGAAACCCAAAGATCAGCTGGCTGGGTGCATGTGCGCATCGGCCAGCTGGTCTTCGCATTTCCCACATGCGCATGTGCGCCAGCCAGCTGGTCTTCGTGTATGCTGGAGTACTGGAAACCTGAAGACCAGCTGGCTGGTGCACGAATGCCTGTTTTTTGGCCATTTTTAGACAGTTTTTCGACCTGAAAAACAGCCTGTTATTGGCTGTTATTTTCCAGCGCTCTAGCACCCACGAAGACCAGCTGGCTGGCACGCACATGCACCCCAGAAACCAGAAGACCAGCTGGCAACGGCGCACGTGCCCACAGAGAGGGCTCTGTGTGTTACCTCTGAAATGCATGCCATAGGTTCGCCATCACAGATATCGACCAAACCAACCTGAGTCTCTAAACATATGTAATATAGTTGTGTTGTTAGGAGTACACATACAGTTTTGACTGAATCACCGGACATCTAGTGTTACCACTGATACAGTGGAGTCTAAACAAACTTCTTCATCCATCAAAATGAGTTAGAGATATGTTCTGCAATTTTCTTTTTTAAAAAAAATGAAGGAAATTAGCTAAACCACTTCATTCTATCGGTTCTCTCTTTACGTATGTGTGTGTGTGTATCACTTCCTGTAATGAAACTATGTTTTCCTGCCATTCCTCTCAATCTAATTTGAAACCACAATCATAAAGCATATGCTGTGAATCACACATAAGCCCCACCAACTTAGTCCTAATAAGTAAGTTGAAACAAATGAATGAAAAGTGAAAGAAAAGAGCATTTCATCACTACAGAAATTAATTCACTCTATGCTCGAGAGTCAGTTTGGTGGGGTGGTTAAGGTATCAGGCTACAAATCAGGAGATTGTGAGTTCTAGTCCTGTCTAAGACACAAAGTCAGTTTGGTGATTTTGGGCCAGTCACTCATAGCCATAGGAAGCATGTAATGGCACCCAATTCTGAAATCTTGCCAAGAAAACTGCAAGAATTTGTCCAGACAGTTTTCAGGAAAAATTTTTTTAAAATGAAGATAAGCACACATATATATGCTCAGGAAGTGTATTTCCATTTTACGAACCATAAATTCTGCGTATGTGCATATAACTTATTGCTAGGTTTCCGGAGTTTTTAAAAGTGATTTCTCATCCAATGAAGTAATAACATTGGGCTACTGGGATATGATGTCATATATTATGTAATGTTCCTGCAACTTCCTGAAATCGCTCACTCAGAAAGCTCCGCTTTTACTCACAAAGTAATTTCGGATTCCTACGCAAAGTTGCATAGGAGTGTTTCAAGTTAATTTTTGAAAGCCAATACTGAATTTGTACAGATTTGCAAACTTTTACAGAAAAAACTTGTAGCTCTATAGTACAAATCAAACATGCTATGAAACCCTATTTAAGAGCCTGAGTACTGGAAGAAATAAAATGAAAAGGACTGTATAATTCCAACACTCGCTCACATTCAATAGAAAAGCGAAAGGTCATATATAGATGCAAATGGTCATGTTCATTTATGGCTATCAAGTATGATTCTGTTTGTTTTTCATATAGTTGATCACGGTGGCACGGTGGTTAGAGTGCAGTACTGCAGGCTACTTCTGCTGACTGCTGGCTGACTGCAATTTGGCAGTTCAAATCTCACCAGCCTCAAGATTGACTCAGCCTTCCATCCTTCCGAGGTGGGTAAAATGAGGACCCAGATTGCTGGGGGCAATATGCTGACGCTGTAAACCGCTTAGAGAAGGCTGTAAAGCGCTATAAAGCAGTATATAAGTCTAAGTGCTATTGCTACTAACTTAACAAGTGCAACAGCAACTTGTTAAGTGATTAACAGCAACTTGTTAAGTGATTCACTTAACAACTGTGGCATGAAAGATGCCACATGAAATGGTGCCACATGAAATGGGGCAAAATTTACTGTCTCACTTAGCAACAAAAATTTGGGGCTCAATTGTGGTTGTAAGTTGAAGACTACCTGTAATACTACTGCAGAAGTATGTATTATAATGGGTAATATGTACATTTACAATGTATGGTTGCCTACATTGTATATAGTTGAATATACCATACATATCAGAATATCTATTATATATACATCATTCTGTGCTATCAATGCACCACAAAATAATTTGAATATCCCTATCTAGTTTAGGGATCATAGAATAGATACAAATATTACCGCAAGCTACAAATCCTAGTGATTATATGGACACATCCAATGTCATCTTCTCAGCAACAATTCAGAAGTGGTTTGACATTGAGTTTTTTTAAAATTCCTTATCTAGCCTATGCCCTTGTACTTTCTTAATGTTCCATCCAAATCTGATAAAGTTTTTTTAAAAAAACTAAGATCATCTGGATGGAATTCTTTACTTGAATATGTGATGATTTTCTTTTGTGTCTCATCTCACGTACTCCCTTCGTTTGTTAGGATTTAATGTAATTAAAAGTTGCCAACCTGGTCTACAAACTGTGACAATCAACCTAGCTCTTTGGCGTACTTGGCAATAAATTAATGCATCTTCTTTAGACTTATGACAGTGTATGTCTAATATGCTCACAGTAATTTGTTTTTCCTTAGCAAACAATGCTATTTGTAGATACAATTAAGCAAATTCTCCTATCACTCCATGAGTATGCTGGGGATAACTGCATTTCTGAAGTGTACACAACCACTAAAACCACCAGAAATCTTTTAGCAAAGGTGTGTTCATATCAGTAAAAGAGATGACATTTTTAGTTTATTTTTTACTTTACCTTCAGAAGCACTTCTTGAAGATCTGCTCCATTATTGATGCCTCTGTTCATGGACATGAACCGCTCAAATGGAGGCTTATCTTTGACATTTGGATTGTGGAGGCTGGTATTCAACATGATGACTGAGAATGAAAGGATGTAGCAGGCATCTGACAAAGAAAAATATAGAGTTAATAGCTGACTAGTGGGTTTCTGAAAGATATAGCTTAAGTAAAATTTTATATATATAAGCTTAAAACAGCCCAGAATGTTCTGGAGTTGGCAGCCATAGTAAATGTAAATAAGTAAAACAGTAACAGTACGTTCTAACCCTTTTCAAAGATGTTGTGCTATCTTAGGTATTGGGGAAAAAAAATACCAACAGATGAAGAGTTAATTAAAAAAATCTTGGAATGTGCCGAGATGGACAGATTAATAAAAGAACTTAAAGAAAAGGAGGACACAGAATATTACAAGATTTGGCATAAATGGTACAAGTGGTTGGAGGAAAGGAAAAATGAGAAAGAAAAATCCCTAAACCCACTAGTCAACTATTAACTCTACATTTTTCTTTTTATTTATTTATTTATTATTTATTATAACATAAAACAACAATACAAAACATACAACATATATATGAATACTCTTTTTACAGCGATTTCGTGATGATCTTTCTTTGTTATTCACAATTTCCCCTTATTTCTCTTTATATTATTCCAATTTATTACTTGTCCCCTTCATTTTATTTACAATATATTTCTTGTCATTCATAACAAATTCTTAATTCTAATGCTTAACTAATGCTTTAGTTTTTAACATTTCTATCTTTACCTAAATAAGTAAAACAGTAACAGTAGGTTCTAACCCTTTTCAAAGATATTATGCTATCTCAGGTATTCTCTGTCCAGCTTGGCACCTATTAATTTTTGCCTTTAGTTCCTTAATGGCTTTTATAATTTTCAGGAAGTCCTTTTTATTGTAGGGGTGCAGAGCATACTCTTCCATGTTAATACTTATCAGGATGTGATCAGTGTTATCCTCATCTTGTTTGTTGCTTTTAATTACTCCCCTAACAATGAATTGAAAGTAAGGTAATGGAATCCCTCCGGGTTTTGCTCTGCTGATCATAGCAGACTTTAGGAGTGGTGCTCATCTCCATTTCGTTAAGCCATTGAGCCAGCACTGTCCAAAGACATTTCTGTGGATCATGTGGCCAGCATGACATCACACCACAGCATGAAGTGTACAGCAAAACATGGAAAACTATTACCTTCCCATAGAAGTGGTACCTATTTATCTACTCACATTTACATGCTTTTGAACTGCTACCATGTTTCCCTGAAAATAAGATCTATTCAGAAAATAAGCGCTATGAATGTTTTCTGCGCATGCACCCAATATGAGCCCTATCTCCAAAATGAGCCCTACTTAAGCACCTGTGTAGCCGGCTGTCTGTCCATTCCATCTGGTTACTCACGGTGCTGCTGACACAAGGTGACGTGAAGCAGGGGGTGGAGCTACCCCACATACACACCAGCTTACCTCAGGGCCCCCACAGCCAGGCCATCCACAGCCCAACAACTGCCTCACAGCAGCAACACCAGCAGCCATATGCAGCAAGGACCCATGTGGCTGATGGCCCACTTCTTCCGGCACCAGCACAGCACCAGAACAGGAGGTTGAGTGATGCTCCAATGCTGCAGCCATGAGGTGAGGTGCTGTTCCACACACACACACACACACACACACACACACACCTGGCTTACCTCAAGGCACCCACAGCCAGGCCATCCACACCCTGACAACTGCCTCGCCTTGCAGCCATAGCCCCAACACATCACTCAGCCTCCTGCTCCAATGCTACACCAGTGCCAGAAGAAGAAGTGGACCGGTGCCATGAGGCAAGGCAGTTGTCAGGGCATGGTTGGCCTGGCTGCGGGGGCCCTGAGGTAAGTCGTGCAGGGTGCATGGGGCAGCTCCACCCACTCACCTTGTGGCGGCGGCAGCACTCAAAATAAGACATCCCCAAAATTAAGCCCTAGTGCTTATTTCAGAGCTCAAAAGAAAATAAAACTGGGTCTTATATTTGGGGAAACACAGTAGGTTGCAGAAGCTGAGGCAAATGATGGGAGCTCAGTCTATCCTACAGTAGTAGGACTTAAACCACTGGAGTATTGACCTTCTCCAGCATCTTTTAATCCACTGAGCCACTCGATGAGTTGAAAGGCAGTGCAGAAAATATACATTAACTGAAGCAGCTAGATCTTGGGCTTGAAAGTTAGTAGATAATACAGAAATAGTATAGACACATTGATTTGAAGCACAGATTGAAATCAGACAGGCATCTCTATCCACCCTATTAGGACTAGTGTTTTAGTATCCTAAATAAATGTCTCCATCCATCCATTCACCTGTTGATTGAAAAATGCCTGGGTTACACTGACAATACCAATTGGCAAAAGCTTCCATCATACGGTCAATCTTCTGGGCTTCTCCAGGCAAACGGAAGCTCCACAAAAACTGCCTGTAAAGAAAACCATATATTCAGAATCTTCTGTTAGAAAATATCATAGAAAATAGAAATTTTACCCTTATGATGTTCCAGACATTACTGAAAGCATGGTTAGTCTCCTAAGCCTTGGTAAAGGTCAGTTGTTGGAACCCAGTTTTGTTTTTCTGGTGAGGACATTTTCTCTTTTATATGCACTTCTTTTTTTTGTCTTTTATTTTATATGTCTCTGTTACATATAAACTGCTCAGAGTCACTGAGGAGTTAGGCGTCTTAAAATTCTAATTAATAATTAAATTAACAATTCTACTATTTCTGGTAATGATTTTCATCTGATGATTTATTAATTGCATAGATATTTTGAGTTGGTTGAAAGGAAGAGTACAATCCTTTCTTTTTGCAACAAACTGAAGTGCGAGTTAGAATTGCGACTTCACACATGTGACCTAGGATTTTCTTCATACAAAGCAGCTGTGTTCATCTAAGACAGTGTTTCTCAACCTTGGAAGCTTGAAGATGGGTGGACTTCAACTCCCAGAATCCCAGAAGCAGCACTGGCTGGGGGATTCTGGGAGTTGAAGTCCACCCATCTTCAAGCTACCAAGGTTGAGAAACACTGATCTAAGATGTATAACCAGTTCAGTTATGAATCTAGAAGTTACATTTCCACAACAGACTAAAAACTGGGTTAGGTTTCATGGCTTAGTTACTTATTTTGTGTACTTGAGCCATTTGGATAGCTTCTGGTTCAAGTTATGATACAAGCTCAGTAACCATCTTGTGCGAACCCAGCCAAGTGCTAAACTATTGGATGGATTTCTCTTCCATGCCACAAATTTAGAATCATTTTTCACAATGGCAGAGTCTTGAATCCTTACTGGTTTTGCATAGCAAGGCTGGAATTTATCTACATATATATGCATAGAAGTGGAACAAAAACCACTTAAGTGCATGAGAGAATGTCTCCATTTCATTCACATTGGCAGCATCTCAGTTGGTTCCCCTCTAGAGAAGAAAAATGAGCATCAAGCTCAAAAGAGAGCCATAGAATAACAGAGTTAGAAGGGATCTTGAAGGTCTTCTAGTCCAACCCTCTGCTCAAGCAGGAGACCCTGTACTATTCCAAACAAGGGTTTGTCCAGACCCTTCTTAAAAGCCTCCAGTGATGGAGCACCCACAACTTCTGAAAACAAGCTGTTCAACTTGTTAATTGTTCTCACTGTTGGAAAATTTCTCCTTAGTTCTAGGCTGCTTTTCTTCTTGATTAGTTTAGTATCTAGCACCTAGCCTCAATCTTTAAGTTATTTTGCATGTTTTGGAACTTACCGTAGTGCTTGAACAAGATTGAGATTGGCAAACTGGTGACATTCTACAAAAGCCTGGAGAACCTGGAGATTCAGTGGCTCCCTGGCAGGAGAACAGGAGCAAGATGAGAGACATGGTTTTTTTCCCCCACCCCCCAAGCATATTTTCTTCTGTGGCCTGAAGGCCAGAAGTGAAACATAGATGTGTTTATTCACTGACAATGCACTTACCTTTGTCCCAGGTAATCTCCTATGGCTGTTTTATTGAGTCCTTCTCCCTGGTAAAGAAATTTAGCAACTTCATGTGCATCTAAGGAGAGTATCTTGTGCTCAACCAGATATTGAATACCCTGTTTGGGAAAACAGAGGAGTCCTATGAGTTAACTGTGAATGGACTGTTGGTTTCAAGAAATAAACAAGAACATGTAAAATAAGGGACTATAACAATGCGTGATAGTTATTGGTATATGAACAACTTAGCTTAACTGGTTTTAGTTAAATAGTACCAGTTCCAGTTCTGATCACCACAATACAAAAAAGATGTTGAGGCTCTAGTCTAGAAACAGTGCAGAGAACAGCAACAAAGATAAGTGCCTATCAAAGAGAAGGATTAGGAGGGTCATGATAGCTATCTTCCAGTACTGAGTGGCTGTCACAAAAAAGAGCGGTTAGGGTTCTAGAAGTTGAGGATGCTCCATCACTGAAAGTTTTCAAAAAGAGATTGGACAACCACTTGCCTGGACCGATAGAAGATCTCCTAATCGAGCAGGAGGTTGGACTAGAAGACCTCCAAGGTCCAAACCTGTTATTCTATGTTCTTTGTTCTATGACTTGAACTTATTTTAAGCCATGAATTATCCATTATCTCAAGACTCAGGAACAAGAGATAATAGGTTAATAATTTCTTCTCTGTGTATTTTAAGATTTCCAACAGTTTTCTTTCTCAAAATTCAGCTACAACAGTTGGGCCATATGTTCCTAGTAAGCAAAGTATAGCTGGATTCTGGAGCTCTGCTTTAGGCCCTGTGATTGTTGGAAATCAGAACTGAGATTTCTTAAGAGATTTCTCTGTAATGACATCATAACCATAGTATTCTCTTTCATGCATAAGTAACTTCCTTAATTAATTGCATCAATTAAGTGAAGATATTTTGTTCCACCAGTTCCTTATTGTATTTTTAAACGTGTTCAACTGTCTTCAACTTGCAGCTGTGTTTACAGTAGCACTCTTCAATGTGAAGGTAAGTGGGAAATGGTTCTCAGTGTCGATGTTTTAGTGTTTACATACACATTCATATTTGAAGAGGGGTTGTAAATAGGGCTGGATATATTTTCTAGTTGAACTAGTTTTGCATGGGTAGATTCTTTAATAATAACCTACAAATTGATCAGAAATAATAACACAACTAATAAAGTGATCTTAAAACACAATGGATATCAATCATCCTATCAAATTAAAACTGCAGAAAAAAACAATTACTACCAACCTGCCTTCCATTGAGGACCTGTATACTGCATGAGTCAAAAAGAGGGCTGTGAAAATATTTACAGGCTCCTCGCATCCTGGACATAAATTGTTTCAACTCCTACCCTCAAAACAAAGCTATAGAGCACTGTACACCAAGACAACTAGACATAAGAACAATTTTTTCCTGAATGCCATCACTCTGCTAAACAAATAATTCTCTCAACACTGTCAAACTATTCACATTAGGCTGCATTACTATTGCTATTGGTCTTCTCATCGTTCCTGTCGCCTATCTCCTCCCACTTGTGACTGCATGACTGTAACTTTGTTGCTTGCATCCTTGCGATTTATATTGATATTGATTGTTTCCTGATTGCTTATTTGTATCCTATGACTATCATTAAGTGTTGTACCTTATGATTCTTGACGAATGTATCTTGTCTTTTTATGTACACTGAGAGCATATGCAACAAATACAAATTCCTTGTGTGTCCAATTACACTTGGCCAATAAAGAATTCTATACTATTCTATTCAAATTGTCCTTCGTGTTTTTTCTTAAAGGCCTTGTTCATATTCAGCACACCTTTACCCCATTGTAGTAATCTAGGTAGCTGCTTTTCTATTAAGATTCTAACTACCATTTAATGATTGAATGGTCACTTTTGACTGTAGTGTTGTTAGTAAGAGGAAGTAATTACCCTGAAAGTATCAGAAAGAAATAGTTCAGTGTGAAGTGCAATTCACAATGGGTTACAGTTAGTGAAATGCACAGAGATAATTACATCTAGAAAAGAAAGATAAGGATAAAGACAACCTCAGTTCCATCTTTGTGTAGGCAAGCCTGGTTGTGACAAATAGAAAGAAATATGGTGAAACCAAAACATGGGCATGTATAAAAGCTCCAAGATGAAATTAGCTGCGGTTAACATAACTATTCATTAGTAATTTTGATTTTCCATTTCAAGTGTAAGCTATCAATTCCAAAGAAGGGAAAGACGACTGGAGAAAATACCAATGCACTCTTCATTCATTTGTTTGTTTTAAGGAGGCAGATGTTGAAAAGGATGGACCCGGACCACAAAAGAGCAGAATATGTTGTGTATATGTAGCATTTTTCATCAGAAAGAGGATCTGGGTTGCTTTCTGATCATTCGTTAGAAAGAGGATCTAGATTTCTCACAGCTGGACCTGCCTTTCATTATATGGCTTATTTCATTTCTTGTTATTTCATAGTGGTCTCATTACTTGGCTTTCAAAACTTTCATTCAAGTTCTCTCATCTTGTCCATTCTGTTTTTCATGTAGTATATTGTGCATAAATGTCTATGGTTGTGGTGAAATCCAATTTTTTTTATTACCAGTTCTGTGGGTGTGGCTTGATGGGCATGGTGTGGCTTGGTGGGCGTGGCTTGGTAGGCGTGGCAGGGGAAGGATATTGCAAAATCTCCATTCCCTCTCCACTCTTGGGGGAAGGATATTGCAAAATCTCCATTCCCACTCTGGGGCCAGCCAGAGGTGGTATTTGCTGGTTCTCCAAACTTCTCAAAATTTCTGCTACCAGTTCTCCAAACTGCTCAAAATTTCTGCTACTGGTTCTCGAGAACCTGCTGGATTTCAGCCCTGGTCTATGGAAATTCTCAGTCATTCAGGTCATGGTGTTTTTTTTCAAGAGGCAACTGGACTTTCTGGTTTTTCTTTGAAGACATTTCACTTCTCATCCAATATACATCCAATCTATGTATATTGTACATAGTTATAAAAAATTGGCTTAGATAATAATGGGTATATGGTTTATTTTTTTAAAAGAAAGCAACTAAGAGCCTTTCTCCAAGGCTGAGTTAAAGTGCTATCCATCAATCTTTGAGCCAAAAAGTCAAAAACTTTATTGGTGTTAAAGTTGCTGCATCCATCAGTTCTCTATTCTTCTATTGGCACAATGCTACCAAATGGTGTCATCCTTATTCATTACCCATGGGGTATATTAAGAAAGGACTTTGGAGAATTTCTTCCAAAGGAAGAAATTTTCCTTCCTCTTTTTTTTTTCTTCTGACCAATTTTAATCGATTTGAACATAAATACATTAAAATAAAAAAAAGAAAAAAAAGAAAAAAAGAAAACCCGGTCCGGTCAGAGGGCAGACAATTTTTGTAGAAAGTGGATTCTTACGCAGCAAGTATTGCTTTACTATTGTCATTAGGCCAGCCAGTAATACAATGTGATGAACTGGTCCCAGTAAACAAATTACACCTTTTTTGGGGGGTCTTGAAGCCATCTTCAAAGAATGAGAGCCGGGGCTGCTGATCAATCCAAGAAGAAGATATTGTTGAACTGGATTGCGCAGAGTTTCTTTACTTCTTCTCTGCATTTCCTTCTGTTTCTTCTGCCTCAAAACTTACAACCTTTGTTGTAATTTTCCTTCCTCTTATCATCATCTGACTGATAACAGCTATCAATTACACTCTTTGTTGGGGGATAGGGATTGGGAGGAGTTGAATTTTTACCAATGGCTGGTCTTGCAGATTTAGTCATCTTTAGTCAAAATTCACTCTGACTTTGAGCAAATATTTCGCATACCTGAGTTCAATAGGAGCCAAACTATTATCTGACAATGGGGATTATTTTGATATGGGTTTAATGCACTAAATCCACTCTCAAATGGAACAAAAGCTTTAGTGCTTTTCTCGAAGACCATTAAACCCATATTCAAAAGCAGGGCAAACAATAGATAACTCGGTGGGGGTTATGTCCTGAAATGGCAGAGAGAAAGAGAACTACTTTCTCTCTCCCTCTTAACCATCCAGCCCAAGTACCAACACCTTTGTTTCAGCTGCTATTTGAGCTGGTTCCTAAGATGCACATTGGCTTTGAGACATGGTGGGCATAAAAGTAATTCCTTCCTTCCTTCCTTCCTTCCTTTCCTTCCGATGTAGTTCGTCAGCAGCCTGCGGAACTGGCAGCAGAATTGGACAGCGATGAGGCTGAGGAAGAACAGAGGCCAGTCCTGGAGGCTGGGGAAGGCCCGGATGAGGGCTGTGCGTCAGAGGCAGAGATGGGGCCAGGGTCATCGGGGAGTGATGTGCGGATTTTGGAGCCTCCAGAGGCTGACAGTAGAGAGGCAGAGGAACAGGAGGAGCCTGTTCCTAGTGCACGTATGAGAAGAGCTGCCAGAAGCCAGGAGCAGCTAAAGCAGAGAGGACGACTCAGAAATAGGGCCAAGAGATGATTGGCCCCTCCCATAAGACTTAAAAGACCAGCAATGGCTCTTGGCCTCTTTGCCAGAAAACAACTGTTGAGAGAATTGCTTCTTGTTTGGCTGTAGTTATTTCTTCTGTTCCTGAACTGTTGCCAAGAAAAGCCTTTGGCAGTTTGCCTAATTACCCCAAGGTCAGAGATAACTAAAGACTGGTGTTTTGAGGACTTTGCTTTCATTTAATTTAGAATACGCTGAAAATGAGTTAATTCTCAGCTGTTTTAATAAAATCTGTTTGTTTTTTGGAACTGTTTTGCATTTAATATCTGCTACATGGCCTGGGTCACAACACCTTCCTTCCTTCCTTCCTTCCTTCCTTCCTTCCTTCCTTCCTTCCTTCTGTCCATCTGTCCATCCGTCAATCAATCAACTGTTTGAAACATGAAAGCTGAGATTGTCAAGGACCTCAATCTTAAATTAAATCTGAAAGACTTGTTCCTACCTTAACAGGATCCATATTGAATTTCTTCCGTCCAACGCTCAAGTTCTTATCCCTTTGAATAAGTTTGCTGCAAATATAAAGATAGGATCAGAGCACAGGGAAAAACAAAGGAAAGCCACTTTCTCTTTTTTCTAGCTGTTTTTTTGCTAAGTACCAAAAATATACACCAAACTTCCCTCATTGGATGCGTTCAAGTTCAGTTTATACAACTGATTTACTTAATTTTAGGCACATTAAATTTCAGTTTTATATTAGACAAAATATAGGTACAAATTAAATATTACTAATTTATGAAATAAAGGGAACAGTATGAAGCAGGGCAGATCTCCCCTGGTGTCTCTCTGTGCCCATTTTATGGAGCTTTTCATGCAAAAGGTTAATTAATTATAAGTAATATTATAAGCAATAGAACCAGAGTCAGTTTGGTCTAGTGCTTAAGGCCTCAGGGTAGAAAGCCAGAGACTGTGAGTTCTAGTCCCATCTTAGCCATGAAAGCCAGCTGGGTGATCTTGGGCAGTTACTCTCTCTCAGCCCAACTCACCTCACAGGATTGTTGTTTGTAAGGAAAATAGAAGGAAGAAGGTATGTTGGATATGTTTGCCACTTTGAGTTATTTATAAAAAATAATAAAGCTGGTATATAAATAAATATTTCTATTCTATTACATACTACTACTTCTATAGTATAGTATAAATAAGACATATACTACTCTTGGTCTCTGTAATCTTATCTTTCAAATCAAAGTTTCTATTACATATATTGTTTAGAAGATCACTTTAAGCACTTGTTTGGCTAAGTATTTTTGCAATTTTGGCTTAGTAATGTTTTCAAGGAAACTAGGAAATGCTGTATGATTGATTTGTCAAGTTGATGGCATATAATTGTTCATAAAGATACGCCTATCCTAACCAAATAAGCAAAGCAAAATAGCAATTTAAATATAGAATTTAAAGAAGAAACATTTTGCATTTTTGACTAGTTTGGCTTGAAAAAAACATTAGATTGCTTGTGTTCCTTGTGCATATAAAATCCAGCTGGGTTTTTTTTTTTTTTTTGGATCAGTTTCTAATCCCCCCATGGAGCTCTCCCAGGTCCTGAATACCTGATACAGGCAGCCTGTAACTAGTTTTTTTTAAATAAATAAATCCAAAAACTGCTGTTACAAATTGTAGGCAGAGTTAAATGACAGAATGGCAATTCTCATTTCAGACTAACAGATTAATCAAACAGACATTAGGATGCAAAACAAGCTGTATAACTCTGAGTGCTCTTAAGTCTCAGCTGCTGCAGCCTTTCCCTTAGCATATGTTGCTTAAAATTCAGTGTTTTTAAAACTTTGGCAACTTTTAAAATATATGGACTTCATCTTCCAGATTCCCCAATCAGTATTCTGGATCATGGTTAAACTCAATTCTTCACTAATTTAACTAACATAGTAAAGGCTGTTGTAAATGTTTCCACATTTGAAATGTGGATTTAAGATGGCTGTTACGTATAAACTGGGTTAATAAAATCACAAATGAGGAGGTAATAAGCCACCTGGGAAAGCAAAGGGAAATAATCAAAGCCATTAAAAAGCAAAAGTCAGAGTATTTTGGACATGTGAGGTGACACCCAGAAAAATACAGCATCCTTCACTTAATCCTCCAGGGAAAAATTGAAGGCAAATGAGCCCAGGAAAAAGGAGAACATCATGGCTTGAAAACCTAAGGGACTGGTTTATTTATTTTTATTTATTTATTTTGATTTATATGGTTTGAACAAAACTCAACAGCACTTTTTCATACAGCTGTTGACAAAAATAGGATTGCCAACATGATCGCCAGTGTCCAATGATGGACATGGCACAAGAAGAAGGAGTAGTAAAGGCTGTTAGCTGCAACAGGAAATACCCTTTTTGTATAAATTATTTGCAAGATCCCTTGTATTTACGGGTAGCATGAAAAAAAAAACCTTTTCCCCTTCTATATACAAAGAGAACTTCTATGTGGAACATCCAACATTTCCTCATTTTGTTTTATATACTGTATATTTACTGTATGTAAGTATGTATGCATGTATGTATGTATGTATGTGGCTGGCACCTCACCATGATTGTGCTTGCTGGAAATGATCAATCTCCAGAAATATTTCAGCAATCTCTTGATTTATTTTCTGGAAGCAAGAAAAACAATGAGAATGAATATAGGGAGAAGACAGTGACCACACTGAATGTTTTCCAAGTATTCTGTATAGAAGATAAGGTGGTCAAAAAAAAAAAGACCAATAATTACATGCCAGGTAAACAGATACTATATTTTTCAGAGTATAAGACACACTTTTTTTCCTCCTAAAAGAGGCTGAAAATGTGGTGCGTCTTATACTCTGAATGTAACCCCACCCACCTGCCGGTCCCCACCCTTCAGCCTCTGCACAACTTCTTCCTGGCTGCAGAGACTGCCACCAACAATGGGGCTCTGCATGTCATATTTTCAGCCTCCAAACGCTCTGATTGAGAGCCCTTCAAGGCTGCGGGGATCGTCAAAGCACATTGCTGCCAATTACTGCCCAAAAACGCGAGATGTTTGGAGGCTGAAAATGTGATGCACGGTGCCCAAAATGGCTACCCAGAACAGCTGCTGCCTTCTCTTACCCCTTCCGTGCTTCACCTGTTTTAGTCACTGGAGCTCCCTCTGGCAATCAGCTGTGCTTTTGAAGCTGTTTTTCAGCCCCAACACGAGCAAAGGGATCTTCCGTGCTTTGCCTGCTTTTCTAATTGCTGCTCCCTCCCACAATCAGCTGTGCTTTAGAAGCTGTTTTTAGCCCCAAACAGCCCCAACCTCAAAACCAGAAAGCGAAGTAATGTGCTTAAGCTGACCAGGCTAAGGGTGCTAGCTAGATGAATACCTGATAGGCAGAATTTTTTTCTCTTATTTTCCTCCCCAAAAACTAAGGTCTGCATATTCCGGTGCATCTTATACGCCAAAAAATACAGTACTTGCATTTTTCAATCATTTCACTTTGATGCAATACACACATTTATTTATCCTTATAATATCTGTCAAGATATATTGTTATTATGTCCATGATACAGATGAAAAATATATGTGGAAAGGTAGAGATTCTTGAGATCAATAAGTCACAGGCCAAGTAGAGATGGTCATGCAACAAACTTCTAGTAATAATGTCAGGAGTCTTTTCCCAAAAGCATAGCCATTATCCAAATATACAGTTCTATCTCACAAGAAAATACTCTTGACTTTATAAGACTTTTTCTATTACCTATAACCCTATTAAATTCAGGGTCAAAAATTACCTAGCTGCCTTATTGATTCAGATAATCCTTCGCTTTCTCTCAGTCATCCCCAATCTGGGGTAGTCCAAATGCTCTTGACAAGACCTCCTACAATTTCTACTCCACAGTCAATAGGCATGTGGAATGGGATTTTGCAAATTGTAGTCTACCCCATCTAGTTTCCAATTTCATTTTAAACTGTATCTTATTCCGATTTCATTTTAAACCATATTTTATTCCAAATTCATTTTAAATTGTATTTTATCCAATTCCATTTTAAATTGTTTTTATCAGATTTTAGTAACAATTTGTGTCTGGAACTCTGCACTTTAATATGGCCCATGAGCTAATCAATAAAGTAAACTCAACTCAACCCATCTAGTTGGTGAACTAAAGTGATTCCTACCTGAATGTCTTCCATAAAGTCTTTCTGATGCTTCTTCATTATCTCTAGCTCAGTCACCTCAGCATCATTTAAGTCAGAAGAATCTGAAAGAGAGAAACTTTTTTATTCCCACTATAAAACACACTGCAGTAATAAGAGTAAGACCCCAAATGGCATGTATGGTAAAAAAAAAAAATAAATCCCAGATACATGTAGATTCTTTCATTCATCTTCGTTGAAAAACAGTCAGGTCTAGACTGTCATGAGGGTTTCAGGGGACAAAATTGTTAGATTACTCCAGAACAAAACCCACGAGCTCTCATTAACAGAACAAGTAATATAAAGTGCTCACAAGGAAAGAAATTTGAGTCAATGAATGAGAAGTCCAGGTACCAGGGCAAACTTCAACTTCAAGTGGGTAGTCAGAAGATAAGTTTGGAAAAGAAGAGTAACAGTACAAGGCCTGAAGTAGATTGATGATGTTGATCCCAGAAACGGAATTTGCATTAACTAGAAACTTTTATAATGAGAATTTTTTCTGGTTATGCTTCTGTTTCAGCTATTTCTCAGATAAATGACACCATATGGATGTTATTGAAAAGTCTGTTTATGTGCTTTTCATTGTTAAAAGCAGAAGCTGTGATGCAAATCCATGCAGATGCTGCTATTCCTGAGAATTTAAAAGGAGTTCCAGATTTCTTTTCTGGCTTAGATGCAAGGCAAGCTAAACTGATTATTCTTTCCTATTGTTACCATTTTTAGAACATATCATGATGCCTGCTGAGCCATCTTCTCTGAATAGATATCTTCTTCTGGAGAATGAAGTTTGGGAATGAGTAGGGATCTGAATCCAAGGTTTTCAAGTGCTAGTCTGTCACTTGAATTATTCTACTAAATTCTATGCCCTTATCCACTTAATTTTTAAAAATTAACATTGTGGGAATGACAGACCCGTTTCCACAGAACTGTTTCAAATTCACTTGAATTAAAAACTTAATTTGGGAATTGCTGTCATCATATACTAATAAAGTGAGTGATTAAAAATCAGCATAGTGCAAGCAAGAGCATTCCCTGTGACACTCTGTGGAAGTGAAAGTTGAACTTTGGAGAAGCAAGACAGAAAGCATATTGATGTTTTTGAACTCTGGCATTGGAAAAAAATCCATCACAATATCAGGGACAATGAAAGAATGGATCATTGAACAAATCAATCTAGAGTTCTCACTCAAGACACATAGCACCAGGCTGACATTATCTTACTTTGGACTCATTATGAAAACATCTAACTCCCTAAAGACATCCTTAATCCTGGTAAAGGTGGAAGGAAGGAGAAGAAGAGGATGATCAGCTGCATGATGGATGGGCTTTGTTACCGTGGCAATGAGTGCACCCTTGGAAGCTCTGAAAGACCTAATTGGGGCAGATTGTCATGGAGAAAACCTATGTGGTTGCTAAGAGTCAAAAGCTTGATGGCACATAGTCAGTCAATGAATCAGTCAAAATGAGAGGTTGAGCAGAATAATCTTATGGATGCTTTTAACCAGTGGTGAAATTCAATTTTTTTTTACTACCGGTTCTGTGGGCGTGGCTTGGTGGGCATGGTGTGGCTTGATGGGCGTGGCAGGGGAAGGATACTGCAAAATCTACATTCCCTCCTCACTCCTGGGGGAAGGATATTGCAAAATTTCCATTCCCACCCCACTCTGAGACCAGCCAGAGGTGGTATTTGCTGGTTCTCTGAACTACTCAAAATTTCCACTACTGGTTCTCCAGAACCTGTCAAAACCTGCTGAATTTCACCCCTGCTTTTAACTCAATACAGCCCTTTTGAATGGGGGAAAAGCCGGGGAAGAGAACAAATAGATAACCAAATGGAATTACAGCAATACATTTAGTGAATGATCAAGTACTTTGTGTTATGAGAATGACTGCCTGTAGCTGTGGAAGAAGAAAGGTGGATCTGTTTTTCTTCCTGCCAGGTGTGCTTATGCAGAGGTTTGCTTTAAAAGCAAGCAGGCTTTAGCTTTAGTGGAGACAGTCTATAAAAAGGTGAGAGTTGGGTGAATTGCTGTGTGTTTGAGCTGGTATCTGCTCCCATTTGCTTCAGTAAATTGCTTTAATCTTCCACGATTTCTTTCAAGGAAAACAAATCCTCTGTGTGAAGTGCTTGGGTCCCAGAAATCTCACAACATGGAGGACTGCATGAGTAATTTCTTAGCGTCATTTCCATGTATATCCTGAAAGTGGTCCAAATTGGGCAACTATTTTATTGCGACAACATACATATGCAATGACAATGAGAGCATAAAACCTAAAATTTATGCCAGGACACCTGTTGTAATATCCTTATCTACATATATCTTCCTCCCACTTGAAGGGAGATTAAGATGGTAGAAGATTTTGAAAGAAATGGAGGCCTTATCAGAAGCTGTCCATAAATCTTACTCTAGGCTGTGCACAGTTTCTGTTTAGTTCTCAGAAACAGGGTGGCTGAAGTCAGAGATAAAAGCCACAAAATGGTTTACTAAAGAAGCAGAAGTAGCAAGGCGTCAGGGTGGCGGTGGAGGATAATACTACAGTTAAATCATGAATGCTTAGCAAATATTTGTCTATTAATGAGAAACAGCTATTGTAACTGCAAATAAATGTATTTATTTGATGTATAAATTGTACCATTTATGAGGCGTTCACTCTAATGGAGAATAAAGGTATCACAGAAGCTTATCACACAAATGTAAATGTCAGATCTCTCTTTGAAGGTTGTGCTTTGCTTTAGCTAAATACTGATATTCAGAATGGACCTTAGTTAGTTTAGGGAAATTAATGTTTAGCAGGGGTCAGGATTAGTTCTTCCATTAGAGAAAATGAGATGGTTCATTTCCAATAGGAGTTCTGCAAATTTAACTCAGTGGTTATTGTAATTATTAGGACATTTTAAATCGCACCCACATTGGTTTATTTGATTGGTCTCTGCTACATGAGAACAAATATTCTTTGCAAGCACATTCAGTAATTTAGTAGCACATCATTTTATTTTTGTCTTGTTTTCTTCTGTCAGGGTAGAAAAAAGGAAGTTTAATCCATTGGTCCTGGAAACTCTTTCTCTACTTTGTATTTCACATGCAGATTATTGCTAAATATGGTCAGGAAAAGGGAAGCCACCACCTAGACCCAAGGTGAAATTTGGATAGGAAAAAGGAGGGAGAGGAACAAGAATCCCATTCAACATGCCCTTTTTTGCCTTGGCTAAATTTTTAAAAGAAAAAAAGAGGAAGGCTGATGTCTAATTATTTTTCAGAGCCTTGATGAGGAGCCTGACAAAAATAGTGATATCAACATAGAAGAAGGACTGGGTTTTTTTTTTAAATGAACTTTTGTCACTGGGAGAGGCTATTGATACATGACATTTAAAAAAAAAAAAAAACTTCCAAGTTTGTGTTTTTCCATTGAATTTAGCAGTATGATTTCCGAACAAAAAAAATGTTCCAAATACACTCATAGATTGCACAATCTCTGTTCTAGAGCAGAAAACATTTACATTCTCATATTTTTCATTGGCATCCAGAGATAATTCATTTCCTAATGTTTACCAAAGATTGAAGTCAAACTCACCTGCATTTTTGAGATTTGTTAATTCAAAGGTTTTTAATAGATTAAAAAATAGTTAGCAAGCAATTAGCAAAGCAATTACCAAAGCAAAGAGCCTTGGTAGTACAGGGGTTTAAGGCACCCTGTTATTAAGCTGGTTATTAAGACCAGCTGCCTGCAATTACTGCAGGGTTCGAATCTCACCAAGGCTCAAGGTTGACTCAGCCTTCCATCCTTTCTAAGGTAGGTAAATTGAGGACCCAGTTGTGGGGGCAATAAGCTGACTTTGTATAAATATACAAAAGGATGAAGGCTATTGCTGAGCACATTGTAAGCCGCCCTGAGTCTTCGGAGAAGGGCGGCATATAAATCAAATTAAAAAAAAAATTATCAAACAGGATTAGAAAAAAAAAGTTTGCAAACTTAGTGACTTTTAAAAAGCATCAATCATAATTGCGAAGATGGTTATTCCCATCATGCCCCAGTGCTCAAAACCCATCAAAACCGGGCTGGCCTAATTTTTAAATTTTTAAATTGTTTAATTTTAATCTGAATTTTAATGGGGTATTTAAACCGTTGGGCCAAATTATTTAATTTATTTTAAATTGCTTTTAAATTTTGTATTTTGTGTTTTTACCTTTGGATGTTCACCGCCCTGAGTCCTTCGGGAGAAGGGCGGTATATAAATTTAAAAATAAAATAAATAAATAAAATAAAATCAGAGATTGCTGTCTTGTGGTCTCCTCATTGGGAGTGACTGTTCTAAGCACATGTGGACAATCTCCTATCCCCTCCTTGTCCAGAGAGATTCTGAAGAACCAGGCTACTCACTGGCAATACTCTTTATTGCAGTCACCGGCTTGCTTTTTGTCTTCAGTCTATTATTTCTTCCACTGGAAGTCTAAGATTCTTTTCCCTTAGCCCAGGGGTCAGCAACCTGCAGCTCTGGAGCCACATGTGGCTCTTTCACCCCTCTGCTATGGCTCCCTGTCACTCAAAATATCCGTCACAACCGCCAATGTGCAACACTTGTCAGCACGTGATTTATTGAGCTTTTCAACCCATGGTAGGCTAACTATGGATAAATCCAAGAAAAGAAAAGTTTCAGAAGAAAACAGAACGTTTAATTCAACTATGTATGCTAGTTTTGTGGCCACATAGTCAGGCACGGGAAGGGTTTTGTGGCTCATGGTGTTTTTTTTTTTTTCTGTGGGAAATGGGTCCAAATCAGAGGTGGGTTTCAGCAGGTTCTGACCAGTTCTGGAGAACCGGTAGTGGAAATTTTGAGTAGTTCAGAGAACCGGTAGTAAAAATTCTGACTGGCCCCGCCCCCATCTATTCTCTGCCTCCCAAGTCCCAGCTGATCAGGAGGGAATGGGGATTTTGCAGTAACCTTTCCCCTGGAGTGGGGAGGAAATGGAGATTTTACAGTATCTTTCCCCTGCCACGCCCACCAAGCCACGCCCACCAAGCCATGCCATGCCCACCAAGCCACACCCACAGAACCATGTGTAAACATTTTTGAAACCCACCACTGGTCCAAATGGCTCTTTGAGTGTTTAAGGTTGCAGACCAGTGCCTTAGCCAATGTAGAAGTGACATTTAGGAACTGGCTAGGACAGAGTACTTTTCCAAGCTTGAGATTTCCTATATATTTTATTAAAAGTGCTCCAGACCTTACGCGCATTTTCAACTTCCTCTATAAACAGTTGTTTTCATACATTTCCTCTGAGCAATGTTCTACACAGTAGATACAAGGATCACAGAAAAATGTACATTGAAGGTACAGTTGCAAGGTTTCCTAGGTGAGCCTTTAATCTGGGAAGACCAAACCAGAGTGTTTGTGAAAACAAAAACAAAAAAACCCAAAGTAGAATGGCTAACAATGAAGAGAGTTAACATATTAGAATCCCCAAGCCAGTGAAACTGGCAAAACATCCCATCCAGTACATGCATTCTAACCATAGACTGTTTAGTCCAACTAATAAGGAATTTAACCATTCTTTCAGCTGGCAAATTCCCCTCAAAAAAGTTTATTCTGAAAGCAAATCTGAGGCTGGAATCCTATACATGTAGAGTAAGTCTTTTGGACATTGCTGGGCTTCTTTTTCAGGAGAAACACAAGTTCTGTGAATGCAAATTTCAGTGAAACTAAAATGCAGAACAAGATGCAAAAAAGGAACAGAATTCTTTTCACAGCTGAGAAGAACATTTTATGCATAGCTACAGCTGTTAACTTTTCCTCTTCAGTAGTATAACTATTGTCTGTAGTATATTGTCAATAGTATGACTATTGAAGACACTGAAATACTTGTCTTCTTTTCATCTGGCCACATTGGGACATCTTTTCTTAAAGACCTCCAGAGTTGTAGTACCCATGATTTCTGGAGGCAAGTCATTCCACTGATTCCTTGTTCTAACTGTCAGGAAATTTCTCCTTAGTTCTAGGTTGGGTCTTTCTTGATTACTTCCCATCCATTGATTCTTGTCCTGCCTTCAGGTGCTTTGGAAAATAGATTGAACCCCCTCTTCTTTGTGTCAGCCTTTTAAATATTGGAACACTGCCATCATATCACACTCTAGTCCTTCTTTTCTTAAACTAGATATACCCAGTTCCAGCAACCTTCTTTGTATATTTTAGCCTCCATTTCCCTAATCATCTTTGTCGATCTTCTCTGCACTCTTTCTAGAGCACCAAAACTTTTTTATATTATGGCAACAAAACTGGATGCAGTATTCCAAGTGTGGCCTTACCAAGGCATTATGAAGTGGAATTAACGCTTCATGTGATCTTGATTCTAACCGTCTGTTAATGCTGCCTAGGACTGTGTTGGCTTTTTTTTTTTTTTTTGGCAGCTGCAAATACTGCTGACTTATGTTTAAGTGATTGTTCATTTAGAACAATAAAAATATCCAGAGTTTAAAGCAATAATAATAATAATATAGGAATAATGGCCAAGGTGACTCACACAGCTACTCATACCAGCCATGTCATGGACTCACTTATGGTATCAGCATATCAGGCTTGATGGCAAAGCCAGGTTTTTAGTGCCCTGCAACAAAAGAAGGGGCAAGTCTAATTTCTCAGGGGATGAAGTTCCAGAGGATGGGTGCCACAACAGAAAAGATGCTCTTCCTTTAATAAAGAGGAGTGGTTTAAATAATGCAAAAATTACAATAGCTTGCCGCAAACGTCTATCAAGAATCTTGTAGCTTCAGCCCTGAAAGACCATGGTCTCTTACCTGTATACTACTGAGCCAGATTCAAGATATTGATGCTGATGTGCAGAGCCCTAGGTGACTTGGGAGCTAGAAAGAAATAGTTCTTTCTGCATCCTCTTGCTAATCTTTATTTGTTTGATGTATACTTCCTTCAATATTGCTGGTTTCAGTCTTTGGAAACGTATCTTCATGTTGTCTTTTTATTAGAAGGGGCTTATTGAATGTTAACACATTAAGAGAGAAGAACTCTCTTCCTTGGAGAGAGTTTCCCATTCTCATGGCATCATCATCCCTAGGATGATGACCTGAAAATGGGAAACTCTCTCCAAGGAAGTTAACTGGTGACAACTGTATTGGTACTTCAGTTTCTGTTTCAGGACTACATAACGTGTCTATTGTCTGCTCTACTCTAACAGGTGTTTCATTAACTTATATTGATTTTCAACCTTATTACACATTCCTGGAATAATGTGGGCACTCCACTGGTTCCCAGTAACCCCTCCAAATGCAATTCAATGTTCTGGTTTTGACTTCTAAATACTTAAAATATCTAGTTCTTAAAATACAAGCAGGACTACCTTCTCTGTCTAGAACAATGACAGTTAACCTTTTCTTGAGCCAGTGCCCAAAGTGTGCGTGCGATTGCCCAAATGCTCGCGAGAGTGCCTGAACCTCCAAAATGCAATGTGCATGCGGCCCCACCACATGTGCCCCCCCTACATGCACATGCAGCTCCTTCAATGATCCACCCCTGTGCATGCATGCCTACCCCCCTGCACATGTCTCACCCCCCGCATATGCGCGGCAAAGACCAGAAGACCAGCTGGCTGGCGGGAGGCGCACTGGAGTGACGGCTTGCGTGCCATCAGAGACGGTGCTGCGTGCCACCTCTGGCATGCATGCCATAGGTTCACCATCAAGGGTCTAGAACCATCTTATATTTGTTTTGATTGGAAATGTTATGGGTTTTGACTTCACATGAAGTGAAGCCAATGGGTGGCCTCAGAATGGCGTTCGTTGATGGTGGCTCTTGATGGTGGCCTGAAGATCAAATCAGCAGCAACTCTGGCTTCATCCAGAAATGCTGTGAAGGTTGGAATATTTCAAAGAGCTTTTGAAAATTGAGGAATGGGTAATAATTCCCAGAATGGGAAAGTTGCATGTGGATCTGTTCTTTACTTTACTTCTTTAGGGCTTGGTGATTGTGTTTGTGAAAAAGGTCTTGAAATAGTAATTGATAGAAAACTGAATGTAAGTGAGAAGTGCGGTATGGCTGCAAAGAGTAGAAATTAAATTTTAGATTGTATGAACAGAACTATATTTCCATGAACTCAGTTTAAAAGTGGCAACTGCGTGTTGGGGGGAAAAATCACTTTGTGACAGTAAGAGAAATTTAACAGTGGAACCAATTACTGAGAGTTGGGGACAGGGAGTTACTAATGATAGTTGCAAAAAAAAAAAAAAAAAAAGAGGAAGAGATGTTTCTCATTGAATTACAGTCACCATAGTTCATATGGTAGCACTATGAGTAGGGTAGCAATGTATTCCAGATGCACAAATTAAAAAGGCAGAAGCTTTACACCATATAAAAGTAACCACTTGCCACACACTGCACATTCTTTGCTATGTATTTATGAGTAATGCATTTATAGCACACTTTAAAAGATGTACTTTCAGAATGAGTTGACTATATCTTCTGTCCACCAAATGGAAAAGGCTTTCTCCAGGACCTACTGACCAGCACAATACATCACAATATTCAACAGGAAGAAAAGCTCAATAGTAGATCAGGTATTTTGCAAATGAAAGGCTACTCCCTTGAGTTTTCAGAGCACAGAGATACAGATGTTACATTACATCACAAAATAATAGCTGGCTAGCTGTATTGGATAATTTAGTGAACCAATAACATAATACCTGCCTCCTGGTGGTCTATGCATACATTCAATCACAAGCATTTTCACTTAAAAGCATAAGGTAATAGATGATAAGAAATATATTTGCCAAAAACCTGGAAAGCTACCACTGGACAATTAGAATTCTTAGTTCTGGTTGAGATGCACTTTGAGATAAGAGTTACTATGTAGTAAGATAAGATGGTTGGCTAATAAATTTTACAAATAAATAAATAATCTGGACATAGCTGAATTGGATTTGTTCTGATAAGGCATCAGTTGACTGGTCAATATAAATGTAGCCCTGCTGATATCAGTATCCTCTTTCCAGTCTTATGTGGCAAAACCCTTCTGGGGGCAAAAAGGACCCCTGGAGAAATGCTATGGATGGAACTTCTTTTCCAATAGAACTCAAAAGAACAAAAGATTTTTTTTAAAAAAATAACCATAGTTCTCTTTCACAGAGAAATATCAGAATGCAATAGAAAATCATTGTATCAGCCATGGAAAGCAGTCCCGACAAGAAGCACATCCAGAAGAACTTGTTCTATTTGATTAAGGTTGTATTAATTACAGGCCTACTGGTTACATGAACAGAATTTTGCAAGTTTGAGAGTACATCTCTCTCCTGTTACCTTTATAGCCCAAGAAATTAAGGACAGTCCCTTCTGAGATATTTGTCATGCCCACTTTTCTGCTATTGGCTAAACTTCCCTTTATCGGACTGTTCCGACTGCAGTCCTTGTCTCTCAAGGTCATTCTCATATACCATTACATACTGTGACATAAAAGACTGTAATAAATGCAATTTTCTATCACCCCCAGATAGATAGGTTTACAACATCTAGATGGTGAAATGGTGCATAAAATCAATAGATGTTCTAGAAAGCTGCGTTTAAAATATGTGTCAGGTTTCAATATATACTGTATAAAGTTGGCTGCTTAGAAAATGTGTATATTACAGAGCAGTCATATAGGTCGCATAGAAATACTTTTAAACTACAAGGGGGAAGAAACAGACAACATCCCTATGAAAACAGCTGCAAATAATTCAATGGGAAAGTTGTCAGAATAAAATGTGAATATATGTGGCACTGCATGGGCCAAGTTTCCAGCAACTAACACATTGTATGTGGCACTGAAATGGAACCAGACCTAGTATGGTGACTTTGGGAGCAGGCAGGAAATTAAGGAAGAAATCTGTGGAGATTACAGTGAATCCACATTAATGTGCTGTTTTGTCTCACCAAGATGCATTATTGCTTTGATGTGATGACAAAAGTGAGACACGTTGCTTCCTGCAAGCAGCAAGCCAAGGCCAATCTCACTTGATCTGCTGCTTCATTCCGGTGAAAGCAGCTTCTGAGCATGGACTGTTTTATACTTTCAGAAATTTTCTGAATCTCTGCTTATTGGAATTTACATCTAAATCTGAGCTGTTCAATGTTCTATCCCTACGAGAAAGAAAATGTGATCCTGTAAATTACTGCATATTACATTTCTTCTATTTTGCTTTGTAATGTCCAGATAGTGTTGCTGGCTAGGGATACTGGCAACATCTAGATATTGACCAGCCATATTGGGAACGATCTTATTTTTAACTAAAACCAGAGATAGTATGAAATTTCATCTTAGCATGGAAATAAGGCTTTCCATTGTCTTTGCTTAAAGCAGGGGTGTCAAACTCAGGTCGTCACGGCAGCATCATGTGACATATTGGGACATTCCCCCCCCTTCCCTAAACCCGGCGTGGGCATGGCCACACATAACACATCTGGCTCATGGGCTGGGAGTTTGACAGCCCTGGCTTAAAGCTTTTCCCATCATTAATAAATCTCTTTTTATTTGAAAGGCGGAAGAATGTCTTGACTGAACAAAGTTCCTGGTCACATTCGAGCAGGGGAGAAGGATATGTTTCTCAGGCAAGTGTTTTTTTCTCTTTAAGAAGCTGAAACATTTGATTCTGTTAGAGACAGTAAGCTCTCATAGCCATGAGATGTCATGGGACATCAAGGCACTTCATGAAGTCACTTTGGAAAGGCACTTCACTTAGAACACTGCTGAAGTGAGGCTCTATTTCATTTGGATTTGCTTTTGTAAGAAGCAATATTCCTCCAGGCATGTCTTCAGCTGATGAAGTTGTTTTTAGTACTGGCACAAGAGGTCATACATAAATATTTTTACATACAAACCCTCTGTTCCCCAAGCCTTCTGTATTTTAATAATCTAATTTAGGAAGGGAAAATGCATTTTCATTTCATTATTATTAAATTAGTGGAACCCTTGTGGAATCTGTCAACCTTCTGCCCGTCAATGGTTTAACCTTTGCTAAGAACTATTTTTTTAATGAAAAATCATGACAAAAAGGTGAGATGAACATACTTCCGCTTTAATAATTATGCTTATAATTTTGTGCTCTGCTAAAAATTATCCTTTTTTTAAAAAAAATATTCTAATTCATTCTGATGAGGGAAAAATACTTCCAATATAGAAAAGAGAAGAAGGTTTCAGAAAAATCCTGATGGCTGGAGTATGGGATAATTGTGTTTACTGGAATAATAGGATTACTAGGTGGGAGTAATCTTGGTTCTTTTAACCATTTGGAGAGATGGGCTGAAGCTACCCTGCCTTCCCTTCAGTTATATTCTATGGAAGGAATATAAAGGAACTTGTCTGGGGTCTTTTCAATATATCACTGACAGACAACTACAAAGAGTCATGAAACACAAAAGAGAAGGGGAGGTGGGGGGTAATCTGTTAGGAAACTGGAAAACAGTGTAGCTGGCTGTGAAAGTCCTCTAAATTATTTGTCATCCATTGTAGCAATAGATTCTCTTTACTTGCCTCAACAGGAAGTAATGTAATACCCTCCTTGAAAAACAAGACTCATACTCAGCAGGGTTATTGGATACAACAGGAATAGTCAGGTTTTTTAATTTCCTTTCTCAGATGGAGAAACCAAAGGTTTTATAGCTTAGAAGAGATACTAACCTTCCATTCCCCCTGTTCCTGAGTAGCTGCCCTGCACGTAGCCAAAGAAGAAATGAGGCTTTTGGAAGAGAATCAAGATTGTGGATGACCCAGCAATCAAATAACTCTCCATTTCACAAGCACTTTCCCTAATTTTTTATTTGGGGCGGGAGCACTAGCTCTGGTCTTTGCATATAGACTTGTTTGGTTTTTAAAACTTCCCCAAAAGGATCAAGTTAGCCATTTCAGACAGCTGATTATAGTTTTTTTCTGTAATTTCATATTTTCTGATCTGAATGATTGGCATAAAATTCCATCTTTGAACAGTGCCTTTATGAGAGCGTGTTTGAAATAAAAGCCTTGACAGTTTGGGCTATCTGATTATTTCTTCTCCAATAGTTCGCCTTTTTCTAAGTTCTTAGCCTGCCTCTTTATAACTTTATTCCAAGATATTATATCTACCTAACACTATCTCAAAGTCACAAAGAAACTTTATTAAGGGCCAAGTCAAAGTACATCTAAGCCTCACCAGCTGGAAGCCTCCTTTCTATATCACCCGAGTGGAGATTAATGAAAAGACATTAAAAAAAAGTTGTATCAAACAAGTCTTCCTGGTTCCTAGTTCTTTTTCACTTTTACTAAGGTTTTTATATCTTTTTTTAAAAAAATTGATTTATATGCCATCCTTCTCCGGAGACTCAGGGCGGCTTACAATGCGTTAAGCAATAGCCTTCATACTTTTGTATATTTATACAAAGTCAGCTTATTGCCCCCGCAGACTGGGTCCTCATTTTACCTACCTTGGAAAGGATGGAAGGCTGAGTCAACCTTGAGCCTGGCGAGATTCGATCTTACTTTAATTGCAGACAGCTGGTGTTAAATTACAGAGCTCTGTCTGTTGAGCTATCCAGGCTCCTCCATCAATCTTTCCATCAATCATCAAGCTCAAATAGTGAGCATGTTTTATAAAGTGATACAAATATCCAAGAGAACACATGCAAAATAATGAAATGATATAGCAGCTGGAATGGTTTCCCTTTAACATATCCTTGGCTGAAATTAAGGGAGCAAAACAACAACAAACATCCACCAAGCCAGTTGGACAAACTTATATTCTACCCAGTTGTCTCATTTCTTTTGGGTTCTTTAAGCTGATGAAATTCCTATGGGACAGATCTCTCAGGAATCCTATATCTAGAAAGCCAACACCAAAGTTCTCTATTTCTTTTAAGAGAAGACTTACCAATGGGACAATCATCCATCCTGAAGATATCTGAAAAGCAAGGCAGCAGCTCCTCCAATTAGTCTTCTCGTTCTTCAAACTTAAGGTGACTTGAACATAATAATAACTAAGCCAAGTGACTCCACCCTTTGTTTCTGGTTCCTCCTTGAGAGTTCCGATAGACAGAGGAAGCCATTTGCCCACAATTCAGAACTCTGCACAAGTAGTTTGGTTATTTCCTGGAAAAAAAAAAAGCAAACCCACAGCACTGTTGCTCACACTGCAATGAATGTCTTTGTTAAGAGGAATCTTAAATCACAGAAATATATTCCTCTCTTAGAAGGGATTCCCACCAACTTCAACATGCTCATTTGTAAGTGTAAGCCATTCTATAGTTAAAGCTATCATGCTCAGGAAGAAAATGGTAGCAAACATATGAAAAACCTCAAGTGGTGTGACAATTAGACACTTTATTTGTGTTGCTAATTAGACTAAAACTATCTGTTTTAGGTTTTTGGGTTCCTTCCAGGAAGCCAGAACTAGAAATAAAAGAATGCATCTCTGAGTATTGGTCAGGGGTAGGCTTCAAAAATTTTAGCAAGGGGTACTCTGCCCAGTTGCTGGGTGGGCGTGGCCATGGTGGGCATGGCTTAGTCGGCCTCCTGCACCACGGTGAGGGGGGGCGTTTTTGCCCTCCCTGGGCTCTGGAGGCTTTCCTCGAGCTCTGTGAGGGCAAAAACGGCCTCCCCAGGCTCCAAAGGCCCTCTGGAGGCCAGAAACAGGCTCATTTCTGGCCTTCCCGAACTTCCGGTAGGCCCGTTTTTCATCTTCCCTGAGCCTCCGTGCATGCCCTGCACTTACCTGCATCCAAAACAGGCCGTATGGGGACTCCTGGGAAGGGCGGGACAGGGTGGGCGGGGCCCAAGAGTGGGATTTGGGAGTTCTCTGAACTGCACAGAATCTTAGTTAGAGGTTCTCCTGAACCTCTGCGGACCCCCAGCAGCCCACCCCTGGTACTGGTATTTTTTTGTCAGTTAAAAAGAATTGGGGGCTTATATGTATAACTTACAGGGACACTGTGGATAAGATGCTGAGCTTGTCGATTGAAAGGTTGGCAGTTCAATGGTTCTAATCCCTAGTGCCGTGTAAAGGGGTGAGCTCCCGTTACTTGTCCCAGCTTCTGCCAACCTAGCAGCTCGAAAACACATAAAAAATGCAAGTAGAATTTTTTTTGTTTTACTTGCATTTATAAATGCATTATGTGGTTTCTTAAATTAATAAAAGTTTAAAAATTAAAAAAAAAGAAAAAAGAGAAATAGGGACCACCTTTGGTGGGAAGGTAACAGCGTTCTGTGTACCTTTGGCGTTTAGTGATGCTGGCCATATGCCCATGGAGACATCTTTGGACAGCACTGGCTCTTTGGCTTTGAAACAGAGATGAGTACCACCCCCTAGAGTTAGGAACGACTAGCACTTACGTGCGGGGGAACCTTTACCTTTACCTTTATGTATAACTTATTTCTATTTATTCAGCATGAGCATGCTTTTTTTAATCCTATGTAACACGTTAACATTCAGTTCTGATAAAATTGTAGTGAGCTCACGCCTTTTCACCCCACTTTGGCCTATATTTGGAGCCACAAACTCCGTGTTGCTGTTGTTTTGTAATCCATTTATTCCTCATTCAAAGCAAGTTGAATGTATTGGACACTTGTATACTTTGTACACCTATCCTGTGAAAAGAAATTTAGCTCCACAAATCCATCAGTGAGGAGCCCTAGACAGTTCTGACATGTTGACAAATACAACTGTATGTATGAAATTGTAGGCTGCCTCTGGCTTCCTGAACAGACCAAGTGAAACAGAAGACCACACTGTCCCTTTAATTACATACGTATCTGACATTTCCTCTTCTCTGCACAAAAGCTCTTATTTTGCATCCAGCTTCCTAGCTTTCTCTCTAGCTCAGGGGTGTCAAACTCGATTTCATTGAGGGGTGCATCAGGATTGTGTTTGACCTCGGGGGGAGGCACGGTGAGTGTGGCCAGGTTGGGCATAGCCTGCTCAATGTCACTCATGTTGGGGGTGCCTGTAGCAGCCCGAGCACTCTGCCAGCAAAAACAGGTTCCTGAACTCTGTTTCCGGCTGTGACAGCCTCCTGAAGCCCTCTGCCAGTGAAAACTGAGTTCAGGAGGGCCATGTGGCAGAGGGCTGCAGGAGGCCATCACAGCCGGAAATGGAGCTCGGGAGCCTGTTTTCACTGGCAGAGGCACCACAGGCCAGTCCCTCACTGTTTCCAGGGTGGCCCCACGGCCAGATCTAAGCATCCCATGGGCCAGATCTGGCCCCCGGTCCTTGAGTTTGACACCCCTGCTCTAGCTGATTCAATGCACCCCTTCCCACATCTTTTCGTTCCATCTTACAAGAGTGTTGTTTAAAAGGCAACTAAATGGAGCCAGCAGATCAAAGAATACTTCTGCTTCTCTTTCACAATTTCCTCAATCAGCAAGGGTGAAAAAAAAGGAAATGCTCAGAAGGCAGCACCACCCTTTCTTTCATTTCTTCCAAATAATCTGGAGAAGCTGCACCACCAGCTGGCAAGAAAAGAGAAATGCAACAATTACAATTCAAAGAAACCGGGTTCCCAAAGTTTTCATCTTAGGATCTTATGGCAGTGGTTAGGACAATATGTAACAGCATGTATTAGATGTAATAAAAATAATAATAATAATATGTCATTATTTTGAATCTATCCATGTAGTGAGTCAATCTCAAGAAGACATGTGAAGTGTCTCACATCACATCTTATCCAAGATGTTGGATAACCATTTGTCTGGAGTGGTGTAGGGTTTCCTACCTAAGCAGGGGGTTGGACTAGAAGACCTCCAAGGTACCTTCCAACTTTCTTATTCTATATTCTATACATCTGTCTGAATTGATGAGGATATGAACAAGATGGTAGGCTTCTCTGTGGCCACTACCACACTCTTAAATCCTCAGGTTCCAGAGATCCATATCCATCCACCTTGGTTTTCAGGAGATTTTCTTGAGGTGGAAAAAATGAAACTTTGATTTGGGGTTTTACTGATTAGATAGATCTGTTGTTATAGAAATGGCTACATTGGCCATTGGCTATTATGTAAAAGTAAAAAGTTAAGATTTGATGTTACTATCTCATTCTACTGCACCAAAGAGAGATGGAAGTCAATGCTTTTTCCTTCTTTTTCCCTTCTTCTCTACACTTTTGTCTTCTTTTTCCTTCCTTTTCCCTCCCCTATTTTCCCTATTATTTGCTTTATGTTTCTGTATTTTATATTATAAACTAATAAAAAGAATTGGCGGTTTTCAGGACATTTTCAAAAATAGATATATTTCATCAGGCTTTCAATGCTGTCTAGGTTTTTTTGTCTTTTGATGAAAGAAGGAAGGAAGGAAGGAAGGAAGGAAGGAAGGAAGGAAGGAAGGAAGGAAGGGAGGAAGGAGCAAATTATATAGCAGTAGATGTAATTGTGGAAAGAAAATAGGGAACTTTTTGATACATATTTTGTTTAACATTACATTTTACCTTTTACCTTTAAATCAGAAGTGTAGTGGTAAATTTTGAAACAATGTTCCTGTCACCAAGAAGACACTATAGTCAAGCTTCATGAACATATTTATTTTTAATTCCTGTTATTTATACACAAAGAACAAGAAAAGAAAAAGAAAATCAGGAATCAGTTGACACCTTTCAGACTTACAAATCTTATTAACTTGTCATTAGCTATGTGAAGGCTATGTGATTTTTGCCTACTATAGACTAACAACAGCTCTCTTACAATTTCTTGAATGGTTAAAAAAACAAAGGCATTCAAACAAATTGAACAAGCAAACTACTAATAAAACAGCACCATTAAATTTATGGAGCATGACAACAATTCTGCACACAGATACCTGGAAATAAGCAGCATTTAACTCTCTTGGGCTTACATTTGACTACAGAAATGTTTAACTTGTAAAACGTAGTGAATTTTAACAAAAGATCTTTGGGAAGCTCAAACATAACCTTTAGCTTTTAATTAAAAATGCAAGCAACATTTTAAATAACTCTTAAGTAATAAGTAAAGCAAAAACCGTTGTGTTGATGGAGAAAAAAAATGACAATACCTTTATTAAGCCAACACTTAGCTTTTAATTTAAAAAATGCAAGCAATCATTTAAATAACTCTTATAGGTATAGCAAGAACACTTATGTTGATGGGGGGGGGAATGACAACTTTATTAAGCCAACACTTTTTCACCGTCATGCAAATTACTGAATATAGAGGCACAGAGAGACAAAAGTGTGTAGCAAGGGTGAGGGGAATATATGATGTCTATGAATCTCAACTGATGAATGAAGAAGCGAACTTTTCAAAGCTGAGAAAAAAGTAGACAACCTTTACGTTAGTATTTTCTTCGTTCACTTATTATTTTAATGCTAATATCACACATTTCGATGAAATGTGAAAGCCAAGAGAGCAGAGGTGGCGCAGTGGTTAGAGTGCAGTACTGCAGGCTACTTCAGCTGACTGCTAGCTGCAGTTCAGCAGTTCAAATCCCACCAGGTTTAAGGTTGACTCAGCCTTCCATCCTTCTGAGGTGGGTAAAATGAGGACCCAGATTGTTGGGGGCAATATGCTGAACCTGTAAACTGCTTAGAGAGGCCCTGTGGTGGGTTCCTCCCGGTTCGGTTGGTTCGGCTGAGCCGGTAGCGGTGACAATATGACGTCACTGAACCGGTTCTCCCCCCCACCCACCCCCCATGTTATTCTTACCTTTTATTTGATCCCACCCCCAATCTATTGCTGCCTCCTGAGTCCCAGCTGATGACTAGAGGGAAAAAAACTGTTTAAACTCTTGCCGCGGGGCTTCAAAGGGTCGTCCTACAGCTGATCAGTGTTAAAAGCAAACAAATGAGTTGGGTCGTAAGTGCGAGGACTGGTCGTAAGTGCGAGGACCTTCCAGAAATGACTTTGACCAGCTAGCCACGCCCACCTAGTCACATGACCTCCAAGCCACACCCACAAAATAAGCCATGCCCACAGAACCGGTAGTAAAAAAATTTAGAACCCACCCCTGGAGAGGGCTATAAAGCACTGTGTAGCAGTATATAAGTCTAAGTGCTATTGCTATTGTTTATTAGCCCCTCTTCTTTTGGCAAAGCACAGAGTGCTCAAGAATTCTACTGGTGATCCGCCAAATGATAATATCATGACTCATCTTAAGGAAAAGTGTGCAGTTGTGTTGATAGTGCATTTCCACTGTATTTTTAAGCAAATAAATTCTAATCATTCAAAATGTCCAAGAATATAAAAAACTATTTCACAACTGCAGTGCCCCCACAACTGCTTTTTTAGCAATCTGAATTTTCTGTCCCAATAGATTGGTGTCTAGATGGAGCAAGACTCCCTTTTCAGAGCTTGGGGTTTGCCAAGAATTTACCCACTGAGCACAGAAACAGCAAGATATGCCACTATCTCCTGTAGACTGTGAAAGGAAAAACATTTTTTTTTTTTGGTTGCCTTTTTCCTGGCAATAACATTTGATTTTAGCCTTGATCCATGGCAGTCAGAAGGCCAGGAAAAGGGCTGAAGTGGTGCCTGTATGATAAAAGAGCTAAATAATAGCTAAAATGTGTTGTCTGCTGGGGGTAGATGGAAAGAAAGATTGCAAGACAGAAATCTTTAGAGGGTAAAAGAACTGCAGACTGAAGCATAAGTCACTGGAACAGGAAGACAGATTGAGGGTAATTTAGCAATTTCCTCTTGTGCTGTATAATAATTGCTTTGTTGTTACAATATCCTCTTCTGAAAGGTGAAGAATGCCACAAAAAGCAGTGTCATTCTGCTTTTTGACTATCTGAGGATACAACTCCATTGCCCCTCTGCAGTGGCAAAATTACCTCCATGTAATTCTGTAGCCAACACATCATCAAATGATAACCGGCAGTTTTCTTCCATAATTCCTTGGTATGATAAGAGGAAACTGCAATAATTAATCATGTGATAATTTGATGTTAGCAGGGCAGATTCATGGCTAATGAAAGCAGTTATTTAAATGATCAAATGATATAGCTTCAATTATCATATTAATAATTCATTCCCCTAGTTAATATACCCATTTGCCTTTGATGGAATTTAGTTCAAGCAGAGGTATATAATTTTTTCTCGGGTGTTCTGTATGGTCTAGTCCTGCAAACAAGGGCACGTACAGCTACTCAAGAGAGAGGAACTATCAAATTCTCTCTGGGGAATGGGTGGGAAGACAATACAAAGAGGAAGAAGCTTGGTAAAAGTGCAGCAAATCGGTGACTTTCCTTGGTATAAGTCTTCACTCAAAATCACATCTCTAACACAGAGAAATGGCAAAGGGTACTCCTGCTAACTCAGTAGACAGTACTATAAAGTTTTGAAATGTTCACAGTGGACGGAGATGCCTTCAAAATATTGTTGATTTCTGGTAACCACCTGAACAAATTCCTGCGGTGTTTGGAAGTGTTTGTCATTGCCTTCTAGATCAGAAATTTTATCAGAAGCAGCTTCTCTGGAGAAATAGGATATTATGATCAGTTAATTGACTATAATTGGAAAGATATCATGCTATAGGAAAAAGTTCAGCCTCCTATGGACATTTTGCATAAAAAGAATAAAAAGGACTAGTGACTTATAGTTTTGATTAATAGACAGATTGTAAAAAGAAGAATCATATGATGTAACTTTAGAGAAAGAGTTCAAAATATATTTGCATTATAACTGCATAACATTGTAATTACTGTGAAGACTATTGAAAGCCACTTTTTTATACTTTCTTCTTTCTTTTTTATTTTTTTTCTTTGCTTGCACTTTTTTCTTTAATTTCTTTTGCTTTAGTTTGCATTAGCTTTTATCTTAACATTTTAAATAAAATTATGTACATTAAAAAATGGAAAGGTTGTCCATATTATTCTAAATACAACTTATTGTACACTTACAAGAAAAGGCTAGTATGTCTGAGACATATTAGTAAGAAAAAGACAACTTAGACAGGATACGGTTGAAATTGATAAATTCATGTGTGGTTTGTGGACAGTAGGCACAGGGAATTTGTTTTTTCCATTCTGCTCAAATACCAGAGGGTATCCTGTAAGAATGTGAGCAGTGCCTGCTGCTGGATGAGATGCCTTCCCCATCTAGTCCAGCAGTCTGTTCGCACAATGACCAACCAACTGCCAAAAGAAGCCCACTAGTCTCCTGGAAGGCAGCTTTCCAAGACAGTCATAATGTTACCAAGATGATTGATCCCCATGATTGCCATGGATTGGTCCAATTGTTTCTATGAAGGCTACCTGGGCTTTTAGCCAGCACTACAACTTGTGGCAATGAAGCTGAGTAATACAAAAAGTTGAGTTCATTGCCCAGGAAGTGGCTATCTCAGCCATCATATCACCCACATTGAGCCACTCAGAGTATCATTCAAGAGAAGTATCAGTTGGAAGAACAATATTTAGTGAAGTATTAGATAGGAAATTTGGGAGAAAATCTTAACCAGCTCTTAAATAAGTCTGATTTAAATAGCCCAGCTCAATATAATTTTGTAACAGCAGCTAAGTAAGCATCCACAAATATCATCTTCTGTTCTTATTCTGAATCTATGATTCAGTAGTACACTACAGCACATCTGAGACCATTTTTAGATCCACCTCCTCCATCACCAAGAACCAGTTTGGTGTAATGATTAAAGATACCAAGTTAGAAACCAGGAGACTGTGAGTTGGAAGAAAAGTTTCCAACTCCATCTCCTTGAGTACAGGTTCCCCAGAGGGCTGTGTCTTGAGTCCATTATTGTTCACTTTGATGACCCATGACCCATGCTGTGCCAAATTTGCTACGAATCATATTGTGAAGTATGCGAATGACACAGCAGTGGTGAGTCTTATCCAGGATGACAATGAAGATGCTTATAGGGAAGAGATGAAGGCTCTGGTGGACTGCTGCAATAAAAGTAACCTGGTTCTAAATGTTAATAAAACAAAGGAGATCATTGTAGCCTTTTGAGAGAGCTGGCACAGTCACACTCCACTCATATCAAGGATGCAGCTGTAGAGGTGGTCAACAGTATTAAGTTGGGGGGTGCAGATAACCAACAATCTGGTCTCTCCAGACGTCATCCTTAGTGAAGCGTGCAAACCAGTGTCTGCATTTCCTGCGTCAGATGAGCACATCTTTCTCCTTCTGTCCTGGCCACTTTTTACAGAGGCACAATTGAAAGTGTTTTAACAAACTGCATCACTATTTGGTTAGGTGACAGAAGTGCCTCAGATAGAAAGTCCATACAGAGTGGTAAGGACAGCTGAGAAGATTATAGGAAGCTCACTTCCTGTTACTCAGGATACTGCTTATAAGCACTATGTGCTTACAGCTCAAAGCATTGTTAGAGACCCCACACACTCACTTTATGGTCTGTTTCTGTTGCTCCCTTCTGGGAGGAGGTTTTAAAGTATTTCTAGCAGGACTACCAGATTCTGTAGCAGCTTTGTTCCCTATGCCAGATATCTGGTAAATTTGCAGGATTCAGTTTTCTTGCCATGTACATGTATACATCCGAACTAGACTGTGTTGTTTCTCTGTGTCATATAATATATGTGGGTATAGACATAATTTTGTATTTTTTTTTATTTTGTCATGTTTATGTAGTGTATATTGGAGGTAGTGACCCTTTGAGAACTGTATGCAGTGAAATTTTGTTTTAATGCATGCCAATTAGTGTACATTCAAAGTGACAATAAAGTTATTCTAACTCTAAGTCTCTTCTAGTTTAGCCTTAGGCACAAAGCCAACTGGGTGACCAGTCATTCTCTTTCAGCCCTAGGTAGAAGGAACTGGCAAGCCATTTCTGAAAAATGCTGCGAAGAAAACTATAGGAGGTGGTCACCATGACTCAAAACTGACTTGAGGATGCAATTATTTTCCTCTGTTGCTGCCATGCTACTCACTTCTAAAAAGACGATCAACATGCTGGCAGCAGCCACCTAATGCTGCACCTGCCTCTTTATTGTCTTCAGAAGCATCCCCCTTATTAACTGCACCTGAACTGCCTGCCACACATCACACTTCTTGTTTTCTTACCCAGCCTTAGCAGAAACAAGAAACAGACTCCTTTCCAAAAAAAAACCCCTCTTTAATTATCTCCTGTCAATTAATGGCATTCACATATTGAAAAGTCCAGGCAATAATCCTTCAGATAGTTAACTGCAGTAACAGACCTTATCAGTTCATTGAGATAATTGCCAGGCCGGGAGCTTCCAGCCACAAAGCTGTAAATAAAGTTCTGGCAAGCAGTCTCTGAGACATGATGAACCAAATCTTCTGAAATGTGAACGGTTTTCTCCCACAACCACCACTCCCCTTTCCTTCTATTTATTCCCCAGCCAGGGAGGGACCATTCAGCATCCACATGTGCTTTCTTCTCGAGTTGACTCCTTGTCCTCAGTTGTTCTCCTCTCCTAGCAGCTCTGCACATATGCACATCTGGAATAAGCCCCAGCTGTTCTTCCTTCCCACTTATCTCAGCTTCCGAAGGCAGCTGCCTCTCCGGTGGCTAGGAAATGTTGGACAGCCTGGCGTCTGCAGAGCATCCATCAGTTTCCTCAGACTCTAGAACTGGCCCAAGTTCCTCTCCAACCTCCTCCTCATCCAAGTCTGGTGGGGCACAATACCCTGACACACTACTGCTGTGACTTATTCTGCTTCAAGTAATCACTGTATCTTTTGTGGTTTACTTTATTTCATCAGTTGTACCATTCCTCCTCTACTAACACGTTATCCAGTCCAGACTGAAATTTGGATATCCATAGCTCAGAAGAAGTTACCCTGTGTATCACAAGACTCCAATTGTCTCTTACTGGAATAAAACGCCACTGCACTCTCATAGTCACTCTTGAAGAATGTCCCACCTGAAAAAAGGAAGAAAATTAAGTATCAAGCCCAGGAAGATTCACAGCTTTCAGTAGGTGAACCAGTGGTGGGATTCAGCCCACCTGCCCGGACGAAATGCCGTCCTATTTAGCCACGTTTTGGAGGCCGTGCGCATGCGTGGAAGGCATGCACATGAACAAAGAGCATGTGTGGAAGGTGGCACGTGTGAGCAAAGCGTGCATACCAGTGGTGGGTTGCCCCCGGTTTGCACAGGTTTTATAGAACCGGTAGTAAAACCTTGGTAGCACAGTGGACTAATACACTGTTATTAACATCTGCTGCTTGCAATTACTGCATGTTCAAATCCCACCAGGCTTAAGGTTGACTCAGCCTTCCATCCTTTCAAAGGTAGGTAAAATGAGGACCCAGATTGTGGGGGCAATAAGCTGACTTTGTATAAATATACAAAAGTATGAAGGCTATTGCTTAACGCATTGTAAGCCGCCCTGAGTCTCCGGAGAAGGGCGGCATATAAATGAAACAAACAAACAAAAACAAAACCAGTGGGAGGCTCTGCCCATCGACCCTGACATGATCAAAACGCTTCTGCGCTTGTGCAGAAGAGCGCACGCGCGTGTGAGAAAAGTAAGCGTGCACGCACAGCCCCACTGCAAACCAGTAGTAAAGGTAAGTAGAACCCACCCCTGGTGCATACATGTGCTCACATTTGGAAACCAGTAAGGAAGGGAAGTGAATCCCACCTCTGAAGTGAACCAGGTGGTACTGTGAAAGACAACGGCAAAAGGTGAATTTAATAGAGCCTAAAGATTAATATGGATCATCGAGCAGACTGCCTGCTTCAAAGTGTTTATACAACTAGAGACATAGCTGAGGTTTAGTAGCAGTTTTGGGCCATGGGGACATGCTGCAAGACTCATGCTATAAACTTTTGCTTTAACATCAAATATTTCACACTGCAATAAATACCTTGGTTCCAATTCTCAGCCCTTGCTCTAATTCAGTAACTTCAGATCATGGATCTCCCCATTTCATAGTTTTTCCGTCCACCTGTCCTGCTTCATCTATAATTTGATAAATTGGATTGCATATTTTTCTTTCAGTGACGTAGGACTTCATAGGTTTGTTTCTGTAGGTGCTTTATTGCTGCCTTCAGTCATAAATGTGGCTTGTCAAGAGTTAAATGGTTAGCTTCTATTGGCAAATGTTATAGACATGAATATTATCATGATTTGTGGAGCTGTTCAGCATGCACATTCATTATAATGTATTCACTCTGCTTTATACATTGTGAGGCGGGGAACCAAGAATTCTGCATGTATGTGATTGGTTCAAAATGTGCAAAAACATGCAAAATGTTTCACAATGTTTTCTGTGAGTATCCAAGTTTGTGGAAAGGCAAACAAAATGTTCTTAAATATCACTCCTAAAAGGAAGACAACGAGGTCCCCTGTTTACAAAATACACACACTTTGTTTTGCTTTAGACCGATATGACTTGTTCTCTCTCCCTCTCTTTGCAGTGAGACCAAGCCAAACAATTCCTATGCAAGCCATCTTCTCTTCATCTGAAGTAACTGGGAAGAGGGAAAAGGCCTTCTTTCTCTAAGCATCTCTCTACTTCACCTTCTCCATCTGCTGCTCTGGGCAATCTATGTTGGGGAATGAATTCAAAGCAACCCTTTTCCCAACTGTCCAAAGTGTGGAGTCACAGATAAGAGGAAATGCTGAACCATCTGGGATCTGCAAAAAAAGAGTTCTGCTTTCAAATAGCAAGCTTGCCCTTCCCCAGCAAGCACTTAAAGCTGCCTGGTAAAGGAAGAGACTAGTGGGCGGGCTGAGAAATATTCTCTCTCTTCCGCTTCCTCCCTAACCCACAACCTGCTGTTAATTCAGCTTCAGTTTTGACATATCTATAGAAGACTTTCCACCATCATCATTTTGTTGAGCTGCTTCGTTGCCCAAGAGGCTTCCTGAACTCCACGGTGCTGCTAGGCCGGAGACATGCAAGCCATCAAATGTGTGGTGGTAGGAGATGGGTATGTATACCCTTCCTTTGAGGAGCAAGGGAGTGAGTGGGTCTTTTTTTTTTTCCTCAGCTGCCTTTCTGACAAAATGTATGTTTTCTTGTTCTTTCTTAATCTCCATCTTTCAGAGAGAGAGAGAGAGAGAGAGAGAGAGAGAGAGAGAGAGAGAGAGAGAGAGAGAGAGAGAGAGAGAGAGAGAGAGAGAGGGAGTTGTTGATTGTAAGCTCCTAGAGGCTGAGAAGAATTGCTGCAAAACTGAGTTTCATAGTTTCATGAGACACCATAGAAACCAGGGGAGAAATTTTCTTTGTTTTCTGTGCAATATGACTGGGGAAGTAATGCTTTTATTTTTCAGAAATGTGATTAAAAAAAAAAGTCAGCCTGGATAGAACATATCTATCTAACATATCTAAGATTAATTGTGGAATTGCCTACCTGATAACTTGTTACCTATCAAATAAACCATGGCCCTTTATTTAAGTACTTTAAGGCAGAACCTCCCCAGCCTGTTGCTCTCCAGGTGGGTAACTGGGACCGCAGCTCCCAGAATTTCCAGTCAATTAGCCCAAAGACCTCATGCATTTGAAGAGCAAAACCTGAGGGAAATCTGATTTAATTACAATTTCATTATTGGGAGTTAAATGTTGCAAGCCTGAAATAATGTAACTATCTTTCAAAGGATTTAAAATGGAGATACAGGCCTGATATCCATGGCTTTCTGCCTAGGCTGTGGTTTACTGTACCAGTGATGTTAGTAAGTTTTCATGGCTTTTCCCCCTCTTTTGCTTATGAAATGAGTAAAAAAAAATAAAATCTATGCAGCCCTGTAAAACTGAGATGAAAGCAATTTTCTATGAAGCACTTGTCTCGCGACAAGGTCTATTTGTTGTGATCATCATTTCTAGATATCAATTGTGGATGATGGGCCAGGCTCAAAAGCAAACTGAAGTTGCCAAAGAATGCCTCCTAATACAACAGCTGTTGATTAAGAAGCAGAAAAGGGGGCTTCCATAAAAGATAGGATGTTTTTAGGATTGCTGTGAGGTTGCTTTTGGGATAGAGCTAGGGTCAGTCCCTCTGTCAGCTACAACTCTCTCTTGTATCTGCTTGTTGGAGGAGAGTGACCATAATCAGATGGCAGTATGATAGCTGCATAAGATACAAGAAATCAGCATGAAAGAGAGAGATTCATGGAGTGATATGCTGTGTAATTATGTGCTGAAAGCATTTGTAGTAGCAAAAACATAGCAGCAGACATAAACTTCACCTCCTTCCTGCTAATATGCTCCTGATGACTCAAGAACAATATTTTTTTTCCAATATTTGGAGTAAGCTCAAAAAAACAAACAAACAACCATTTGGATTGCCTACATATAAAGACAGCTTCTATGTCTACTAAGTGAAATATGACAAGTTAAATTTAGTTTTGGACTTCCTATTAATTGTGCACTGAACTGTCCCCTCAACTTCTTCCATTTTGGAAGGTCTTAAGCACAAATATGCGAAGAACAGCAATACACTTTGGAGGAGAAGGACATTTGTTTTGAATAACATTCAGGATGATCCCTTCATCCTAGGATTTCTTGAAATTATTTGCCCTGGGCCGGTACAGACAAAGGGACTTTTCTAGTGTCTGCATTTCACCAGTATCTTTTCTTTTGCTGTAATCTCAATGAGGAAGTTTCCTTGAAGTGTTTAACATTGTCATTAAAAAAAAAAAAAAAAAGCATGCAGAAGTTGAGGGAAGGGTCATATTTCAATGGCTCAGGTTTGAATTTCTCCAGTTTAAAAGGCCAAGTACTTAATGCTTCTTCAAATGAGAATTAAATCAGCCTTTCTAAATCAGAGGCAGTGCTGATTGTTCAATGCTGCAGGGCTGGGGGACCTTGGCCCTTTTATGATTTGTGGACTTCAACTACCAGAATTCCTGAGCCAGCCATACTTCTGGGAGTTGAAGTCCACAAGTCATAAAAGGGCCAAGGTTCCCCACCAGTCGTGGGTTGCCCCCGGTTCGCACTGGTTCTATAGAATTGGTAGTAAAACCGGCTGGAGGCTCCACCCACCGACCCCTATGTCATCAAAACGCTTCTGTGCATGCGCAAAAGAGCGTGTCCAGCCCCACTGCAAACTGGTAGTAAAGATAAGTAGAACCCACCCGTTCCCCAGCCCTGCTATACTGGCTGGGAATATGAATTTTATAGCAAATTCAACTGGAAGGCTTCCAATTGGAATTGGCAATACTGGGCTTGATAGCTCAGTGGCCTGGCATAATGGCTGTATTCACAAGAAACACTAAGGCAATCATATGCCAATCTAGTGTGTTGTGTGAGCCCATCTATTTAATTAGATAACAATTCATACAATGTGCACCCATAAAATTGTGTTAAATAAATGTACTTTGTGAACACCAAGTTCTCAATGATAGTCTGATGGTGAAGTCTCACTATCTGACATTGGTGTTGTCCTTTTTGACTTTACAGCAACAGCTGATGCACTCAGCCAGTAGATATCTCTGTCTATGATATGGTCCTTGGGCATCACTGGTAAATTCTTGATTGGGCCAAATCATTTTTGCCTTTTTACTTTTTCCTCCAAAGCTACATCATTGACCATGGAATTTTCTATTAGAGTGGTTTCCCTCAAGTATCAGTCGTGGGGCCTATTTTGTTCACCTATTATTCCCTTCTCTTGGGTGCCGCAATTCATGGTCAATATTATGCAAATATGATGCCTATTGACCTGTCTTACTAGGTTTTCATCTTGGATGTTTTCCCATGCCTAAAGTTGAATAGGGATGAAACAGAGTTTATTTTGTTTTGGTCTAGTTGTTTTTTCCATCCTTTACTGTCCTCCTTATTTGATTCCAGAGCTTCAGAATACCTGTTTTCTCCATCTGAAACCTTTGAATCTTGCTTGATAACACCCATTTATTAATTGTATAGCTTTTTTAAGTGATTGGACATTTTTAGGCTCTTGGTGGCTTTATTGATGCTTGCCTCAATTGCTTCATGCTTGGACTAATGCAATAGACTTTCAGCAAGTGCTCCCAGTTCCTCTCTCTATCACGTGCTATTAGTCAAAAGAGTACTGTTTGGATTGTTCTGGACCTCTAATGCTTTCCTCATAGTTTGCTACACAATATGGCACTTTACATGCTTCCTATTTGAACCAGAGCTGAATTTAAAATGTGTTTGGAATAGTGTTTTTTTTTTTTTTTTTTAGCTTGCTGGTCTCAAGACCTCCTTATGCTGCAATCCCAATGATGGGCCCATAATTCTAAAATGAGTTTCCTCTGTTCCTTCATATCTATGAAAGTTGTATGGATTTCAAAAAGGATTTCAGGCCCTTTAATCTGATTTGTGCGTTAATGTAGAGTTTCTTTATTCCACCTTACTCTTTTGCAATTCCTAGAAATGTTAATATTGCATGCTGCCATGTTCTGGTTATTGAGAAGGGAAAGAGAGGGAGGGAGGAAGAGAGGGATAGAGAAGGTAGCTAGGTAGCTAAATAGCTAGCTAGCTAGGTAGGTAGGTAGGTAGATAGATAGATAGATAGATAGATAGATAGATAATAGATAGATAGATAGATAGATAGATAGAAGCATAGTGTAAATATGTGTTGTGGTACAATACCAGGTGGCTGTTTAAAGTCTAAATATTTGTTCAATTGCTTATTAAGTTCTGAGCATTTTTGTATTGCATGAAATATTTGTAATTACTGGATTTCTTTGCTCATACCATGACTTGGTACAGATACATATGATTTATTATCATTATTTTTACTACCACCACCATTCTCACACACCATTCTCATGTTCATGTAGGAACAAAATGAGAACATCCTTTTAAAGCCAATTCCATTTATTGGTTAGAAACTCTACAAATATTTCAGCTGAATCCCAAGGAGGATTATCTTGATATAAACTCCACAAATGCCAGCCTAGTGTATTTTTAATTAAGAGAGCTGAGGATGAATACCTTAGAACAGCTTTACCAATCTGGTGCCCTCTCAAGATGATGCAAAAATCACTTTTGTCATTTCTTAGCATAGGGCAAGCTGGATGTTTTACACGATTTTTTAAAAATAACTTTACAGGCAGATGGTTGTCTAGAAACAGATGTAGCTCTTCCTTCTAGTTCCTATCTAACAGCCATCATGGTACCTTCTAGACCCGTGATGGCGAACCTATGGCACATGTGCCACAGGTGGCATGCAGGGGCCCCCTCTGCTGGCACACGAGCCGTCGCCCAGCTCAGCTCCAGTGTGCATGCGCACACGCTTCTCACTGGCCAGCTGATTTTTGGGTCTGCCCTGCAAGCGGGAGATGCGCGTGCATGCGGAGGGGGGGGACCTACCTTTCTCCTCACTTTCTGCTGCCTGTGCCTTCCCAGATTTCTGGAGATTCCCCTCCCAGCACTGTTTTGGAGGTGAGGCTTTTCCCACCCTCCCAGCCATTTTGGGAGACTTCCCCCCCCCCCTCAGCTGTTTTGGGAGGCTTTTTCTCCCCTCCCAGCTGTTTTGGGAGGCAAGGGTTCCCCCCCCCCCCAGTGCTGTTTTGGGATGTGAAGCCAAAAGGGGGGGTCGTGCACACATGCGTGGAGGGGGAAGAGAGTGGGGATCGCATGCACATGCACGGGGAGGGTCACACACACATGTGCAGGGGGCAGGGTTGCGGGAGGGGCATTGCATTATGGGTGTGGGCACGTGCTTTTGGCACCCGTGGAAAAAAAGGTTAGCCATCACTGTTCTAGACTATGAGCTGGTGGGAAATATCTTCTAAACTACATTTTCCTTTGGATCATCCTGTTTGCTCAAACCATCCAAAAGGACCCATTCATGCTCAACTTGCCATGCCCTTTTTATGGCCTTGGGTCTGACATCATTTTTTATTTTAAACAGATTTTTAGAAAGGCTCTGAACATGGATAACATTTACTAATTGCACAGGGTTTAATAAAAGAGTGTTTCTGCATTCTTGGTCTTAGCGTGCCTTCCACAACTATGTGAAAAGTTTATACCGTATAGCATAATGGGAATTGCACAAAGCAACTTTCATCCATCTGATAGATTCTGGGTATCTTGGACACAACTGTGATTATCTGAAATAAGCACAGCTGGACTTGATTGAGCTATGGACAACCATGTCTCAAGTGTGCCAGAGAAGGCTGGTTTAAGCAATTGGGTGACATTTTTTAAAACTAAAGAATGGAAGGGGAAGTGGCAACTTGCTTCCTGTTCCTTCCTGATAGTGAATTTTCTTCACTAGTAGCATAGAATAAACATGGCCTGGTAATCTCTTTCTCGTTTTGTTTCTTTGGTATGTTTTCTTGAAGATGCCTTCATCTCATTCCCACCTATATTTAAAAGAGATTAAAGTTGTTCCTATCTCCATGCTTCATGCTTCTATCTCTCTTGTTTGAAATGATACTGGGACAGTGTTTCTCAACCTTGGCAACTTAAATTCAATTCTGGACACCATAGTGCAATTTCTGGACACCCTTGTAATACTGCCATGCAAATAATTTAATCAGGAACTTCATTCTTAAGCAAAGCATCTCTCTAAATCTACTCCTGAAGCATATTTTAAAAAGAACTGTTGTTATATGTCTTTTCCCTTTTTTCCCCCTCCTTCAGAGCTGTAGGTAAAACTTGTCTCCTGATCAGCTACACCACCAATGCATTCCCAGGAGAATATATTCCTACTGTGTGAGTATGGAAATGGTTTAGCTTGAGATTGTTGGATTTGAAAGAGTTAGATCTCACTAGGATTCCTGTTTCTGAAGGAAATGCAACTTTGCTGGGTAAATAATATCAGCACAACATAAGATCAGGTTTGCATAAATCCAGAGCATTCAGCATTGTAATATTCCTATATGGGAATGTTAAGAAAAACAAATTAATTTGATTAAGAAATTATTTGCATCTGTTCTATGCATTTCGGGGATAGAATAATAGATTAATTAATGTGCTCATCAAATTTCTTAGGATCAGAATTCTCAGAAGAGGAGTTGTCCCTGCCAATACATCTAGGAAAAGTGATAGTAAAGAGACATGCAGTAGCTTCATTTTGGTATTGCACCCTCAATAGATTCTAATATAATGATTTAATATAGAAGTAGGCTTCACATCTTATGAAAATGATTGGTTTAGTTTAGTGTCCGTTTCATTATATGTTGGGGATAACTATTACTTAAGAAGGGAAAGAACTAAAAATAAGGTACATAAACAGGCATCTAATTTGAAATGAGATTGTAAGCATGAGCAGTCACAAAATAACCATTTCCCCAAAGACAGCTTAGAGATGCTAGGTGCTGTGATTTTTTTTCTAGAACTTCCAGAAGCGGGGTGGGTAGGTATAAAAAATTCAAGATGGCAGTCATAAAAATGCAATCTGAGCCATGCTGTTTATGTGCAATACACATATAAAATGAGCACAAAAGGAGTTTTGATTGCTAAATGGTGCCACCATCTTGACTTAGAATAGAATAACAGAGTTGGAAGGGATCTTGGAGGTCTTCTAGCCCAAATCCCTGCTCCGACTACAAGACCTCCAAGGTCCCTTCCAACTCTGTTATTCTATTCTAAATCAAGATGGTGGCACCATTTAGCAAACTTCTTTTGAGTTCCTCCCTGTAGGCACCCTGATCTTCCAGATTGCTCACTAGCACTCCAGAATATCTCCATTCTTGTACTTGTACCAAGAGCCCACACATAAAGAAATCACTGAGATGAACCATCCTCTATTTTCATAGAATACCTTTGGCACCTCATGCTGCATCCGAAGGTGCCAGTGGGATTTACAGAATCCAAACTTTCCATTTAATGTTTATGAAATAAAGTCAAGTGAATCAAAGAGTCTGATGGTGCCAAGAGAGACATACCTGTTAGCACCCTGGAGAGAACCATGCCTTTTCTCCTGAATTAGGATTTCAGTCTAGGAAAGAGTAAGATCCCTCTCCCTCTAATGTCACTATAAACTTTGATATCTGTTACAGCTTTGATAATTATTCTGCCAATGTGATGGTTGATAGCAAACCTGTAAACCTGGGATTATGGGATACAGCTGGCCAGGAGGATTATGACCGCTTGAGGCCTCTCTCCTATCCACAGACTGTAAGTCATGAAGTTTCTCTGAAGTATTGTCTAATTGCTTAGGGCTATTTGATATGGACTACAAAAATCCAATAGTCGAGACTATCAGTAGAAGCTGGAAAGAGCCATAGTTCTCCTTAGTTAGTAGACATCGAGATTTGTTTGTTTGACAGCCTTACTTACTTCTGAAGAGCTTTGTTCATAATTCCTTGTTAGCACACACATGACAGCTTCTACCTAACCTTAGCTGATTTCCAAAAAAAACCCTATCTAGGAGTGTAGAATAACAGAGTTGAAAGGGACCTTGGAGGTCTTCTAGTCCAACCCCCTGCTTAGGCAGGAAACCCTATACCATTTCAGAGAAATGGTTATCCAATCTCTTCTTAAAAACTTCTGGTGTTGGAGCATTCACAACTTCTGGAAGCAACTTGTTCCACTGATTAATTGTTCTAACTTTCAGGAAATTTCTCCTTAGTTCTAAGTTGCTTTTCTCCTTAGTTCTAGGTTGCTAGAACTAGTCAACATAAGTAGATCTAGTCAACATTTGGATGGGAGACCATCAACAAATCATTAGATTGTAGACTAGAGTGGAGATTTTAAAAGAGCATTCTGAAAGAAATCAATGGCAATGAGATAGCTCCACATCCTCACCAGGAGACAATATTATATTAACAAAGTGTATATTATATCTGGGCCTCCAAAATCCTAATTACATTCAATGGTGGCAGTGCAAAATATTCTGTAACAGTCATCACAGCTAAAAAAAAACAAAAACCATCAGAATGTTTAATAGTTTTACCCAGTTGATCCAGGACTTTAGAGAGCATTTTCTCTCACTTTTTAAAATGGAAATAAGATTATATTTACATAATTTAAGGAGGTCCTTCAAGATTCCTGGACAAAATCCTCAGGCTTCTCTAACTGATAATAAGTACTGTACAATATAATATTAAATATAACTCTCAGGTGGAGAAGGTGATGATGACATGAAGAAAGCATCAAATCAAGATTTTTCTGAGTTAATCTTGATTAGATAAACTAGCTAGTATTTTTCCGCCTGTGGGCATAGTTGTGAACTTGTTAGAGGTGCTTGTGGAAAATGGCAACCACCAGCGCATTCCTTATCAAAAGATGGCTTCTTCAAGAGGTATTCTTGTAAACTAAGATAATGTGATACTTTTGCTTTTTTAGTATTGTGGATATTGATTTATTAGTGGAAGAAGTAATTCTTTCATGTCTATATAATAGATCTAGGTTTTGTGTACTGTTCCTTGTTTCAAAAGTCCTTTCTTTTCATAAAGCATTCAGTAAAGATTCAAAAGGGATGCGGTGACTCAGTGGCTAAGATGCTGAGCTTGTCAATCAGAAGGTCAGCAGTTCAGTTCAAATCCCATTACTTGTGCCAGCTTCTGCCAATCTAGCAGTTCGAAAGCATGTAAAAAATGCAAGTAGAAAAATAGGGACCACCTTTGGTGGGAGGTAACAGTGGTCCGTGCGCCTTCGGTGTTTAGCCATGTTGGCCACATGACCATGGAGACGTCTTTGGACAGCACTGGTTCTTTGGCTTTGAAATCACCGCCCCCTAGAGTTGGGAACAACTAGCATGCATATGCAGGGGAACCTTTACCTATAAAGATTCAAAATTCTTTAGATGCAAACCAACCAAAATCACTGGACTAAATATTTATTAACAATACCTCTGTAGCTTACAGGGTTGTTGTGAGAGTTGCAGAAATGTTCTGTAAAATGCTTTAAGTCATTGAGCAACAATGTATATCAATATTTGGTACATTCCGCTTCATAATGTGACTTTTTTTCCCCCTGGCTGCACCAAATATGATTTCACATTATTTTTTTCACCTCTCTTCTGCCTACAGGATGTCTTTCTCATCTGCTTCTCTCTAGTCAGCCCTGCATCTTATGAAAATGTTCGTGCTAAGGTGAGATCATCCAGGGTTCTGTGTGCAGAGCAAGTGAGGCAAGAGAAGACTCTATCTTGGTATTGTTGCAGTATGAAAAATATATAGTGACAGTAAAATATTTGGATCCTCATGCACTGTATAAATTGGACTGATGTGAAAGATTTCATTGAAAATTTTGAATGAAGACGCCTAACTTTTTCCCATGGCTATCTTGGATTTTCCATATTGCCTGGGAATTCTGGTAATCAAAATCTAATAAATCTGAAGGATGTATTGGATGAAGTCTGCTTTACATCAACATAACTCTTCAAATCTATCAGAGGTTGCATCATGGTCCACAACAGGAGTGTCAAACTCAAGGCCTGGGGCCTGGATCCAGCCCATGGGGTGCTTAGATCTGGCCCATGGGGCCTCCCTGAAACAGTAAAGGACCACCACTGTGGTGCCTCTGCCAGCAAAAATGGAGCTGCGATGGCATCCTGCAACTCTCTGCCAGCAAAAACAGAGCTTGGTTTTCGCTGGCAGAGCACTTGGGCGAGGTGGCTCCAACTTGAGTGATGTCGAGCTAGCCATGCCCACCTGGCCCCCTCAAGCTCAAACACAACCCTGATGTAGCCCTCAATGAAATCGAGTTGGAAGCCCCTGGTCTACAAACAGGGTTCAGCAGCACTAGAGTATGAGGCTAGGTAGAGCTGCCCTTCTTTGTAACAGTTCCAGTTTGTCTGGATCCTTCTTCAAAATATCTAGGGATTAAGTGAGCCCTTCATTGTAATTTTTTTTTTATGATCAGAATTGGGTTTGTTTTCTGATGCCATTGTCTGGTTTTTTAAACCCAGGTATATCTCCCAGAATTACAATTGTGAGATGGGCAGCTATATAAATTGATCAAATAAATATACTTTGGTGGATGTAAGCCAAGATGCATTTGCTAAATGATTATAACGTTTATACCCACCACAATCAGAATCAACTCTCTCTGGTTCAACAGCTATATTATATACTGTGACTCATATTCATCTTGTTATCAACTGCTATTTCCAAATTCTATTTCCTGTGTATTACTACAAACCTGGGCATTTGATTTCTAGTCCTTATTTAAAAAGGCTGCATTGGTGCAAATGGCCCACCTGCTTTTTCATTTGTCAACCCGCTGTTTTGCATCATTGTTTTGTTTGCTATTTCAGTAAAATCTTGCGCTTTCTTTTAGTGGTTCCCTGAAGTACGACATCACTGCCCTAGCACTCCCATGATCCTGGTGGGCACGAAGCTGGATCTCCGGGATGACAAAGATACTATTGAGAAGCTGAAGGAAAAGAAGTTGGCCCCTATTACTTACCCACAAGGTCTTGCCCTAGCCAAAGAGATTGGTAAGTGTTGCTGCTGGTTTCACTTATGCCAGTTCAATTGCCCATCTCTCTCAAACCAATCAAATGCAGTCAGACATCCCTATCCATTATTTAGACTAGGTTGGTATTTATCTTCTACCTGTTTTTCTTTGGCTTGTTTATTTTGCACTTTCTGCACTTTAGCCTTTAGAAACTAACTCTGGTGCAATATGCAGAAACCTGTGCAGATATAAGAGCTAGAAAGCAGCTGAGAAATTCAGAAAGGCAAATGCATGTAAATATTGTCTACCAAGCTCACAAACCCTCTTTTTTCTTTTTTTCCTTTTGATAGAACAGAGCACTTTCTAACTATGAAGTCCTATTCATCTATTGTATCCTTGAATTGGCAGAAAATATACAGCTGTCACAAATTAGCAGTGCTAATCTCTATCCTGCCTTTATTGGTTCTGTTCCCATCTTTTATTTATTTATTAGATCCAGAAGGTGACCTTTGATGGGGCTTTTACAGTGGTGTCTGCTTCTGGGAAAGAGGATTTGTCTTCTTTTCCTTAAAGGAGGCTGTGATGAATCCTCTTAAGTGTCTCAGTAGCATGGAATCATTTTCATCCAGCATTGGATTAAATATTACAATTCATTAAATCAAAAGGACAATTCAGATAAGGAGAACAGTAGTATTTGCTGTATGCTAGGCTAAAATAGCAACAATGCATGACAGATAAGGGAAGAAAGTTTTTCCAAGATAACTGTCACATTAGTTGCTCCAAGGAAATGTTAACTTGAATATTTTGGTCCCCAAGAGATGGATGCTCAAGTTTTTTGTGTTGTTTTTTTTTTGTTGTTGTTTTTGTTCACATTTTAATGAGAAACCAGTTCTGAACTGTTATGCAAATCAGAAAGCAGTTATCTCTGAAATTTCACACTTTTCCTAATTATGTAATCCAGTACTGCTTCAGAAAATGCAGGCATGAATATGTGTGTTGAGAATTTAGAAAGAAAAAAAATGTTGAAGAAAGTCCACTAAAATGCCCATTTTTCTGCATTTAAAAATAAGATGTATGTGGCCATGTGTTTGAAAAACCATGGCCATTAAAAAAACCCATTTGTTTATTTCTATGAATACACTAGAAAATGTATACTCACTCGTGCTCAGACCTTGTTAGTACAACTTTGCTGGTTTGTGTGCAAAGCCCCCAATGATCTATATATAAGGGTTAAAGTGGTATCAGATTTCTTGCAGTTAAGATTAAGATTAGGGCTTTAACTCAGAATGCTGATATTTTCCCCCTCATCTTCTGAACTTTCTGTATCCGGAACTTGCCTTCTGTCTCTTGAAATAATGTTGAACCACAACTTCCTTTTCCTGTCCTGTATTCTGGGGACACACCAGCAAAAGCTGAAAGTCTGCTCTCTTTCTGGAGTCTTTACCAGTGCAAACTCATGTTTTCTGGAAAAACAATCTATCTTTTCCTTTTCACAGACTCTACATAAGCCATCTTCATGTGACAGGGCTTTGGTCTGATCGTGTTAGTCTTTTCTTATATTCTTACATTCCTAAGTAGCTCTGCTGTCCATAGAGATGCCAAACCTGATATCAGGACAAGTGAGAGAATGTATTCATTTCTGCTTCTTCCTCAGAGAGTGAGCTTTTTCTCTTTGCAGATGCAGTGAAGTATCTTGAATGTTCAGCCCTCACTCAGCGTGGCCTGAAAACAGTGTTTGATGAGGCCATTCGAGCAGTTCTTTGTCCACAACCTACAAAGACCAAGAAAAGGGGGTGCAACATCCTTTAGGGGTAAGTATCAAAAGGCTCCCTGCTTGTGCTTCCAGAATGGATCAATACCAGCATGATTCCTTACCACGGGACTTGAAAATATTAGAAAGTTATTAATGTGCTACTGTTGTGATTTTAGCAGGAAAAAATATACACTGCTCAAAAAAATAAAGGGAACACAAGCAGAAGACAGCCAAGTTCTGAATGAATGAAATAGCCTTATTAAATACTTTGTTTGTTACATACAGTAGTTTTGTGTTCCCATTAGTTGTTTGAGCAGTGTATAAACTACTGGATGTAAAGAACAAAGTATTTAATAAGGCTGTTTCATTCATTCAGATCTCAGATGTCTTCTGCTTGTGTTCCCTTTATTTTTTTGAGCAGTATATATGGTTCCATTAATGTGCTGTGGAAAAGCTGCTGTGATTTGATGTGCCAGACATCTGAAAACTCATTCCTCCAAACGCTACAAAGGACCAATGCATATGAGAAGTCTGGATGATATAAACTTGAGCCTGGAATAAAAGAATCAGTATAATTTGACATGAGGTTAAAAAAAGCCCACGGGCTTCATTGCACACACAATCCACACATCAGCTTTGCTACATGGTACTCTGCAGATGGATTGCATTACAATTCATTGTGCTAGACTCACCATCTCTAATCAAGGATTGTCAGTGAAGCAGTGGATGGTAGTTGACACACAGATGTATCACTGGGCGCACACGCCCTTCCGAAATTCTCTGCTCAATTTATTCACAGTAAAGTTGATTCAGAAGATTTTTCCAAACCTCTCCAGGGAAGAGGAAACAACTTCTCTGTAAACATCCCCTTAGTAATGACAGTCACACTGCAATTGCTAAAGTCCCAGTGGAGAAATTGTCTTGTGATATATTTCCCCAGGATTTAACTGAAATATGGAACATCAGAGAAGCTGCAAACCATTGGATAGATGATTGTATGTATAATAAAGAACAAGACACTTATATATAGGCATACATCCACTTTGCCTACCCTTTCACTATATAAATATTGTAGGAAATTCTAGGTATATTTTATATATAGTGGTTGGCAGTAGTGGTATTCAGCCGGTTCTATCCGGTTCAGGCGAATCGGTAGCGGCAGCTGTGGGAGGCTCTACCCACCTGCCTGGACGTCATCACATCCCGTTTTTGATGCTGTGCGCATGTGCAGAAAGTTCTGTGCATGCGCAGAGGTGTCGTGCATGAGTGAAGCGAGCAAGGGAGCACGTGCGCTCACATTTGCGAACCGGTAGTGAAGGTAAGTCAATACCACCATTGGTGGTTGGTCTAAGACAGGGGTGTCAAACTCAATTTCATTGAGGGGTGCATCAGGGTTGTATTTGATCTCAGGGGGGTGGGTGTGACGGGTGGGCGTGGCCAGCACGCGGCTCCCCCAAGCTCTGTTTTCATCTGCCATGGCCACCTCAAGCATGTTGCCAGTGAAAACAGAGCTCAGGAGGGCTGCACAGAGTCCTTCCAAACTCCCTTTTCGGCTGCCAAGGCCTCCTTCAGCATGGCCTCCTCCAACCCTGGGCCAGGCCAAGGCACCGTGGGCCTGTCCTTCACTGTTTCCAGGGTGGCTCTGGGGGCCTGATAAACACCCCAAGGGCCAGATACAGCATGTGGGCCTTGAGTTTGACACCCCTAGTCTAAGCTGTAATGAAACTTATATTGTGGCTAAAAAAATATTTCTAAATTCTCTTCTTCGTTCAGAGTTTCCAAAGCAAATACTTTTTTATGAAATCAAGTGAAACCAGTTGGGGAAAAGAATTGCAGGGAAATTCCTCAGTTTAGTACTAAGAAGGTGTGTAGAACAGAATGCTTTTGGCAGGAGTAGAATGTATATTCATGTTTAAGAACAAGAATAGCAGGGAGTGTGATATACGTAGGTAGTCTGAAGCACAAGCCAACACACTGGCATTGGGGGAGGGGATAGATTGGAGCCTTTTCTCTTACTTCAACCTTCTCACCAATAAGAGAAGGAAGAACATTTTGCTGCTATATCCCACCATTTTTCTATTTCCTATGTTGAAAGATGTTAAATGGCCATGGTGGGATGAAATCTCTAATCATCGCTTTCAGGCCTGTCAGACATTTTATGTTGTTTCTTCTGAGACTTATGGGAGACTTGATAGAGACTGGATAGACTGGATCTTTCAACATAGGAAAAACCCTGATTGCAAAAATATCACACATTTATACCTATGAATTAAAAGGAATAAATATTTGACCTCTACAGGGAGGAGTCATAAAATATGGGTGTGTCTGGCTGAAGAGGTCCAAGAAGGCCGAAATAGTGCTATCCAGTCTCCCATAAGTCTCAGAAGAAACAACATAAAATGTCTGACAGGCCTGAAAGCGATGATTAGAGATTTCATCCCACCATGGCCATTTAACATCTTTCAACATAGGAAAAACCCTGATTGCAAAAATATCACACATTTATACCTATGAATTAAAAGGAATACATATACATATATATATACACATACAGTATATGTGTGTGTGTGTATATGTGTGTGTGTGTGTGTGTGTGTATATTTGTTTATGTATGTATGTATATGTATATATATGTGTGTGTGTATATATATATACACACACACACATATATACATATATATATGCATATTCTTTCTAGCCAGGTTTTACCTACGTAAGCTAAGATGTCCTACAGCCCTGGTTCTGTGAAATCTCATTCACAAGTTTCTGGGCTTTTTTTCTGCTGACAAACAGCAACTCTGTGCTGCTCTTTGGGAGACTCAAATAGCTATTTCTGCCTTGTAAGGCGTCATCAGTGAGCCACACCCTCTTCTCAGGTATCCTCCCTGTAAAGGTACAATGTGTCTTTTTCTTTTTCGTAGGCTTTTATGTGCATATTCTTTCTAGCCAGGTTTTACCTACGTAAGCTAAGATGTTTTACAGCCCTGGTTCTGTGAAATCTGTAAAACCTGGCTAGAAAGAATATGCACATAAAAGCCTACGAAATATATATACTGCTTTCTTATTGTATTGTATTTTACGTTAGCTATATAAAACCCTTAAAACTATTTTTGTACTTCTGCAAACCCTGAGATTTTTCCAAGCCTGATGACAAGATTTGTACTCCAGTCCTCTTCAGGAAGGTCTTTAGTGAACAGCAGGATATTCACTGCTCTATTCACCCTCAATAGCTAATGAAGTTGCCCAAGTGGTTTTATGGGGCTGAAACTAGAGGATAAGGTTTCTCAGCAACAATACCACATCTTCGTGATTCAATTCTATAAAAGGATAATGCTTTCCTAAAAGCCAGTCTTTGATGGGTTTGTGAGCTGGTATTTGTAGTAGCACAGTAAATATTTTGCCAAATGAAGAGGGTTGATCTTTATATTATTATTTTTTTCAAAACAACAGGCCAGTTCAGTGATCCATCTGAGCTGTGGAAGTGAGCCTAAATCTGCCAGTTTCTCTCCTGCCCTAAAGGAAACTTGGATTTCAATGGCTGTCTGCAATGATCTACTGCTTCATAAAGGGTGGAGAATGCAATTCTTTGCAGCAGTTTCCCCCAAATTGTTTAACCCACCCCCAATGCCCAATCCATCATAGCCTTAGCTAAGAAGTCTAGGTGTTGAAGTCCACATATGTGAAAGAGCCCTGGGTTGCAGAAGTTTGTCGTGTAGTTAGCAGACTAGAGTAACACAATTTCTCTCCCTCCCTCTCTCTTTTTGTCTCTCCGATACAGAATTTGAATTTTGGCTCTTTACACCAGACATTTCTCTGGACTTTGAAGAGGAGATGAAGATAGAAAACTTTACAGGCTGCTGGATTTTTAACCTTGTTTCACTCTGAATAGCCCAGTGCTTCCGCAACTAGCTATTTGTTCACCTAAAAAAAAATCTGAATGTATGCATTCCTTTATTCTTAACAAGGTGCATTCCAGTATAAATTGCTTTCTCTCACACACACACTGTCGACCTAATTTGTGACTATTGCTTAAAAAAAATAAAATGCAGTTATGGCAATATATTCATTAGTAATAGGGAAAGTACTATGAAAACTCTTCAAAGGGGTCTTTGTTTTGCGCGTATTCTTTGTAGGTTCAAACAGTTAATGTCTCCTGCTGATCTAGTTTTTTAATCAATAATTTTCATTTTCTTCCTGAACACATTACCTAAATTTCCCTAGTGCTGATATGAATGTGTGTATGGGGGTACTTTTTAACTATTGATTTTCTCCTCGTTTTTTTTTTTTTTTTGTTCTTTCTTTTGAATGGTAAACTAGTGCTATAAATGAACTCTTCCCGTATTATACAAAGCAAAGAAATATGCATAGTGTCAGGAAATGTTTTAGTTCCCAATGAGAACTCAAAATGGCAGTGAGGTAATTGAAGCAATGGTGGGTTGCCCCTGGTTCGCACCGGTTCTATAGAACCGGTAATAAAACCGGTGGGAAACCGCCCACCGACCCCGATGTCATCAGAACACTTCTGTGCATGCGCAGAAGAGTGTGCGCGGCCCCATTGCAAACCGGTAGTAAAGGTAAGTAGAACCCACCCCTGAATTGAAGGCTTATACTCAGCATTATCCCCATGCTCTATTAACATGTACAGGCCACAAAAGACATTGCTTTTGAATAAATGCTGTGGAATATGGGAAAATATGGGAAAAGACTTTGCTAAGTGAAGTGCTGGGTAATGTATAATGTGTTGCATGATCCTTCATGTTTTAAAACATATTCCTGTACTGAAAAAAACCGATGCTTCCTCAGTACTAAAGAGTTTTAGCATAGGAGCATCCTTATTTAAGGTATTCTCTTCTATTCAGTACCTGCTCCTATTACTGATCACTGCATTGCAAATGAGACTCAATTAAAATATAATTATAAACCATCTGTTCTTATTACCCATAACCTGTATGGGTAATACAATGCTAAAAGAGATACACATTTTCAGAGATAGGTTGCTGAGATGCTAGCTGTTCTGCTACTTATTGACCAATCTATCTCATTTGGCAACATTATGAGGCCACAACTGATGATGTTCATAAATACTAAATGAGAATTTAGAGTGGATGTCATTACCAATCTGCCCTTGGTAATTTTTGTGAACGTTAGATCCCAATTTTTAGTATATAAGATGTCATAGTCACAGGTCCATAGTTTCATTTTTGGGTTTCCCATTCTATATTGTTTCTGGAGCCATTCTGAGATGTAACTTGGACATTTAATGGTTTTGGAAGATGCTAACTTCTTTCTACATTTTATTTTACCAGTAGATCTTCTGGTGACGCTGGTTGTTTGCCTTTTACCTCCTTGCCCTGTGTCTCTTGCCCTCAAGCCAAACACTCCAAATTGCTTCACTGCCTTCTGTCTTTCAGGAAGCTTTTTAATGAGGCTCTGAGCTAAACCAGGGTGCCTACATTTTGGTAGTGTTACTACCAAATCTAGAATTGCAAATATTTGCTCATGGCAGACAAGTTGCGTGGCAAAAACAATGTGACTCTTGACAATATATAATTGCATGGCAACCTATTTGATGTGCAAGAACCACGTGAACATGCCAAAATGAGTGATGTGATTAAGTTTACATTGGATATATTTTTCTAGATTAACCAATGGATACAGCTCCATACTGTGAAGGTATAGGTTGGCTATGTTTTCATCTGGATCTTTTTTTTATATAATTCCCTTTTATGGAAGAGTTCAGTTCACTGAAAACATTTATTAACGATCTCTCTTCTAACATCTAGATCACTAAGTTAGTCAAATCTGATTGGGCTGACTATGGATCAATAGTTACTGTACTGCTTTTTTCTAAAACCTCAAAATCCTCCAACTGGAACCAGCTCTGAGAGATGATGTATTAGAGAAGGGTTGTCAAACTGAAGGCCCGGGGACCATATCCAGCCTAGGTGCTGGATATGGTCCAGGTGCTTAGATCCTGCCTGCGAGTCTGCCTTGGAAAGAGCAAAGGATTGGCCTGTGGTGTCTCTATCAGAGAAAACGGGCACCCGATCTCCATTTTCGGCTGGGACAGCCTCCTGCAACCCTCTGCCACTGAATACAGAGCACTCTCAAGCTCCGTTTTCAGTGGCAGAGGGTTGCAGGAGGCTGTCCCAGCCGAAAATGGAGATTGGGAGCCCGTTTTCTCTGGCAGAGCACTCAGGCCACCATAGGCGCCCATGATACGAGTGACATCAAGCTGGCCAAGCCCCCCTGGCCCCCCAAGATAAATCACAACCCTGATGCGGCCCTCAATTAAATTGAGTTTGAAACCCCTCTATTAGACCATGCTAGCTGGGGAATTCTGGGAATTGAGGTCCACTCATTTTATGTTGCCATGGTTTCAAAATGCTGGCTTAGGGGACCGACAATTACCTGATATAAGCCGTGAACCATACACTTGTATTATTGGCATATTCAAGCAACAACTGTCTAATTACAGTCTGAACAAGGAGGTGGAAGAAAATTGCTGCTATTGTTCAATGATTCTTTAAACAGTTAGGAATCAGAAACCTGTTCAAGCCATCCAGTGAGCTACTAGCAAATCTTAATTTAACTTTTCCTTACTCCAGATACTAAGAAATGCATTTCAGCCATTCTAAATAGTATTTAAGATCCATAAATCTGTCTTTCTGACATAAAACCTATCAGGAACTAAATTAGGCTCACCGAGAAGCCTCTGGTTTCAACTTCCTCATTCACAGTAAGAATTCCTGGCCTTACTACAGTGTGTGTGACAAATGACATGTGTGTGAGAGTGGGATGGTTGGTAAGAATCATTTCTGCAGGAAGGCAACCTTATTCTTTGTTTCTTATATGCCAGGCTGTTTTGTACCAGTGCACCCACAGCTCTCTCCTATCCGCAGAATGGTGCCAAAGAGCATAAATGACTATATGTTCCACAAGCCAGTGGTTTGGGCAATGAGTAAGTCAGCATTATTAGGGACTTTCTTAATTTAGGACCCATGCCTTTGTGGCAGTTTCCTCCTCCTGAAGTGCTTCTGGGCAATTACAAAGAATGGCACAGATCTCTGTTGCTATTCCAATCTCTCTGCTTGCACTGATCTGCAAGCAAAAAGCAGAAACAAAAACGGAGTGCTGGAAGGAGCAAGGAGGCAATAGAATGAGTCACCGATCAAGACGAATAACCTACGGGTTGCTAAAATAAAAACTGATGACAGCTATCCTTATGGTGCAGTATAATTGGCAGCTATGGGCACCTGTATTGCTGGATCTGCTAAGGACCAGGAAAGGTCCTTTAAAGGATGATCAGTAAAATATATTCTTGACCAACTTGCTAAAGGTGCCATTTTCTCATAGTGTTGGTGCTACAGACTTTATTAGCTGAAACAAAGTTCAGAGCAACAGATACAATCAAGAAGACACTACCTCACACTTTTAAGCAAGCACAGAGGGATGGAAGGATCCCCTTTTACTCACAAAAACCATAGCAGAACGTTATACCTATAAGGCATTTTATAGATTAACTGCTGCAATTTGCTTAATGCTCAATTCTTCATCAGTACCACTTGGATGTGATGCTTAGCCTGCTGTGCCAAATAGAATGCTTGATTTGTCTATGTTTTTTCTTCATGTGAATTAGATGAGACAAAGACTGTAATTCAGTGGTCAATTACAGGTTTGCATGCAAAAATTAACTGGTGTTCACTTGTCAAATTACATGTTTTGCGTGCAAAAGAAATCACCCCAAGATCTCCAGCAAAAGATAGGAATGCCCCCCACCCCCTGGGACTGAAAATGCTCAGATGGAACCCATACTATATCTTCTTGTAAAGCTGGACATAAAGCAAATATTCCCCAAACATAATTCAGACATCTTGTTGGATTCAGACATCTTGTCAGCTATCGATTACTTAACTACAATTTTATACACTTTTATGAAGAAGCCACTACTGGCCTATGCTCCAAGGAGCATTCTCATCCTATGCTATGCTTAAGAGTTTATCCCTTGGCAGAATTTGGTAAAGAAAAGGAAAAGAGACGACATCCAAGACCTCCTACCAGACTGTGCCAAAGGACCCCACCTGTGTTCAATGGGGAGTTATGAGTTGTTCTATTCTCCTTCCTTTACTCACAAGTAGAATTGGGATCTGGGTTATAAATTTTCAGGTGATGAAATGCTTTTATGTGCATTCAAACATATGTGACTAGAAGCCCTGTGGATCTCATCTCAGTAAATGGGACTCAAGAATGCTGGAGAGACAACTGGACAAAATCACTGTACGCTTTGGAATTTCCAAGGTCTTTTCATGTGGTAAAATAGTTAAAAAGAAGAAAAAAAGATGGGAAGGAAAAAATATTGTTGAGGGCATACAATTTTAGATGGATTGGGGGAATAGACTGTGGTTGAAGAGATTCCACATATGCTTCTCTCAAGATTTATAGCGGGAAATGACCACATAATTGTTTTCCTCAGCATACACCATTTTGGGGCATGTAGCTCTTGTACTTAAAAATTACTTACATTTTTTAAGACGTATATAACTCTTGCTACATGGAAGACTGTTCAGAAGAAAATGGAAACACAGCTCTGACTGACAGTTTCCTTTTTCTTCATATTCTATCTTTAAATGGAGCAGAAAACAACATAAGCTCAAACTTATTAAAACAGGAGACAGAGTTGTTTTACTATTTTGGCAAAGTGTAGCTATCAAAACATTCATGCTATCTTAATGGACACTAGAAAAGCAATACAAAGCTAAGTCTGTTCCACATTCATGTGGAATAGTTTCTGCAGTTGGTCCTATGAACCTTGTGGCTTAGTGAGGAATGCAGACTACGGTATAATCACAGGCAACAAACTCCCTTGAGCAAAGCAGAAAAAGGTGGGCTGTAAGCAGGAGATGAAGGACAAATCCAGGAGCTGGAAAGAAACAGAGACAGATAGGCAGAAGCAAAAAAAAAAAAAAAAAAAAAAAAAGTGGGTGTTGTTGATCTCTAGATAAATGCCAAGGGAATCAAAAGGCAGATTCTCTGAAAAAACACACTCGCACACACAAATCATGTAGAGACAGAAGAAAATAGCTGACATGTTCTGTTCTTTTTTAATGGCACACTTAGGTTGCCTTGAACACATGGTTTTTAAAGGACATCCTTTGCTTAGATAATAATATATTTACTTATTTCAAAGGTAGAACAGACAATAAACATTCTACGCACCCTTTACATTCTTCCACCCTGTGCTTTACAAGTATCATTTCCTTGATATTTTGGGGCAAGTGGGGGATAGTATTAAGTTTCTTGGTAAAGATGATTCTTTAAAAACTAGATCATATTTAAGAATTACATCATTATCATAACAGCAGCCTATATATATAATCAAACAGTGAAGCGAAAATCTCCCTCTACATATTTATGAGGATTACATCCTACACTAAAGTGGATTTGGAGTAGAAGAGCGTTATCATCAAATGATCAGGATAGGGCTATATTTTCATTTCCTAAAAATAATTGCAATTCTTTCACATCTTAGTCTTCACTGCCTCTGAAATTAGAGTAATCAAGACAAAACTGCATACCTAGGGCCTCTTATACTGTTACAAAGACAATGTCTCCAAATCTGACCAAAAACCATGCTGATTTAATTTAAGTAAATCAATTTAAGTTGCCATTGCCAACTTTCCAACCTAGCCTATGACTCTATATTCTCTAGTAATCTCCCAACCAAGTACTAATGAGCTCTGACACATTTAGCTTCTGTACCAAAGGCAGCCAGATGTTGTTACCTAATAAAACAGTAGTTAAGGTCCTGATAATTAAGGTATAGTTAATTTGTGATAAGCAATCAAGAATTTTGAGAAAAGATGAAAACAAGATCCAGTTAATGTCATATTATTTTTTAAAAAATTAGCCATCAGCAGCTCATCTAGCTAAGCTTGGTCAGGAGTTCACTAGTGAAATATGGTACCCTCATCCAAAATTGCCTGTCAGGATAAACCAGAAGGCAAACCAAGTCCTAGATATCTAGATATATCATCAAGTTAATTATGAATTAATCCACTGGGCAGAAATTGAGGGGGGAGGCAACAAGGGGGGGGACAAGTATTGTGCTGATGCTGACACAATGTTGGCTTTGCCTCTGTTATACATGCATTATATAAAAAGGGAGGTGTCTCCATTGCAACATTGACATGTTTGTTTCATCATTTTGACAAATTGATCCTGTAGATACATTTAAATATAATTATAATTCACCTATCCTAAATTTAAATACCTTGGACCAGGCATGTTTTTGATATCATATGATATCTGGGAAGCTGTAGAATTTTGGATGTGGTGAAACAAATTCAAATTAAATATTTGAAAGTAAAGCTATTTGTCATCAATAGACATTGGGGCAATCTAATAATATTTTCTTGATAATAACTCTGGATGGAACCATGTTCCCTCCTGAAGGAGTTGATAGGACTTAAGATTTTTCCTGAACGTTCTGGTTTGGAGGAGGTCTGAAAATTCCTGCTTAAACAACAGATGGAAACCATGATTGGGGAAGATTTTCTTCAGCCTTAGCTATCTGGACCAACATCCCCTGAAACAGTAATATGTCCCTGGACCACAATTCAGCTGGAGTATTGCAATGTACTTACATGGAGTAACCTCTGGAGACAATGTATGGTAGAAGCTACAGCTGGTACAAAATGTAGTGCCCAGACTCCTGGCAAGCCACTACTATTAAAATAATAATGATCCTGAAATTGCTACATTGAATCAAAGTGCTTTTATCAGCTCCTTAATGAAAAGGAGCAATTGCCATGATTGTGCCATCAGGATTATCATTCTGGAGCAATCAGATATGACATGTCTGACTATAATCTCAGAGGTTCTACCAAATACCACTAAATTCACCACATGCAAAAACTAGTATCGGGAGGAGATCAGCTAGGAGAATAAAAATAAGTTCCATCAGTCTTAGCAGTTTTTTCTTGGAAACTGAAGGCTGAGACTAAATATGAAAATAAACTTGCAGATGATAATGCCAGATAGATGTTCATTTGGACCCTCTCCTCTTCTCCCTTCTTTGGGAACCTGGAAATCTCCAATTTGCCACAGTTACTTGTTTAGTCCAAATTAGAGATCTCCAATTATCAGCGCTAGCACAATTCTGAATCTTAAATCCATTGCATGATATGGTTTTTCAAGTCAAAACCTGTTCCAAAGCTGGTAAACATAGTTTATTTTTTCAGATGTAATATGAAATTGTGATAAAATGGAGGAGGACAGAAAAGACATCTCAGTTCATTAATCCAATGTGTGGGTAGACAAATATATCTGTAAAATGTAAAATGCTGTCCAATTAATAGCCCATTCATAGAAACATATTCTGTACATTGGGGGGGGAACACCTTTGAATATTTTAATTTATAATCTTAAAAAGCAGCCAAAAAAATCAACATTTATCTACACAACTGTTTTTCCATGTAGCACGTTAGGTAATCACTGTTAGAGGGAGAAGGAGAGCAGTTGTAGCACATCTGCATGTTAAAATATTGAAAACTGTCAACTTAAATGTTATAGGATGTCTAATGAACCATTAATGACATGTTTTCTTCATTTGCATCTTAAGAATGATCCTTAGTCTGGAATGAATCTCCTCTGGATATTGTTGCTGTAAAGAGAATGCAGAATAACATTGGTTAGATTAACCAAAGCAATTAATTTATAGCTTATTAAACATAAGAGATTGAGGGGAAAAAACAAATTGATATACCGGATTTACTTTTTGAACCAATTAAGACTTTTATTACTGCAGCTAGAGAGATTAGAAATACAAAAGGCTTGCAATAAACATCACTTACAAAAGTCCCTTCCCTCCCCCCTCCGGCTCAGAAAGCACATATAAACAAGTTGCATAACATCAAATTAAGAAAGGCCAAAGCATATTTATAAATTAACAAATTGGATGCTGGAGGTTTTCATGACATCCCTGACAGGCAGGCATTATAGCAAGGAATTTTGAATGTATAAGTCTGTAAAACTTCACAGAAATCCTGAATGGAAGAAAAGCATAAATAGAAATCAATAGGCACCAGGCAAGAAATCCAGCTTTCACAATGAATGCTTAGCTCTAGACTGGAGACCTTTCTTCTCAGCAACCTTCCAGGAGCATCACTGAGCTTCTTTCCATATTTTCCCCTTTCCCTTCCCCCCCCCCACTTACCTCTGTCCTCTCTTCCCTGCTCTGTCACCATCTGTTATAACTGCACTCTTATGCACATCCCCTCCTGCTTCCTTTTCTTCTTCTTACACCCCCTCACATCCCCTCTTCCTCCTCCCTTCCATGTTCTTTCCTTCTATCATAATCCCTCTGTCACACTGCCAATCCTCCCTCCCTCTCTCTCTCTCTCTCTCTCTCTCTCTCTCCTTTTCTTCCTGCTTGCTCCTTCTAAATCGATGCTGATTGGCTGGTGGCACCATTCCCAGGCGCAACTGACATACATCTTGATCTGCCTAACCCTGTGAGACATGCAGCCCCCCTCCATCCACCCTCTCCCTTCATTCAGCAGAAGGAAAGCCGGGCTGGGCTCCACTCATTAGATGCTAGAAGAGAGCTTTCTTACCTGCAGTGACTAGAGAAGACCAGGTGGGAGAGTATTAAAGGCAGGCAGGCAGCAAGCAGGGAGGCAAGCAGGCAGGCCGATGTGGGAGCAAAGGGGCCAGGAGAAGGTATGTCAGCCCAGGAGGAGCAGCCAAAGGAAAGAAAGATAATCAGGTGCTTGAAAGGAGAAAGAAAGTTAAAGAGATAAAAAAGGCTTCTCGGTACGATGTAAAAGACACTGGATTCAGGCATTCCTTTCCTTTTTTCTGATATAAAAGAAAGAGGAAGACAGAAGATGAAATATCATCCTGGCAAGTGAAGGCAGATACCCATTTGTTGAATCTGTGAGTATCCAGCACAGCCTCTGGTCCCTGATTTTTTTCCTTCACATTCAATTGCATGTGAAACTTTACTTTGAGACCTGGGCAACTGATGCTCTCTACTCCGTGCCCCTCCCTCTTCCATCTCCTTCTGATAAGTAAGGTTTTTACTTTGGGGGGGGTCTGTTCTTTCTAACATTCAGTGGATTTGAGCCACGGAGGAAAAAGGGCAAGGTGGATGAATGCTGGGGTTTTCTGCTTTATCAAATTCACTTTTGTCATGAGTTTATGTTTTCCCAGATCTATCTGCTAAACCTACCTGTTATCATTCATTTAATTCTGTCATGCAACCGGCTATATACTTCAGAAAAGTTCCTTGTCTTTTTAAAGGGGATTTCCCTGAATAACTAGTAGGTAGAAGATTGCAATTTTGGGATTGTAAAAACCTTTAGGAAAGAAGCTTCATTTGTAGAGTAGCCTGGCCCGGGGGTAGCTGGGTGGGTGGGGTGGGGTGTAAGTAGAAGTTGATTTAGGGAGAATGCAACAATTCTATTTATTTATTTATTTATTTATTTATTATCTAGCTTTATAGCCCATCTATTTCTTCAGACTTCAAGACAGTTTAAAAATTGGTAGCCCCAATAGAAATTATGGGCAGTGTAGAGAGAGTCAGGATGACATGATAATTTCAGAAACAGATTTTATGTCTTTTTAGATAAGGTTCCACTGAGGAACATAACATGAGAGCCAATCTCGTCTGTTGCTTAAAGGCATCAGACTAGAAACCAGGAGACTGTGACTTCTAGTCCTGCCTTAAACATGGAGCCAGATGGGTGACCTTGGGTCAGTCCCTTTCTCTCAGCCCTAAGAAGAATCCCTTGGGAAACCACTTCTGAAATTGATGGCAGGCAACTGGGGCCTGTCCAAGCAGTCACTGGGAATCAAGACTGACTTAGGCACAAAAGAAGGAAGGTAATAAGCATCCACTGCCATATCAAACACACTTATGCACATATGCATTTATTGCAATGGTTCAAAATTGTTGACTTTGCTCAGAGACTGATATGGATGGAAATCCTTGAGTTTTCTTTTTTCAGATACAGGTTTAAGTGATTTGGTATTTTTCTTTATAAGTCAATGACAGTATTTTCTCCACTGGTGAGATTAATATTCTCACCAGTGAGAATAAGTCCAGCCTTTTGCTCTTATTTTTCTATGCAGTAAAAGTGTGTTGACGTTATAAAAGAGTGCCTGACTTTTTAATTATTTTTTTTTAAAAAAAAGAACCTGTTAGACAAAATGGAGTCCGATAATTGTACACATAAGCATTTGCAAAGAATGTGGAGCATCTGTAGAAAGTAGCCAGAGTGGTGTTGCAACTCATAGGCTCATAATTTATTCTCTCCAAAAGCATATATAACTATGTAGTCACTAGGAGTAAAAATAAATAAATAAAAAGATTTGATGGTACATACTCAATTAATCAATCAAAAGCTTATCGGTCTGTCTGCACAAATACTTTATCATGGGTTTGCTCTGGTTGAAGAACTCTATAAACGTATCTGATTTTTCATCATTTTGGAATTTTTCATATGTTGATTTGTGGGAGAGGGCAAGACAAGGGTCTGGTTATTACTAATTTGTACCTTGGGACCCAAATGTTTTTCTTTAAGGCCATGCTTTATTTCTGAAACATTGCATTTTCCTAGTAGTTAATCGGTCACTGTTCTTCTCAGGAAAAAAAAGAAAGAATTTCTCCCTACTTTCTGTATAGCTTGAGGCAGTTAGAAATGCTCCCTAAGGTATGGCTGATAGTCCAACAGCTGATAGGGAGGTTACAAACAAATAATAGTGTACTGTATTAGTAAAAAATCACATTCTCTTTGTAAGCATTGTAAATTGTATCATGATTGGGGTTTTTTAAACAATGTTCTTAATGTTTCGTTAAAGAGCAGCCATATTGCTGATTTTTCAGGGCTCACTTTAAAAACCCCACTGCTAATCTTCCTCAACCTATACTAGTTTTGACAATACTTTTCCCCATAACATTCCCATTTCCAAGCCAGATTTCTAGCACCATTTCTAGAACTTTGGAAAATATCCTTAAAATATCTGCCCCAGAAAATTCCTTACTTGCTTTGCGTTATATCTCGACTTTAGCACTCATACCCGTGTTTTGAACTGCTGTCACCATTTATTCTATTTCTTTTAATTGGATACCTCCAATTAAAACCAACAGAGATTCAGCAAATAAAATGTAATTAAAATTGATAACAATTCAGAATGTCAAATGCTTTCTTCAATAAGCATGACAACAAGCCATCTTGTATTACTGAGTAACCACATTAAAACTCTATAATCTGAGTCCTGGGAGTCCAGGCAGTTATTTAAAGTTTGAGAACAGGCAGCTCCCAGATGATTTTTAAAAGTTATCTTGAACTGTAATTTTTATTTGATCGGAGGAAAAATATACTAAGAAACCCAATTTAATAATATTAGCCTTGCTTAATTTACCATAAAGGTTAATTTTCAATAACATTTTAGTTTAATCCAATTTATGTTTTGTCCTGACTTTGTAGACTGTGCATACCATCTGAAGATGATCCTTTTTGCTTCAAAAAGTTTGCACAGTCCAGCTCTTTACTATTAAATAAGAATTTCAGTCTGTTTGCAAACTAATGTAGAGACCTTAGAGAAGATGATCTGGCATCTTCTATATGTATGACAATGCTCTGTCATTGTGTCATTAGCCTTCCCCTCAAGATAAGCTTGTGAAAAAACCCCTATAATTTACACTTGTTAATGCTTTGGTTCAAACCCATAATTTTCATTTGTCTATCAAATCTTCAGATATATTCATTCACCTTTCTATAAGTTCCATAATGAGAAATAACAACAGAAACAGTTACAACCACTGTCTGAATATAGATGAGTTTTAAGTGATAGATAAGTGGCTAGAGAGAATGTCCTATAGGCTAACTATATAGTTAAGGGGAAATCATAATTGTACTATCATTCTATAGCTTTAGAGTTAGCTGCATTGCCCTACAATAATTTATCTTTGCAAGCATATTTTTTTTTAATAAAGAAGGTAATACAAGACAAATTAACTCACTATAAGTCCAATATTTAAGTCAACCCAATTCAATGAATGGTGATCATTTTTAAAAAGAAAGACAATGGTTTTTCTGCGTTTTGTTTTAATTAATATTAAGAGACACAAATTACTGAATTTAGCTGGATATTAGGGATTTCACAATATGTTACACTCATTTCTACAAATGATCTGGGAAAGGGGGAAGAGGAAAATAACCTATTATTTTAAAGACAGAATGATACTGAGAGTTTTATGGCCATGCTGCAAATTGAATATTAACTTTTGAATAATGGAGAATGTTTTGCAATAAAAAAAATGCATATTTTAATTCTCTATTTGGTTTTTTAAAATATTTTAAACAGCTTAATTTGTGGCTTTTCCATCCCGGTAATTAATGATACACTTTTTTATAAAGGAAGCTTGCTTTTTGTTCCATGGTGAATTGGCATGTGATATCACAGTGTTCAAAAATATGCACCAAGTATTTTGATTATCATTCAAAGCCTTTAAGCCATGGCTTGAGAAAATTTTTCTGCTTTTGGAGAAGTCCAATAATCAAAACTAAACTAATGTATTTTAACATATATTTGTGACATATTACACATGTTCAATACTTTCTAAGAGAAGGGTACATTTCCTCTGGAGGTTTTGACCCATGAGTAGCCAACATTTTCCTCTCCAGGGGCTGCCTTAAGATCATCCTGTGCATCCACATATCCACATGCAGACAGATTTGCTGACCTTTATATATACTGCTCAAAAAAATAAAGGGAACACAAGTAGAAGACATCCGAGATCTGAATGAATGAAATAGCCTTATTAAATACTTTGTTCTTTACATTCAGTAGTTTATACACTGCTCAAACAACTAAAGGGAACACAAAACTACTGTATGTAACGAACAAAGTATTTAATAAGGCTATTTCATTCATTCAGATCTCGGATGTCTTCTGCTTATGTTTCCTTTATTTTTTTGAGAAGTGTATATACATTCCATCCCCCACCCTCATGTATACACAGAGAGTGTTCAGGATACACAACAGGCTTTCTCCCCACCCTCAATGCTGTATGGAGATACCATTCTACGTTACTACTCTTTTGGTTTTCAAACTTATCATTACACCACCTGGTGTCGTGGCAGTGCCATTACAAATAGGAAAATTATGGGCAGTACAAAATAAGATGGATTGTATATCCTGCACAGTGGAATACAAGCAAGTAATCCTATAGAAAAGTGGAATAGGCAATCTATGGAGGATGTGGGTTCTTCATTTCTGGAGGTTTTTAAGATGAGTCTCTAGGGGGCAGTGCTCATCTCTGTTTCAAAGCTGAAGACCCAGTGCTGTCTGAAGACGTCTCGTGGTCATGTGGCCGGCATGATTAAACACCAAAGGCGCACGGAACGCTGTTTACCTTTCCACCAAAGTGGTCCCTATTTTTCTACTTGCATTTTTTACTTTCGAACTGCTAGGTTGGCAGAAGCTGGGATAAGTAACGGGTGCTCACCCCATTACTAGGGATTTGAACCACTGAACTGTCGACAAGCTCAGTGTCTTAGCCACTGAGACACCACATCCTTATGGGCCTCTTATGGATGGTTTAATTGGTTTTCTGGCACATTGCGATAGGTTGGACTAGTTGTTCTTTGCAGTCCCCTTCCAATGCTATCTGGTACAATGCTACATCCATAGCTAATTACAAAAGTGCATGTGAAAGATTGTGGTTGTACAGCCAACTGCAAATAGACATATGCCTGTTATAAGAAAGGATTCTTTATGTATGTTATCATCATAGATTGACCATGTGATTTAAAAAATTTCTCTAGAATTCTCACATGCAGATAATGTTTTATATAATAGCACATGTTCATGGCAGGAAAACATAATCCTTGACTCAAGTGATTTACAATCAATATAAGCTTTCATCACCTCCAGCTATGTGTTTTGTAGGGTTTAGAGCAGTGTTTCTCAACCTTGGAAGCTTGAAGATGGGTGGACTTCAACTCCCAGAATACCCCAGCCAGCGCTGCTGGCTGGGGGAATTCTGAGAGTTGAAGTCCACCCATCTTCAAGCTACTAAGGTTGAGAAACACTGGTTTAGAGGGACATGACTTTCAAACAGCAGGTTCTAATTGTTCTGAAGATTGTGGCTGTGTATGCATACTCTGTGTGTATGTGTTTCAAAATGGAAATTTTGTTTTTTCATATATATATATATATATATAGTTTAATCATCATCATTCTAATGGCAGATCTATAGGCTTTACATCCAAATACTTTTTGGCATTGGGTGAATTGCATATATGCATTTGCACGCAGAAGGCAGAAGCTGAAGTCCTACTTTTTCCCACATAGCACCGGGAAAGGAACATTCTCTGTAATCATGGCAAATTGTATCCTGTCTATTCTAGCCTTCCCAATGTGGTGCTTTCCAACTATCTTAGACAACACAGCCAGAGCTGTGCATTCTGCTCTTGAGGCTGCCTGGGTAGAACTTTGCAGAAGAAATCCCAGGCTTCCAAATACGAGAACATTGCTTAGTAAAAATTTGAAGTAAAGGAAATAAAGCACTTAGTTGTACTGTGTGAAAAGTAACCACCCGTTACCCCTTCGCCTGATGGATAATGGGTTCGCTTTCATTTCAAAAGACAAAAATGTTGAGTGGGTAATGGTGTTCCTATTAATGGGTGCCTGAGTGCATGTCCTGCACTTGGCAGCTCCCCTTGCTTCCTATACTTCCACTACACGGTCCTCTCTCTCCAGCAGCTTCCCATACTTCAATTATCTCCCAAGGGAAGGACGACATCATAACAGCACGTCTCCCACTGAGATAGGAAGTCACCTCCAGAATTCTCCAGGCCAAGATCTAATTCTTCAGCCTTATTATTTCCATTAGACTGGAAATGGGATCTTCTGTATATAACTCACAATCTAATCACCGATTTTCATATTTTTTTAGTCTTAAGTATATTCTATTCTGTTTCCATCAGTTTCTAATTTAACATTTGCCATGAATAGATGTTTCAGCATTGATATCATCTAATATGTAATTTTTATGTTCAGTTTTGCTTCAAATGTTTTGTTGTAAAAAGTCTCCTAATATAAAGCATTTCTGGATGTTATTTTTACTACTGTATATATGCATCTCTAGTGCCTTTTTTCTTGTCTCCTCTCTAATATATATGTTTTAATGTCTTTTTTGTTGGAAAATGAATCACAAAGTTTGAAGTACTGCACACACAGTGGGTTAGACAATCATACTTAGGCTCTTATTGTGTTTTGGGAGTTGTTAACTGGGATTAGGTTGCCTTCCTCTGTTTCATTCAATCATAAAACCCTGTGTTCATACTTTCCATGCCCTGCAATCTCCTCTAATCATTATTCTTTTTTTTTTTTTAAATAGACTGACAGGAGATAAGACTGATATATAACTAGGGAGCCAGAATTGCATGCAGCCATAAAAAAACCTTGGGATATTGTTACAAGAGTTCCTTCAAAAGTTCTCGCTGACAATGGAGTAGTAACAAGACTTTGTTAAATGCATGGGAAATAATCAGTTAAATGAAAGGAATTTAAATGCCTGTCTGAAAATGTTGTTTTTCTTCTGACCCTTCCAAATTTAGTTTTTGCCCTAATCATCCACTTCTTAGTCATTACCTTACTGACATTTTTGAATGTGTCTCCGGGTAGAATATTTAAATCCAACTTTGGTCCTCAGGCTGGAAAAGAATGTGTTTGGAAGTGGTTTGCCATTATCTCCTTCGAGTTGAGAGAGATTGATTGGCTCAGAATCACCAAACTGGTTTTATATCTAAGACAGGATTAGAATTCAGAGTCTCTTGATTTGCAGCCAAAGCCTTTAACATCAGACTGACTCTCTAAGGCTACACTGGCATCAATTAAATATTTAGCTGACAAGACTTGCTCTTCTTAGAAACACTGTCTTGAGAATATGTTATAAATGAACTCCGGGATCTAATTTGCAGTTAGAATGAATAATTTTGGCAATGCAAGATGATTGAGTTGGTTGAAGAATATCTCTTAATATACATTAGAGTTTTGTCTGTTGTGACTGTTGACCTTCACTTTTATTAGGTATGGAACCTAAGTCCAACCACTTGATAGGATTTCATATTGTTTCCATGATCTATTTGATTCCCAACCTTATTATACACAACAATCTGCTCTCTTGTGATATCCTGAAGATAAAGATTGCCCCATTTTTCAAGTTTTTTTTAATGTGGCAAGTTTCTTTCCCCCCCCCCCCCTTTATTCTATAAATTTTCTCTGTAAATTTACCATTGATTCCAATTCTTAGTGTGCCTTAACTTAGGAATAGGGGTAACTGAAAGAGAAATCTCCACTATAATCAAAATTAGAAGCAATGGAGAGATATAGACAATTCTAGCCTGTAGTCATGAGATTCACTTGCTATTCCATATCTTAAATTCTCTGTAGAGTTACATATTAACTATCTAGAATGCTTGTGGATTATAAGATGAATGTTAAATTATCTATTTCTGTTCTTCTCAAATGCAGAGTCCTCCCAAGGGATCTTGTGGATATTTGTTTCCTGCCCCTCCTTTTTCTGCCATGGACAATTTCAACTTCACCACCACAGTGGCTTTTTGGGAAGAGAATTCAACAACTTCTGGTACAGCCTTTCTTTCTGGAAATTTATCCCTAGCTTCTAGTCTAGGCCTAGATATTAGTGGTGTCCTTATTCCACTGGTATATCTCATTGTCTGTGTTGTAGGACTAGCTGGAAATTCTCTAGTAATTTATGTGGTTTTGTGCCATTCAGTAAGTGAATCAGTGACTAACATCTATATCTTCAACTTGGCACTGGCAGATGAACTCTTTATGCTTGGCCTACCCTTCTTGGCAGCACAAAATGCTTTATCATATTGGCCTTTTGGGTCATTTATGTGCCGTCTAGTGATGGCTGTGGATGCCATAAACCAATTTACTAGTATTTTCTGCCTCACCGTGATGAGCATTGACCGCTATCTGGCTGTGGTGCACCCTGTGAAATCCTCAAAATGGCGGACAGTCCGAGTCGCTAAGACTGTCAGTGCCACTGTGTGGGTAATCTCATCTGTAGTGGTGCTGCCTGTGGTAGTGTTTTCAGAAGTCCCACATGGTATGAGTACATGCCACATCAAATGGCCTGAGCCTGCTTCAGTATGGAAAGCTGGTTTCATCATCTACACAGCTACACTCGGCTTCTTTGGGCCACTGCTGGTAATCTGCTTATGTTACCTGCTTATTGTTGTCAAGGTTCGTTCATCAGGCAGAAAGGTGCGAGCACTGACAGCTAAACGCAAACGCTCTGAACGGAGGATCACACGCATGGTAGTAATTGTGGTGGCAGTCTTTGTACTCTGTTGGCTACCTTTCTATATGCTCAACATCATCAACGTCATCTGGACTTTGCCTGAGGAACCATCACTCTTTGGTATTTACTTTCTGGTTGTTGTCCTGCCCTATGCCAACAGTTGCACCAATCCTATCATCTATGGCTTCCTCTCCTATCGGTTCAAACAGGGTTTTCGCAAAGCCATCTTGAGACCCTCCCGCCGAGTGCAGAACCAAGAGGTAGCCATGGCAACAACTGCAGATAATATGGAAGATGGGGAGGAGGAGGAGGAAGAAGAAATGTTAGCTAAAGTAAAGGAGATCAGCAAGATTACCCAAAATGGTAGTAGAGGACAGCAAGAGAGTGAACCTGCCAGTGATCCAGGAAGAGACAATGAATACAAGCCAAATACTGAAGAGCCCATAAGTGGTGAGAAGCCCAACATAGTTAACATCAGCTGTTTATAGTGATTGGGAAATGGATCTCTTTCTCCTGAAATTGCCTGGCAGAGACTAATAATATTTTTTTTAAATAATAATTCATAAATTAAGGAGTTTTACAGTAATAATCAGTCCTGTGATGTCTTTTTGAAACAAGGTACTCTACTAACATGACCATACCTTTTTCTGTAAAACAGTATAATTGAATAGAATGGTATTTCTGAGAACAGAGTTGATCCATCATTAAGGTTAGAAGTAGGAATAAAATTGTCTTTGTTCTTTGCAAATACTCAGAGACTGAAAATTGGAATCAACTACTAAGCAAAAGTTCAACTAAATTTCCCAGCCCCTATAGGGAGAACAAACCTAGAAATCCACTCCACAGGAAGGCTAAAGCTACTTTTATTGAGTCCAGCTATAACAACAGAACCTTGCATGTCTGATTGTACCGCCTCCTCCTTCATATTATTTAGTTAAATAGGAATACTGAGGCACTTCCAAATGTTATCTCATTGCAGAATTCAAAAATGTTTAATCCCTTTGGCCTAGGTTCCCTCATATCTTGTCAAGGTCATCTTCCTTACTCCCTACAGATAGACAGAAGTCTATTTACAATTAGGCCTAGTACATCTCGATCTCAAAAATCTGGATCCTTACCACATGGCAACAAGGAAACATAAAATGTATCTTTTTTGCCTTCTAATGGTTATTTGGATTTTTTTTTATTTTTTTTTATTTTTTTTTGCAATCTAATATGCAGTATTCAGATCTCTAAAGGAAATGTTTTTGGATATGGAATAACTGTACTTAGGGGGAGTGATGACTCAGTGGTTAAAGACGCTGAGTTTCTCAGCAGGAAATGGCGTGAGCTCCTGTTACTTGCCCCAGTTCCTGCCCCCCCCCCAATAGTTTGAAAGCATGCAAATGTGAGTAGATAAACTTTGGTGGGAAGGTAATAGTGCTCCATGCATCTCAGCATATAGTCATGCTGGCCACATGAACACGGAAATGTCTTTGGACAACACTTGGCTCCCTCAGCTGAAAAACGAAAATAAGCATGCATCCTAGAATCGGACACAACTGGATAGGGGAAACCTTTACCTTTATTAACTGTGATTGCCCATCAATGGTACCTCAAAGTAACCATCCCTCCAAAATCAAGGAAAGGGTGGAGCTTCTTTAAAGTGCTGCTGAGAGTTACAACAAGTGCAACCTGTGACAAACTGGAAATAACTTTCCTGCTTCAGAACTACATTGGGCTATATTGTTGACTGGTTATTGCAGTAAAATGTTTTTTTTAAAATGTAAAGGCCCATGCCTGCAATTCAGTCTTTTAATAATGTGCAAACAAGCAAATAAAAAAATGAGATATATTTGTTTTTTTAAGAAACACTAATATCCAGTGTTTTGGATAAACAATTCATTTCAGGAAGCAAATACAATAAATATTTTTCCCACCAGCATATTAATCTATTATTTATTTATTATTTTATTTATCAAATTTGTATATTGTCCATCTCACCAAAGGCAACTCCAGGCGACTTACAGGCATTAAATAAAATGCATTATAAAACATTAAAACAAATATTAGGATCTTAAATTTAAAAATCAATTAAAATAAAACCAAGCAGGAGGGAGCAAAATGTACTCAGGGAGAAACTGGGGTGTTATCCAGAGCACCTCCAAAGCGCCACATCCTCATTGGGACCCCAGGTTAGTTGGCACAGTCATATCTTCAAGGCCTTTTGGAAGGCCAAATGGGTGGAAGCGGATGTGACATGGATGTGACATGGGGAGGTGGGGAAATGTTTTAGGGGGTGGGAGCCATAGGAGACAAGGCTTTTCTACCTGACCCGACCAGCCAAAATTCCACATGGGGTCCACAAAATGTCAGTGTGAGTGAAGTGGCTAATCCCATCAAGGTGAGCTGGTTTCTCAGACAGCCATGATGTGGAAGGTTTTAAAGGTAATAACCAACACCTTGAAGTGGACCTGGAAGCAAACTGGCAGATAGTACATTTTACAGAACAGTGATGTAACATGCGTCTCTCTACGGTCCCCAAGAACTGCCTGCACTGTTGCATTCTGCACCAGCTGAAACTTCTGGATACTCTTGAAGGACAGCCCATGTAGAGCACATTGCAGGGAGGATAATGCTAGATCCCTTACCAGATCACATTGCCATTGCTCCAACAAGGTTATATCTGCTGTGTGACCACTGCCCTGAGTCAGTCCCAAAATAATCTGGGATAGGCCCATGGTGGGTTGGAATCTCTCAGGACCATAAGCCTGGGGAACTTTGCTGCCAACCCTGAGATGACCTGAAGCAGCTCAGGCAGGAAGGTTGCCATGCAACAAGGAGGCTGGTAGATTTAGCAACAACCCCAACTGATCTGATGAGGCCAGCTTCAGAAACATGGTCTCACAGCCAGAGACTTGGGGACCAAAGCCCTGAAAATCAAGAGCTACACAGTTCAATCTGAGCAATATGATTCTCTTTTGGTGGAATAGTAATATCCCCTTTTTTCCTCTCCAATAGTTCTTCTATGTCTTTCAAGGTTATAAGATAGAAGTTTATTGTATTAACGTTCAACAGAGAGATGGGAATAGATACACTGGGAATAGTTACAACTCCCCACAGATATTTGATGCTGTCATCTGTACTTCTTTAAACTTTGTAGACATTTTTCAAATCAAATTGCGTGAACCAGAATCTTCCTATAAACTGAAATTCGATAGTAACACTCTTCCTACAAGGAAATTGTCCTTTCTTGCATTTCTACCTGTTGTGCAGATATTAAAAGCAGCACTTCTGAAGTCATGTAACACACATGGGACATTACATACAAGGCTTAAAAAAAGGTGGGAGGGTAATCAAGTGGGCACACAGACCCATCTCCTTCAGTTGTTATAGGGCTTTACTTCAGCTTTATAACTTTTCCATATCTCTGGTTGCTAAGATACCCTCCTATAATCCAGATTTCTGTATGTGATTTTGGACACCATCCTTCAGAGGAGACTTTGGAAGACATGAGAAAAGGAGAGCATATAAGATTCACTTCATCCAGTGGGTTTGAAGTGACAAAAAGGGATTTGAGGAAAATATTGTACTTGTACAGCAATCAACTCAAATTATACCTTTTCCTCATAGCACAGTTTGTACACTTAACATGTGGTCAATTTCTGTCTTTGAGACTCCAGTTAGATGGAATCTGGGCATTTCCTGCATCTTTTCAATCTTATAATAATTAAAAACATCTGCGTGAGGGACCCTGAATACATCAAAGACATAGGTTTTATCTGATGTAAAAGCAGTCTCTGTCCTGCATTTTATCTTGTTTTTGGTTGTGGAGGAAGAGTACGCAGACACCCTCAAACAGAGAGACCATAAACATATAATTTAAAATGGATAATTTACTCCATCATATCCCAGCTTCTTAAGATAAGATAGGTAAGGGTAATTTTGAAATGTGCCTATGCATGATGTGAAGTTGCTAAAATGGTGGCATTTTCACATTACTTTAAAAAACAGATTCAGTTTTGTTAGTCTAAAGGAAAAAAAGTGATCAAATATGTGTCCTAACCTGCACTGCTAATATAATTACAGTATTGGACAGTATTGTAAGGGTTATCAGCTGGGTATGGCATTTATTGCTTACTGTAATTTTGGAAAGAATTCTGAGAACTACAGGAGTATAATAGATTTATAAAAAGCAACTAAACTCTCATAAACCAGAAAGTTCAGTGGCTCTTATTTCTCAACAAGCAGCATATAATCATGCCTGTGGTATGAGTTTTAAAATTCCACACTGATAGTGTGAAACCTTGCAGCGTCACAATAGAAAGGTGGCCACTTCATCAGTAATATATTGCTGTGCTGATCAGAAAGTTGCTCATTAAAAAACACAAGTTCTGAGAGCAAACTTCTAATTAAAGTTGCAGGGGGTCCCTGATATATGTGGATGTCTGGAGGTCAAACACAAATTACTGTGGTATTTCACCTTGTGGTTTTATTCCCTAATCCCTAAGACATTAACATGAAAACACCAAACACAGCTTCCTTCCTGCAAAAAGTCTTCTCACCATCTCCCAATTTGGTTTTAAGTTATGTTGGAAATCCGACTGGGACAGCATATCAGCTTAAACACTCCCACCAATTGTCCTCTGCAAGTCCTCCCACAAAACATCATACTGTCATCAGAGAGTTTGGCTTATACTTTGAAATTCAGCTGTTAAAAAAATGAGGGTTCCAAGGGCTTTGTCATCAATAGGCAACATTAGAGCTAACTTGAGGGTCTCGATTAGAGGTGGTATTCAGCAGGTTCTGAACAGTTCTGTAGAACCAATAGCGGAAATTTTGAGTAGTTTGGAAAACCGATAAATACTGCCTCTGACTGGCCCCGCCTCCATCTATTATCTGCCTCCCAAGTCCCAGCTGATTGGGAGGAAATGGGGATTTTGCAGTAACCTTCCCCTGTAGTGGGGAATGAATGGAGATTTTACAGTATCCTTCCCCTGGAGTGGGATGGGAATGGAGATTTTACAGTATCCTTCCCCGCCACGCCCACCAAGCCACACCCACCAAGCCATGCCACGCCTACCAAGCCACACCCACAGAACCGTTAGTAAAAAAATCTGAATCCCACCACTGGTCTTGATACACAAATAAAAAAATATGTCTGGCGTGGCTTCAAATACAGATCATTCTGCCTTTGGATGGAATGGAATAGGATAGAGATAGGTAGGATAAGAAGATTGTTAAGTATTTACATTTACAGAGAATGGAATGTTTCTCTTCCTGGATGGATTATAAAATAAAAGGGTGAAAAAGATAAATAAAATAAGTTGAAATAATTTGAAAGTAGAAAGGCACTTAATTTCAGAGACTCCCATTTTGGAATGCTTGTAACAAAACAAATAATATTCCAGAACACTTTCTTTTAAAAGTGGACTTTATTTTAAAAGGTTCAAAGTTCCAAATTTCACCTGCACACCCCACCCCCACCCAGTTCAAGACTGATGATGTCAAGGACACAAGATTCTCGTATACAAACCGTCACGCATTTATTGATTTTAAAAAACAATTTATATAGCCACTCAGCTCAATGAAGTGACTCTAGGTGGCATACAAGGTTAAAACTAAAATAATAGTGCAATTCAAGAAGCAAGATACCAACGTGATAATATATATCACGTGCATGGAATTAAAAAAAAGAATCCTGCCACTTACAACACTGAAATGATAAGTACACAAGCAGCCAACAAGGCTCACTTTACCTCCTGACTGCAATGCCTGGAAAAACTTTTACGTCTAATGCTTTCTACATCTATCTCTCTGACCGGTCGCAATCTGTGTTGACAGGGGGGCAGCGGTCAACCCCGAGGCACCTTGCTTGTGGGGTGCCACAAGGGTCGGTCCTCTCGCCCCTTCTGTTCAACATTTATGTAAAGCCGCTGGGTGAGATCATCCATGGCTTCGGGGTGGAGTTCCATCAGTACGCTGATGACACCCAGCTGTACATCTCCATCCCAGGCCACCCCAACAATGCCCTTGAAGTAATGTCCCAGTGCCTGGAGGCCATGTGGGCCTGGATGGGGAGAAACAGGCTCTGACTCAACCCCTCCAAGACCGAGTGGCTGTGGCTTCTGGAGTCCCGATATAGCCAGCTGACGCCATCGCTGGCTATTGGGGGCGAATCACTCGCCCCCACGGAGAGGGCTCGTAACTTGGGCGTCCTCCTGGACGCACGGCTGTCTTTAGAAGATCATTTGACGGCCATGGCCAGGGGGGCTTTTTATCAGGTCCGCCTGATACGCCAGTTACGCCCCTTTCTAGATCGGGACTCCCTACGCACAGTCACTCAGGCACTCGTCACTTCCCGCCTGGACTACTGCAACGCTCTCTACATGGGGCTCCCCCTGGGGTGCACCCGGAGGCTCCAGCTGGTCCACAACGCAGCCGCGCGGGGGATTATGGGGCGACGAGGCGCTCCCATGTAACACCTCTCCTGCGCGAGCTGCACTGGCTCCCGGTGGTCTTCCAGGTGCGCTTCAAGGTGTTGGTGACCACCTTTAAAGCGCTCCATGGCTTAGGGCCGGGGTACTTCTGCCACCAATAGCCTCCCACCGGCCAGTACGCTCGCACAGAGTGGGCCTCTTCAGGGTGCCGTCCGCCAGACAATGTCGGCTGACGACTCCCAGGGGGAGAGCCTTCTCTGTGGCGGCGCCCACCCTCTGGAACAACCTCCCCCCAGAGGTACGTACAATAACAGACCTCCGGATTTTTCGTCAGCCCCTGAAAACCCATTTATTTCAACTAGCTGGGCTGGCTTGAGTTAAATTTTAAATTGATTTTAAATTGGGTTGTTTTAATTTACGGCCAAAATATTTAATTATTTTAAACTGCTTTTAAATTTTGTATGTATTGTTTTTTACTTTGGCTGTTCACCGCCCTGAGTCCTATTTGGAGAAGGGCGGTATAGAAATAAGAACAAATAAATAAGCCAACAAGTTTGGGGCAGGGATGAAATTTACTTACCTTCGCTACCAATTTGCAAATGTGAGCACGCGCAGAGCCTTCTGTGCATGGGCAGAGGTTCAAAAACGGGATGTGTTGACTTCCGGGAGGGTGGGCGGAGCCTCCCGCCACCAGTGCTACCGGTTTGCCCGAGCCAGATAGAATTGGCTCAATTTCACCACTGGTTTGGGGCCATCAAGATCTTGTGGGTAACACTGGGGGAAGATGCAGCAACAGAGAAAGTGTACCACAAAGGAAAAAAGTAGACCCAGTATTGCTGTATGCATTTCTAGCCTTTCCACATTCTCTGTATGTGCATGGAAAAACTGAAGGGGATCATTTCACCCGGCTTGACTAGATGTCATTAACAGTGCAATCATCCAGTTTTCCTTCCGTTTCTTTTTTCTTAAATCCCCCCTTTCCCTTTTCTCATTCATTCATTTTCCCATTCTATAAATAGATTAATAGCAATAACTATCTGATATCCCAGCTGTCATTCAAAATCTTTCGTTAGTATACATGTACAGCATCATTATGGATTCTGTAGAGAGAGAAGTAATTTAAAAGGCGGATAGAAAAAAAAATCTGTTAAAAATGCTGCAAAATGCACTTGCTTTTCAGGGAGGGAGGGAGGGAGGGAGGAAAGAAGGAAGGATCGATCAATGGTTTTCTCAGGAAATTAAAACTCAAAATTTCCTCTGTATAAATGAAATTACATGTAGTTAATTTCAAAAGAATTGTACCTTAGATATTTCAGTCAATTTTGTTCATTTGTTTAATTAATAAAAAACTACATGGAAGATTTTTTAAAAAGCAAATAAACAAAGGACATGAATTCTGGCGTGACAAAATGTAGCAATACATGCTTTCTATTTGCACTGTGTCTTTCCTCTGAAAGCGTATGGTGTTATATTGGGGATAATTTTCTTCCTTTCAACATAACATTAGATGGAAAGATAATGACCAGACAAAAGTCACGAAATAATGTTATTGTAACTTAGTGCAGATCTGAGCCAGGTCCCAAAGCCAAGATAATAGCCTAACTGTGAGAGGGATCTTGGAGTCTTAGTGGATAACCAATTAAATATAAGCCAATCCTAAATTGCATTAACAGAGGGATACAATCAAGATCAAGTGAGGTACTAATACCACTCTATAAAGCCTTATTAAAACCACACCTAGAATACTGCATCTAGTTTTGGTCACATTATAAAAAGATGTTGAGACTCTAGAAAAAGTACAGAGAAGAGCAACCAAAATGATTAGGGGACTGGAGACTAAAACGTATGATGAGCGGTTGCAGGTACTGGGCATGGCTAGTTCTAGTGAAGAGAAGGACCAGGGGAGACATGACGGCAGTGTTCCAATATTTGAGGGGCTGCCACAGAGAGGAGAGGGTCAAGCTATTTTTCAAAGCACCTGAAGGCCAGACAAAGAATAATGGATGGAAACTGAACAAGGAGAGATTCAACTTGGAAATAAGGAGAAATTTTCTGACAGTGAGAGCAATCAATCAATGGAACATCTAAGCTTGCCTTCAGAAGTTGTGGGAGCTTCATCACTGGAAGCTTTCAAGAAGAGACTTGACTGCCATCTGTCAGAAATGGTGTAGGGTCTGCTTGGGTGGGGGGTTGTTCTAGATGACCTACAAGGTCCCTTCCAACTCTCTTAATCTGTAAGAAATAACTATCTATCAGCACTATGAGTCAAGAACTGCCTCTTTTTGGGGGGGGTCTGAATTTAAGCACTTGATCACAGAAAAATGACAATTATCGTGTGTTGTGTGTGTGTGTGTGTGTGTGTGTCTGTGTGTGTGTGTAAACTTGTTTGTCATCCACCTCTATACGCCTCCATGGGTACGTTTGAAGTCCTATATCAGGAAGTAAATTAGTAGATTTACATTTCTATAAAAATATCCCTGGATGAGTCTTGCAGAGTTCTGCCTTGTGCTAGCAAGCAGTGGGTTGAAGCAGATCTCAAGCTATATAAAAAAGAAAAAGCTGAAAGGTCTGTTCGCTATCTTCCTGACTTCTCCATCTGGACAAGGGTGAGAGAGCATGGCGTGGGAGGTCGAGTGAACTGTCAGGCTTTTCTTGCTACATTTGACATTCACAGCTCCACTTTTGCATCTCCGGCCTGAAGAGCCTTAAAGGTTCAGTCTTGCTTGCATGTCGTGCAATACAAAAATGCTGTGGATAACGGCAGAGGAAAATCATGCAGATTCACGCGGAGAGACAAAAGGGAATATATATATATGAATATAAACTCCAGGTACCGAAGCTGAGAGAGATAAGCATATCAGACCCTCCAGGATGCAAAGGGATTTTTAAACAAATTATTATCAGCAAGTGACCACAGCTGCTACTATAGCAGCCAGCTACAGTGCCTCTTTCCAGCTCTATTTGATCAAGGCCATGCTGCATAGAAACAAACAAACCAAACCCTCTATGTACACTCGCACGCATGCGCACAAAAGCACACACACACACACACACATTCTTTATTCTACAGGCAAAAGCACTGTAGAATAAAGAGAAAACATCTCTTTTTTTTGCCCACGTCACTAAAAGTTTAAGCTGGCCCACCACTACCACCACCCACACAAACTACACAACTGCACCATACTTGCATGCAAACAAGATTCACCCACGCAGCACATGCACCACGTAGCACACATTCAACTGCCCGTACCCACAACATTAATTAGTCACATCTTTTCAGCACAGGCTGGCTTTGCAACCCCTCGAGCTAAGGCTGGAATGCCTTGGAAAAAAGTTCTTTGCCGGGATTCTCAAGAAGGGGAAGGGCAAGGGAGTGGATTGGATTGAACTGGCACCCACGTAAGCTATTTCTATCAAAACCTCCATTGCTGGTCTTCCTTGTTAGGTTTTCTTGGAAGAGCATGGTCCTATAAAGAAGGTCCAGCCAGCAATATAGTACAGCCTGGGAAATAAGGATGGGAATCTTGAGTTGAGTTTGATTTGAAGAGAAGGAAGAGATTTTAGGGCTTCCTGTTTCAGAGAGAAATCACATTCCGTCTTTCCTCCCCAAGATACACTGACATATCACTGTTCTATAAATGCTGGGTGGAATTAAAACTCTTCATCTGCTTGATTGAGTAGAAAATATGCAAATATTTGTTCTTTGCTTTCTCAAGTAAAGGCTATGCAGGAACCTCATACTGAGCATCTGGCTCCCACTTCACTTCTCAAGCCCATTATGAAAAACCAGTGTACGCCCAGATACTCATTGTGTGTGCCAGATGTCAGAAGTGGGGGAATCTGTAGTCTTCCTAAGTTGCCAAAGTGCTTCCTTTACCATTGAGGCTGATGGGAATTATAATTCTGCAATAACTGGAAGGACACATCCTCTCTGCCTGTGCATATTCCTCATACCTAGTTGATATATACAAAATGAGTATGCTCATGTAACATTGTGTACCACATTGCTCTTCCACTTCTAGATGTGAAGGATATTGCAGAATAATTAATGTATTTATCTGTTTAATTTTAACACTCCTCTAATTGGGCAAATAGTTTTTAATTGGCAGTTTATTGAAATATATCTATGCTGAACAAATAGAAGTAGATTTGCTTTAATCATAGTATGCTTTGTATCTCACATAGCATACATCTACAGTCAAATAAATATGCATCTGCAATGTGTACCTTTCCCCATTTGATTGCTTCATGCCAAGGTTCCTTACTAGGCCAAGGACAGGTGTTTCAAAGCAATGCAACCCTACTCTCGTTTAGCACATCATGTGCCTGTATTTCTCGACAACAGGGGCAGCTGCTCTCAAAGATAAAAATTGTAATTGCCAGTGGAGTGTGGAAATACCAGCTTTACCCTAACCCTCTACTCCAAATAAAATCAAATAATGTAGTTCTCTCTCCATCAAACTCAGTGGTCTGTATAAATTCATCTAAAAGTTGTAGACTGTTACGTATACAAGGAGAGAGAAGTTGTTTTTAAAATGTCCTTTCAAGTTTATATCTCAGCCTCAAACTGTGCATAGCACTTACTATGGCAGCAGGGATGCAGCACGATACATTTAAGCACATATCTTTGCCAACTTCAAACATACTTCATTTTAACTTGTGTTATTACCTCCAGTATCATAGGCAGTGTGCCAGTTGCTGGGGAGCCTGTGTGGGAGGGTTGTTGGATGCTCCTGTCCAGCTTTTGGGCTTTCTGTAAGCAGCTGGTTAGCTATTATAAGAACACAGAACTAGAGACTGATCTGAACTGGCAGCATGTTTCTTCTTTTTCTGTTCATTTAATTATCCTTGTGGTTCATTGGTTACTTTCACCAAAGCAAGCACAAAACTATTCACCACCTATCAGCCATGGACATCTTTCTAAAATCTATAGCTTGATACCGGTTTCCCTGAAAATAAGACCCTGTCTTATATTTTTTTGAACCCTGAAATAAGTGCTTGGCCTTATTGCCATGTGCTCAAAAGCCCAATTGGGTTTATTATTGGAGGAGGTCTTATTTTGGGGGAAACAGGGTAATACCTTTATTAGACTAACCAAAATAATACAAAAGAGTGTGCAGACTTCCAATTTGTCCAAAATTCTTAAATCGGGCATTACATTTTTTTTTTAAAAAAAAAAGAAAAATGGTGCTGCTAAGAAAGAAGAACCAGAGTCCAAAAGTTGAGCTAGATGTTTTGAAACTTAAGAATCATGAGATTTATGGTTTGAAATTATCATAATGTGGTATTTTGGGATTTAATGCAAGGTGTTGTTCATATGAGATTATACCAAACCTTCATGGATACAGGAAATTGTCTAAAGAAAATTTATCCAAGCATAAAGAAGGGAAGAATAATGTGAATCAGGAGCACTTGATCTTGCTAGTCTTGTCAATTTTGCTTCCACGTGATCATTCTTTTTTAATTCATACCTCCAACCCAGCACAACATATACATGGGTGATTCCATCCTTTAACAAGATTCATTCTAACATATAAAATATCCACAATAACTGCATTCTATTAAGTCATGTTTCAGGAACATGAGGCTCCCAATAAATGTGTTATTTATTGATTCTAATAAATGCAGCAGTGCATAGGATTCAATTCCAGATAAATCACTAGAACAAAATTTGTAGGCTGTTCTAGTAAAACAAGAACTTGTATATTGAACTAAGGAGCTGTGCAGTATTTCAGATCCAAAGGGGGGAAATGCTTAAGAATATGTTTATGGCAGCTGTGTTTTTGCCCAGGATCACATGGTTGCTTCTGAACCTACAGTGCAATCCTAAGAAAAAGATACATCTGACTTAAGAAGATTCTATCACTCGTGCATGTTTTGAAGTACAAATAAAATAAAGTAAAGGTAAAGGTTCCCCTCACACATATATGCTAGTCATTCCCAGCTCTAGGGGGTGGTGCTCATCTCCGTTTCAAAGCTGAAGAGTCAGCACTGTCCGAAGACATCTCCGTGGTCATGTGGCCGGCATGACTAAATGCCAAAGGCGCATAGAACCCTGTTACCTTCCCACCAAAGGTGGTCCCTATTTTTCTACTTGCATTTTTTATGTGCTTTCAAACTGCTAGGTTGGCAGAAGCTGGGACAAATAACAGGAGCTCACCCCATTACGTGGCACTAGGGATTCAAACCGCTGAACTGCTGACTTTTCAATCGACAAGCTCAGTGTCTTAGCCACTGAGCCACCGTGTCCCTTACACGTACAATATATTGGTATAATCTTTCACAGCTAGTAACAATCAAGGAGTGATGAGGTTTCCCATTGAATGGCTTCTGGTGTCTTGAAAAAAGTCCCTGTTCAGTTGCCTCTCAGTTATTGAAAAGTATGCCACAAAACAGTCACTCTGCCTCTGAAGAGGGCCAGCCATAGCAGCTGCCAGGACACAGAAAATTACACCCCAGCCACTCAGCCTCAAAGCTAATCATTACTTAACTTTGAAATATCTTTTCCCCTTCAAATATAAAGTAGTCTATTAGGTTATAAACTTAAGTGTATGGTGACAGATGAGGCATCATTATGTGTAAATCCCCAATTATCCTGTAGGAGGAAAAATTCTCTGACAGAGATCCCTAACCCAAATGCTGACCTGCTCTCCCTCAGCAACTGCCTTGAAAGCCAGATTTTCAAAAAACAAAACAAAACAAAACAAAAAAAACCCCAATAACCAGTGAAACGTAAAGGGAAGGGTCATGGGACAAAGGCAAGATAATTAATATGACATTAATAGAGAAAGCCAAGAGAAAGTCCTGGTTCATCGGAAGTGTCTATATTGCAGGCTTAAACCTGATTTAATGACCATTCCATATCTCCAGAAGTAGTGAGTAGTGAGAAGTAGTGAGGGCAGGAAAGGCAGTGGAGTGAACCATTATTCTATCCAGTGCCATCAGGGAAGCAGCAGAGAAAACTGGCCGGCAGGATGCCACAGAATATATCACCCTGGACTGTATAGTCTACTATAGATAATGAGGTTATTGATGATATAGAGTACACACATCTCCTTTTCTATCAAGGCCAATAGCCACTTATGCTCTCGGTGAACACTAAGAATAATAATTCTGAAAGTACTAGAAAAGTTTAATAAAAATCCTAAGACTTCTCATCAAACTACAACTCTCAGTTTGGAGAAAGTTGCCATTCAATCTGTTCCATTCTAGTGAAATGGAATCACAGGAGGAGATTATGCACAACAATGCAGATAAATTGAAGGAATGATTTTCCTCCTTAATCCTTAGAGTTCAAAGTCACTATGTGTTTTTTAAAAAGAATTAGGAAATAAAAAGCATAACCTGTCCATAATGTGCATCATGTATGGCTAAATAGCTACCAGTATAGACAGGTATAGCTAAGAATGATCTACCAGGCTCTGGGGGAGTTCACTTCTAATGATCAGAATCTGAAGTCAAACAAGGAGAGACCATTGCCAACATAATGCTGTGTACAATCTAATTGTTAGTGAAGACACAATGTTGGATTTAGGAAAGAAACTAGTTTGATCTCTTAAAATTATTCTTCTGCCTTCTTGTGTTTATAAAGGGACAACAAACAAAAAAGATTGCCTGGCAATTTGGAACCAGTCTTAGCCTGATGAGCAATTTGCGAGGTGTTTGCCATGAGGATCTCACTTTTCAAAACTATTTAGAGAACCTTCTTCCATAATATTTCCCAGCACGAAAGACCGGAATGGGAGTAAGAAGGCTCCTCTTGCTCTTTTTCTAAGTATAAGAATGGGTGGTTTGATATGACAACCATTGTTTTCTAAATAATTAAAATAGGTACATGATAGTGAAAATACCTTGCTAAATATACTTTATCTGGAAGCAGGCACAAAGGTTTAAAAGCCATCTAGTGCTGAAAGAAAGTGGCTGTGAGGGCAAGAGGGGATCATATATCAGCACTGCAAACTCAATGCATGTCTAGTCAGAAGTAAATCCCATTAATCTGAATGGAACAGAAAGCTGAAGGGCAGCAATTTCTTGAAACCTTTTGACAGGATCCATTAATGACTAAGATCCATCTCACCAATTACTAACTGAGTCAATCTTTCTCACTACATCTGCTGACAGATACCTGAACTCTCCTAAACGCACACATATCTGATGTTAGAATTCCAAACTCAGCTGTGAACAAATGGACATAATAGCATTTTGAATCAGGTTTTCCAATCACTCTTTAAAAACTGTAGAGAGGGATGTCATCCCGAGCCTAGATTAGCAATAAAGTTATTACAATGAAAACCTGCAAGATAGAGATTCACAGTAGCATTGTATCAGAGTCACCAATCTAAGAAGAAGCAGCTGCTTTAGATTCAGCTTTAGCAAAAAAATGTCTCTTGCCTTCAAAAGAAAATTAAATAAAGCGCCTCCCCAAAAATATTTAAGGCAGTATTTCTTGACCAGGGGATGCTGGCTATCAAGAATTACAAACTTGGTCATTTTTTAAAATGATAGATCTTTGCCTCATTAGCAAAATTTGAGTGGGGAGAAGCAGTCTCATTCCTTATGCTGCTTGAGTAGAATTCGGCTTCTTTCCTTACTCTGAACTGATTCAAAACTCAGCTACAAATCAAAGGCAGCAAGTATTGAACATAAAAGTTTCATGCAAACCTATATGCACAACCATATTAATATTTATGAAAAAGTGTAATACCACCAGGAAACTAAAATGTATTACAAATTAGCTAAAAGTCACTGAGATATTTAACTGGAGTATCAGAATTGTGCCTCTTAAAATTTCAAGGAAATCTCATTTAAATGCATAAGAAGAACTCTTATTGATGGGTCCAAAGGTGTATTAAATCCAAAACCTTATTGATTCAAGTTGCCAACCAAAAGCCTATATGAAACCTATCAAATAGCAAAGATATACTGCAAAGCAAAGGTGTTGAAAATCAACTTTGTATATGCCTATAAATGTATTGACCACTAGGGGCAATAGATATTGAGAAAATCACACATTTATTAACCTTTTCCTGATCTATACTTTGCATACTTCTCCCTAACATGCCTCTCATTGGTCAGGTTTTATCAATTCAACTCTCCTTCAGTTTCTTTTTTCTTTCTTGTGTGGGTTATGCAGTTCAGATACTTATTTTCTCTCTCTTCATAAGGAGTTTAATAGGGCTCTTGGCTGTAGATAGACTTAAATAATATAGGCTTTCATGTACTTTCTTAAACAACATTTATATTTATTTTACTCTTACACACACCAGCCTCAATTTTTTAATATATAAAATTTATATTTCTAACTTTATAGTGTTTCTCTCTCCATACATTCTTTCTACTGCATAAATCTACTATCCAACAAATGGATTTTCTTTTGAATCTGCTTGTAGATACATCCTACCTTATGAAGCTTCTTGAAATCTCCCACAAATGATTCTTTTATTGTCCCTTCTTCCTCTTCCCATCTCTCATTCTCTTATTTTGCTTCATTTGTTTCAAACCATATTGACAGGAATTTGCCTCTGCTTATTCTTTCTAAAATCAATAATCCATCCAGTAGTTTATTATTTGTGGATTTCTATGTTATCCATTATGGCTTTTTTTGTGGTTCCCTAATATTTTTGTATATTCAGGGCAGAAGCATCCTATCCCAAAGTGCATTTATTGCTTTAATTCAAAGAACATCCAGATGCTTTAAGGAGGCAGTGGTTTGATTATTTTTATTATTAAAAATTGAATAATTATCTGGATTTAATTTATACTCCATACATATTGTTCCCATATAGTTGTTTCATGGATAATTTGTCATACTTCCCCATCCTCCACCTTTTCCAGCATTTAAAAGAAAACATTTTGTTTTTTAAACATTCAAAAGCATTGAAATTTCATTAGCAAACTGGATAGAGTACTTAACTCTGCTCCCCATTACCATTACAGATACTATTAGTCTCAGAACATGGCTATCAGTGAAGAATGCCTGAAGATGTAGTTCAGCAGTATATGAAGAATCACAGGTGACCCACCTTTAATGTGAAAAAATAGCTCAGATGCACATGTGCCATTCGTCTGAATGAGAATCAGCTTAGTCTAATGGTTAAGACCCTAGGCTAAAAACCGGGAGACCGTGAGTTCTAATCCTGCTGTATTCATGAAAGCCAGCTGGGTGATCTTGGGCCGGTCTCTCTCAGCACAACTCACCTCTCTGGGTTCTTGTGGGTAAAATAGGAGGAGGAAAAATATTAGTTATCTTCGCCACCTTGTGTTATTCAACAGTAAAGGCAAGATATAAATAAAATAACATTGTCCATCATTCAGTTAAGGCAGGGGTCTGTAACCTTAAACACTCAAAGAGCCATTTGGACCCGTTTCCCACAGAAAAGAAAACACCAGGAGCCATAAAACCCTTCCCTTGCCTGACTATTTCTTGAGCGGCCACAAAACTAGCATATGTAGTTGAATTAAATGTTCTGTTTTCTTCTGAAACTTTTCTTTTCTTGGATTTATCCATGGTTGGCCTACCAGGGGTTCAAAAAGCTCAATAAATTGTGTGCCAGTGGGTGTCACACATTGGCGGTTGTGATGCATATTTTGAGTGACAGGGAGCCACAGCAGAGGGGTGAAAGAGCCACATGCGGCTCCAGAGCCACAGGTTGCTGACCCCTGAGTTAAGGAATAAGTAGACAATATACGTTCATACAAATACTGAACTGCAACCTCCATCTTTATTTTTTATCATTTTCTTCTACTATTGCTGACTATAGTAATACAAAACAACCACCTCTGCAGGGCCATTCATTGGCCTTCTTAGTGTTAGGACCTCAAGATTTTATGTTCAGACAAAAATCAGGTTAAAAGGACCTTCCTTTGTCTTTCCTTCACAGGTAATGTGCAGATTCAGAATCACACAAAGATTATGAGAGTTGAAGCAGACAGGGAGATGTTAAACCAGTCTTCCCTGTTGCTGTCTAGAAAAGACTAGGAGCTTTGAAGAGACTTGCCTTTTGCCTTTGCCATCCCAGCTTGCAGTGCACATGTCAGAAGCCTGTTCCATATTTTAAAAAGGATATATATTAAGATGCCATGTCATGTAGTTTTTAGAAGCTCTTTAAATCCCCAAATCCCTGTACAGTGGTGAAATCCATTTTTTTTACTACCAGTTCTGTGGGCATGGCTTGGTGGGCATGTCAGGGGAAGGATACTGCAAAATCTCCATTCCCACCCCACTCTGGGGCCAGCCAGAGGTGGTATTTGCTGCTTCTCCAAACTATTCAAAATTTCCGCTACCAGTTCTCCAGAACCTGTCAGAACCTGCTGGATTTCACCCCTGTCCCTGTATATCTGTCAAGGGCCAGGGGAATCAGGGAGATCCGGGCAGTTCAAATGAGTATAAAGATTTATTGCAAGCTTAAACTCTCTACAAGAATCTGAACTAGTAATGATCCAAGCAAATTGGACGGTCAATGCCTGGAATGCTCTACCAGACTCCATTGTTACAGCCTCAAATCCTCACAGCTTCAATCTCAAACTGTCTACCATGGACCTCACCCCATTCTTAAGAGGTCCATAAAGGGGGCATGCATAAGCGCACCAGCATGCCTACCGTCCCTGTCTTGCTGTCCCAATTTATCTGTATTTACTGCCTTTGTTCATGTTTATGTTCATACCTGTTATCTTGCAAATGTTTGACAAATAAAATAAAATAAAATAAAATAAAATAAAATAATAAATTAAATTAAATTAAATTAAATATAAATATAAATATAAATAAATAAGTGGTAGAGAAGAGTCAAAGGAATTCAAGGAGGGCTGGCCTTAGATCTCTTGTGGGCATGAAGGAACTCATGACTGATGATGTGCTTGACCACTCCCTTCAGCTCAGCCTGGTCATTACCTATAATATCAGGATTTCTCAAGATTCCTGTAAATCAGGATTTCTCAACCTTGGTCACTTGACCAAGGGAAACCTTGCTTTATATTATTACAGGTTGCTCCAGGAGAGTGACCTAGGATAAACTTATATAGATAAACAACGAAGCAACAAAAACTGCATGTTCCTAAAACAAAATATGAATTCAATGGCTTTTTAATTCTGGAACACCAATAGTATAGCATTGGAACTGGCTGTGTGCATCGGACTGCAAATAGCCAAGGACATAGGGAAGAATGCTCCCCCCTTCTCAAGCCTCAGCATATTTAGGAATTCCGAAGGACAAACTGCAAGAACAGAGTTAAAGTGACCTAACTACTATCACAAAAAGATTGGATATAGTTCTGTTATTCACATTTCAGCTTCTTCTTCTTTTTAATTTAAGGAAAGCTTTGTTTTCCCCCCTACCACCAAGATTCAAAGAAATTGTCTCCATTTTTCTCCAGTGTGGGCTTCTGGATAGTGTTAAAAACCAGCAATTTCCCCAGTACCTTCTGTTCTCTCCTCCCTGCCACGTTTCCTTCTTATACTTCCCCAGCCTTTTCTGTTTGCTTCTCTGTTCTCAGTTTCTTCTGCCAAGTTGTGGGAAGCACACCAAATTTGGCACCAGCGAGTTCTCCGACTCCCTAATCTAAACAAATGGAAACAATTTGTCCACTCCAGAGCCTGGTGTAAAGCGTTATCCAGCTTTTCCTCCAATAACTTGAAAGGGCTACAGTAAACTTGCTGACCTTGCAATTCTTCACTCAGCGAAAAGCAAAACCGATTTTTTTTTTAAAAAAAAATGATTTATATGCTGCTCTTCTCCGGAGACTCAGGGTGGCTTACAATGCGTTTTCTTTGATCCTTCATTCCCCCCAATATTTAACCAGAAGTGGGGCCTTCACATTTCTTAGAAGCCCCTCTCCCCATTTTCTAGTTCAACTCTGATTGTCAGCCAATCGATTTTTTTCTCACCTTCTTTAATTGCCAGAACGAAAGAGAACAAAGCCAAAATAAATAAAAGTCGACCCACTGTTCCCTGCAGCTGGCAAGAGACCTTGTACATCCAGAAGCAGCCTAGCAAATGCGCTGCGTTGAAGTCAAGGGGCAGAACAGCCAAAACCAGCCAAGTTATATTTTGTTATCTGAATCAGATACAAAACATCCCACAAAGTGTCCCGCCCCATACAGCAAATATATTAAATTACTAACAGTCTTTGAAAAGTAACTGTGTTCAGGATTCCTGTATGATTCCTATCTTCTGTTCAGTGGGTTTCTATGGGGCTATATTCTAGGGTTCCTCTGAAACAACTCTACGTTCCTTGATCTTTCAACCACCAACAGAAAGCCAGACAGAAGAGCAAAGTTCACATTTTTCTTTATTATTTCTACATTGTAATGGGAATCCTTGGAGTTAGGATTGGAGAGGAGGAATACCCAAGTTGGTGCACGTCTGAACCTTATAGGTGGTTTTCAATTTATGGCCATAATGGAGCGTGCCCATTACACTCACAAGTCACAATGGTCATAAAGCATGTCGTGTTTTATGACCATTTTTGCAGTGGTCATTCAGTGAATCCCTTGTTCTTTATTGGAAGTTGCCAAAACTTGGAAGTAAATGCTGGGTTTTGGCAAAAATGATAAATCATGGTCACTGCAAATAACCATAAATAGCCAACAACTATATGTATTTATTTCTCTTCTGTGAGTGGTCTGCTTACAGAAAGCCAGGGCAAAAAAAGAGCATCAAACAATGAAGATGGGAACAAGGAATATTTCTGTGGCTTCAGCAGCCAAGAATTCTCTCAATTAAAATACTTCTTTGTATATCATTCCCAGCCAACCATTGACCACTGGGACTATATAAAACCATCAGGATAAAATCTGGCATAAGGAGAAGGCAGTGGAAGAAAAGATGAAAATGTATCAGTAAGCAACAGAATATTCAATTTAGCAGTATATATTAGGTTTAGAAACCAAAGGATATATGGGGGAAGGGCAAAGATCCCAGTGGGAAAGTCTATACATTCCCCTTGCTTCTTCTAAGACAGGTTTCTCAACCCTGACAACTCAAAAGTTGTGTAGATTTCAACTCCCAGAATTCCACAGCTGGTTGGCTGTAAAAGTTTGGGAGTTGAAGTCCTTATGTCTTCAAGTTGCCAAGGTTGACAAACCTTGTTCTAATCAGAGCAGAAACATGTCCCCATAATGCCATTTCTTTTTTTTAAAATAAATTTTTATTAGAGTATAAATATTAAAAAAACATAATATACATACAACAAACATTTATACAACATTAATTTCGATTTGCTTTTATTAATTTTTAGTCCGGCCACTTCTCCAAATTCTTCTACTTTTTGAAACAATTTTGGTATAGATTCCATGGGGTTTTCTGTTATAAACACTAGGTCGTCAGCAAAGGCCTGGACTTTGTATTCTTCTTTATTAATTTTTAAACCTTCAATTCCTTGATCTTCTCTAATTTTTTTTCAGAAGAGTTTCCAATTATAGTATATACAGTAAAGGAGAGAGTGGGCAACCTTGTCTGACTCCTTTTGTTATGTTAAATTTATCTGTTATGTCGTCATTCATAATTATCCTTGCTGTTTGGTTACCGTATTTTCCGGCGTATAAGACAACTGGGCGTATAAGACGACCCCCAACTTTTCCTGTTAAAATATAGGGTTTGGGCTATACTCGCCATATAAGACTACTCCTCTTCCAACACACACCAAATAAAAATTAAAAAACATCAACTGCCTCAACACAATGTAAAAGCAGCTGTGCTAGACCCAAAATGGCCCCTGCAACTAGCAGGAACCTCACACAGCCACAAAAAGCCCCAAAAAACAACTTTCACACTTTACACACACACACACAACACAACTGGCTCACCCACAATGTAAAAGCAGCTGTGCTAGACCCAAAATGGCCCCTGCAACAAGCAGGAACCTCACACAGCCACAAAAAGCGCAAAAAACAACTTTCACACTTTACACACACACACACACAACACAACACAACACAACTGGCTCATCCACAATGTAAAAGCAGCTGTGCTAGACCCAAAATGGCCCCTGCAACAAGCAGGAACCTCACACAGCCACAAAAAGCCCAAAAAAATCAACTTCACACTTTACACACACAAAATTCCACATACAGCTTTGTGAGATTTTGTGTGTTTGTGTAGTTAGAGTGAAACACTACAGAAACACACCACATCTCAGAAAGCTGCACAAATATTATTTTATTTTTATTTTTATATGAAAACTAAATTTAAAACTTCCTAAACTTTAAATGGCTAGGTCTAAAAAAGAACAACTAAAAAAACCCCAATTAACTATTTTTTTAAAGCTCCCAAAGGGGAAAAAAACTTACCCAATAGAACAGGGGTCTCCAACCTTGGCAACTTTAAGACTTGTAGACTTCAACTCCCAGAATTCCTCAGCCAGCTTTATTTTTACTGGCTGAGGAATTCTGGGAGTTGAAGTCCACAACTCCTGCCTGCATGATTGCAGGCAGAAAGTGGCTTGCTGATGGAATGGATTCAGGCAAGCGAAGCAAGGCAAGCGTGGCGATTACCAGCTAAGGTAAACAAGCTGGAGGGGGAAAACTTTTTTCTTTTTACAGGGCTCTGGGCTCTGGCGATCCCAGCTGAGTTGCCTGATTAGCAGGCAAAGCTGGGATCGTCAGAGCTTCGATCGCCAGAGCCATTTAAGGCTCGTTAGAGTCTTTTGGGCTGGTCTGCCTGGTTACAGGAGAACGACACCCGGCGTATAAGACGACCCCCGACTTTTGAGAAGATTTTCATGTGTTAAAAAGTCATCTTATACGCCGGAAAATACGGTAGTATAAATTTCTTCTATGATTTTTCCAAATTTTTCCCCAATTTGCATACTTTGTAATTGTCTAATCATAAATTTCCAGTTTTGGTTATCGAAAGCTTTTTGGGCGTCAAGGAAAACCAATGAAGCCTTTTTCTCCGAATGTGATTCATAATATTCTAAAGTATTAAATATTATTCTCATATTGTTTTTTATTTGGCGTCCCAGCAGAAATCCATTTTGGTCTGCATGTATATATGTATTTAGTACTAATTAATTCTTTCGGCCAGAATTGCTGCAAATATTTTGTAATCGGTGTTTAGTAATGAGATAGGTCTATAATTTTGAATTTGCTGGAGATCTGTATCTTCTTTTAGTATGATTGTGATTATCGCTTCTATCCATGTCTTTGGAAATTTAGTTTTCTCCATGGCTTCATTATATAACATCAACATATTTTCTCCCAATACTTCTTGCATTGTTTTATATATTTCCACCGGTAGCCCGTCGGGTCCCGGTGTTTTGTTATTTTTTTGCTTTTTCAGTACTTAGTCTAATTCTAATTTAGTTATTGGCCTATTGAGCATTTCTCTTTGATCTTCTATAATTTTTGGCATGTCAGATTTTTCTATATATTATTTTATCTTTTCTTCTTCTACTTCTTCTTGTTTATATAAATTTGCATAAAATTTCTTAATAATTTCTTTTTTGGCCTCTCTTTTATATTGGATTTCCCCTTTATCGTCTCTCAATTGATGTATCATTCTTTTATTCCTTTCTTTCTTCAATTTATAGGCTAACCATCTGCCTTGCCTGTCTTGTTTGCATATTCAAAATAATTTTGTTTCGCCATTTTTATTTTTGGGGCTAATTCCTTTTGGTTTATCAGATTCAGTTGATGTTTAATTATTTTCCATTCTTCTTTTATTGTTTTATCTTGGGGTTCTTTCTGCAATTTTTGTTCTATTTGTTTTAGGTCTTTCTCTAATTTGTCTAATTAAAACATAATTGTTGTTTCTTCTCTTTATTTTTCTTCCCCGTATATGCAATTACCAGGCCCCTTATATATGCTTTTAGAGTATCCCATGTATTTTGTAAGGAAGTTTCCTCTTTTTTATTTATCTGGAAGAATATTTTTATTTCCTTTTCTAACATCAAATTAAATTATTTTTCTTTACATACTCTTTGATTCATTGTCCATCTCCTGAACTTCTTTTCCCCTTTCCAGTTCATGAGTAATGGATTATGATCTGCCCATTGGTTTATGCCTATCTCAATTTTTTCTACCGCTGTTTTGATATTTGGGGTCATCCAGGCGATGTCCAGTCTTGACTACGAGTTGTGTGGGTGAGAGTAAAAAGTGTATTGGGCCTCACCTTCATGTATTTCCCTCCATACGTCTCTCAAGTTTAATTCTTCAGCCATATTAAAAAATTCTTTTGGAAGTATATCCTTTTTCTTTTGTTTTTTTTATCAGTTTTGTAATCCTTGTTTACATTTACTATTCCATTATAATCCCCTATTAAACAGATATCTTCATATTCTAGTTCTGCTAATTTTATATGTAGATCCTTAAAGAATTCCTGTTGTTTTTGATTAGGTGCATATATCACTACTATTAACATTTTTTTTCCTTCCTGTTCCTAATTCTACCATCACCACTCTACCTTCCTCATCAGCATAGATTAATTTAGATTGTATTTTTTTCTTTTATGTAAATCGCTACTCCTTTTTTCTTTTTCCGGGACAGGAATGTGTATAGTCTTCCTAGTTTGGGGTTTCTAGAATTTTCTGATGCTCTTTTTGGATATGTACTTCTTGCAGACATATCACATCTGCTTCTAGTTTTTGTAGTTTTGTAAATGTTTGATTTCTTTTCTTTGGAGCATTTAATTCATTAATATTTACCAAAAAGAGTTTAATTGGTACATCCATTGCCTATTGTATCTGTTTTTTTGTGTGTCTTGTTTCCATCCGTGACTTTGCCTTTTTACCTTCTCTTTCCTCCCTTTCTTTTTCTTGCCTCTTTCTTATTTCTTTTTCTCAGTTCGTTTCTTTTTGCTCTTCTTCTTGACTTCTACTATCAGTTTCTTCCTTACTTTCCTGCTCTTCTTCCAGCCTAAAATGTGTGCTATGAAATTCCCTTGCCTTCTCTAGAGTGTCTATTTTATATTTTTTATCTTCCCACGTAATTAAGATCCCCTCTATTGGCAACCATCTGTACATTATTTTATACTTGATCAATAATGATGTTAAAAACTGGTATTGTTACCGTAGGTTTCTTATTCTTCGGAGTATCTGTTTTAAGATTATAATTTCTTTATCATTATAAGTCACTGTTTCTTCTCTGGATTTCCTGTAGACTTCCTCCCAAATAGATCTTTTTGAAAATTTAACGTGGACTTCTCTCGCCAATCTATGCCTCCTTATATAATTTGTTTGTACACCATATGTTTCCTCCAGTTGTCCTTTTATTTCCCTTTGGTCTTTTTGAGTCATTCCTGAAATGATTTCCACCATTTTTCTAGATCCTCATCTTTTTCCTCTGGTATGTTTTGAAAGCGCAAAAAATATGAAGCCTTTTCCATTTCGAGCATGGCTAATGAATCTGACATTTCTTTATTTAGTTGTAAAGTTTTTTTGTTCCATTGCTTCTACTTTTAGTTCTACATGATCTATTTTGGTTCCCGCTTTCCTAATTTTCTGTTCATTCTCTACTATGGATTGTTGAATACCCCCAATTTTATCATTCATGGTCTTAATGTCCTCCTTAACTTCTCCTATTTCATTTCTAATCTCTGCATGGAAAGTTCTCATTTCTTCCAGATTTTCCGCTATTTTTTCTTGCGTTTTGAGTAGTGACTCCTGAATCGTTTGAAACATATTCTGAATTACATTTGATGACATCTCCAATTTTTCTTTTTCTTTTCCTACCATGCTAACTATTGTTTTTTGTTGTAGTGGGGAGGCATTACTGTCGTGTTTGTTATAGGTTTTTTCCCTGTTTTGTTATAGTGGATGTTGTAGACATTTTCAATATTCATGTAAAACTTTCCCACTTTAACATAAAGTTTTAGATTATTTCTTAATATTTTCCTTTTCCCCCACACAACCACTTATTCCCCACACGACTTATTCCTATTATTTCCCAATTACCCCACTTAGTCAGTTAATTTCTATTCACAATACAAATCAATTTACTCATACTTATTTCATCAATCAGTTTTTAGTTTTCTTAATTTTCTAATTACCAATCTATTCAATCACTCAATTTATCTATGTCAAAAGTATAATCAGCTCATTCACTATTTCATATCAGAATTCCAATCAATCACTCTAACAGTAATTCCTTATCTTTCCTTTATCACCACTTATAATTTCACAATATAATTTACATTTATAAATAAATTATTGCTTATATATAATTCTAATTCTATAAATATTAAATGTATTAGCTTTTAAGTATTAACTTTTTTTTTCAAGAATAGTATTCACTTCCCTTTTAGATTAAATCGTGATCTATGTCTAACTATATCAATTTTAGTAGTCCTGGTCTTTCAATTACTGCATTCAATTTTCAAGTCTTTTTAAGTTTAAATCATTATAAATCCAAAGTCCAAGCAAATCTTCTATGCTCACAAATTCCACAATTTATTCCTTCCACTCGAGTTCTGGTATTTCAATCTCTGCGTTCAATTTTCAAGCCTTTTTAAATTTAAATCGTTATAAATCCAGAGTCCAAACAAAGCTTCTATGCTCACGAATTCTGCAACCTGTTCCTTCCGCTCAAGTTCAACTACCTTCATCTTCTTCAAGCGCTCCTTCTCCGTCTCTTATATTTACTTAGTCATTCTATGAGTTACTTCTCTTCCACGCTGTATTATTTCATCCACTTTCCTTTCTCCTTTATACAGCCGGTGTCGTAATTGCAATTTCCTTCCTCCACTTCAGTCACGCGTCTCCTGCTTATCGTCTTTATTTTATTGTAGGGGATCTTTTTGTCCATCACTTGAAATTGCTTTCCACTCTTTGCTTCAATTTAGGCGGGCGCCATCACGCCTGTCCCCTGAAAAGGCCAAAAAGGCCGACTTCTTCTCCACCAATTTAAGAGGTTGATCGCTTGTCCTCCCTGACGCTAGCGCAATGCCAGGAGTCTTCGCGAATTCCTCTTTCGTTTCCCGATCCCTCCAAGTTCGGGAATGCCCTTAAAGAGCAACTAATGAAGAACTTTTGGGTTTCAGAAACGGCGCCTCTGTTTCCTCGCCCTTTCGTGATGACGTCACCGCCGGAAGTCCCATAATGCCATTTCATAAGGCCAAAGTCAAATGTTAACTTTGTCTCCTCTACACCCACAGCTGAGGCTGCTTAAAACTATCTCTAGATATCCCAGTTTTAAATTAAGTGTTTTCTTCTTCTCCCATTAGTTGTGTAGCTCACTGAAGGTCAATTTAAAACATAAACTAGCTGGAGTTTGCCAGCTGTGAATGGTGGTTCTGTCCCCAATTTGTAGCATTACAAATTGTCCAAAGCTTCAGATGACAAATTGTTTTTCATGGGGGATTTTTTTTTCTTTTTAGGGGTAGCAGCACATATTATCTACTGCTATCCCATTTTGCCTGTTCCGTAGGTGACTTATGGATGTTGCCAATTGTAGCACATCTTGCTACAATTGGGCATACTTTTCTGTCAGGACAAGGACTGATAGTTAACATTTTAGGAGGACTGATTAGCTGGGCTCTTATGTTGTCTATTGGGTAGGATATTTTGGTTTTATAGGGGAGGTGTATATTTTTCTCTTAACTAAGCCTACTTCAGACTGTACAATATAATTCTCATGTGGCTCTCTCTGCTCAGATTGGTTGGATTTCAGCATCCGTGACTCCAACAATTTTGGGGATCTGCAAAGAATAGATGATGAGGCCACGCAACCCAGGGCTTCAAACTTGCCCATTGCTGATATGGGGGCACATGAATAAATGGTTATCCTTTTCCCTGCCTTGTGTCCACAAATGCATCTGGATATCCATCCTATCATCTCTGAACATCATCCATGTGGTGAAGGATTGGAAAAGTTAGGGGTCCTTGGTGTTCTCTGAGCTTGCTTTCTTGCCAAACTAGGCATCATCATCATCATCATCATCATTGTCATCTGATGTTAACGAAAGGTCTGCAATAAAACAACCAAGCTCAGAGAGCACCCTCATTTCAACCTTGACATACCAAGGGTGCCCTTTATTAATTAGAAAAGTTGTCTATAACATCAGGTGGCAATAGACACCTCAGTCTAGCTTTTTTCCTCCCTCCACCCACCCACTTTGCTAATAATTTGCTAATAACTGGCATTATCACCACCATTTGCTAACCATTTTGGTTGCACCCAACCACAACTGCTATCCTGTGCTCAGTGGCTAAGACTAAGATCAGAAAGGTCGGCACTTCGGCGGTTCGAATCCCTAGTACAGGTCTCCTGCGTGAGAAGGCGGGGTTGGACTAGATGACCTCCAAGCTCCCTTCCAACTCTGTTACTGTTAAGACTGTTCTCCGCTACTGGGACCAACTTCCAGTTAACTGAGGAGGAGTCCTTCTCCTTCTCGGACTAAAGAGCTCTTCGTAGCGCCTCTTATTCGGGTTCCTGCCGTCCCAGAAGAGAGAGTAAGGGGACGGCGCTGAGCAAGCGCAGATGGGCCAGGCCGGGAGAAGAGTGTGTGAGGCGTGGGGTGGGGTGGGAGAGAGAGAAAACGACTCCTGTCGCCGAGGAAAGAGTTAACGGCGCTCGAAACCTAACACCCTGCGGAGCCCGAAGAGGGGAGAAAAGGGAAGGGAGCGTGAAGAAGGGATCGAGTCTCTTCGGCGGGCTCGGTGGTTGGAGGCGCCTGTGTGCCAGCAAGAAGCTGTTAAAGAAACCCCAGGGCAGCCGGGCTTCGCGATCAGAGGTCATCCGATGCGCAGGAGGGACTGAGCAGCGAGCGGAGGAAAGAGAAACGGCTTGCTTATAAGGACCTGCGGCGACGCGCATCTCCACTGGGGTGAGCCTCCCGGTTGTGGCGCTGAGTTAGGGGGCCCGCGGGCGCCAGTCCTGGCTGCAGATTGCAATCCTCTTCCTTCCTTCCTTCCTTCCTTCCTTCCTTCCTTCCTTCCTCTCCCGATTTTGCCTCCTCGCCGGTAATCAGATGCCAGTGATCAAATGCACCCGGCTTCGGCGTCCCTCCTGCCCTCCCCCGTCACGGTGCTGCATATCCGCCAAATACCGTCTCGCCCCCCCTCCCCCACGCCCCTTCGGTTAAACCCGAAGTAAGATCTGCTTTCCGGAGCGATCGCCGACTTTTCTCAGAGTGAAGATATAATAATAATAATAATAATAATAATAATAATAATAATAATAATAATAATAATAATAATAATAATAATAATAATAATAATAATAATAATAATAATAATAACAACAACAACAACAACAACAACAACAACAACTAGTAGTAGTGGTAGTAGTAGTAGTGGTGGTAGTAGTAGTATTAGTAATATTAATATTATTAATATTATTAGTATGGCTTCATCCCGGGACCGAAAGCAACTCTTTAAGCGCCTCAGAAGTGTTGCCTTCTTAAAAAGGGACGATTAGGTTAAGAGTTAATTTCCAGCATCTCTTACACAGGCGCATGATAATAACCAACGTCGCGACATGAAATAAGGGCAACTATTTATCCACTGGCGTTTTATTTGGGTTCCCGTTATATTTGGGTTCTTCCCATTGTGCACCTCTGGGAACTGAATCCAAACTGGTGGAGAATGAGTGTCATATGTGGGGGGATTCTCCTCAGGCACATCTTGGGGGTGGAGAGGTTGTGGGGTGGGGGGGGGTGGAGTGCTTGGATAGTGGTTCCAGAATGAAAGCAGAAAAGTTGAGAGTGCCAAAAGAGCCGTGTTTGTCAACCTCAGGGATAAGATGAGTGAACTTCGAACTCCCAAAATTCCCCAGCATGGAGAGTTCTGGGAATTGGAGTCTTCATATCTTAAAGCAGAGGTCTTCAAACTTGGCAGTTTTATGACTTGTGGACTTCAACTCCCAGAATTCTCCAGCCAGCTGGCTGGAGAATTCTGGGAGTTGAAGTCCACAAGTCATAAAGCTGCCAAGTTTGAAGACCTCTGTCTTAAAGCATGCGGGTTGGGGACTTCCAGGAATTGAAGGTCCTGCATCTTAAATCGTGCTGGGGAAATTTGGAAGTTGGGTCTACATGTTTTTTTTTTTAAGTTGCTGAGGCTGAGGAGTATTGCAGTAGAATATAAAGAGGCATAACTCTGGGAATGATATTGGGAAGAGCAACTCTGGCCAATAGGTAAAGATATACAAAAATAACAATAATAAAGTCTTGTGAAAGGTTAGTAGGCCAGGAGTTCCTGCAGAATATAGCAGGCAGCCTAATTGTGAAATCAGATTCCAGCCAACAGAGCAGTGAGGAAAGCGGGCCTCATGGGGGGCCTATCTCTTCTTTTGCAGCCACACACTCCCTAGGCATCCATCAAAACCATCTCCCCTATGCAAATTGCAATGCATTGAGGGAGGGAGGAGGTATTACATTGTTGCAAAAGGGAAAATCAAATACTTTAATATCAAAATGCCTCAGCCCAGTGGTGGGTTTCAAAATTTTTTACTACTGGTTCTGTGTGTGTGGCTTGGTGGATGTGGAATGGCTTGGTGGGCGTGGCTTGGCATGGCAGGGGAAGGATACTGTAAAATCTCCATTCCCACCCTACTCCAGGGTAAGGATACTGCAAAATCCCCATTCCCTCCCCACTCCTGGGAAGGATATTGCAAAATCTCCATTCCCACCCCGCTCCAGGGTAAGGATACTGCAAAATCCCCATTCCCTCCCCACTCCTGGGGGAAGGATATTGCAAAATCTCCATTCCCACCCACTCCAGGGGAAGGTTACTGCAAAATCCCCATTTCCTCCCGATCAGCTGGGACTTGGGAGGCAGAGAATAGATGGGGGTGGGGCCAGTCAGAGTTTTTACTACCGGTTCTCAAACTACTCAAAATTTCTGCTACCGGTTCTCCAGAGCTGGTCAGAACCTGCTAAAACCCACCTCTGCCTCAGCTCAACATCAGCAGTGGGCTGCAGCAAGATGAAGGTCTGAGTATGGGGAAATAGCAATAGCACTTACACTTATATACCACTTCATAGTGCTTTACAGCCCCCTCTAAATGGTTTACAGAGTCAGCAAACTGCCCCCAACAATCTGGGTCCTCATTTTACCATCCTCAGAAGAATGGAAGGCTGAGTCGATCTTGAGCTGGTGAGGATCAAACTCCTGGCAGTGGGCATAGTTAACCTGCAATACTGCATTCTAATTACTGCACCACCATGGCTCCATAATGTTCCCAAACCATAAGTGACTCATTCAAATGCCCAAGATAGCCATATGGATAAGCCCTATTTGAAAAAATTACAATAAACTGCATCCTTTAGTAGGTAAGCAACTTACTACAGTGATAACCTGAGGAGAAATCACTCCAAATATGTTTTTGCTCTGTTTCAAAATACTTTTAACATTTATAACTTAAATTTATCATAATGTCAATTTAAAGAATGATATTGATTTAAAGATAGGGAATATTGTTGTTTAAGGAAATTGGGGCAACTATGTCCTCATCTTTTTCTCTTCACCAGTAATCAATATTTTAGTTACTTCCTATTCAGCTGTTTCATTCTAGGAGTTCCTTCCAAGGACAATTACTTTCACAAAAGCACTGAAAAAAAATGTAGCAGGGCTTAAGTCATCAAAGTGAAGAGATTGAAATCTAGATATTATCATGGCCTTAATTAAAGTACAGGTTAAAGTGAGGGTAAAGGATAGTGAAACAAGTTAATTATTTAAGGGCAGCCTTAATTAAAAACTGTTGATGGGAACTAGGGGGCAGCAACACCAAAGTGATCTTAGAAAGGTAAGTAAGGCAGGGCCTGATCAATACTTGGAAAAAGAGACTAATTCTTTTGAAGGCTACCCTGGGCAAACCAAAAGGAAAAAACAACCCAATCCAATCCTTGATTAAGGTTCTTGCAATCTACTTTTATACTACTATCAAGAAAACTATATGGAAATGGCCATGCGTTTTACTAGGAATTGAGTTCAGTTCAGGGATTGCTTACTTTAAAAAACTATAGCTAAAAATGATAACTGCACATTTTATGGATTTCTGCAGCTAAACTATTTACAGACAGTCAGTTGTAAGGCCAAAACAATATATTATTTTCTTCTGTTCAATTGCATCCAATTTTTTGAGACTGCCTCAACAAGCTTAGATATGGCAAGGGAAATCAGGAGGCTTTGCAGAAATAATAGAAAAGGATTTTTACAGTACTGGATCTTTGGTGTAAATGCTAGAGATATTTTTTTACCAATGTGGTTTTTTTCATCTTACATATCTATTTCCATTCAGAGATACTCTACATGGAAGGAAAAAACACCCATCCTACAGGGATCAGTTTTACAGTCAGTTGCATTTACTATAAGAAATAACTTGTTTATAGATCACCTTGCAATCTGTATTGTACAACTGAGAAATAAACATTTTCCCTTCCATCACAGCATCAATTAATAATTTGTACAGAATGGAGGCAGAAAATATCGGTACAAAAGGAATTTATATGCTCTTTATTTCCCCCAAAACTAAGTTCCAGGATCAGTACCAGTGATGGGATTCAATTTTTTTTATTACCGGTTTTGTGCTGGGCGTGGCAGTGGAAGGATACTATAAAATCTCCATTCCCACCCCACTCCAGGGGAAGGATGCTGTAAAATTTCTATTCCTTTCCCACTCAAGGGGAAGGTTACTGCAAAATCTCCATTTCCTCCTGATCAGCTGGGACTTGGGAGGCAGAGAATAGATGGGGGCGGGGCCAGTCAGAGGTGGTATTTACCGATTCTCTGAACTACTCAAAATTTCCGCTACCAGTTCTCCAGAACTGGTTAGAACCTGCTGAATACCACCTCTGATCAGTACATTTATTAAACTACAGGTAGTCCTTGACTTATGACCACAGTTGGGACCAGAAATTTGATCACTAAGAAATGAGGTTGTTAAGCAAATTATCACACAACTGGATCCAATGCTACTATCATTTTTACTGTGGTCATTAAGCAAATCGCATGGCTGTTAAGTGAATCATATGATTGTTAAGTAAATCTTGCTTCCCACTTGTCAGAAGCCAGCAAGGAAGTTCACAAATCACAATGATGTGACCATTTAAAATATAGCAATAATTTTAAATGTGAATTGGTTGCCAAGCACCCAGATTGTAATCATGTAACCAAGGGGATGGTGCGATGGTCATAACTTTTAAGGACAGGCCATAAGTCACTTTTCCTGAGACCAATGTAAGTTTGAACTATCATTAAATGAACGTTGTGGATTACCTGTACAACATTTTGAATTTATAGATGCTTTGAGTGTTATCCTAAGGGACCATTATTAGTGACTGGAAAGTAAGAACAATAAAAAGGATGATCAGAGGGAAATCTCAAAAAGTGCTTTTTCAAAAGGCAACCGGACTTTGTTTTTTGCTTGTTTCGCTTCTCATCCAAGAAGCTTCTTCAGTTCAGAACAGAGTCAAAACTGAATAAGCATCATGGATGAAAAGCAAAATGTCTTCCTTAAGGAAAAAAACCAAAAAAAAAAAAAAGCACCTTTGAGACAATCATGACCGGCATATGACTGAGAATCGCCATAGATAAAATGGAGGAAGAAATAGTTAAAGAAACAATGATTGCCTGGGCAAGGAATTTCGGATACAACATAGAATTAGAAAAATGGTTAAAAATTTGGGAGAGAAACTACAAACTGAAGATGGCTGCGGCATATAAAGAAAATCTTTACAAAATGTTTTACTGGTGTCACTTGCCTCCAGCAAGATTGGCCAAAATGTATAAAAACTCCTCCGCCAATTGTTGGAAATGCAACCAGACACCAGGATCATACTACCACATGTGGTGGACATGTAAGAAAGCAAGGAGTTACTGGAAGAAAATTCATAAATGCTAGAAATGATAACTGAGCAACATATTGAGTTCAAACCAGAAACATGCCTCTTAGGTATATTGTTGGAAAGTTATGACAAAGCAACCACCTACTTAGTGTTACATATATTGATGGCAGCTAGAATTACATATGCTAAATATTGGAAAAATGTGAACACCCCACAGGATAATGACATAATTAGGAAAATTTGGGATTGTGTAGCAATGGACAGATTAACTTTAAAAATTAAAGATAAAGAAGACTCAAAATATTACAGGACATGGAATAAATTTTATGAATGGATAGAGACAAGAGGCAGAAATGAGAGGGAAGTTTATGAATATCAGTACAACAAAGATGTATAAAACTATGGATATAATATGGAGAAATTTGTAAATAAGCTAATGTAAATACAAACTTAGTTGAAGTTTTCTTTCTTTCTTTTTTTGGTTGTATTGTTGCAATTACTGTTAACATAGTACAATTATAGTTATTAGCATGTATGTTATTTATCATTGATCTCTCTCTGGTTGTACTTTATTTGCATTGTTATCAGGGGTGAAATGCTCCAGGTTCGGACCAGATCATCTGATCCAGTAGCGATGGCGGTGGGTGGTTCGGAGAACCAGTAGCAAAAATCCCTCCCCCCCCCACATGCGCAGCTGAGCCGCATAATCATCAGAGGCTTTTTAAAAAAAAATTTAAAAGCATTTTTTCAACAACCTCTTTGGCCGAAAAAATGTTTTTAAAAGTAAAAAAAAAAAGGCTTTGATGATTGTGTGGCTCAGCTGGGATCATCAGAGGCTTTTAAAAGCATTTTTTCTACAATCTCTTTGGCCAAAGAGGTTGTAGAAAAAATGCTTTTAAAAGCCTCTGATGATCCCAGCTGAGTTGCCTGATCGTCAGAGGCTTTTAAAAGAATTTTTTAACACTTTTCTGCCAAAGTGGTCGTAGGAAAAATGGTTTTAAAAGTAAAAAAGAAAGAAAAAGGAAAAAAAGTTGGCCACGCCCACCCAGTCACATTAACCCCCCCAAGCCACGCCCACAGAACCAGTTGTAACAAATTTTACACTTCACCACTGATTGTTATCCTGACATGGCACTGTTTTTTCAATAAAATAAAATAAAAGAGAGAGAGAGAGAGAATCGCCATAGATAATCAGAAGGAAATTAAATGTAAAAGTTCAGTCAGGGCATGTTACTTGTAGAGATATTAGCCATTCACAGAATAATTGTTTGGTGTGGCACGAAACATTTTCCCCTTGATTGGCATATTGTAGTGGGATAATGACTATTTCTCATGTGTGAAAGATAAATATCAGAACTAATGGATTTTAAGGCGGCTGTTTTGGGATGAAGTTGGTCACTGTAAAACTTCAATGGCAAGGGGATTCTGCCTGCTTGCTTGCCTTTCTTGTTATTTCTGAACAGTTCTCATAGAAAAAGTGGCTCCATTCTGGAGTCCTGTCCTTTTCACTGGTTTTTTCTTCTTCTTGCAGTTCACAATGAAAGCCTTCCAAATCAGCATGCCCCTGGCTTTTCTTGTGCTCCCGTTCTTTGTGCTTGGGGCTCCCAGTGAGGAGCTTGGCTGGCAAGAAGTCCCTATCAACTTGAATGGTTGCAAGAGATGTTGTGATTCTCTAGATGCCCCTGGGCCTTCCGAAGCCAGTCTTGGTACAGACAGATCTCGGGCTTTGCCATTTGTAATGCCAGAAGTTCGTCCATATATCAACATCACAATTCTCAAAGGTAAGCTATTATCATCTGTTACTTTCTGACTCATTCTACCTTCTCATTGTTTCCCCCTCATTTCATCGCTTTACCTAAATCAAATTGGAAACTTCTCTGGCAGGCTCTTGTGATTTATTTGCCTTAGTAAATCGTCATGCATATTATTGTGCTAAATACATGTGCATCATCTTTCCCAAGCCAATAACTATCAACCACCATGGAAATGTTTATTTAGGGAAGGAATAATTGACCACATTAAACCTTTAGTCATATATCCCTCGGCTGTACTGGCCAAACATGTTGGGAAATAAGTCCAAAACATCTGGAGTGACAAGTTGGAAAATTCTGCTATAAAGTCTCATTTGGTTAAAAAGTCTACAGTTAGCACAGGTGAGGACCAAAACATGCCATTTCTTCAGGCAAAATTAATAGAGATAAAAAAGAGGCCTGCTACAGAAAGTGTAGCCTGTATGTTTTACTTAGATACAGGTTAAACTTAAAATTCTTCTCCATCTGGGTCATTCAAGCATCTCCTTAGGACAGGATCTGTTGCCACATGTTCTATCATATCCTGCATCACCCCCTATGTTCCACCTCCCTTTCTGGAATTTTGTAGTATCCTTTAATTATGGTTGCTAGAGATGCATGAAAATACATTGTAAGGCAGGATTTTGAAACCACCCACAAGCAATGGTTGTCTTCCACAGCTTCTCCCTTTCTTTCCTCTCCTTCTTTCCACAGGAGAAAAAGGAGATCAAGGAGAGTCTGGAGTTCCTGGGAAATGGGGCAAAGAGGGACCCCCTGGTGATCGGGGACCCCAGGGTCCAAAGGGCAGCAAGGGACAAATGGGGGCACCTGGAGATCCCTGCAAGCACCAGTATGCAGCTTTCTCAGTGGGCCGGAAGAAGGCTCTCCACAGTAATGAAGGCTACCAGGCTTTGATCTTTGACACTGTCTTTGTGAACCTCTATAGCCACTTTGACATGTTTAAGGGTAAGTTCTACTGCTACGTGGCTGGCCTGTATTTTTTCAGTCTCAATGTCCACACCTGGAATTTCAAGGAGACCTACATGCATGTCATGCGGAATGACCAAGAGGAAGTCATTCTCTATGCTCAACCCAGTGACCGCAGCATCATGCAAAGCCAGAGTTTGATGCTGGAGCTACGGGAGAACGATGAGGTTTGGGTGCGTCTGTACAAGCGACAGCGTGACAACGCCATCTACAGTGACGATGTGGATATCTACATCACTTTCAGTGGTTATTTGATCAAGCCCAGTCTTGAATAGCTGTTTTCCTCCAAAGCACAAATTCAACCTCTAAACATCCTCTTGATTTCCTGTGAACATCTGCAAATAATACAGAAAGTGACCAACAGATCTGAAAACAGAGAGAGCACTGAAGAAACTTTTTTTTTCTTTTGCCAACTGAAAAAAAAATATTCATGGGTCAAAAAAACTCCAGAAAAGTCTTGCTGATTTATGTGTCCTTCTCAACACTAGATGTGATTGTAAGGTATGGACTGGAAATCCTAAACAGCCTCATGAAATTCCTGTATCTGCTAACTCAGAATCATTTTGTAAACATTTTTGTTTGGACATAACACTTCCTAATCAGAATGTTCTAATTTAGATTGTTTACATGAGCTAAACTCTTTGAGGTATCTCAAGTGAGATAAGTTACCATATTTTATCTACAAATCTACAAATCAAATGTAGGTCAGCCAAAATATGTTATTTTGGCATTTCAAGTGCCTGACAGCCCCTCTTCTTTTTGCTAAGAATTCCTGGTGGGAAAACTAGTATGACTGATAGTTGCCATCACCTTCATAAAATTTACCTTTATAAATGTTCTATACGGTTGGCAAATGTAACTGTGATCTGTGCATCTGTCTAATGGACATGTAAATCACGGTATAACACTGTAGAGATGGCTTCCATCACTATGTTAAACATATGCAGGGTTAGGATTTAGCCCTGGTGGCAAAAGAGTAGAAATAATACTTCCAATTTATCCCCCAAATCAGAAGATTCCTAAAGAGGTTCCATGCTAGGTGCCTAAAATTATACTGTAATTGATTGAATCGCAAGAAATCTATAAATGTATTTACAACAGGATCCATTTTCCTTCAGCTGACCTAGACTGATGATAGATTTTCCCATAGGCAGGTCACACAAAGACCATGATGTGAGCAAAATAAGTGGGGTTTCCTTCAGTATCATTGTGATCTGACCTATGGCCTGTGATAAAATTAGTGATTGGAGCTGGGCAGGGCTTCAGATTATAAGGGATAAATTTTTTGAAGAATGTCTACATAGCACCTGGCAGTAACTTGTTAAAGCTAAGAGATCTATTCCAGAGATCATACTGCAACTGCATTTCTAGGAAAAGATGTAGCTGTTTTAAGATATTTCCAACATGTGCTATATGATGCTCCCCATGCTCCGAAGTATCTTTTCCCTTCAAGCCTAAGTAGCCTATGAAGCCACTACTGGTTAGCTGGGTAAACTATTAATTGTAAGGGCAAAGGATCCCAAGGAATTATAAGCAAAAGAAAGATGCAAGTGGCTTGCATATCAGCTTCTCTCATTGAGGGCAGGAAGTGCCATTACTACATATGGAGACAGGCTGGCATTCCCTTGCTAAAGCTACAAAAGAAATAGGATACTCTGAGGATGGAAAAACATGAAGGAAAGAAAGTTTCTAAAGGGAACTTTTACCTTTTGATTCTCACATGTTGAGACCTGCAATAAAATATGGCAAAGTGCATACTCATTCAAAATCCAGCATACTCTCTTCCAAGAAAGAGCATTTTATTCTCCTTCTTCCTTAATTTTCCATTCCCCTGCTCTCCCAAGAGTGCAAAATGCTGTTTGGGGAATGGAACATTTGGAAGAATCATCCATGCAGTCATTCAGAGAGTAGTCTGAAACTTAACCTTCCAACCAGAAATGTCCATCCAGAATTTTTTTCTCTATCACAGCAGGATAAATCACAATTGTTCAAGAGGATATAAAGGCACATTTCTTTTCCTATCAATCCCAATTTCCACTCTGCCATTAAATATATGTTAGATGACACACACACACACACACCCTTTTATTTCCCAAATCACTGCTTATCTGTTAAATGGGAATTATAATGCCGACCTACCTTGGAGAGTTGTGGTCAGGATACTATCTATCATCTTCTACCAACCTGGTACCTTGCAGATAAGGCAGGATTATAACCTCCAATGCATCTGTTGCAGTCCAACACTTCTGGAGATGCCAGTTTGGGGAAGATTGCTTTAAGTAAAGCACTGAGCACTTCCTAAAATGTGACTTGGATGCTAAAGAATTTCTATTACAATGCACTGTATTTTTTGGGTATAGATGGGGAAGATACACAGACCCTGCTATATGCATTTGCTGCCTATTCCACTCACAGGTAACTAACTAATTGCAAACCAAGAGGCTTCTCAGTTTATTTTTTTTTAAAAAAAGAAATAGACAGGACATGCATCTTTTTATTTTGACTCAGTGGGTAATCTTGTAAGGCAGGCTATGGGAAGTATCGGGATGCCTGTTTTTGAAATACAGGGAAAACTGTAGCTGATTGCATAACAATCTGAATTCCTTCTCTCTGCAAAGTAGTAGTTTAAAAACCAGCTGTTGGCTATATACAACACATGGCGTCTCTATGTCTCCAGAGGGAACAACCAGAATTTCTAGTACTGAATTGCTTCCAGATGTGGGAACTGAACTCTTTGAGCCTTTGCCTCCATTCCTGTCTCAGCAGAATTCCCTCAAGTGCTTCTATGGGGAACCAACGTCTAATGTTACAAGGACAACGTTTGTGTATAGTTGTTATGAGGCTACAGGCCTACTTTTTGGTGCTATATAAAACCTTCATCATTCTTGGTGCTAAAGAGACCTTTTTGATTGAAAATTTGAAAAATATTTTGAATTTGCTGGGAGATACGCTGGGGATAACAGAAACAGGAAGGCCTATGGAATTTATGGTGCTTTGTGGAAATCATCAAACAATGGTTTGTGTGTATATGTGTGTATCTTTTAAATATTAAAACTTCTTGATTGCACTTTGAATTGTCCTTTTCTTCATGAGGTTTTTGTCCCCCTATGACAAAGATTTTCTATTAAAAGATTTTAGCATCCTTAGGAAGAGTACAAATATCACTTTTGGTTGAAATATTTCTAAAATATAGAAAAAAACAGCATGCAGACTGATGGGAGAAAGCCATTACACATACTGTGAAGAGTGTTTAAGGCATGAGGAAAATGAGAATAATAAACAATTTCCATTTGTCATCAAACATCCCAGGGAACCCCTTTTAGTGCACTGGCCTACCTTTCAGGAACTGAAAAGATGGAAAAGAGGACAGTTTAATTTGATTACTAGTTACTAGGAGTTATCTAATTGGAAGCATCCTCAAAAGTGGCTTGTTTTGCCTAAGGCTTTGATCATGTGTAAAAATCTCTAAGTATTTGCCCTTAGGTAGTGCCAAGTGTCTACAAAAGGGATGAAAAGGGATACAAAGGGAGAAATAAGTCCCAGAATTCTCCCACAATTACACACAGATGTAGTAAATTTGTGTTGAATTGTTATTTTGATTAGGAAAACTATTGGAAAAAAATAGTTTATGATTTTGTGTAGATTTTTTTCCTCATACAGCCTTTGTAGTAAAACGATAGTGTTCAAAAACAGAAGATATACTCAGTTTTTGAGCGCTTGTGCTCAAATTCAGCTACTGACCATTTGTGGGAAAGTCCTGAAAATACTGACCTTAAATAAGATTCATGGAGAATCAGTGTTCTCTATACAGCTTGCAAGTGCTGGAAAATATTCATCACTTCACAGGTTATAGGATGAAAATGTACAGAAAATGGGAGCTTTTATGTGAAAATGCAATGAATGTCCCACTTTCCTTCTCTTCAGCACATATTGAAATGAATATGCCTTTCTAGGATTTTAACAAATCTCACTCCAAATTTATTGAAATTTATTGTCATGTAAAACTCATATGTCATATTAAGACTTACAATCAATGTATTAAATATAAGAAAATAAAACATTATGAAAACATGCTTCATTTTAATAAGCTTTTTCTTTCTTTTTGGGAGAACCAAAATAGGCATAGGCTTCAGCTAAGAGCTGTGCTTTGTGTGAAATCAGATATGCTACTGGCAATTTTATTTTGTATGAATATTTATTCTTTTCACCTATATAAAATAGGTAGAATAGAAGGTCTGATTTTAGCGTCAAATATACATGACTTGACTTGACTCCTTGACCTGATTGCCCGGAGGAAGTATTTTTGGCAAGATTTCAGAATTAGTTTGCCATTACCTGTTTCCTAGGGTTGACAGAGCCCAAAGCTGGCTTTGTGCCTACGGTAGGATACAGTCTTTAGCCTAGTGACTTAACCTCCCTTTCCCTTTCTCCCTCCCTCCCTCCCTCCCAACTGAGTCTTGCAATTGAAGTGGCATTGTAAGTGTATAAAATAAATGATATGGGATGGGATAAGATGATAGGTCAGTTCAACTGTCTTTTCAACATTCAAGAAGCTGAGCATGTTATTTATTCAGGATGTCTTGACAAAATGTGTCTGGTGGTAGTATGCTTATTTTGGCCCTAAATATTGACCCCAATGTGTGGTTTCCTCTTTCCTACAAGTTTTTCATCTGATAAAAATCTATGTACACAGAAGTAGCTTTTGAAAAAAAGTGCTTCTTGGAACAGAGGTGGTTGGGTTTTTACACTTAATGTAGGTCAACCACGGCTATCTCAAGAGGAGCCTGGACTGGCTGTCTTCTTCAAGTTACTTCATCCATCTGTCACTCCTAGTAAGGCTATTAGAAGACGGTGAGATCAGGGATCTGATGGAGTGAATGTAATATGCACAATACATGTGGCAGAATAGTAGTTCTCTTGTTAAAATCCATAATAGACCAGTTGTGAGTTCTAGCCAATAAGTTGAAGACTTGCTGCATTCTAGTATTGAGCTATAATGTGATTCTTAACTACAATTCCTACACATAGTATGAAGAATATATGTGTGCAAGTACTCTTATGTTCCCATATAGTCAGGAGATAGAGTGTAACTTTGAGTTGTAAAGCCAAAATATAACATTGGGATTAAATCAATTAATTTAATCATTAATTTTATTCTAGAAGAAATTGATTGATAGTTGTATATGTACCACATCCTTAGCCATATTATTTATACTTCAATTGCTATGTAAGCCTAGAAATGTTAATAAATAGATCGTGGTTAACCACAAATAAAAGTGTAATGTGAACTGAACCTCAATGTTTTGGGATTATCAATCATAAAAACCAACTGTGAAGGACACCAAGTTCTGATGTTTTGGGCTAAATGTCTTTTATGCCACTACCTTCTGTCTAAATATTATCCAATCTGTATTGATCAATAATAGGTCCTAAAGAGTTAGTGGAAAAGCAGGATTGTATAATTTAGTTTAAAAATTGAATTAAAATATTCCTTTTCTGAACTCTAAAATTTGGAGTCCCATAGAAAAGCTTTTTTATATTAAGAATGTAAACATATTTGATTAATCAATCTTCTGCATTAGTGTTATTTGGTCTTATATTTTATTACTAGGGCAGTAATCAGTTCCAGATTCTTTGGGTAATTTTAATCTTCCTTATAAGATTTATTAACCTCCCACTCAGTAATAGTTTCTAAATGGAGGAAGTAATGGCTTGACTATCATGCCCTTGTATTTCAATCCCAACTTGAAAGAATTGAAGTTCAAAAATTAAAATGAAGTACAATAACAACTTGTTTTTTAAATGGATCATATGGATTCTAAAAGGGTGTTCCATTATTTGGTATCCTGTTCCAAATACTGCAGCTGGTGATAATACAGTACACATAAGAAGGGGCTTATCTATCCAGTTCTGAGCCATTTAGTTCAATTAAATTGCCATTTATGACTTTATAGTAAAATTTCTCAACATTAAGATGAATAGACTTTAGCTCCCAGAATCCCCCAGCCAGCATGCTTTAGAGCAGGGGTGTCAAACTGGTGGCCCATGGGACGGATGTGTCATGTGCAGGCCACGCCCACTCCAGCTCCGCGAAGGAAAAAACATTGTGAAACATCATGTGACAGCAATGTGATGCCATGAGTTTGACACCCGTGCTTTAGAGTGATTTCTTTAAGAAAAGATGGACAACCTTTTGTCTGAAATGATATAGGGTTGCCTGCTTGATCAGGAGCTTGAACTAGGAAGATCTCCAAGATCCCTTTCAACTCTTGTTATTCTGATCATATTCAGGACCAGCTTTTTCAACTGTTGCAGCTTTTCTGGTGATTCATGGTTTCCACACCAGTTTAAAAAGGAGCCAGTGAGAAAACACCAGGTAAGCAAATTGTTTGCAACTAAAAGCATAGTGGTATACCACACCCAGATGTAGGTCTCTTTTACGGGAACAAAAACACATCACCACAGATTCTTCAATAAAAGGAAAGCGAAAGATCCTTCATTATTCTTCCTTTTTCTCTTAGTTTATTTTCTAAATCCTGCATAAAAAAATAGGTAATTTGATTCCTTTCATATCTGGGGAGTATATTTTTTCTCATCCTCTCATCTGTCCTACTATCTTCTCCTATTGGTTTCTTATGATTTATCAATTGTTGTTTATTATGATCTATGACCTAGTACTTGCTGTTTATATGTACTCTGCAAGCTTATACACCAGAGTCAAATTCCTTGTGTGTCCAATCACACTTACCAATAAAGAATTCTATGATTCTATAAGAAGTCCAAAATAACTACACTTCTTTTCTATGTTGCACACCTTGTATTCTACTCCCACCTAGTCTTGTACTATGTTTCCCACTTTAGCCATGCAGGTTAGAAGATCGTCAAATAGGTAGGTGCCTTCTCCCAAAGTCATCATCACATCTACAAAGGGGAAATTGCTTTAGGTTTATTTGATTTGTATACCGCCCTACTCCCGAAGGACTCAGAACTGGTCTAGAATTTTCAGGCACAAATCTAGCCAATATGTCACTTTTTTATTATTCCCAAATTATTGCATAGATGTCTTAGTAGCAAAAGCAAACCGAGAACATGCTATCTTTTATTATTCTGTCTTGCAAACAGAAATTAGTAGATACTAATCATGGTAACTGCCAGTTTGTACAAAATAAGAATTGGATGCTTTTGTTATTTGTTCTATGCAGAGCACAGACCTTTTGCATTGTTGAGGCATTACAGGAGATTCTACTTGAATACTACGCCCCACTAAAGACTTGATGGAGAATAGAGGCCTGACAAGTCCATCTATCCAGTTTCTCATTTCTATGTATTATCTGTCTGAAAGGCAATTTTTAAAGGGTCTAGTTTAATGCTGGGTGGGTTTTATTCCCCTTTCCATTCAACCAGTGCAGTACCTGAGCTGGAGGAAAATCAGAAAAGGAGGTGACAATACAAAACAAACTGTTGTAAGTTGATGGCCACCTGTATTTGATGTTTACAAAAACTCATGAGTAGACTGCTATATCATGGTTTAGGAGTGTCTTTCCCAATCTAGTATCCTTCAAACATGTTGCGTGTTCTTGGTTTGCTTTTGCTACTAAGATGTCTATGCAAAGTGGCTCTTTCAGGAGGCAACTGGACTTCCTTGTTTTTTCTTTGAAGACATTTCACTTCTCATCCAAGAAGCTTCTTCAGCTCTGACAGGATTGTTGAGGGTAAAACTGCCCTCTGCAAAGTAGTGCAACGGACCAGACAGCGAATAGATATGATGCTTAGCAAAACACACAGATAGTCACAGACTCTGAACGTTTAAAGAAAAATAAACAGTCTGCTTACAGTTCCTTCAAGCAGTTCATCCTTCTAATAGCAGGAGCAGGAGCAGGAGTGAGAGCAGAAGTGAACGAACTTCCTGCCTTCCTTTATATGTCTGCTTAGCACAGCCAATTAATCATCTTTGTAGCAGTTAAGGTTACAGAACATAGTTTTCTATATATTATCTACCCAACTGTAGGATAAGCATCCAACAAGAATAGTGGGGAATGGAAGGATTTTCATTATATGTTACGTTGTACTATACCTATATGGCAGATCCTATCAAATCCACATAGTGATGGATTTATTGCCTCAAGCAGCAGTTGGCAAGAATGGAACCCATCAAAATCATACTGATTCTACCAACAAAAGCAAAACTTGAGCCATCCCCAGGATGCATCTGGAAAGCTCTGTAAATTTTGTGCAAGGCCCATTCTGGTGGTGGGGTAAAATATTTTTTAAAAAACGTTTTCTGGCATTGTATCTCTTTTCATTCATTAAATTTCCTTTTTAAGACTGGAAAGAACCAGCTCCATAAAGAACCTATTGTTGTGCTAGTTGGAATCCAAGATATGAGAGTAGTCGATCCAATTTAATCATAGCATGAAGCATTCTATGAGATGAAATAAGAGAGAAAGCCAACTGCTAGAAGATAAGGGGGAACAAATTGACCTTTAATTGAAAAATGGTTAAAAGTAATTAGGGAGTAAGAGAAATTTATTTTTTCATTGCCTGCTCACTCTTTGAAAATATATATATATAATTTGAATATATTGAATATATATATATAATTTCCCATTTTCATATATATATGAAAATGGGAAATTTTCTGGTTCTGTTACTTATGGTATGTTACTATGTAACATGTACTATGTACATGTACTATGGATTTCAACTCCACAAGTCTTAAAGCTGCCAAGTTTGAAGACCTCTGTTCTAAAGCATCTGGGGAAAGCAATAGATTGGGAAAGCTAGATAACCAGAAGGAACTGTTGGAAGCATATACTGAAGAAAATAGAGTATTTCATATTTGTTTCCAAGTAGCACCCAAATTGTAGTCCAATAATGCTACAAATAGCTATCTTGAAAAAGATTAATCTCAATCAGGCCAAATGTGGCTCGAGAAAAACATTATCCAGGAAGATACAAATAAGTTACATAAAATCTATCTCCTCTTTCCTCACCACTTATTTTTGAACATGGCCCCAGTTATTTCTGAGTTTTAGAAGAAAACATATAGGCGACTGGAGGAGGAAGAGGTTGAGGTGGCCAGATGAGCTGCTAAAAGAAAAAGTGGAATGGTCACTGGTGCAAACACCAAGCTGATAGGCCAACATTTTGTACCGCACTTCAGTTGCTTTCCATTTTTATCTGTTTTAGCTCCAAAACTCGCCTATAGTTCACACATATGGGGACCACAATGCCCTCCACCACCCACACTGCTTCCTCTACCTCCCAAACACTGCAGCCAACTAAAATGTGTGAGCTCACACATGAGTGTAAACGTTCCTCAAGCAACAAACATCACAACTTTTTGAAAAGGTCAATATATTTTTAAAGTCTTAAAAATACCTCCTTAATTATATTAGACATTGATGTTTAGCATGGCTGGTTTTTCTTAGAAGCAACTCTCATAAGGAAGGAAAATATTGTTGCAGTAACAATTCGGGGGGAGGGGGAGGTATTTTTCTCACAGTGGATTCAGAATAAAACAAACGTTTCCAGCCTTTTGCTAACATATAACAAACATACTATTATACAGAGACTAATATCTTGTTTATATCCTTGGAGCAGCAAATTTCATTATTAAAACTTGCATCTCAGCATATACAATCCTGGCCAAAAGTTTTGAAATTGAGACAAAGATTAATTCTCACAAAGTCTGCTGCTCCAGTGTTGGAAGATCTTCGTGCAGATGTTACGATGATATACTGAAGTATAATTACAAGCATTTGCATAAGTGTCAAAGGCTTTTATTGACAATTACATTTAGGTTACGCAAAGTGTCAATATTTGCAGTGTTGACCCTTCTATTTCAAGACCTCTGCAATTCAGCCTGGCATGCTGTCAATCAACTTCTGAGCCACATCCTGAACTGATGGCAGCCCATTTTTGCATAATTTATTTATTATTTATTTATTTATTAATTTTATTTCTATACCGCCCTTCTCCCGAAGGACTCAGGGCGGTGTACAGCCTGATTTAAAAGCACAAAGACAGACAAAATTTAAAAATAATTAAAATTATTAAATAATTGGCTCAATTATAAAACCCCCAAATTTAAAATCCCACAATTGGCCCCCACAGAGAGGGCTCACAACTTGGGTGTCCTCCTGGACTCACGGCTGTCTTTGGAAGAGCACTTGACGGCCGTGGCCAGGGGGACTTTTTATCAGGATCGCCTGATTCAGCAGTAGCGTCCCTTTCTGGATCGGGACTCATTAAATACGGTCACTCATGCTCTCGTTACTTCCCGCCTGGACTACTGCAATGCTCTCTACATGGGGCTCCCCTTGAGGAGCACCCGGAGGCTCCAGCTGGTCCAGAATGTGGCCGCGCAGGTGGTTATGGGAGCGGCGTGATGCTCCCATGTGACCCCCCTCCTGCGCGAGCTGCACTGGCTCCCGGTGGTCTTCTGGGTGCGTTTCAAGGTTTTGGTTACCACCTTTAGAGTGCTCCATGGCATCAGACTGGGGTATTTACGAGACCGCCTTCTGCTACCAATAGCCTCTCACCGACCAGTACGCTCCCATAGAGAGGGGCTTCTCAGGGTGCCATTGGCCAAACAGTGTCAACTGGCAGCCCCCAGGGGGAGAGCCTTCTCTGTGGGGGCACCTACCATCTGGAACGAGCTCCCCCCAGAGATACGGAGGATCCCAGATCTGTGCACGTTTCATCGTGCTCTCAAAACTTTTTTATTTCAGGAGGCTGGCCTGGCCTAACTCTCCCTTTTAAATTTTTAAATCATTTGATTTGTTTTTTAAATTGGGTTTTTAATTTGTGTTTCAGCCAAAATATTTAATAATTTTAAGGGACATTTAATGTTTGTATTATCTGTATTTTATCTTGGCTGTTCACCGCCCTGAGTCCTCCAGGAGTAGGGTGGTATAGAAATTTGATAAATAAATAAATAAAATAAATAAATAAAACCAATTAAAATCTTTACATTGATATCCCGGCCTGGCGGAAGAACAAGGTTTTGAGGGCACACCGAAATACATGGAGATCGGAGATCTTATGCATTTCTGGGGGCAGTTCATTCCAAAGGGCAGGGGCTCTCACAGAGAAGGCACTCCCTGGGTGTTGCCAGCCAACATAATTTGGCCGATGGCACCCTGAGGAGACCCTCTCTGTGGGAGCGGACTGGCTGGTGGGAGGCTACTGGTGGCAGAAGACGGTCTCGAACGTACCCAGGTCCAATGCCATGGAGCGCTTTAAAGGTGGTAACCAACACCTTGAATCGCACCCAGAAGACCACTGGGAGCTAGTGCAGTTCACGCAGGAGGGGTGTCACGTGGGCACAACGAGTTGCGCCCATAACCACCCGCGTGGCCGCATTCTGGACCAGTTGGAGCCTCCAGGTGCTTTTCAAGGGGAGCCCCATGTAGAGAGCATTTCAGTAGTCCAGTTGGGAGGTGACAAGGGTGTGAGTGACCGTGCGCAAGGCGTCGCGATCCAGAAAGGGCTGCAACTGGCGAATCAGGCGAACCTGGCCATGGCCACGGCCGATATATGTTCTAAAGACAGCCATGTGTCCAGGAGGACGCCCAGATTGCGAGCCCTCTCTGTGGGGGGCAAAGACTCACCCCCAATAGTCAGCGATGGCACCAGCTGACTATATCGCGACGCCGGGAACCACAGCCATTCAGTCTTGGAGGGGTTGAGTCTGAGCCTATTTCTTCCCATCCAGACCTGCACGGCCTCCAGGCAGCGAGACATCACATCAAGGGCATCGTTGGGGTGGTCTGGGGTGGAGATGTACAGCTGAGTATCATCAGCATACAGGTGGACTCTCACCCCAAAACCACGGATGATCTCACCCAGCGGCTTCACATAAATGTTGAACAAAAGGGGCGAGAGGACTGACCCTTGCGGACTCCCCATGCGAGGTGCCTCGAAGTCGACCTCTGCCCCGTCAACACGAACTGCGAGTGGTCGGAGAGGAAGGAGGAGAACCACCGCAAAACGGTGGCCCCTATTCCTAACCCCCTCAACTGCTGCAGCATGATACCATGGTCGATGGTATCAAAAGTCGCTGAGAGATTTAACAGGACCAGGACAGAGGAACAACCCCTGTCCCGAGCCCTCCAGAGATCATCCACCAATGCGACCAATGCCGTTTCTCTGCTGTACCCCTGCCTGAAGCCTGACTGGTACGGGTCCAGATAGATAGTTTCATCCAGGTGCCCGGGCAGTTGTCGTGCCACCACACTCTCAACAACCTTCACCACAAAATGAAGGTTGGAGACCGGACGGTAGTTGGCTAATTCAGCCGGGTCCAGGGAAGGCTTCTTGAGGAGGGGCCTCACCACCGCCTCTTTCAAGGCAACAAGAAAGGCACCCTCACTCAGAGAAGCACTTATAATCTCCTGGAGCCAGCCTCGTGTAACCTCCCGGGAGGCCAGTACCAACCAGGAGGGACACGGGTCCAATAAACATGTGGCGGCACTAATCTTACCCAGAACCCTGTCCACATCCTCAGGAGCCACAGGATCAAACTCCTCCCAGATAATGTTCTCAAGACCTACCCTCGTCTCCTCCCCCGGACTCACCCAGTTGGAGTCCAAGCCTTCCCGAATCCGAGTGACTTTATCATGCAGGAATTGCACAAAATCCTCAGCTCGACCCTGCAAGGGATCTTCCCGCACTCCCCCCACCCCGAAGAAGGGAGTGGGTTACTCTAAACAGAGCAGCTGGACGGTTCTCTGCAGATGTGATAAAAGTGGGAAAATAGTTAGATTTTGCCACTTTTATCGCCACTAGGTAGATCTTGATATAAGACCTCACCAGTGTCCAGTCAGAATTGATTGACTAGTCCTCCAAATGCTCTCTAGGCGTCTTTTCCGATGCTTCATCTCTCTCAGCTCCTCGGAAAACCAAGGAGCCAATTGAGGTCAGCATCGGGTCAGAGGCCGCAAAGGCACGACGCGGTCCAAAGCCCCGGCGGCCGCACTCTCCCAGGCAGCCACCAATGCTTGAAGTTTGTCAGAATTCATGGGCTTTTGTTTGTTCACCTGTCTCTTGAGGATTGACCACAAATTCTCAATGGGATTAAGGTTTGGGGGATTTCCTGGCCATGGACCCAAAATCACTTTTAGTTATCACTTTTGCCTTATGGCAAGGTGCTCCATCATGCTGGGAAAGGCATTGTTCGTCGTTTTTCGATGGTTGGGAGAAAGTGCTCTTGGAGGATGTTTTTGTATCATTCTTTAATCATAGCTGTGTTCCTAGGCAAAATTGTGAGTGAGCCCACTCCCTTGGCTGTGAAGCAACCCCACACATGAATGGTGTCAGGATGCTTTACTGTTTTGGATGCCCCAAACAATTAGAAAGGGGATTCATCAGAGAAAATGACTTTACCCCAGTCTTCAGCAGTCCAATCCCTGTACCTTTTGCAGAATGTCAGTCTGTTCTTCATGTTTTATTCCTGGAGAGAAGTGGCTTCTTTACTGCCCTTTTTGACAACAGGCCAGCCTCCCAAAGTCTTTGCCTCACTGTGTATGCAGATGCAATCACACCTGCTGGCTGCCATTCCTGAGCAAGCTCTGCAGTGGTGGTGCTCCAATCCCGCAGCTGAATCACCTTTAGGAGACAGTCCTGGCACTTGCTGGGCTTTCTTGGGTGGCCTGAAGTCTTCTTCACAACAATTGAACCTCTCTCCTTGAGGTTCTTGATGATCTGATAAATGGTTGATGTAGATGCAATCTTAGTAGCAGCAATACCCTTGCCTGTGAATCCCTTTTTGTGCAAAGCAGTGATGAGTGAACATGTTTCCTTGCAGATAACCATGGCGAACAGAGGAAGAATAATGATTTCAAGCATCACCTGGGAAGGGGTGGCAAGAGTGTGCTGGAAACATCTCTTGGCACCTGGAGAGAAAGAACATGTTCTGCCCCAGCTACGGACCACAAAGAATGCAGCACACACAAAGTCCGTACAAACCTTAGTTTACTAATTAAGGACTACTAATGAGCTTTCTTAGTAGTTGTTCAAACACAAGTACAGTTTAAATCAGTCTTTTCTGAAAAAAGGCTGTTAATTTAACTTCATTAACAACCGACAAGAGTCCAAGAAATAATAACTCAGTCTTTCAGATAACCGTAAGCTTACTGTGGTTGGCAGAATGCTCAGAAGCAATTTGCAGGAAAAATGACAAGAGAGAAGCAAGAGCCGATCAGATGTTTTCTGGAGTCAATACGTGAAAGAATATGAACAAAGTTGTTTTCTGAAAATTGCCTCAATTGTCGTCATTCCTTAAATAGGCTAGGGGAGTGGCCAATTAGCCCCAAGCCTTAGACTCAAGGAGACCTCCTCCTGAGGAGCCATTCCTGCCTTTTGGCAGCTCTGCGCACCCGTGCATTGAGAAGAGGCTCATCCTCTTCTTTCTCTTCACTTATGGGAGCTTCTGGAGGTTCTGAAGGTCCTGGCTGAATCCCCGCCTCTGGCACCAACTCTTCTCCAACCTCCTCATTGTCTGACTCGGGTGCCAGCTGCACAGGCTGCTGGCAAATCACACCAGCCTCCTCACTGTCGGAATCAGCTATCAGCTGCACAGGCCACTGGTGGGCCACAACTGAACAAGAGGCAGCTCCCGGCAGCTCACTGGTTCAGCTGATCTATGGGCTGTGATTAAGGGGCTGAGCAGCCAGGAGGTGACTGGGCAAAGGAAGGGCTGCTTTCTGTGCTGGCCCCACCCATCCCCTTCACCAGGGCTTATTTTTGGGGTAGGGTTTATATTAGGCCCACTCCAAAAAATCAGGCTAGGACTTATTTTCAGGGTAGGTCGTATTTTTCGGAAAACATGGTAGGAATAGTAGCATCATGTCCAACAAGTAAACAGACAAGCTGATCAGAGGGATTTTATCTACACTCCTTTAAATTTGGATTTTTAGACAAGGTATTGCTGGTAATTTGAGATTAATACATTTGGGGTAGGAGAGGTTTTACAAGAGGAGTATTTATATTCTTGGAAAATCTGAAAATGGTATTTCCCTATATTTTCTGTTCATAACTGTTAAATGGCAGAAAAAGCTTTAGATTAGAAATTTGCTAAATTCCCAACAAATAGCATCAGTTATTGTACAGAAATGGACCTTTACTTGGGGAAGGGCTGCGTGATTCAGTTCTTCCTCCCTCTCTTATCCCCATTGCTGTAGTGTTTTTCTTTTTCTAATGTTTTTGTTAATTTTATGAAATTGAAATATAAACACCTCTGTAATTTAAAAAAAATTGTTTAATGCAGAAGGGAGTTATGATGACTTAAAAACAGTTTGAGACAATTTATTTCTGTTAAATTGACACCAAAACAGGGCAAGAGTGCATGTTGTGGAAGTATGAACAGATTTCTAGAAAAAATTACAGACTACAGGAATCAGGAGCACAACTCAGATGACACTGAGGACACAGATAAACATCCAACTGCTTCAATGACCCTCAAAAAGGATGCAAATTCACCAACTGTCTGCAAGGCATATAAATCCTTCCATTCCCCACTATCCTGTCAGTGCTGAAGAAGCTTCTTGGGTGAGAAGTGACATGTCTTCAAAGGAAAAACAAGAAAGTCCAGTTGACTCCTGAAAAAGAATCTTTGGGACTACCAAAAACTATGAATACCAAACAATTTTTTCCCATAAGAAGTAATGTAGTGAGTCACAAGGCATCCAACATCAACAAGTTCTAGCATGTGCATTGAGTACCAAACAAATGATGAGTACCAGGACAAATTTTTCATGTCAAAATATGTTGAGTACCAAAGTGATGAGTTTCAAAGTAGTTGAGTACCAAGGTACCACTGTATTTTTGTCTATGAGAGTTCTGTGTGGAATGGTCTGAAAATCTTGGGACAGGAATCTGTACAGTAAATAAGATAGGATACCATCTCTGCAACCTGCCTTCCTTTGAGGACCTGTATACTGCACGAGTCAAAAAGAGGGCCTTGAAAATATTTACAAATCCCTCACATCCTGGACATAAACTGCTTCAACTCCTACCCTCAAAACAATGCTATAGAACACTGCACACCAGAACAACTAGACGCAAGAAGAGTTTTTTTCTGAATGCCATCACTCTGCTAAACAAATAATTCCCTCGACACTGTCAAATTATTTACTAAGTCTGCACTACTATTAATCTTCTCATCATTCCCACCACCCATCTCCTTCCACTTATGACTGTATGATTGTAATTTTGTTGCTTGTATCCTTACAATTTATATTGGTATTGATTCCTGATAGCTTATTTGTACCCTATGACTATCATTACTTTATGATTCTTGATGAACGTATCTTTTCTTTTATGTACACTGAGAGCGTATGCACCAAGACAAATTCCTTGTGTGTCCAATCACACTTGGCCAATAAAAATTATATCTATTCTATTCTATTCTATTCTATTCTATTCTATTCTATTCTATTCTATGTGTACATGGAGAAGCAATCTTGTTCTTCAAATGATGGGAATTGGGGAGGGGGAATTCTATCAATTACAATTTCTATCATTTTTATAAATCTGTTAAATTGAGCTTGCTGCACTTCAAAATATTTTCTTAAAAGTTATATTAAAATTTGTACACTTTTTATGCACTTTCATGAGAAGAAATTGAGAAGAGAAAGGAAAATGGTGTGGCATACTTGGCTTGTACTGTATATGTCTTAAACAGTATGATACATAGTCCAAATTCCACCATTCCACGTTAGGCTTCCTATGATACAGCCAACTTTATGCACTGCACTTATATAGAGGGTTTTTTTCTCTAAAATTGCATATGATTCCTCTAAACTTGTCTTCATAATAGATTTTCTAGTGAACATTATGGTCAGCTAAAAGCCTGAGTTCACCTGTGAGGTGACTTGAAGTGAGACATCACACATATTTGAATAAGGATTTGGACCTAGGTTTCCATGATCCAAGTCCCTCATCTTAACTATTACATCATTTTACAGAATAACAAAAGCTAATCACTCTGCTGTCTGATTCGCAACAGACCCTCCAAATAATTAGAATTGCAAAGTTATGTACATTTACCTATAAGGTAAATTCTACTGTATTCATTGGAACTAATTTCTGAATAGGTGTATTTTATTTACTGCCCATGTTAACACTTCATCCTTCATCAACATTTGGAGTATAGGTGGGCAATGTAATTAATTTTTTTTCATAGTCCATGAAGTTCCCCCAAATTGCATCACTGTTATAGTGAGCTCTGGCGCTTAGATCAATTGAGATGAGTACTCCAAGGTCTTTGACAGAGTGAGGGTCATCTGTTAGGTCGCATTCGCCCAGCTTGTATTTTGTGTTCTGATATTTTTGGCAATGTGTAAGACAGAGCATTTGTTGGTTAAGATTTGGAGTTGCCAATTGTTTGACCATTCTGACACATAGTCAGGGTCTTTTTGTAGAGTAGCAGCATTTTCAGTGGTGTTGAATAGTTTTACATCATCAGCAAAGAGAACGCAGTAGCTTATAATATGATCACAAAGGTCATTTATATAAAGTATAAAGAGTGTGGGTCCTAAAACACTACCTTCAGGGACACCACTATTAACAGGTGCAGGGTTAGATAAGGAACTCCCTATTTTGACTACTTGTTGCCTGTTTGATAGGAATGCAGCTATCCACTTATGCAGGAATCAGGAAATGCGATAAGATTTTAGTTTTAGAAGTAGGTTGTCGTGTACCACTGAATCGAAGGCTTTACAGAAATCTATATAAATTGCATCTATTGATTTATCCTGGTCAAGCTTTGAAGTCTATATGTTTTTGCAGTGTAATAGTTGCAGATTGCAGGACAATTTTTTTCTAAAGCCAAATTGCTTGTTAGAGAGTAGGTTTTTAATCTCTAAGTAGAGGGTAATGGATTGGTTAAGGATTGGTTAATCCTTAGTTGTATAAACAGAGGCATAGGCTCAAAATCCCATGAAATATTAGTACTTTATAAAACCTGTGAGATTTATAAAAAAAGGCAAACCTCATTAAAAAAAAAACAGAGGCCATGAGCAAGTAAAAAGCAGATTTATTGAATGGATATATATTTATCCAGCTTTTGCAAAGGGGTTCTCCCATAAAAGAAAGAGAGAACGTCTGACAGCTTTGAATACACAGTTTAAATACATTTTCAAACAATCAACAAGGCAATTAAAATGCCCCAATTTATCATTATTTTGGGGGCATTACATAACATTTTGACCTCATCAGCACCATCTTCCTCCTCTGGAAAGTCCCCTGGGAAATATACTTCCCTTATGTCTTTAATCGAATGAAGTGGAATATGGCTTCTTCCTTTTCTTCATTTCGCTTGGGTCAACCTGACCCAACTCAAATGATACAAACATCATTTTATGGCTTGTTTCCTCAGGACAGGTGTCATACACACTTTCCCTTGTTAAGTGTCTTACACAGCTAAAATAATTCAGGTTAACTTAGGTCACAGGAAGAGTACAATATGGAGTTTCTTAGGCTATATTCTTTACAGGAATAATTCCATTTCTCACACCTTAGTAAGACCAAACCTGGAATACTATATCCAGTTTTGGTCACCATATTACAGAAAAGATGTTGAGGATTTGGAAAAAGTACAGAGAAGAGCTATTAAGATGATTAAAGGCCTGGAGACTAAAACATATGAAGAACAGTTGCAGGATTTGGGTTTGGCTAGTCTAGAGAAAAGAAGGATGGGGGGGGGGCATTCCAGTAATTGAGGTTGAGTTCCGTGGCTCTGCTGGCTCCACCTCTGGAACTCTCTCGAACTCGCTCGCCAGTGTGGAACTATTTTCCTGTGTGTTATTTTCTTCCTCCCCGGGACGACATGGTGGATTGTAGCTGATGTTTGGTTCTTCCTCCTGGACTCCAGGTGAGTGCCCGCTGCCTCTATTTGGGTTTGAGTCCTTTCCTGTGCTGTCTTGTGTTTGTGCCTGTGGTAGGCTGTTAAAAACTCTATCCAGCGAATCATTCTTGGTGATAATATCAGAGGTGTGGGTTTGTCTCCGGCGATGATGCCAAGTAATGGTTTATGGTCGGTGATGAGTTTAAATCTCCAGCCATACAAGTACTCATGGAATCTCTTTATTCCGGCTACTGCAGCCAATGCCTCCTTATCTAGTTGGCTGTAGTTTCTTTCTGGCTTTGACAACGTTCTGGAATAAAATGTGATGGGGGCTTCTCTTCCGTTTGGCATGCAATGGCTCAGTACAGCTCCAATGCCGAAAGGTGATGCATCGCAAGTCAACCTGATTGGCAATGTTCCGCTGTATTGAACTAATACTCTGCCCGATGTTAGTAAATTTTTTATTTCCTCGAATGCCGCTTGTTCCTTCTTCCCCCACTTCCATTCCGTTGTTTTATCCAGTAGCCGGTGGAGCGGTTCAGCAGTTGTAGCTTTCTGGAGTAGGAAAATATTATAAAAGTTCAGTAATCCTAAGAAAGCTTGCAGCTCTGTTTTATTTTTCGGGATAGGTGCTTCTTTAATCACCCTCAGTTTTCCCAGAGTGGGTCGTATTCCTGATTCGTCAGTCAAATAGCGCAGGAATTCTACTTGCCTTTCTGCCAAGTTGCATTTGTTCTTTTTTACTTTAAGCCCCACCTCTTGGAATCTAGATAGCACTTCCCTTAGGCGCTACTGTAGTTGGTCTAAATTCCTCGCCAAGATGAGCATGTCGTCGAAGTATGGAACAACTCCCTCAATCCCTTGTAATAGACGTTCCATCAGGCTTTGGAACAGTCCCAGGGCTATGCTGACTCCAAATTGTAACCGCTTGCACTTGAAAGCACCCCTGTGTGTTATGATTGTCTGGGCCTCAGCTGTGGCATCGTCATCTGGAAGCTGCTGGTATGCTTGTGCCAGGTCCAGTTTTGCAAATATTTTCCCTCGGCCCAGGGAGTGGAGCAGATGTTGCACCACTGGCACTGGGTACGTGCTCTGTTGTAGTGCCTTGTTTAATGTACTTTTGTAGTCACCACAGATGTGTACTGACCATCTGGCTTAACGGAGGTGACGATGGGTGTCTCCCACTTTGCATGATCAGTCGGCTCTAAAACTCCCTGGGCAACTAGCTTGTCTAGCTGTTCATCTATTTTGGGCCTTAGAGCAAATGGGACCCTTCTGGGCTTAATCCGGACAGGGGCAATTTGGGGGTCTAGATTAAATGATATTGGGGATCCTGTGTACTTGCCTAATTCACTGTTGAACACCTCTGTAAATTCTGCCATCAGTTTTTCTTCCCAGCTGCAGTCGTTGATGTGGTTGATGCCCGTTACAGCCAGTCCTAACGGCTCAAACCATTCCAGACCTAATACGTTAGGTCTATCTCGGTCCACGATGGTGTGTGGTAACTTTGCCTTGAAGGTTTTGTAGGCAACGTTGAACCTTCCTGTGCCAACTACTGGGATTTGATTCCTTTGGTAGTCTATGAGAGTCAGCCTTTGGTGTTTGAGTGAATCGACCTCCATCTTGCAGGATCTCTCCTTGATGAGTACAGTCACTGCCATCTTGTTGGACTTTCCTGCACTTGCATGACCCACTATTAATGTTTGGTGGGTCTCGCCTCGCTCCGATCCGGAATCCTCACCTCTGTGACCTCTTCCAAATGGTTGCTTTTTTCCGCTTGTCTTGAACGATCAGTTAGGGGGCGGTGAGCTTGGTGGGTGGTTCGGTCGGCTCCTTCGGGATGCTGGTTGAGATGCTCTCCAGGCTCTCGCTATATGTCCTTTTCGGTCACATCATTGGCATATAGCATTGCGGAACCTGCACTCTGTCCTGGGGTGATTTCCTTCGCAACCTGCGCCCCGGAATTCTAGCTTCCCTTTTCCTTGCGGCTTGCCCCTCCAGTCTGTTTGTAGGTGATGGACCTCATCTTCCTCTTCTTTCTCTGATTCTGTTTCCACGTCCTCATAGTGCATCGCGGATTCCTCTTTTCCTTGTGACCCCTTGTTCACCTTTTTCATGGCTGCCACGGATTTCTGGGATGCCTCTGATGCTGTGGCTTCTTCCTATGCCTCCTTGAATGTTATTTGAGGCTTGGCCAGTAGCCTGCTTTGCAACATGAGGTCTTTTAATCCCAACACAGCCGGTCCCTCATAGCCTCTTCTAGGTTTAAGAAGTCGCAGGCGGCAGCTATCTCCCTCAGGGTCGCGACGAACTCACTGATTGATTTGCCTTCCCTCTGGTCCCTCTGGTAAAATTCATGTCTCCTTACCAGGGATGAGGCTTGGGGAGGGTAGTGTGCCTTGAGGATGCTCTGTAGATCTGTCCAAGACATTGTTCTCAGTTCGGTAGGGGCTACAAGTGCTTTTGCCATTTTGAACATGGCGGCTCCACAGTGCGTGAGGAATATGGCTCTCTTTCTCTGCTCCGACAGGCTTAAGAGGTTGTTTCCTTCCATGTACATGTGGAATCTTTCCATGTAAGATTCCCGGTCTTCTCCAGCCGGGTTGAACGGTGCAGGTGGGCTGATTGAAGGCATAGTGGTAGCCGATGACCTGACCGATGCTCGTGGTCATTGATCTGGGTGGCTAATGATTGCTTGTGGACGTTAGTGCTTCGTTCTTTGTCCTAGTATACCACATTCATCACCAGTGTTAAGTCGTGGGCACAAGAATGGGCAAGACACGCAGTAGAATCAACACCTTTTATTAGCTCCGTAATCACAATGGAGAATCCTAGCTGCGGCAGCTCCTTTTATAGCTAGGAGCTGTCCGCGGCTTCAGCCACTGACGTTACTCTGAATTTCCTACTCATGTCCCTGATTGGTCCATTCAAATCTGCCATTCAATACTCAACACCATGCATAGTCACAGGGTTACCACAGGGTTCTTTGAAGACGTTTCACTTCTCATCCAAGAAGCCAAGGGCTTCAACAACCCTCTAAAAATATGCAAATCACCAGCTGTCTGCAAGGAATATAAATCCTTCTTTTCTCTACCATCCAGTCAGAGATGAAGAAGCTTGGATGAGAAGTGAAATGTCTTCAAAGAAAAAACAAGAGAATCTCTATAGGCTTTCATCTTGAATTTTGCTTTCATATCAGACCTCTATTTTCTCACTTTACAAATCCGGAAGTGGTCTATGTTGTGGCCTCGGGCTTTTTGACTGTAATGTATACTTCGGGGTTCGTCTCATTCTAATGCTTCCTGTGTGAAGGTAAAGGTTGAGAATATGTATTAGCATCAGAACATTCTTCTTTTCGATGGTAGCACATAGGTAGGGTAATAATCCAGCAGCTGCAATTGTTATTGGGATGTCACACCAAAAACCAGGATCAACAGCACTGCGCTTCCAACCCGACTCATGAGACTAGAAGAGGATTATCATAAAACCAGGTAATGGATGCATGCATTAAATGGGGTAGTTTAAGAGAGGATGTCTTAAAGCAAACTTTTAATCTGGCAGATTTCACGCATCTCATCTTGCAACTTCATCCTTCCCTCAAAATTCTCAAAGAAACAGGATTAAGAATTGGAATTTATTAATTCTCCTTAATAGCAGGTCACTCTCCTGAATGGCTTTTAAGGGAATTAAGTGAATTCCTGGAGAAAAGAGGTGTTATCAAGGGATATTAGTTTTGACTACCCCATGGCTGACAGCAATGTATCCCCAAATGCCACTTGTAGGAGAACAACAGCGAGAGAGACATATATCTTCACCTTCTGTTTGTGAGCAAACCAGAGACATCTGCTTGGTCATTATGAGAAACAAAATACTCAATAAAGTTAGTACTGGCTTGATCCCGAAGGGATATTCTTATGGTTTGATGTTCTGGATGTTCTCCATTTTATTTTAATGTTCTTCCTCTTTTTTTTTTTTTTTTTTGTTGAAAATTGTTCTCTCATGGTTCTTTTTTTAAAATTCTCTATATGCTCTTTCCAACAAACAGCATTTTGGGTGGGTGGGGCAAAAATTTCAAAAGGTTATTTTGACTGGTGACTTCTGAGGTCAATATAGTGAATTGGGTAGACCTTTTCTAAAATCATATTTAGCATATAGTTTTGATATTTATATCAAAATATCAAAATCTGATATTTGATAAATTTGCTTTAAAAAAATATCCTGAAATTATTTTACTCTTAACATTCATAAAAGAGAATCAACTGCTGCTTCTTAATTCTAGAATCCTGTTATCTGTTGCTTTGTTTCCTTATGTATATGTTGTTGATGAAGACAAAGAAACAGCTCTGAGGAAATCTTAGGTTTCAAAAGAAAATACTCAACTGCCTAAAGAAAACTGAGTGGTGTGTAGAATCCATTCATTTTGAGATAGTTTCTACTTAAAGAATAATTCATTTTGAGAAACTTTCCACTTCAAGTGTAAATGTCAGGGTGATTAGAATAATGATTGAAAATGTACTCAGGAAATGAAACACAATGAACATTTGCATAGTCAATGAGTAGCATCTTTTAAGCTGTTCCTGATCAGGAAAAAATGTCTGAAAAGGACACTTCATGACACTTTACGGCCAAAACCCCTGATGTATTTTTGGCTAGGAATACATTTTTACACTGCCAGATCGTGGAGACTAAGAAGTTTTATACATTTTGTGCAGCAAACACATAAACCCATTTGGAATTTTGAGAACAATTTGGATCCACTTCTAAAATGGCTGCCATTGAAGACTTGTCCATATACAAAACAGCCACCATGGTGGGCATGGCCATTCACAAAACAAGAACTCACTAGTAAGTAAACTGATGAGCAGGCTCTCCATCTCCCCTTTAGCCTTCCAAAACTGTTTTCTAAAATAGGCTCCTCTTTTGGCCCACCCATTCTTAATTTCTAACCAGAAGAATTAGGCTGCAATTTTATTTTCCAACCATGCTAATGAGCCCATGGGAAATGATTGCATAGATCATGTAGTGCCTGGAAACATTCTTAGAAATAAAGTTGATCTTGAAGTCTGGTGTTTTGTTTGGCAGCATGTCAGCTTCCCAATTAGTGCTTATGTTAAAATAATGTTAATTCTAATTAAAAATCAGACATAGCAGGGTGCTTGTTTCTCAGCAGGCACAAATGTATGGTATTTTGAGGTCTAGGGATATCCTGTTAAGGTTTCCAGTTACATCGATGGTTCTTAGGAACCATGTCATTGATATTATTATATTTTATGCTACTTCCTATATAAATGAATCTCAGATATTATAAAATATAAATGCATGATAAAAAGGTTGGTTTAAAAAAATAGGCAAGAGGAAGAAACCCTGGGAAATGAAAACAAAGGCTAGCAAAAGAAAAACCCTTTATCCCAGGCCTAGGTCAGGGGTAGGCAACTGTGGCCCTTTTACAACCTGTGGACTTCAACTTCCAGAATTTCTGAGACAGGCTATCTCAGGAATTCTGGAAATTGAAGCCCACAGGTTGTAAAAGGGCCACAGTTGCCCACCCCTGGCCTAGGTGAACTGTAAATCTTAAGAAGAATGTAACAGGAAGTGCATAATGGTGTTCACTAGACAGAACATTCCAGAAAACAGCCATCATTACAGAGAAAGCCACAGTGTAGAAACTGCAATATGGAATTTTGTGGTTCCGGGCACACATAGTTGGATTTCTCCTGAAAGTCTCAATAATTGAGGTCTATAAGAGCCAGTTTGGTCTACTGGTGGTTCAAGCATCAGACTAGAAAGCAGGAGACCATCAATTCTAGCCCCACCTTAGCCATGAAAGGCAGCTGGGTGACCTTCAACCAGTTGCTTTCTCTCAGCACAACTCATCTCATTGCATTGTTGTGGGGAAAATAGAAGGAGGAAGGTGTGTTGGATATGAGTTGTTTGTAAAAATAATAAAGGTGGGATACAAATAAAAGAATAAATAAAAATGTCTTATATATCACATGTAAAATTATTAACCTGATTAGGTAACTAATTATAGCAATGAACCTGCTTTCGTGGATGTATATATACCAGTTCAGTTTCCAAACCAAGTATAAAGCTAGTCCCATACAACACATATCACAATAATCTGACCAATATTAATGTATGGACAATAATAGCTTAGCAGTCTTTGTTTAAGAAACATTTTAGCTGAGCTTCTTTTAGGTGTTTCTCACCTCAAAGATCACTTAGACATCCAATTATATTGTTTACATTCACAGATATCTTCTATCTAGCATTTCCAAGACAGAGTGACCCACTGAGAATAAGCAAGGTTTTCACTTCTATTTACACATTCTCCACTTTGTCAACATTAAGTATCAATTAATTGACTTATATTTTCTCCATCAATTCAATCAGAGGGTGATTTAGATATTGTAAAAAAAAAAAAAAATAGACATGAGTAGAGCAAACATATTGATGATTCCTTTCCCAAAAATGATTGATAACTACCTCAGCAGCTTCATACAGATACAAAAAAATAGCACTCAGGACAAAATAGCCTTATGGTATACAACAGCATAGTTGCCAGAATTCAGACATTAATACCTTTTTATACAATTCCTGCAAGTAGGAGCAGAACTATTGTACCACAATAAACCTCCCTCCCTCCTCATGAAGAAAATCCAGTAATTTATCCATGTTGATATTATCCAAAGTTGTTGAGATATAAAACGGATTGGACAGAATGGCCTCACTAATGAAATCAAATTGCAAATTCTGTGAGATGTGTCCAGAGAATAAATTAATGAGGGAATGGTTGAGTGGGAGAGTGAGTGAATTGAAATATGCATACCTTTGCAGGTGAGCTTCATTGAGATTGCTTCTTTTATTTCCTCCAGCCTTTCAAATCTCTGGTTATGGAGAGCCGCCTGCTCATTCCCATCTACATTATTTCATTCTTCCAAGCATCAGGAGCCAGGCAGAGTAAGTCTGATTTCTGTTTATATTTCAGAATGAACACTAGAACTATGTCAAGGACAAACACTAATCTAGTAGTTTTCAAGTTGTGCCCCTGAGATCCCAATTTTCCAGTGCAAAATACAACCAAAAACCATGGTATATATATAATGTAGATGCAATGGATCACCAAAGAGATCTCCTAAACCCAATGCTCAGCCATCTGCATGTTTGTAAAGAGATCCCTGAGTAAAGATGCAATCAGTGATCCTCTTCACTTGTTGCTTGATGGTAATATTTTCATCCATTCGCTTGCCTTTTCCTTATAATTCAGACTTAAAAGAAGGTAGCAAAATGAGTAAAAGCTGATGTTTCTTTCACCTTCTCCTTTTAACTGTTCACTTACAGGGCCCCACAAAGCAACAGGGTGATGTATAACTGGGTTTACTAACTATCATGGTGGGTAGTGGGGCCCTTGCTTTGGAAGGTGCCAAGATATTGAACCTCAACTCTTTCTTCTTCTTCTTCTTTTTTTATTGAAAAGTTTTACAAAAAACAAAAATTTTCCTCCCCCCATATTCCCCCCACTCTTTCCCTCCCCTCATCCCACCCTCCCCCCCCAGACTTCCCAGAGCAAAATACAAGGTGTTTCATTTAACAATCATAAAATAGATTGACCTACTTATCCTCGGACTGCTAACTCCCCCCCTGAAACCTTAACTCTGCTATAGATAACAAAATACTTCTAATACTTAACATTCATTCATAAGCTATTTGATATTTTCTTGTATGATACTTATTTTGAATATAGTCAACTCTTTCTTCTTGTTCAGTGTGATATGAAAGGAAGAGGAGAAAAGGGCTCAAGGGATAGTGGGGAAGTGGCTGAATTGAATGGATTGGTGGGTGGGAAAGGCTTTATCCCACATTGGTTTTTGTAAATAAGCAGAACTATCCCACTGTTTTCTGACCCAAACCCAAATTAGGAAAATATGGTTCAAGTAAGTCAGTAAGAGAAGGGAAAGCTAATAATTTACATATGACAAGGAAGGTGTCAGCTTTGGAAGCCATATTAGACTGGAACGCTGACAGAAGGGCCAGAAGGAGTAGAAGCAGGAGCCAACTTGGGTGTGAGGTTTCCATGAGAAAAAGCAGGCTAAGTGCCAGAAGCATTTTATATAATTTGTTATTGAAATCAACAGACCAGTTTATAAGGAAAACAGTAAAGGGCAACATAGTTGTTTACCCATCATTGGTTAAACCCCATGATATAATGAATATTTCTTTCATAACCAAAGTGTTGCCCAATGGCTGGCCATATCCATAATATCTTTTCCAATAACGAAATCTGCTCATCTACTAAAAAGAGGGGGGGAAAGGGGGAGGGAGGAATAAGCCTTCTTTTGCCTGCTCAGCAGATCTGCCTGGTGCAGTGAGTTTCACATAACACAAAATGAAATGACACAACAGATTTTCACCTCTCTACTAACAGAATCTTCAAATCTGGATTGTTTATATGACTCATTTGAGACAGTCATTTGCACCTGGATCCCTGTGAAAAATGCTATGAAAGGGCAATGCCAACTCACTGCTTCGGTCGAATATGGGTAAGTAATCAGTAAACTGCATCTAGAAGATAAAAGTCAGTTTGCCTTGTCTTAGGTCTATTCAAGTCATTCATCAATAGAAAAAAAAAGTATCTAATCTCTTGTCAAAGAAATATGTAGAATATTGGTTTCCAATGACTTCTATAAAGCCACCAAGCTCATTGTCTTCAACACTCTTAGGAAAATATTGACTTTGAATACTTACATCCCTGCACCTTAATAATTTGCAACTTCTGTCTTATAAGAATTGTATTAGTCCCTGAGATTCTCAAAATGTGGATAGTAACCACTCCAAGAGATCAACACCAATTTTGGAGTTGATAGTAAAACTTTTTTCATATATAGTCTTCATCAAAATAATCAAGCTCAATTTTTTTTAGTATTCTTAATTTTTGGTTAAGTCACTCCTCAGTTAAAAGTTTAACAAGTTAACTTGTAACACAATTGACAATATTGTAATCTGTAAACAGGGTTTCTCAACCATGGCAAGTTTCCCCATGTTGGCTGTTATTTTATTATTTATCTAGATGTATTAGCTGCCCAACTCCAGTGGATTTTGCGATGTGTACAAACTAGGGGGAAAAAACCCAAAAATATAAAATCAGTTAGTCCAAACTAAAATAATATAATAAATCACATAATCTAATAAATCTAATAAATCACATAATCAGCAAAACAAAACAGAGGCCTTAAACAAATCATCAGCATCAAACCCAGGCCTGGGACCAAAGCTAGGTTTTCAAATCTTTCTGGACCCCTAATAGAAGGGTCTAAGACAGTGTTTCTCAACCTTGGTAGCTTGAAGATGGGTGGACTTCAACTCCCAGAATCCCCCAGCCCACCCATCTTCAAGCTACCAAGGTTGAGAAACACTGGTCTAAGACAATTCACCATGGTCTACTCACCACAGCCAACTTGCTGTGATCAACTTATCATGGCCAAATCGCCATGGGACAACTTGCCACAGCCAACTCACTACAGGACAATTCAAATGCCGCAGGACAATTCAATGCTGTATTGTTTCATTCAGTTACTTTTATTATTGGTGACCATGTTTTTGTCAAAAGTATTGTAGCTCTTGTATTTCTGATTGACTTTCTTTCTTTTATTATTATTGGCCATGGTTCCAGCAAAATTAATTTAACTTTTGTATTTGTTGAATTGTCCCGTGGCGAGTTGGCCGTAGTGAGTTGGCTGCAGCCAGCCTATTAGTTTTATAAAATATTTAAATTAATGCATTAAAATTTGTCAGTTGAAATGTATCTATTAAAATGTTGATTTGGTTCTATAATTTGCTGTTGTTCAAAAGTAAATTTATTCATCCGGAGTATCTAAAATGGGAATAGCAGACTGGCACCTGAACATGATTTATCTGAAAAGAATTGGAAGCATGCTTTATTATGTATTTTGCTCAGATGCTGCCTTTTCTTTCAAAGAATCCAGGATGTATATAATACAAATGATGCCCTACTATACCAGAATTAAAACACAAAAAATACTATTTCAAAAATAGTTGTCCTGTAGTCGGATTACACTTCCAAAATTTGTGTACAAATATTTTTCCAGCATATTTCTTCCAAAATCCATAGTTGGAATGCTGTCTCTAATAAAGTTCAGTTTCAAGCTGTCACACCATAGGACCAAAAGGCAAGATCTCCACAGTTAATCTTAAAATATAGATTTAGAGATATTGGGAAATTTCTCTTTTATCTATTTCATTCTGAATTTATGTTAGTTTTATACACATAAGCATCAATATTCGAAATTGGGACTGGCTAGAGAATAATTCTATCAGTGATATTAAATTAATAACCTATTCCTGCATGCGAGTTATCTGATCCTACAACGGCTATCTTGCATTGTGTGAATAAATTGTTTATGTGTAAAATTTAGAAATTTGTGTGCCTAATGACAAAGTCTTCCTTGTAGGAAACCACCTAAGACATGTCAAATGAATGGCACGAGCATAAGGAGCTATAAACTGATTCTTGAGGTAAGTAATCCTTTCACAAAATCCTGGTTAATGTGAACAATCTTTTTACAAAAATTGTTTTCAGTATATGATGTTGGAAAAAACAATATTTGATGAAGCACGCTTACAGCTACAAAGTGATTAATCCTCCAACACCAAAAAGTTCTTTGTCCTTTGGCTGCATATTTCAGCATATTAAAATTGCCTCATTTCAAGATATAAGGCTGAAGTTTCTGTTTCAGTAATAATTTGACTTGTTCACTGATATCAGTAGGTGAAGACTTAGTTATTATATACCACTCATTCTTCTCTATATTGCTTTGATCCATTCCCTTTACTTTGGCAGAGGGGAAAAAAAGAATAGGTCAACTATCACCAAAGCCACCAAACTTCTAAGGATATATACAGTATAACAGTTAAAACTGGTTTAACAGTTGTGGAGTGATTTTATTTACTTATTTCAATAGAAATTGAATTCAAACTGAATGTACAAGTAAATATGCAAACACCATCTCTCCATCATTTAAAAAAAACAATTATTACCAAATTTCCACAAAACATTAATTAGAGGAAAAAATGAATATAAAGTTATAACAAAAAATATGACACAAAATATCCAAAAGAGGGCTGTGGAAATATTTACAGATCCCTTGAATCCTGGACATAAATTGTTTCAACTCCTACCCTCAAAGCAATGCTATAAAGCACTGCACAACAAAACGACTAGACACAAGTACAGTTTTTTCCTGAACACCATCACTCTGCTAAACAAATAATTCCCTCAACACTGTCAAACTATTCACTAAGTCTGCATCACTATTACCATTAATCTTCTCATCGTTCCTATCACCCATCTCGTCCCACTTATGACTGTATGACTGTAACTTTGTTGCTTGTATTCTTACGATTTACATTGTTTCCTAGTATGATTTGATTGCTTATTTGTACCCTATGACCATCATTAAGTGTTGTACCTTATGATTCTTGACGAGTGTATCTTTTCTTTTTATGTACACTGAGAGCATATGCACCAAAGACAAATTCCTTGTGTGTCCAATCACACTTGGGCCAATAAAGAATTCTATTCTATTCTATTCTATTCTATTCTATTCTATTCTATTCTATTCTATTCTATTCTATTCTATTATCAAAATCAAGAGTTGTAAAAATTTATCTTCACAATTCTTTTTTAAAAAATGAAGTTAAAATACAGTTCCAGGAAAAGGAAAATGGTTCAGGACCATGATGCCATTACAAAGAAGATCCTTTCTCTCTTATGAAGACCAGCCTAATTCCACATTAGGAATAAGAGATGAAATGGAGAGCCAGGCTAGCATACTTTCATAACTGAGAAGAAAGCCTCACCTCTGAATTGCATCCTCTTCTATTGAGCATCTCAATTTAGATACCGTACCTATATTGGCCTTGAGTCTCAGGAATAATTGAACAGATAGACACAATTTGAAGCTTCCTGGGTAAAACATACTTAGGACTTTAAAAGAAACTGGTTACATTTCCATCCTAAATAAACCAGAAGCTCTTAAAGGCTGAACTTCATTAAATTAAAATGCTAAAAAAATAGGAGTGTCACCTAACTTTCAGTATTCTGAACCAACTACACTTTTCAAATCTTCTTCAAAAAGTCCCTGTAGAATAGATTAATGTAAGACTACAAAGAAAAACCAAATCTTGTAATAACAATATCAAAGAAATTACAAAGAAATAAAAGCCAGCTCTAGGAACATTAATTAAAGTTATTTAAAGACACTTTTTTGAGATTGCGAAGAATGTATCATCATACATATGCTACAACTCAGAAATGCATCCCAAAATAACATTGTGAAGATGACCTGCTGTAGTACTACAGTACGTCTGTGTGAAAGTTTCCTTACAAATTATATAACTGAACAGTAAATCTCCAATTTTAATTAAGAACATTTAATAGCCATACCTATCATGAGCTTACAGAACATCATCTGACATATTTTCATTTTATGTACTGTTCTTTGCAACAACATCTGTGATAGAATAACTGGTTCTGTTCTTAATTAACAGTGCTATATTTGATTTTAGGATTATGGCTTGACTATCGTAGACACTATTCTCTTCGTTGTGTCTTGCTATACTGGGGAGAAGTGGATAGAGGTTCATAATCTCACAATAAAACCATTTCAGAACAGTAAGTTGAAAATGTCTGGTTTGAGATATTTGATACTTTGCCATGTGCTAGTTCACTAGATTGTATGATATACTTTCCTATTTGCCATTCCTATGATTCCATGTGCTATATTTCATGTAGCCAAAATAGCACTATGCAATGGAAATTAGGTTCAGCCCAGAGAAAAAGTGTAACAGTCATTGTGACATATAGGCAACAGCTGTTATCTTTTATTTTAGCTATTAATGAGAGACATTCAACCAATTAAATACAGTCTTTGTTAAACCGGTAGTGGAAACTCAAGGATAATGATAGCTTTGGACTGAAATAATGAATAATGATGTGAAGAAGGGGAAAAAAGTAGCAACAATCACAACACAAGTAGGTCATAATTCAGTACTATAATGAATGCTTGCAGCTTCTCAAAGCAACTGAAACACTTATCCAAACCCACAGCTCAAAATATTCAGAATGTATCATGTATCAAGAACCTTCCCATGTCATCTGACCTTATGTATGCATGTGAATGAAATATTTCGGCCAGGATCGCTGATGAGATGAAATAATGAGGATTGTGAATTTTATGCTGAATCAGAGCAGACTCAGCATAAATATTGTTGTGTCCAGGGGTGGGCTTCAAAAATTTTAGCAAGGGGTTCTCTGCCCGGTTGCTGGGTGGGCGTAGCCCTGGTGGCCATGGCCTACTTGGCCTCCTGCACCATGGCAGGGGGGGGGCTTTTTGCCCTCCCTGGGCTCTGGAGTCTTTCTTCGAGGCTCCGGGAAGACAGAAAAGGCCTCCCCAGGACTGGAGGCCCTCTGGAGGCCAGAAAGGGGCCTGTTTCTGGCCTTCCCAAACTTCCAGTAGGCCCGTTTTTCACCCTCCCCAAGCCCTGCACTTAATTGCATCCAAAATGGACTGCGTGGGGATTCCTGGGAGGGAAGGAGCAGGGTGGGTGGGGCACTGCCAGCCAGAAATGGGATTTGGGGGTTCTCTGAACTGCACAAAATCTTAGTTAGAGGTTCTCCCGAACTCCTGAAAATCCCCAGCAGGCCACCCCTGGTTGTGTCCCATATTCTGGAAAGGACTTGAGACCACTGCTATTTTTTCCATGAAGGAATACCAGTTATATAGGCATTATATAACCTTCCAATTCTGAGGTCCTTCAGATATATTGCACTTACAGCTCCTTCAAAAACCCAGCCAACATGGTTAAAAGCCATGAGAGTGGAAACATGAGAGTTATAGTTGCAACATAATGAGAAGATGCCAAGGTAGGAAAGTTGCACTTTATCAAAGGAAAGTACTTGATTCACTCATGGTTAGATCAGCTTACTAACTGTCTACCCAAATTTCAGTAAAACTTGCCAAATGTAGTTCTTCCTTTAATATGAGATAAATTTGTTTTTAACTGACTTGGCATCAAGATAATCGTGTAGGGATTGTACAATCACTTCTCATCGCATTAAGACCAGGAACAAGTTCAATTTATCTCTTATCTTCTAATTTCAAACTCTGTCTCCCACTGTCCTTATCTTTGAGGTCTACTCATCATAATGACCATAAATGAAATTAGAAGTTTGTTTATTCATGTCAGAAGCATCACAATTAAAATAAAGCATACCATATGACATAAATTTAAAATATAGAATTCAAGATCAAAATATGTACAAATTAAGCAAATCCTGTCCAGAAACCACAAACATTAATTGTGTTCTGTCGCACTGCCATGAAGTCCTCAAATATATACTGATTGGGATGTGTGTTATTGTCTGCATGTCATCACAATCACAAAGAGCAGAAGCCACCTAATAGCCCCCATTTGTTCAGAGTGCCTTTGGATCTTGTGGTACCCGTGCACAGTCTATTCAACAATTTCCATACTTCCCAGATTTCATCAGACCCAGGTGCCAGCTCCTGCATTGTTACCATTCAGTATTGGTTCTTTGTAGCTTTCCATAGTCCACTCTGCTTTAAAATTCTTCAAAGTCTTCCATTAACCTAAGAAAGCTTTTCCTGAATTTTAATCTCTGATGAGCTGGTTGTAGGCCATAGAGAGGGAGTTGTTGAGATAAGTGATGATTTGAGCTTCTGTCTGTATGCTACTGCTTCTCTGTGAACAGCAGGCTGGGCAATGTCGGCTAGGTGGTAGATCTTATCTAGAGGGGTAGATTTAAGGCATCCGGTAATAATTCTTCTAGCTTCATTCAGAACAACATCTACTTTCCCAGCATGTGCTGATTTATACCAGATTAGTAATGATTGTATCCCTTGTGCTACGTTCCACTGTTATCCCCATTTCTGTCATCATCGGTTACCCCCAGATGCTGCTGTGACAATTAAAGTCTCCAGTGACAAATTTTATTTTATCCTTAATAAATGTATTAAATTCATCACCCTTGATCTCGTTTAGTGGTGGTTTATACACTGAAGTAACCATATATTTTCTCAGCTCTACAGTTATTACTTCTATGTTATTTATTTCTGATATTGTTGTGGACTTCACAAAAACTGCACCATTGGTGGAACCTCTCTGCTACAAACCACATGCTCTGTATTTTAGGTCTCTGATGGTTGTCTCTGTGAATCTGCTGTATACACGGGACATCACAGTTATATTTTTGGCACAAGTCCCGTAACAGTTCTTCCTTATATATAGACAAACTCTCAATGTTTACTGAAATAATAGTCATCTGTGGACCTGAAAAGGTCCTTTTTGAGATACACATAGTGTCACAGGTGAGAATGAGGACTTTGCTATGTTTGGGATACTTCTGGACAGTGGTGGTATTCAGCCAGTTCTATCTGGTTCGGGTGAACTGATAGGGGCGACTGCGGGATGCGCCACCCACCCATGTGGACATCATGATGTCCCATTTTCCCATATTTTTGAGTCTCTGCACATGCGCAGAAGGACTTGCGCATGTGCGGAAGATGGGCCCGTGCACATTTGCGAACCGATAGGGAAGGTAAGTGAATATCACCTCTGCTTCTGGATTGAAAGCCAACAATAAGCTGTTGCCCAGGGGATGCCGGAATGTGTTAACAGCATTTATTCTTTGGGGAGGCAGTTTTCATGTCCCCCTTTCTTCAGGGACGCTCCTTTTAATCAGAAGTTTATTTATCTCAATACCCTATTCCAATATGGCTTTATCTCCAGCAAAATGTGCTATAGTACCCATGATGCTTAAAAGACCACCTAATCCAAAGTAAGTCTGCCTGTCCTGAGAATATCCAAAGACAACCTGCTCAGCACACCATCATGGTGTGAAGTTGGGGGTGGAGGATGCATGGACTGGAAAGCAAGCCTTCTTTCTGGTAGTCTTTACAGTCAGGAAACACTATGAGCCAAGTGATATGTTTGGCTCTTCTAGCATTTAAGATGCTAGTTGATTTGATTTTCATGCAGACTTTTGTTGCCCAGTTGTATAGGTGGATCATCACATATTCTTCCTACATCTGGTTTTATTTCATTATTTAGAATATTTAAATGATCTAATTGAAACAGTATGTCTTTGGGTGGCAAAAACATTGTTAAACAAAGATCCATAGGAAAACAACACACCCTAGCTGACTAAAACAATTAAATCTCAGTCAGAACTAGTATATATTGTATTTCAGCAGATGGGAACTCAATTCTAACCCAAGCACGCATGGAAAGAATAAAATCTTTAACTGCCTTTCTAAAGAACTGCAAGCTTGAAGCCAACTGTATATTGGGGGAACCATGATTCCAAAGTGTGCCACTGTGGGTTTCATAAGTGATAATCAGCACTCTGAGTTGCACCTGGGAACCTATAGAGACCTAGAGCAGCTCATGGAGTAGAGGATTTACATAAACATAACAAGCCCCACCATTGCAACTGAACTTTCAGATGGTCTTTCAGGACAACCTGATGTAGAACACATTGCAATAATCCAATCAAGAGATGACTAACGTATAAGTGTCTATGAGAAGGTCCAGGAACAGGTGCAACTGATACACATGCAATGGTGCCTTTGGTCACATTCTTCAAACAAGAACTGTGAGGCCAGAAGGACTCCAAAATTGTACAACGAATTTGAGTGAGATGATGAAAGCCTACTCAGAATCATATTTGAGGTCTCTACAGTTCCAGTGACTTAGGGCTACACTTAGTTTTGATAGGGCTGAAATGGAGCCTGTTTTTCCTCATTCAAGCTTTTATTTCATTTACTGCCTTTCTATAATTTGCATCGTTGTTTCCTGCCAAGAATCATGAGATTAGATAGTATGAAAATGTGATGTATGAGTAATTTTTTTAGGAAATAGCAAACACTACACAATTTGACATCTTGAATGGACAGGGCCCGCCAAAGAAAATGCACTTCCAAATGCTTCCAGCTCTAAATTAGAGAGAAGGGGTGTGTGGATTAAAAATAGCCCTCTCTTCCTAGTTCTCTTATTGCAGCTGTTGTGGCTGGGTCTATAGAAGCAATAGCTCCAAAGGGAATCCCTGTCACACACATGTGCACATACACATTAAATGTTTCCCCGCTTTGATTGCATTTGATGTGGCAAGGCTTCTTTACTCACAAAAATATTTCTCCTCAGATACCTCCAGCAACAACTGGTGTGAGTTAGAGAAGGGGGTAGCATGAACACATTCCTTCCCATCTCCTTGCAACTGTTGCGACTATGCCCCCAGCAAGTTGCAACACAGAGGCTCCATAAACCACTGGAAGTATCACTTGATTCCTGATTGTGCAGTATTATTTCAGTTCTGCTTCTTGACTGGATAAAACTTCTTTGCCCATCAAAGTGTTCTAACTCAAACTCGTTCTTTGTCTAATGATGATAATTGTAGTAGATTGGAGAACAATTAGGATTATTAGGTAGTTAGGACAATTACCTCTCTTGCTGTTGGACTGCTGCTTTGTGGTCAGCTTTACACAGAAACGGGGGAACTGGTCAGAAAATAATTATATTCTTACTGAAGTTTATGATAGCCACAAGATTTAAAATATATAGTATAACTACTAAGAAATTTCTTTTTTGCTTTCAAAATTAGTCCAGCTTCAGCCTCCTTGCAACTTTCAACTGAAAAATGCCCACAAGCCTTCCTACAATTTAACGTGGACACTTTGTGTTGTCTCCCACTACCTAAGCGAAAAACTGGAATATGAAATACGGTATAGAGCAACTTCTTCTGGTGAGGTAAGCAGGAATATTTATTTGTGGAAGGCAACAACTTTGAAACCCCTGGTCATTTTTTATTCTGCAACTTTGCTTTGGATTATAAGCAATATGGTGTAGGAAAACAAAACAATACAATACAATAGAAGTACAAATGCATAGAAGAAATAACAGCTATTCTTGAAGCTTGATAACAATCGGCTGCAGCCCAAATTTTTGGCTTACTTCACATATCAGTCTAAGCCACTGTATGCTTAACCATGCTTTGATGAATAAATCACAATTAGACTTAGACTTAGAATAACTTTATTGTCACTTTGAATGTACACTAATCGGCATATATTAAAATGAAATTTTGTTACACACAGCTCTCAAAGGGTCACCACCTCCAATATATACTACGAAAACATGACAAAATAAATAAATACAAAATTATGCATATATCCAAATATCTTATATGACACAATGAAACAACACAGTCTAGTTTAGATGTATAGATGTACATGGCAAGAAAAACGAATCCTGCGAGTTTACCAGATGGATGGCATAGGGAACAAAGCTGTTACAGGATCTGGTAGTCCTGCTAGAAATATTTCAAAACCTCCTCCCAGAGGAGAGCAACAGAAACAGACCGTAAAGTGGGTGTGTGGGGTCTCTAACAATGCTTTGAGCTCTAAGCACATAGTGCTTATAAGCAATATCCTGAATAACAGGAAGCGAGCTTCCTATAATCTTTTCAGCTGTCCTTACCACTCTCTGTATGGACTTTCTATCTGAGGCACTGCTGCCACCAAACAAAACAGTGATGCAGTTTGTTAAATGCTCTCAATTGTGCCTCTATAATTGTGCCCTGTTCTGTGCCAGGACAGAAGGAGAAAGATGTGCCCTCCTCATCCAACACAGGAAATGCAGATGCTGGTTTGCACACTTCACTAACGAGGGCCATGGGTCATGGGCCATCAAAGTGAACAGTAGCAGACTCAAGACACAGCCCTGTGGAGAACCTGTACTCAAGGAGATGGAGTTGAAAACTTTTCTTCCAACTCGCACAAACTGGGGCCTATCAATAAGGAAAATTGCCACCCCAAATGCCACTGATCACCAGTTCAAATACTTCAGGGTGATGTAGCTCATCTTAATTTGCAAGAGTGCTAGGAAGATGAAATGGGGCAATGGAGAGATCTCTGAATAAAACCTTAGTGCTCCTTGGAGTCATAGTGTTCTGTCCGCCTTCCCCACACAGGCAAACACACAACCAGGCACGCCTGCCAAGATTTTATTAAGCAATCAGACTAGAAACCCTTGCAGATAAGAGTTTTGGCAGTAAACTGCGAAATGCCTGCCAAGTCAATTTTCACTCATAGTAAGCAAGAGAGAGTTTATCCTCAGTCTGGTTCAGTAGCAAAAATTAATCCACAAAGTAAGAGTTAGCCAAGGTCCAATCCAAATATGCACAAGCCAGATTTCAGGTAACGCGATGTGATTCTCAGATTTTTTAACTTTGACCATCACAGAGCCTGAAGAGCAATCACACCCACTTTTATTCCTTGTGGGGTGTGGCTCAGTGACTCAGCTCAATCTCTGGCCCTCCCACGCCTCTTTCATTGCTGCACACGCTTCTCCCTCCGATGCTGCCTGGGATCAAGCCAGGATTCATCATCCTCACTCCCTATCTGTTGTTGTTCCGATATGCTTTCCTCCTGGCATATCCCAGGCTGTTCCTCTTGGCCTTCGGATGAAACCTGAGGCATTGCCAGAGAGGAGGGTCCTGGAGAGGGAGGCCTTATCAGTTCTTCCCCATCACCTTCTGAGTTCTCTTCCTCTGTTAGGACAGGCTTGGGAGTTGGGGTCACAACACATAGCTAGTATATAGAATCTATAACTAGTATTGTAGTAGTATCATTAGAATGGCCAAAGCTGGAGTATTTAAAGATGGGAGGGACATATTTTAACCCTTAAGACCTATAGCTATAGGGCTATGAATTCTCCATCATAATTTGGTGGGAAATATACAAATGTTATATATACTACAACTACACAGAACTCAAATATCATTGCTTTTGATTCCATTTTGCAGAATGACACAATCCTGCCCATAATTCAGGATCAGAAATGGCTAGTAATGGAGAACCTTTCTCCTGACACAGTGTTTGAGGCAGCCATTCGTGTCAAAGTAAAACAATCTGAATACTACAACAGCGTATGGAGCAGATGGAGCACGCCTCCTTTAAGATGGAGGACAGATCTTGAAGGTAAGGTGCATAATAGAAGGCTTGGATCATCTCTAGAGAACATGTTGAGATGATAAGTCCCAAGAACATCATAAGTAGAAAACTCAAGAATGATATTTAACAATAATACTTGACCTTAAAAGAATTTTAAATAAGAAATCTGGTGATGCGCATATGAGTTAAGATGTGGGAGGAAGTTTCAGGCAAACAAACAAATCTACAATTTAATGTACAGCATGTTGAATGGGCAGATTCTAAGGCACCTGCATCTCATAGATGCAAAATTAGGGACAATTTCTTGCCTGGCTACTTTTGAAGAAGTTTACTCAAAAGCCTAATTTTCTTAAAATATTGCATTTATACATTTGAAATGTTTAGGCCATGCTCACAATCCTTTTTATTAGGAATGAACGTGTATTTATTACATGTTCATGTAATAAAATGTATTTATTATAATATTGATATAGTGCCATCTTCTATATGATTCCAGATGGTTTAAAATCCTAGCATATAAAACAAAGCAGTGAATATTATTTTAAAGAAACGTCTCTAAAAACACTTCCATTAAACAAAACAAACTAAAATTAAAATCTGAATTAGGAAGTGCTTCTAACTGGATTACACACGCACAGCACCTCTCTGCTGTTAATTAAAACAGCCAGTTTTTTTCAGGCTTCAGCCTGAGCTGGAAAAAAGAGTAGTTGAGCCCATTGATAGAAGTTAATGAGCCTCTTTTAAACTTTTGCATTCAAAGATTGCTAAATGTCAGATGTGTGAAAGATTAGATTCAAGTCTTTTGCTTCAGGATGCAAAAGGTCTCATGAGGAATTTTTAATCAGTATATTTTTCCAGGATGTTATTTGGGTTCCCAACTTTTGGGGCTACAGCATACATCTGGAATTTATAAAAGCAAGTGTGATATAATGGTTATGTATTGGGTTAGGATTGAACCAGGACAAACAAGCTTGAATCTTTCTTCAGACATGGAAGGTCATTGACAATATTGAGCCAGTGTCTATCTCTTAGTTCAACAAAGTCTATAGAATTGTTTATGTGGACAAAAATTAAACCCTGAAGGAACAGTGGGATATAAATCTAATGAATCAATACTAGCTTCTATGTGGATTCCACTTTTTCACACAATAGCTGCTATTTTTACCCTAAAGCTAGTGCAATGAAGGATGTCAACAGGGGAGATAAAAAGTGAGGCTGGCAAAAACTGTGACAAACATAACAAAAGTAGAACCTTGGTAATCTAGTTGTGTTGTCATCTTGATTTTTCTGGTTTCCTGTTTCCCATGGGTGCCCCTGGGTACAGATGGATTCAGAATTCCAACTCAGTTCTTTGACTTCAGAATGCTATGCTCCAACACTTACTTTAGATAACGGACTGATAGTATCAAAGACAAGTAACTAGTTCACAAAACTATTGCAAGTCAGAGATAGAATATAGGTTCCTCATGCTCAATAAATTAGCACCTATAAATGCACAAGGAAGGAGACAATAATGATTGTTATAAAATAAATACAACACAAATCCAGTCAAAACATAGAACATGAAAAGCATGTTGGCTAGTAGCCAATCATCATTTTAATTTTTTAAAGAAGGGTTTGGCAAGTATTCTTAGAAATAAAGATTGTGCTGAAGATTAGCGTTTCCCTTTACCACATCTCATACGAATTTTTATTGCGGAGGTGGTTAATCTCAAAAACAACAAAGAACCTGATAGGAACGAATGAGTTTTCTGCAAGGATCATGATGCACATTAGGGAGGGCTGCTGTATACCAAAATAGGGCCAAGGAGACCAGTTCAGAACTTCGATCAACTCTGAACTTCATAGGATGGTTTGGAGCAGACAACACTTATCTCCTATAGGGATGTAAATGGTAGAAAGGAACATTGTATCCTCTACTACTTGAAGGAAAAGCAAGACCAGAATAATTAGAAAATAATTACAAAAGCAATACAAAAGTTATCTTCCTCTTATTCATTAAACAAAATCTCAAATCTGCAGTGTTGTATTGAGCTGTACACCCATGAACCCATTTTGCTTTGCATAAGGAGTCTCCCTCTATATTCAGATAAGAGCTTCTTATCTTCAATCAATAGCTAATTTCTACTTATTTGTTTCTGGTTGTTTTTGTAGCATCACCACAAAGTGCACACCTTCGAATTATTGTAGCTGTTGTGGGGAGTTTCATTTCCATCTTCATCATTTTCTTGGTGTTTTTATTTCCAGCATCAAAATGGTAAAAGTGAGCTAAAAATTTACTTTTGTCCTCTTGCCAGTTTTATTAAGAGTTTTGTGCCCTGGTCCACTAATGTAGATTTCTACTTTGGCAAAATTTCAAATTGATAAGATGTATTTATACATAAATTAAGAGGTCCATTTAAAGACAGAAAAGTTTTATTTATTTTTCAAAATAGCAATAGCACTTACACTTCACAGTGCTTCACAGCCCTCTCTAAGTGATTTTACAGAGTCAGCATATTGTCCCCAACAATCTGGGTCCTCATTTTACCAACCTTGGAAGGATGGAAGGCTGAGTTAACCTTGAGCCGGTGAGACTCGAAGTGCTAAACTGCTGACAGCTGGCAGTCAGCAGAAGTCGCCTGCAGTACTGCATTCTAACCACTGCGCCACCACAGCGCTATATGTACCTACAGGCGGGGCACTTGGCCATTCTTTTATTTGAATCAAAAATGCCCTGCACGCTCAGCACATACTTTTTTTTATATTTACAGCAGCATAGGGATTTCCTCAGAGACTATTCTCTGTAACACTTTGATTGACAATATGATCACATTAGTTTGTGTGACTATATGAACATTTCAGAAAGCACTACACAGAAGAACCCACCTTTGAAGAAACCTAAAAGATCTTAAACCTGGTTCAAATGTCCGTGGTCATGTAGAATTAATTACATAGAAACCCAGGTTGATTATTACGATGGACATTCTAAAGCGGTTTATATAGCCCAATGTTTATGGAGTGAGTTATATAGGGGACAGCTCCATTAAGGAATTTTAAAAAACGTGGTCTCTATCATCATATCTGTTCAATTGCATGAAATCATATGACTTAAATGTTTTTGTTTTGTTTTGTTTTTTGCTATTTGAAACAGAAGAAAGTTTTGGCAACATATGGGATAAATAAGATCAAAGTATGAGTGTAAAGATGAGTGATCATCACCTATGTACCAACCTTTATTTGATGCCCTTCATATATTTTGGAGTCCAGGTCCTATCATCCCTAATCAACATACTTAGGAAATTGTAGTCTAGAATTGTACTAGCAGATATGGTCAGTTGTTTCTTAAAATAATAATAAATATTGGGAAAATTTAGATGTTTTATCTTCCCTTCACCTTTTTGTGAAAAAGTAAGTGCTGCAACATTTTTTCCTTTGTTCCACTTGATTACATCTTTTAATTCTGAATATAGTTTGCATTTAACTTTTTTCTAATGAAAATATAATTCACTTTTCTGAAGTTCTGAAATCTTGCAATGCAGGATTTGTAATTTCTCATTATTGTGAATTTCTAAAAGGAAAAGAGGGTGTTCCATTGGAAATCAGATAGTGCCAATTCTATATTGCCTTCCTCTGTGAAATCACTCCTTTCATGATATCCACTATCAGGAAATATGGCCAGTTTCAGTCTAGAAACCAGAACAACATTGTAAAAAAAAAATTGTAACAGGATAACCACAAAAATACCAACACCCAACCTCTAAAGAAGGGGTGTCAAACTTGTGATGACACGTTGTCGTCACATGATGTATCACAACTTTTTTCTCCTTCGCTAAACCGGGGATGGGTGTGGCCAGCGCATGACGCATCCGGCCAGTGGGCCACGAGTTTGACACCCCTACTCTAAAGCATTCTGGAAAAGATGCAAAAATAAATAGAGAAATTTACTGTTTTGATCCAAATCTGCTGTTTCTGTGCTTGCTTGTGACTGTTCTCCAAACTCTTACTTATAGTATTTTTTATTCTCTTCCAATATGTATTTTTTTTAGCCTTAGAAAGAAGTTTAAAATCAATTTGCCAGATCCAGCTGAGTTCTTTCCATCTCTCACTGGTATCCATGGAGGAGATATCCAGGTATGGAGGCGGGGGGCTTAGAAATTGATGGATATGTAGTCTAGGACATGACTGCTATCTGGAAAAAAGAAAATAAGCTAGAGTTAACCTGATGCATGTTTCTCACTGCACATAGAGTAACATCTTAAATAATTAAGCTAAGGTGAAATTTAACAATACTACTGTTAGTAAGTAATATTTATTACTACCAAATAAATGGAGAATTAACATAATTATGTCTTTAAATAATTGCACAAAAACGATTTTCCTTAAATTACTCATCAGAGATTACAGTACACTGTAATCACTGATTCTTGGTGAAATCAGTGTAGCCCTATAAACAAATCTGTTGTTTACTAACTGAATTTGTTTAGCAGTAGGCAATTGTCTTATTTAGTTTTACCAGTATTACTGATGTTATTAAAATTGTATATATGCTTATCAAAAAAGAAAGGCTAAATAATTATTTACCCACATTGTATGTATTCTTGTATCTAGTAGGATATGCTACTTTATCAATGGTGTTGAATTAATTGTACAATTCTGAAATATCCATATTTCTATATATTTTGGGCTTCTCCAAACTGTTGGAATACTTTGAAATGGGTTGTATATAATTCTCATAGATCCCTATATTTTATTTCGGTGTACGTATTTAGATCAAAATACATCTTCAATATCAACCTATCATATTAGCAAATTAGCAATGCAATTAATAAATTCAGGAGGATCAGCTTTCTCCAGTCCTTCCTTTCCCCCCCTCCCCCGGTCATATATGGACATGCTTTATTTTTAAGTGTAGTTTCTAGCTTTAAATAGTACAGAATCAAAACATTCTGCAGGAACGCTTTACATAGAGCCTATAGTGTCAATTAAAGTTGCACTTATGTCACTACCACTAGAGTAATGATAATCTGTAATAGATGACAAAGGTCAACTGTCTGATAAAATCAAAGCAACCAAAATGATATATAATATTCAAAACTTCACTTTCGAAATTTAGGTCAAACCACATGTTTGGCTGAAAAAATATAACAAAAATAAACTAACCTGGGAAGCCAATGCTCCTGTTTTTAGTTTTTATCAGAGTAATAGGAAATGTTTAACCTTTGCTTTTTTCTTCTGACACAAAACTGAAACAAAAAAAAAAAAAGGAAAATTGCCTCTCCTCCTTGCCAACAACACTATTCAAATAACATTTAGCGCTTAGATCAGGGGTGTCAAACTCGCGGCGTCATGGCGGCGTCACGTGACATATTGTGGCTTTTTCCCCCTTTGCTAAAACAAGAGTTGGCATGGCCAGCACGTAACACATCCGGCCAGTGGCCCGCGAGTTTGACACCCCTGACTTAGATGAAGAATAAGGTAAACCACCATCCCCACTTCAATAAAGTTAAAGGCCCTAAGGTAGCTGTTAGAATCAGGGGTGGGTTCCAGTTACCTTTGCTACCGGTTTGCAACAGGAGCGCACATGTGTGTGCGCACACTTTGCTTGCGCGTGGTGCTTCTGCGTATGTGCAGAGCATCCGTGATGACGTCCGGGAGGGTGGGTGGAGCCTCCCACCACCGTTACTACCAGTTCGCAAGATCTGGACCGAACCTGTAGCAGCCCACCACTGGTTAGAATGCATAGACATTCTAAAAAGTGATTTTTTAAAATGTCATCATTATGTAGTACATCTGCATCACAAACAGTTTTTATTTTTCTAAACGGATTAGAAGTTAATTTCACAATGTGTTCCTTTGCATGTACCCAAAATGAAAGGGTAATGGGGGTATATGAAGATATCTACCTATGCTTGCAGAATAAATATGAGCAACCTAATTAAAAGCTGTTCTGCATATTTATTTAAAAATGCACATCTGGTCAGTTGTGTGTTAAATGTGCCCAAAATTATCAGCTACCCCTTTTTTGCAAATCATTTAATTCATATATTTTAGTTTGGTTTAAGGTTTAGGAAACTTTAAAGCTCTAGGGAGCATCCTATGTATAGATGTCAATGAGAAGAGAGAAGAATAAAGTTTATGCCCTATATAGCAGTTACCACAGTAAGAACATTCACAGTGAGGGTAAAAATGCTTGCTTTTATCTGCCTTAGTGTAATAAAGGAAGTGCCATTTGATTTAGGAAAAAGTTATTAAGAATTTCCCATCACCTCTTAGCCTCTGTCAGTTATTAACTGGCTTTCAGAAGATGACTTTTAGAAGTGTCAAAGAGGCTGTAGAGGGGAGTGAAGTCACTTCACTTTTAGAAGAAAGAGATTGTAGGAGATGACAAGGCTGAGCCCGAGGGAAGGGTCAAATATGTTATAAGTCACAAGTCTCTTCACACTTTCAAGAGATCTAAGTCCAGCCACCTTGAATTCCTTCTTATTCTTAATTCCTATGCATTTCCTTAATGGTCACTTGAACAGTTTCTTGTAGCAAACTTAAACTTAAATTTCAAATACAAAGTTGTGCTATTTTACTCTTCTCCATTCCAGTATCTTCTAGTTATGACCATGCTAGTTGGGGTCAAAATATCTGGAAGACACTAGGCTGGAATAGATTGCTTTGGGGGATGGGTGTCAAACTCACATCATCACGACGGCATCACGTGATGTATTGGGACTTTTTTCCCTTTGCTAAACCGGGTTTGGGCATGGCCAGCGCATGATGCATCTGGCCCATGGGTTGCGAGTTTGACAGCCCTGCTCTAGGGAATATGGCACATGATGTTATTATCTATGAAATATACCACACAGATAGGTTACAGGTCAATTACTTGTGGAAATAGGACAAAATTTCTTGAACATCTATATGTTAAGGTATGAAGTCTGCACTGCAGTTTATTTTGAATACTAATCCCCCTTTCTGTACTTTTCCAACCAGCAGAAGTGGTTGTCCTCCCCAGCATCCATTACTTCCTTCCATATTACAGCTGAAGCTCCCAATGTCTCTATGTTAGAGATAATTCAAAGTTGCAGCAAGAAGTCCTACCTTCTCCCTCCTAAGGAATGCTTCACAAATATTGAGAACATAACAGAGACCAGTGGACAGTCCTCAGGCAGCTGCTTTACGAACCGTGGCTATTTCTTTTTCCAGCATCTTGATTCCCTTGAGATTGATTCCTGCAAGGTGTATTTTACTTATGATGCTCAGACTCGTAGTGAAGATAGTAATTCCTATTTCCACAAAGAGCTCCATGAAGCAAGTCACAATGTCTCATCTTCTATCAACATCATAAGTAACCAGGAAAACGATGCTTTTCTTCAAGATTATTCAAGAGGCAGTCTTCCATCAGGGAGTGACTTCCCAATAGCATCACCGGTAGAACAGAATGAGAACACAGAAGAGAGAATTCCTCTTGTCTTGTCTTCAAAATCCCCTGAGCAGTATTCCATAGATGATTCAAGTGAGCCAAAATCATCTAGCCACAATACTGATGGAAGAGAATTACTCAGAAATGAAGATTTATCTAACAATGTTATGGGAAATAACAGGTTCATGTTTTCAAATCAAGGCCAATCCAATAATATCTGCAGAACAGCATCCTCTAGCCAGATCCCCAGTTCTTCAGAAGCCTATCTGTCCTTGCGGGATCTTCAGAGACATTACAGTCATCATTCTGTCTAAGGCCATGATGGGAAGCCTCTTTTGAGAGCAATATAGTTTCTTTATATATATAATTCACTTGTTCCAGTCAAGGAAGCAGAAATAGATCTCCATTCTTTTGACATGATTTCTAATAAAAGAATGGATAGAAGATTTTATACTTTATAGGAATGTCATTCAGAGAAACCTGGCTGGCTGACTTCCAGCCGATGTCACAGAACCACCTGTCACAAGAAACGGACCTCTACATTCCTGTGCTGGCTTCTCCCTTTTTGTGGGCTCCGAAATGACACAAAACCGCCTTGTAGGGGTGGCAAAACTAAGGAGGGATGCTCTGAGAGGTCACAGGAAAGATCGCAATTCTCCTGCTGAACCCCGGGGCTTTTGTCCCTCTATGCCACGGTGAGAAGATGCAGGCTATGATGGCTGCCATGAAGCTGGGACAGCCAACTATCATCTAAGCACTGTGCAGATGTTATGTTATATGATTGAACATATACAAGTGATTTGAGGAGGCTTGGACAACCCCTTGGTTTATTTAAATGGATTCGACTGATTATTTATGAGATATTAAAAATTGTGATTTGTGTTATCTCAGTTTTGAATGAATGATTCCTGGACTACTGGCTAAAAGTGGGACCTTTTAAACAAAATAAGACGCAACAGAAGGATGAAGTGAGTGGAATTTTAAATGAAATGTAGCTGATGTTCCAAAGCATTAAGGACTTTATACAGGAACAACATAAGGTGATGGTGAAATTATTTGATGGCATAGACCAAAAACTGGAAAATATTATACAAGGGACAATGAGAAAAGACCAGGACAATCAGGAAAGAAAGGAGCCACCAGAAGGAATGGAGGGGAAAACAGAACTGAGAAACAACTGAAAAGAAGACAACAAGAAGGAGATATCATCAAAATTAATAATGACTAAGGAATTCAAACAGGAGGAAAATATTTTAAAAGATTTAAAAAGGGAATGGGAGAAATAAGAAGACATCTGGGGAAAGGAGATAGGGGTTAGAACAGATAGCTTTAAGAATGGAATGGAATGGAATGGAATGGAATGGAATGGAATGGAATGGAATAGAATAGAATAGAATAGAATAGAATAGAATAGAATAGAATAGAATAGAATAGAATAGAATAGAATAGAATAGAATAGAATGCCTTGCGCATGGTCACTCATGCCCTTGTCACGTCACGTCTGGACTACTGTAATGCTCTCTACATGGGGCTCCCCTTGAAGAGCACTCGGAGGCTCCAACTGGTCCAGAATGCGGCCGCGCGGGTGATTATGGGAGTAATACAGCGCACCCATGTAACACCTCTCCTGTGCGAGCTGCACTGGCTCCCGGTGGACTTCCGGGTGCGATTCAAGGTGTTGGTCACCACCTTTAAAGCGCTCCATGGCTTAGGACCTGGGTATGTACGAGATCGCCTTCTGCCAATGATAGCCTCCCACCGGCCAATACGCTCCCACAGAGAGGGACTCCTCAGGGTGCCGTCGGTCAAACTATGTTGACTGGCAACACCCAGGGGGAGAGCCTTTTCTGTGGGGGCACCTGCCCTCTGGAATGAATTGCCCCCGGAGATGTGCATGATCCCCGACCTACGTACCTTTCGCTGTGCCCTTAAGACTCTATTGTTTCAACAGGTTGGGCTGGCTTAGAAAATGAATTTTAATTGGGTGTTTGTAGTTTTTAATATAAGGGCCAAATGTCCAATATATTTTAATCTGTTTTTAAATTTTATAGGTATATGTGGTTTTAATATGGCTGTACACCGCCCTGAGTCCTTCGGGAGAAGGGCGGTATAGAAATTTGATAGATAGATAGATAGATAGATAGATAGATAGATAGATAGATAGATAGATAGATAGATAGAATAACAGTGTTGGAAGGGACCTTAGAGGTGTTCTAATCCAACCCCCTGCTTAGGCAAGAAACCCTACACCACTTCAGACAAATGGTTATCTAATTTCTTCTTAAAAACTACAAGGTCCCTTCCAACTCTGTTTATCTGTAAGAAATATCTGTCTATCAGCACTATGAATCAATAGAATAGAATAGAATAGAATAGAATAGAATAGAATAGAATAGAATAGAATAGAATAACAGAGTTGGAAGGGACCTTGGAGATCTTCTAGTCTAACACCCTGCCCAGGCAGGACACCCTACACCACTTCAGACAAATGGTTATTCAATGGTTATCTTCTTAAAAATTTCTGGTGTTGGAGCATTTACAACCTCTGGAGGCAAATTGTTCCACTGATTAATTGTTCTAACTGTCATGAAATTTCTCCTTAGTTCTAAATTCCTTCTCTCCTTCTCTCCTTGATTACTTTCTACCCATTGCTTCTTGTCCTACCCTCAGGTGCTTTTGAGAATAGCTTGACTCTTCTTTGTGGCAGCCCCTGAGATATTGGAACACTGCTATCATGTCTCCCCTAGTCCTTCTTTTCATTAAACTACACATACCCAGTTCCAGCAACCGTTCTTCATATGTTTTAGCTTCCAGTCCCCTAATCATCTTTGTTGCTCTTTTCTGCACTCTTTCTAGAGATTCTACATCTTTTTTTACATCATGGCGACCAAAGCTGGATGCAGTATGCCAAGTGTGGCTTTACCAAGGCATTATAAAGTGGTATTAACACTTCACGTGATCTTGATTTTATGCTTCTGTTTATGCAGCCTAGAACTGCGTTGGCCTTTTTGGCAGCTGCTGTACATTGCTAGCTCATTTTTAAATGGTTGTCTACTAGGACTCCAAGATCCCTCTCACAGTTACTACTATTGAGCAAGGTACCACATATACTGTACCTGTGCATTTGGTTTTTCTTGCCTAAATGTAGAACCTTACTTTTTTCACCATTGAATTCCATTTTGTTAGATAGCGCCTAATGTTCAAGTCTGTCAAGATCCTTCTGTATCTTAAGCCTATCTTCTGGAGTGTGGGCTATTCCTGCCAGCTTGGTGTCATCTGCAAATTTGATGAGTTCTCTCATCCAAATCATTGATGAAGATGTTGAAGAGCACTGGGCCTAAGACAGAGCCCTGGGGTACTCCACTGAGTACTTCCCTCCGTGTAGATGCAGTTCCATTGAGGACTACATGTTGAGTGCAGTTGGTCAGCCAGTGACGAATCCATCTGGTGGTGATGCTGTCTAACCTACATTTTTCTACTTTATCTAGTAGTAGATTATTGTCTACTTTGTCAAATGCCTTACTGAAGTCCAAGTAAATTATATCAACAGCATTCCTCTGGTCCGCTAATTTTGTCACTTTGTCAAAGAATAGAATAGAATAGAATAGAATAGAATAGAATAGAATAGAATAGAATAGAATAGAATAGAATTCTTTATTGGCCAAGTGTGATTGGACACACAAGGAATTTGTCTTTGGTGCATATGCTCTCAGTGTACATAAAAAGAAAAGATACATTCTTCAAGAATCATAAGGTTCAACACTGAATGATAGTCATAGGATACAAATAAGCAGTTGAATCATACTAGGAAACAATATAAATTGTAAGGCTACAGCAACAAGTTACAGTCATTTAGTCATAAGTGGGAGGAGATGGGTGATAGGAATGATGAGAAGATTAATGGTAATAGTAATGCAGACATAGTGAATAGTTTGACAGTGTTGAGGGAATTATTTGTTTAGCAGAGTGATGGCGTTCGGGAAAAAACTGTACTTGTGTCTAGTTGTTCTGGTGTGCAGTGCTCTATAGTGTTGTTTTGAGGGTAGTAGTTGAAACAGTTTATGTCCAGGATGTGAGAGGTCTGTAAATATTTGCACAGCCCTCTTTTTGACTCGTGCAGTATACAGGTCCTCAATGGAAGGCAGGTTGGTAGCAATAGCTTTTTCTGCAGTTCTAATTATCCTCTGAAGTCTGTGTCTGTCTTGTTGGGTGGCAGAACCAAACCAGACAGTTATAGAGGTTCAGATGACACACTCAATAATTCCTCTGTAGAACTGTATCAGCAGCTCCTTGGGCAGTTTGAGCTTCCTGAGTTGGTGCAGAAATAACATTCTTTGTTGTGCTTTTTTGATGATGTTTTTGATATTAGGTATCCATTTTAGGTCTTGAGATATGCTAGAATCTAGAAATTAGAAGATCTCTACTGTTGATATTGTGTTGTCTAGTATTGTAAGAGGTGGTAGTATGGGAAGGTTTCTCCTAAAGTCTACCACCATTTCTACGGTTTTGAGTGTGTTCAGTTCCAGATCGTTCCGGTCATACAATGAGGCTAGTTGTTCAACCTCCCAACTACATGTGGGTTCATCATTGTCTCAAATGAGACCAATCACTGTTGTATCATCTGCAAACTTCAGTAGTTTAACAGATGGATCATTTGAGATGCAGTCATTGGTATATAGAGAGAAGAGAAGTGGAGAGAGCATACATCCTTGGGGGGCCTGTGCTAATTGTACAGGTATCCAATACGATTCTGCTTAACTTCACCTGCTGCTTCCTGTCTGTTAGGAATTAGTCTGGCATGATCTGTTTTTGACAAACTCATGTTGGTTTTTGGTTATTACTTTATTTGCTTCTAGGTGTTCGCTGATTCGTTGCTTGATTATCTTTTCCAGAATCTTCCCTGGTATTGAGGTCAGGCTAATATGTCTGTTGTTTCCTGGATTTATTTTTTTCCTTTTTTGAAGATGGGAACTACATCAGTTCTTTTCCAGTCCTCTGGCAGTTCCCCAGTGCTCCAGGATCTTTGAAAGATATAGTTCAGTGATTCTGAGATCTCGTCTGCCAGTTCCTTCAGAACCTTGGGGTGTAATCCATCTGGTCCTGGTGATTTGAACTCATCTAGGGTAGATAGGTGCTCACTTACCATTTTCTTCCCTATTTTAACTTGTGTTCCTAATCTGTTTTTTGTGGTGCTGTTTTTGATAGGTTGGACTGTTTTTTCCTTTTGTGTAAAGGCAGATGCAAAAAAGAAGTTAAGTAGTTCTGCTTTCTCCCCGTTGCTTGTCATCTTCTTGCCACTTTCTCCCAGCAATGGACCAATTGTTTCCTTTACTTTTTTCTTGTTTTTAACATGTTGGAAAAAGCTTTTTTTTTTTTTTTTTACTTTTGTCGCAAGCCTTTGTTCATTGTGAGCCTTAGCTTTCCTCACTTCACCTTTGCAGGCTTGAGCTATTTGCTGATATTCTGCCTTAGTTATGTGACCCTCTTTCCACTTTTTATACTTGCCCGTTTTGTTTTTCAATTTGTCAGAGAGTTCTTTGTGCAGCCATGCTGGTTTCTTTTGAGAGCTGTTATTTTTCTTTTTCATTGGTATTGTGCTAGACTGGGCTTTTATAATCTCAGTTTTCAAAATTTCCCAAGCTTCTTGAGTTGTTTTCCCCTTGAGGATTCTTATCTATGGAATTCTTCCCAAGCTCTCTCTAAGTTTACTGAAATTAGCAGTCCAAGACTCTAGTTTGACTTTGTTCTACTACTTGTACTTGCATAATGTTGAATTCCAATATTGCATGATCACTTGCCCCCAAGGTTCCAGTAGCTTCAACACCTTCTATTATTTCATCTCTGTTAGTGAGAATTAAGTCCAATATGGCTGATCCTCTTGTTCCCTTCTCTACTTTTTGGGAAACAAAATTGTCTGCTAGGTTTGTTAGGAAACTGTTGGATCTTCCACTTGGTGCAGAGTTTGTCTCCCAGTTGATGTCAGGGTAGTTAAAATCTCCCATTACTATTGTGATCTGCTTCCTACATACCTTAGTTAGCTGACTAGCAAAAAGTTCATCTATTTCCTCTGTTTGGTTGGGTGGCCTATAGTATACACCTATGGCAATGTCATTTCCCCCCCTTTAATATTGACCCAAATGCATTCAAGATAATTTTCATCATTGTTGTGCTCTATTTCTGTAGAGATGTAGTTATTTGTTATACATAGTGCAACTCCACCTCCTCTTTTATTTGATCTATTTCTTTTAAATAATTTAAATCACTCTAGCTGTATGTTCCATTTGTGGGTTTCATCCCACCAAGTGTCTGTAATGGCAACAATATTATATCTATCCACATTTACTTGAATTTCTAATTCACCCTAGTCAGTGTCTCTTCGCATTTCTACCATCAGGCAGAAGATATCAAAGCATAGCCAGTCGAACAAATAGGTTTAAAAATAGTTTCTATCCTTGGGCTGTCAGACTCTTAAACACAACCACAATCACTCCACGCACACGCGGAATTGTATAACTAGTTTTTCTTTTTCTTTCTTTTTCCTTTCCCCCCCCCCCCCCTAATTACTTGCAGAGGGATTATTCATTACACTATTTATGTTGTTTGTATTTTTTGTCATGGATTGTACCAGTGATACTAAAACCAATTTCTTTGCATATATGATATACAATGACAATAAAGCAGGGGTGAAATCGCCTGGTTCGGACTGGATCGCCTGATCCGGTAGCAATGGAGGTGGGTGGTTCGGAGAACCAGTAGCAAAAATCCCTGCCGCCCCCATGCCCAGCTGAGTCATGCAATCATCAGAGGCTTTTTTCTTTTAAATGGCTCTTACGATCCAAGCTGAGTTGTCTGATCATCAGAGGGTTTTTTAAAAACCCTCTGCTGATCAAGGCAACTCAGCTTGGATTGTCAGAGGCATTTAAAAGAAAAAAAGTTTTTTTCTTTTAAATGCCTCTGACGATCCAAGCTCTGATGATTCAAGCTGAGTTGCCTGATTGGCAGAGGGTTTTTTAAAAACCCTTTGATGATCAGGCAACTCAGCTGGGATCGTCAGAGCCTTTTGAAAGCATTTTTTTACAACCTCTTCACGGAAGAGGTTGTAGAAAAAATGGTTTTAAAAGTTTTTTAAAAATTGGCCACGCCCACCCAATCACATTACCCCACCACCACCAAGCCACACCCACAGAACCGGTAGTAACAAATTTTAGATTTCACCACTGCAATAAAGGCTATACTATTTATACTATTCCTCATACTCTGTGCATTGGTGTGTAGACATTTGAGTCCATTTTGATTGACCTGTGTTTACTGTCTACATAACCTGTGTTGTGCCTGACTGCCTCTACTTTCTTGCCACTTGTTTGATTAGTGCACATGGTATGGCACTCACTATTGTCCGGACGGGATGACTGAGGCAGGTCTTGAGACGTTATCTGGGAGGAGTTCGATCCTGTGGCTCCCGAGGACATGGACAGGATCCGGGACGGCTGAACGCAACCACATGTTTATTGGACCCGTGTCCCTCCTGGTTGGTACTGGCTTCCCGGGAGGTTACACGAGGCTAGCTCCAGAGGATTGTTAATGGTTCTCTGAGTGAGGGGGTACTGCCGGCCGCTTTGAAAGAAGCGGTGGTGAGGCCCCTCCTCAAGAAGCCCTCTCTGGATCCGGCTGTTTTGGCTAACTATCGTCCAGTCTCCAACCTTCGCTTCGTTGCAAAGGTTGTTGATAGTGTGGTGGCGCGGCAGCTTCCCCAGTACCTGGATGAAGCTGTCTATCTAGACCCGCTCCAGTCCGGCTTCCAGCCTGGGCACCGCACGGAAATGGCATTGGTCGCATTGGTGGATGATCTCTGGAGGGCTCAGGATAGGAGTTGCTCCTCTATCCTGGTCCTGTTAGATCTCTCAGCGGCTTTTGATACCATCGGCCATGGTATCATGTTGCACCGGTTGAAGGGGCTGGGTGTGGGGGGCACCGTTCTGCGGTGGTTCTCCTCCTACCTCTCTGACCAGTCGCAAACTGTGTTGATAGGGGGGCAGCGGTCGACCCCAAGGCACCTTGCTTGTGGGGTGCCACAAGGGTCGGTCCTCTTGCCCCTTCTGTTCAACATTTATGTAAAGCCGCTGGGTGAGATCATCCCTGGCTTCGGGGTGGAGTTCCATCAGTACGCTGATGACACCCAGCTGTACATCTCCACCCCAGGCCACCCCAACGATGCCCTTGAAGTGATGTCCCAGTGCCTGGAGGCCGTGCAGGCCTGGATGGGGAGAAACAGGCTCCGACTCAACCCTTCCAAGACTGAGTGGCTGTGGCTTCCGGCATCCCAATATAGCCAGCTGGTGCCATCGCTGGCTATTGGGGGTGAATCACTGGCCCCCACGGAGAGGGCTCACAACTTGGGCGTCCTCCTGGATGCACGGCTGTCTTTGGAAGAGCATTTGACGGCCGTGGCCAGGGGGGCTTTTTCAGGTTCGCCTGATACACCAGTTGCTTCCCTTTCTAGATCAGGACTCCCTACGCACGGTCACTCAGGCACTCATCACCTCCTGCCTGGACTACTGCAATGCTCTCTACATGGGGCTACACCTGGGGTGTACCTGGAGGCTCCAGCTGGTCCAGAATGTGGCCGCACGGGGGATTATGGGAGCGACGGGGCACTCCCATGTGACATCTCTCCTGCACAAGCTGCACTGGCTCCCGGTGGTCTTCCGGGTGTGCTTCAAGGTGTTGGTGACCACCTTTAAAGCGCTCCATGTCTTAGGGCTGGGGTATTTACGAGACCGCCTTCTGCCACCAATAGCCTCCCAACGGCTAGTACGCTCGCACAGAGAGGGCCTCCTCAGGGTGCCGTCTACCAGACAATGTTGGCTGGCGACCGCCAGGGAGAGAGCCTTCTCTGTGGTGGCGCCCGCCCTCTGGAACAACTTCCCCCCAGAGATACATACAATACCAGACCTCCGGACTTTTCGTCGGGCCCTGAAAACTTATTTATTTCACCTACCCGGGCTGGCTTGATCCCACAGTTTTGGTTAAATTTAATTGATTTTAATTGGGTTTGTTTTAAATTGTGGCCAAAAATATTTAATTATTTTAAAACTGTTTTTAAATTTTGTATGTTCTGTTTTTATTCTGGCTGTTCACCGCCCTGAGTCCTGCTGGAGAAGGGCGGTATACAAATTAAAATAAATAAATAAATAAATATTAACTGCTTGGTTTTGCTTGACAGGAAGGTTGATAATCTTACCCACACAAACATCTATGTTACATGCATGGATAACCCTATTAATTTTAGAATGCTGGGGACAGAAATGTTCTGTATCAATTAATTCTCTGTCCCCGCTGTTCAGTTTAAATGTTTACCAGAAAATCTATGAATTTAATGCCAAGTAACTCAATCCCTTTCTTTGATGGATGCAAACCATCTCTTTTGTACAGTTTTTCATTGAACCAGCTGCAGACATCATGACTAATAAAACAAAAGCCTTCCCATTTACACCACTCCTTTAGCCACACATTAAACTCCGCTACACACTGGCTTTTCCCTTTTTGTTCCTTATATACTGGTAAAACCTCTGAAAAGATAAGCCCTATACTACTAAGTTCATACCCCAAGCTCTGGAAATCAGTCTGCACATTATATCTTTTTGGGACAGATCATTTGTGCCAAGATGTATAATAGCATCAACATCACAGTCCTTACTGGCATTCTTGACTATCTTAAGAATACACCTCTTGTTTCTGCTGGCAGACACCTGACCTCTTTCAAAACCTCCATATCCTTTCCTAAATTTACATCCCTTACAATTGAATCACCAACCAAAAGATGGCTTCTCTTTTTAGATATTTTGCTCTTTTTGTGTGAGTGATGTGTTGTACCTGATTCACACTTTCCCCTTTCCAAAGTAAGTTCTTCATCTCGGATCACGATCCCCTGCTTATTTGAGTTATCATTATCACAATTACCTTGACCTGTCACTTTAGTATCCCTATTAAAGTTAACAAGGATACTGTATCTGTTATGCTGGGACACAGTGAAAGCTTTGTGTTTATGATTCAAAACAAGTATTGCACTGAACTAAGCCAGTCATTTTGAAATAAAATAAAATCACAATCTCAAGCACACTAGCCCTGAATGTATCATTGTTATTTTTGGTTTATAGTTATATGATTTGTGCGCTATTAGGTGCGCGGGCCACTACCTTTGTCCTCTGTACTCCCTGTCAGTCTCCCCCACTCCCAGCCAGCAGCTCCTCTCACCAGCCTCTGGGAAGTTAGAATGCAATGGAGGCAGTTTCACTCTACCTTTGTCCTCTGTACTCCCTCTAAGTCTCCCCCACTCACAGTCAGTAGCTCCTCCAACTAGACAGTGGGAATGGGTAGAGAAGGGAGAAAAAGTTAGATTGCACAGTCAGAATGCAGATCTAAAAGTAGTTTAGATCTAAAAGACTTAAGAGAAGAATATGGGAGGCAAGTAAAAAACATAAGACTTAGAGTACTGATGTCAGCAAGAGATGATGGATAGAAAAAAGAGAGAGAAAGTTCTACATGAACATATTTTAACAAAAACATGTGCATTAATATTAGAACTATATAGACTGGATAATTATTTTGGATGTAGTGTGATAGACACTAGGATAATATTTTAATATCAATAGCTATGAAGAGTGAAATATGAAAATTATGAATAGGAATTAAGCATTAACTGGAAAATTAGAGATTGAATGTTGATATTGTTAAACATGCATAAAAATATTATGATTAGCAGTGAAATGATAAAATTAAACAATGGGTGATTAGATAATGAAAGAATATATTTTAATGTAAGCATGTGTATTAATAGTAGAATTACACGGATTGGATAATTGGAAAGAACATGAATAGATTTACTCTATATATTTAAATGATTGTGATTGGTATTAGAAGTGTACATTGAAACACTGAACAAAGAAAGAATGAAGGATGAAACTTTAATATAAATAGATGTGAAGAGTTAAATAAGGGAAATATGAATAACAAAGCAGGTGAAAGATGAAAGATAGAAAAGAAACATCTTTGAATATTACGGTAACATGAAAAAAGTTAAAATAGTGATAGAAATAAGAGGAAGGTTTAGAAATTGAAGGGCAGTAGTATTAGATATGTATAAACAACATGAAACAATGAAAATGAAATATAATAACTATGAGTAATAATATTATGTCTATTAAAATGTATGATACCCAGGTATCATACTATTCACTCATTGATATGTATAAATAATATAAAATAAAAAACTTGGGGGGGCGGGGAGAAACCTGACCAGAAAAGTTTAAGTGGAATGACACAACTCGCAGCAGCTAACTCACCACAGGACAACTCATTCAATGTGGAGTAACTCAAGAGAGGGAGAAATAGAATTGCAGCTCACCCCAGTCTCAAGGACTTCTAACTTGAGAAGATTCAAACTTAAAGCAAGACAACCCTGCCCCACAATTTACTTGCTTCTCTCTTGAATCATCCCACATTGAACTGTCCTGCAGCGAGTTATCCCCTGGTGAGTTGGCTGCTTCAAGTTCTTCCACAGTGAGTTAGCTGTAGCGAATCAACCAGGGTGAGTCGGCCAGGGCAAGACAGCTTTGGCAAGTTGACCATGGTGAGTTGCCATGGCGAGTTGTTCTAGACCCAAGTTTAAGTGCTTCCAAAGATATTTTTTCACAACCCAAAATCTCACATCACTAAATTTTGCTCTGAAATTGGAGAACTGCCAAGTGAAAAATGTACAATTTCACCCAACAAGAGCTTTAATACAAGCTCCTGGTGTTTATTTTGATCAGTTCTTTTTTAATGTTTATTTCCTTTTTTTTTTGATGTGGTAATACAAGTATCCCTTGATTTACAACCACAGTTGGGGCCAGGATTTCAGTTGATAAGCAAGGGGATGCTGCAGGGGACACTGCGATAGTTGTAAATCATTTTTTTCAGTGCTGTTGTATCTTCAAAAGGTAACTAAATAAATGGTTGTAAATTGAGGAGTACCTCTACATTAGGCATCTCCATCAAAAATATACCTTGCAAATCCAGATCCAAATTCTGCTTTTTATGCTTTGGGATCAATTCATGTTTTGGGTCTTAGGTATAACAAATCTGCTACTTAGTACCATGACTAATTTCCATTATTTTTGCATTCATTGACCATTGCATGTGTATCCTTCGGTGGGGATGGGGTTATTTAATGCAGCTGACTTGAAATCAGCTTCTTATGTTACATGGAGAAGTGGAGTGTAGCTTTGACAATGCTGTTTTACCCCAAGTAAATGTCTACAGTTTTTAGAAGGAAGAAGGAAAACACTGCTTTTTGTCCTAGACCGCCATATCAGTGGTGAGTTGCCCCCAGTTCAGACCGGTTCTATAGAACCAGTAGTAAAACCGGAGTGAGGCTCTGCCCACTGAACCCAACGTCATCAGAATGCTTGTGTGCATACGCAGAAGCTTATGCACATGCACGCAGCCCTGTTGCAAACTGGTAGTAAAGGTAAGTAGAACCCACCCCTGCGCCATATGTAATCTCATGCTAGCAAAATCTTCTAGATGCTCAACCAGACAGGAAACAATCCAAAGAGCAAATAGAAAGGTAGATTCTTGTTAGTTTGTGGCCTCAGCTCAAGGTTTCATTTTCAACATCCTACAAATATCAAGGCCTGGTTATTTCTTGAAGAACTTTTCCTATCTCGGAAATTAGACAACTCATGAACCATGTAGCTTCCAGCCACCACCACCCCTTTTTTTGGCCCACTAGAATCCTTAAATCATTTCTTTGAATGTTGATGGCAAACCACCAAACTTCAGCTGCATTATTTTTCATCTTTCCTTAGTGAAACGTGTGATGTTCACAGATACCCCCAAAACCCCAAAACTTAAAAAAAGGTTATCCTTGGGTTTTTTTGATGCTATCATATTACCACCATGATCCCTGCACCCTATAAAGGTTGAACAATGTAAAGTGTGGCCTGTTTTTCTGCCGAAAACGTAGCAGAACAGATAAAAAATTGCTTATGAAACTGTTATAAAAACGGTCTCATGAGTAATTGCAGTAGGGTTCTGCCCAGTGACATTCAAGTCAGTCTGAGAAACTAAAATCAGCACCTAACTGAAGCAAGGTGGGGTTGTTGTTGTTGTTGTTTTTTCAATATTGTGGTTATTACTCAAAGGTGCCTTGCTCTCTGTTTAGTACATTCCTCTCCAGTCTCCTGTATGCAAGACTTAGAGGAGTAACTATTCAATAATCTCTGTTACTGTTTTCGTTGCTCCTTGCTCTGAATTTGAGCACTTCCATATCTTTCATTGCTTCTACTCCCCAATCCCTGAAAAAAGTTTGAAGACATTCAGCAATTGTTTCCAAATTTGTTGACCTTGTAATGCTGAGCAAGGGTCACACTGCTCTGTTCTGAGTTGCCACCGTCTCTGTAGCAACAAAAGCAAACAGAAAACCCATTTTGCTGCACGAAGGGATTAAAAAGCCATCAAGTCACCTTTCTCTTTTCCTGTAGTCCAGATTGTATTTTTATTGAATTCCTAACTAGGGCATACAAAATCTTTGCCAGACCAATTCTCGAATACAGCTCATCTGCCTGGAATCCACACTATATATCAAACATTAATACGATTGAGCGGGTCCAGAGATATTTCACAAGAAGAGTACTGCACTCCTCTACTTATAATACAATCCCTTATGCCACCAAGCTTGAAATTTTGGGCTTGGACAATCTGGAACTGTGCCGTCTGTGGCATGATCTAAGTACAGTACACAAAATTGTCTGCTACAATGTCTTATCTGTCAACGGCTTCTTCAGCTCAACCTCAATAATACACGGGCAAACAATTGATACAAACTCAAGGTAAACCGCTCTAAACTCAATTGTAGAAAATACGACTTCAGCAACAGAGTGGTCAACACCTGGAATGCCCTACCCGACTCTGCTATTACATCCTCAAACCCTCACAGCTTCAACCTTAAACTGTCTACCATGGACCTCACCCCATTCCTAAGAGGTTGGTAAAAGGGGCGTGCATAAGCGCACCAGTGTGCCTACCGTTCCTGTCCTACTGTCCCCATTTACTTGTTCTCATTTCTTTCATTCATGTCCATGTTTATATTTACACCTGCTATCTGTACATGTTTGACAAACTAATAAATAAATAAAATAAATAGAAACCAATAGGCAGGATAAGGCAGAAGACTCGGCAAAGGAAGAAAGAAACCAGACATAAACTGCAGAGGGCTGCAACCCCTCAAAACATAAAGGAGCTTCACAATGCTTTCAGATACATTGGCTCAGCTGTCAAGATGGAGCATTATAGGGTCACAAGGCTGCATGTGGAGGCTCCCTTTTGTTAAACTGCTTTATACTGTTTCATACAATAAGCTGCTTTATTGTCTGTGGACTCCCTTCGGAGCAGCCCCTTGGCTTGAGTCCAAATATAAACTATTTTTTTTTCTGGGTTTTGATATGTTTTGCTAAAACTTAATAAAGATTTTATTAAAAATGAAAAAAAGAAAGTTCAGGGAAAGTTCACCATTTACTCCATTTTCTCCCGAGATGAAATCCATAACAGTGTTTGGGGCACAACTGGGGGTTTATATTTATTCCATATTTTCAATAAGGTATGTCAGAATGATTTCTGAAATCCACATTAACTTTCATTTTATTGCACCATAAATATCCATGCCATCTGAATCTAATATTGTGACCTTCTAATTCTAAAAGTCCCATTTCTCAGCAACATCCATTATTTCATCCAGGCCCAAACAACAAGCAGCAAAATACAATTTCAAATCTGGTAAATACAGTCTTCCTTTTTTCCATGCGTCTTTTAACACTTTGTATTTAACTTGTGTTTTTCCCATTCCTCTATAAATTTAGATATATCTTTTTGCCATTGTTTAAGTGATACATCAGTTATCAAAACAGGTATTATCTGAAACAAAAACATTATTGGCAAAAGGTTAATTTTTATCGCAAATATTCTCCCCAACACTGTTTTAATTTCTTCCACCTTAATATTTCTGTCTTAATTTCATCCCATGGCTAACCATAATTATTCAGAAATATTATACAATTCATGTTTATTATAGTAATATCCAGGAATTACTTTGGCTGTCTTTCCCATCTTCCCATCTTTATTTACAGGATGAATCTGTTCTCCAAAATTAAAAGATATAGTGTGTGGGGGGGGGGGGGGAGAGAAAAGAGACAAAAATGAGCTGGTTTTTATTTTCTGCAGGACTATCTCAAAAACGTATCATTACTACTGTTTTGATTATTTTGTGTTTCGTGCCATTAACTAATTTGAGTTTTTTCACATGAGAAAAGTGGGATCTTTAATGATATATTTTCAATATTTGTAAACATATTAAGTGTTCTTTTTATTCCTTGTGAATAGAGGAAAATGTTTCAGTTTTTTTAAAAAATGTATTTGCAGTTGGGATATGGAACAAATAATATTTGTTTGATCAAACAAATGATCCATCTTTCATTTGATTAACAATAAAATCTTGTGGAGCAACATAACCCAATTCCCATGTGAGAAATCTGATAATTATCTTCATTGTGTCCTTTGTTTGACGAAAACATCAAGTCATTAGCTAGGAAGATGGGTGGATCAGTTCATTTAAACAGAGAGATCTGCACCTGTGTCTAAAACCAAAACCAATTTCAAATACAAGTTCAGTCAACATTTGTCAGACTTCCTTCCGTCTTTCAAGCAACAATAGAACTGCCATAGTCATGCAGTGTGGCAGTACGTTTAATAATAACACAATGAAAGAGAATAAATTGTAACACTTCGTTAGCATATTTTCTATTGTGCCCATTCTTCTAGTTCCTGCTGAATCAAGCCCATTTATCTAATCTTCTATATCAACAGTGCACAATCAGAAGTTTTCATGTGCCTCCTCCCCCAAGTCCTGGCTACCTCTTTAAGAGACTTAGACCTAATTGATATTTTGAATGTGTCTAAAGGGGAAATTAAAAATACTAGGCTAGATTATAAACAGGCTAAGTATAGTTAAATTTAATTTAATGACAATTGAAAAAGATTCAAATGGAGCATTTGTTCTGCCTCCAAACATTCATTTTGGGATGGAGTCCACAATACACCACTCAGTGTATGGTTGATCCAAGATCCTGGTAAACTGAGGGTAAAACTTCTTAATTTAAACTGGAGGAATCTCTCATTAGGATATAATCAGCAATTCCTGGGATTTTTTCCACAGTGTACAAAAAAGGCTACCATACTATGTGGATGAAGTGAGAGGAGAGGCTTCTTCCCTTTTTCATAATTTGTCAATCAACAACTTGTTTGTGTATCTTTTCTGCTTTTCTCAGAACAAAGTGTCTATGAAAAAAATGTGGTTAAGATTACAAGCACAAGTAAATTGTAAATAAAATAAAGTAAAATAAGTAAATAAACAATACAAGTAAATTGAAAACTGCTTGCCAATTGCAACAATACAGAGGTTGCAGCATTGAAATGACTTGATATTTCATGCTTTCCTGTTTTCTAATCACAGCAAGCTCTCTTGCTTGCTGTAATTGTTCTTCCTATTAACATTCACACTCAAACACATTCCCATCTGATGGATTTTACATAATAAGAATCTAAATATGCAGGCAATTTTTAATTTGCCACATGATTACTAGAATGAAAGAAATGCTATTTATCAATACACCTAGATTATGCCTAGCATATTGCATATGAGATAAGTTCTTTACCCAAATTTGTGATCTAAAATCCAAATTTTGGTCTAGGAGAAAAGAATATTTGACTACATTTAGTTGTCATTAAGACTTGGATTGAAGGAAAACTTTAACATCAATTCTCAGTGATTATGATATAAAAAGGGACTGCAGGATTTCTACCTCTGTATGATAAAATCTTTATAAAAGTAGTAGTGTGGACTACAGTGAAGTCCAAGCAGTGCTGTTTTTGAATGAGTTGAATAAGCACTAAAAGAAGATGAGCTGCTGTTTTGTTTCTTGCCTCCCTTAGAGAAAAGATGTGAAAACAAGGAAATGGACAGACAAATCTAGGAAGAGCAGCAGGGCCACAATAAAAGTGTTAGCAGAGACACTTGACTTGGCAGGTATCTGACAATAGTAGTTCCAACACTGTGGCAGAATATGTACATGTTTTTGAGGGAGACGATTTAAAGAGGCAGGCCACACAGCCTTTCAGTTTTCTTTTTCTTTTCTTATTTACAGATTCTGTAGTAAAGTGTGGTCTATTTATTCCTTCAAGGCAAACAGTACATTTTTGTCTCTCAAAGAAGCACTTAACATTTCCCAAATAAAGCCACACATGTCCTTTCTAGTTACCCAAAGGATCCAGTTGGTCCAAGATCCAGACCATGGATTCTGCATTCTACAGAGTTTCACTGTTTCAAAGTTCATGACTGCAAGTAAAATCCAGATGACTTTGCAAGACGTCAGCAAAATCTGTCCAGGTGGAATCCAAACCCAAGCAACATGAGTGATTTTATTGGTGGAATGTTTGGCAAATATGTCTGTTGACAGGTCTTCCTGCCCTTCCTTATCTACCAGGGCATGAGCCATCTTAAACAGAGCCACTGTCAGACACAATTGGACAGGGAAACCTTTACCTCTTTTTTTTTTTTAAACTTTATAATTGCTTGTGAAATTTCTCCTCAGGGCAGATTTTAGAAATGGGAGAAACTTCGTGCCTTGGATTTCTCTGAGGAGAAATGTTAGTACTGTAATAAGGATCCTAACACAATTTTCAAATGAGTCAAAGATAATCACAAGGTTGCATATCTGACTTGACTTTTAAGTCTTTTAAGATAAGCATCAGATCCTGTGGCCATCCATATGTTATTGAATTATAACTTACCTCACTGTTTTAGCCATTGGTAAGGCATGCATGCAATTCAGTAACTACTGGAAGGATTTGTGTTGCCCATCTGGTAGAATGATCAGTCATCAGATATTTCAGATGATCCAATGTTAAAGAGCAATGTGGAATCATTTTTAGTTTTGTACTAAACTTGAGAAATCTTAAGTTTCTAAGTGACTAAACAACAAATCTTAAGAAAAATACAGGATTGCTTTCAATCGTAAAGTAGAAGGAAAGGAAAGGAAAGGGGGAAGGGAGAAGGGGGAAGGAGAGAGGGGAGGAGGGAAGGGGGGAGGGAAAGGACAGGAAAGAAGGAAAGGAAAGGAAAGGAAAGGAAAGGAAAGGAAAGGAAAGGAAAGGAAAGGAAAGGAAAGGAAAGGAAAGGAAAGGAAAGGAAAGGAATCAAATGTTGGTTCCAATTCTCTTACATTGGTGGCTGGCTGCTTCTTAAACCAGTTTACAAAATCACCATCTTCATAATATTTTTTTAAAAAAGGAGTTTTAAGAGTTCTGTCTTTTTTTTCTTATTAGCACTTGATTGTCTGCACTGAACAGCTGGAGTACTGATTATTTTTATTTTTGTTTTAAATAGATCTAAAAAAGTTCTTTTTTATTTGTTTCATTATTTTCATATGTCCATCTATCTTGCTATAGCAAGTAGCATACAAATAAAAAAACAACTTTGTTCTTACATTTTTTTTGTCAAAATTACACCTTACACATTCACTTTTCTCTACAGACTCTCTTCCTTGGTGATCTCTCCCTTTTTCTATTTCCTGTTTGTGTCCTTCCTATTCTTTGAAACGTCACTAAGCAGTTTTATGCAGACATAGTGGTTTCTGTTGCTGCTGTCTTTGAGGGGGTTTTCCCTCAAAGGAATCATTTGTAATTGTGCTTTGTTTTAGAATCGCTCAACCACCTTTAAGCTTACTTCCCCATCAGTGTCTCGAGCTTTGGAATCTTACTTAGCATTTCTCTGAATTTGTTAAACTCTGTTTGCTTTGAAGTTCACAGCATGTGTTTGATTTCACGCAACTCCACATTTCCTTAAAATCAAGAATGTTGGCCTTATTATTTTCCACCAATGCTGGAAGCCAAGGGGTGTAACTAAGACAGGGAACAGTTGCTGGGCAACTGGGTAACAGCTTCTAGGGCAGGGTCCAGAGGGAGAGAGAGGTAGGAGCATTATCCTCTCAGTTGCAATATCCATTTAACCTTCCACTAACCACTTCTGAGCTCTTGTGGGCCATTAGGTTTTTTAGTCCTCTGTTCTGCTGTTTGGAGAGATATCAAGTCACTTTGGTACTGAAAATTACTGTAATTTTCCCAGGAATTTACTATATCAAACAGGTATGGTGGTGCTGTTGTCTTCGACAAACCCGTTAGACCAGCATAGCTGTTAAGTGACAGCTTAAGTGAATTAAGTGACACAGAACTTTTGGCTGGGCAGCCATGTGATAGACAATTCCCAGGACAAGCTCTGCTTTCCATGGAGCCTAGGGCAAAGGCCAAAAAAGCAGGACAGAGGATTGGACAACTCATCTCAGAGAAGACCTTGGGTCTGAGTAAATATTAAATCTCACCGGTGTTTACACATGGCTTTGTGTGTGCCTCATTTTGGATGAGCCTGTGTCAGGTGAACAATACCAGAGAAGGCTTCAAATAAGGTAAGACCATAATTTTAGGTTTACACCAGTGGGGAGGGAGGTTGTATGTGGATGTGGATGTGAGTGGGTATTTATGTGTAACAATAGGAAGGAAGGAAGGGGGAAAAAAGATTAACTGTTACTTGTTGCTAGGAATTAGTAATTATGGAAAGCCCAAATTATTTTCTTTTACATATTTTGTTATGATTCTACCAAAAAGAAAATACTCTGCATTTTTGTGCATTACTGTGCATTAATTGGAAAAGCAAACTATTGGTCTGCGAGCCGGACTACAGAGGCTGTAAAGCTGGGAAGTAAACTGTGTAAGCAAAGGGGTGGAGGACAGAGCAGGCGGGAATCCTGTTTCCCTAGGCCGTTCGCAGAGGGAGAACATTGCCGAGGCAATTTGGGGGAGGAACCGGGAGGGGGTGTGGGGCTCATGGGTCTCAAGATGCCAGCTTTTCTCTCCAGATAATCACTGTCTTATTTAATAAAACCTGATGAGGGAAGGAAGAGGCCCTCAACATTGCTGAGAAGAGGAAGGCCGAGATACGTTCAAATTTTGAAGGGAACCAATGAGGAAAACTCCTAAAGATGGGTGCATAAACAACCGTGGCATTAATAACATAAAAGAACATGAGGAGCTACCGAATATTGGGCCAGAGTATTCCTTTATCTAGGCTAGTATTGACCTTTCTGATTGGCAACTGAGATGTCAGCGGAGATCTCTCCCAAACTGGTTTTTGGCAGGGTATAAGTGGATGAATGACTGGATGTACAGTAGATGCTTGTGCATCTCTGTATGACGAGATAGTGAGCAGCAGGCTCTTTCCTGCCTTAATTCTGGAGATGAGATGGTCGGGAAACTCTGTGGCTTCAATTTTTGGATCATGAGAATGTCTTTACTGAGCCTAACATTTTAGATTTTGTTAGGGAAAGCAACTAAGGTAAAGGGAAATCTTGAAGCCCAACTATACTTCTGGAATTACCAATACTGGCCAAACCATATGGCAGTAACTTATCCCAAGATCAGTGTTAATTGCCCAGAATAGTGTTCTTGCTGCTTTTGAAGAATGGATACAGCCTCATCTCAAGAAGCTTTCCCCAACTTGATGCCCTCCACATGTTGAGATTACAATTTGCAGCTTCAGCTGTATTGATTGGGAATTCTGGAAGTTGTGGTCTTTGGAATGTAGCAGATTTGGACTAGTTTTATACTGTTCACATTTTTGTTCAGTTGCTTTTTTCACAATGGGACTATGATGTAAACTTTCTGTGACAGGAAATGGCACAAAAGGAGGGCACATAATAAATATTTCTAGAGGACAACTTAATCTCTTTCTCTTTTTCACACACACACCATAGTAAAAGGAAAACAAAGGAAGGGATAAGTCTGTTTAATTTATTTCAGGTCAAGTACAAGCATTGACCTGATATATACAGGGGGTCACAATTGAGCCCAACATTTCTGTTGCTAAGTGAGACATTTGTTAAGTGAGTTTTACAACCTTTCTTACCGCAGTTATTAAGTGTATCACTGCAGGTATTAAGTTAATCACATGGTTGTTAAGTGAATCTGGCTTTCCCATTTACGATGTCAGAAAGTCGCAAAAGGTGGTCACATGACCCGGGGCACTGCAATCGTCGTAAATGTGAGTCAATTCTCAAGCATCTGAATATAAATCATGTGACCATGAGGATGCTTCAATGGTCATAAGTGTGAAAAATGGTCCTAAGTCACTTTTTTCAGTGCTAGTGTAACTTTCGTGTAACTATCAAGAGCCTTGATAGTACAGTGGTCTATGCACCCTGTTATTAACACAGCTGCCTGCCATTTACTGCTGGCTCGAATCTCTCCAAGGCTCAAGGTTGACTCAGCCTTCCATCCTTTCTAAGGTAGGTGAAATGAGGTCCCAGTTTGTGGGGGCAATAAGCTGATTTTGTATAAAATATACAAAAGTATGAAGGCTATTGCTTAACGCATTGTAAGCCGCCCTTTGAACGGTCACTAAAGGAACTGTTGTAAGTCAGGGACTACCTGTATTTATGGTAAATTTATGCAATCACTTTGATTAGGAATATATCCCTCCAAGACATTGTCATAATGTAGTGAGCTTTTTTGTGAAATCTGTTCTCCTTACTGTGCTGATATAGAGTTCCATGCCTTGATACTTAATTTCTTATCCTATCGTCAACATGTATATAATCAAATGACCACAAAACTATGCAAAGGAACAGCTTATATGCTGACATATGGTCTCATCCAATGTACACTTAATTAAAAGATGTCCGTATGTTTAATGTGGCTTATTCTCAGATAAATTTACAATGAATTTCAGCCTTTCAGTATCGAATTTAAGTAGGTCACTTCAGGGGGAAGCAGTTAAGATATTGGTCTGGATATTTATGGTGCTTGTTTTGATCCTTCAAGTAGCCTGCAGCCTTCAGATGTAGCATCAGATGTAGCATATATCTAGTACTGAAATAAAATTCAGTGACATGCCAGTTAGCTGCTGTTTACTGAATTGAGAAAAACAGCAACTTGTCTTCCCTTACTCTTTTTATTCCTTGTGGACTCAATGTAGCCCTAAGTGCAAGAAAGTAATACTTCAACATTCTCAAATTTGTGCTTACTTCTATTTTTCCTTATCTATAAATGTGCCTCAGAAGTATTTAGGTGGAAATCTAACATATTTGGACACCTTAAATATAAATTGTGGATCCTAAATCTTGCTTTGCTGTTTGGTAAGGTAACCATGACTGAAGGAGAAGAACAGGAGGAGGATCCAGTGGAATTACCATCACGAAACAGAGAGAAGAATAAAGTGATTATCTACCAACGCTGCATCCCAGTTTTGATAGTCTTGGTGCTGTTGGGCGGAGCTGGAGCAATAACTTGGTATTTCTTAGGTAACAAATGCAATACATCATTCTTTGTATTCCTGATTCCGGTATTGGGGGTCAGGAGAGAAAGTGCTCAGGGAAAGCATTCAGGGGTGAAATCTACTTACCTTCCCTACCGGTTCAGAAGTGCACACTCCGTGCATGTGCGCTCGCTTTGCTTGCTTCACATGCATGCTTGGACCCTCTGCACATGCACAAACCCTTCTGCGCATGCGCAGAGGGTAAAAAACAGGTTACTTCCTGGTTAAAACCAGGAAGTAACGATGACCAGGTGGCTGGGTGGAGCCTCACACTGCTGCCGCTACTGGTTCTCCGAAGCACCCACCGCCATCGCTACCGGTTTAGCCGAACTGGTCTGAATGGGTAGCTTTTCACCCCTGAAAGCATTACAGGGAGAGGAGTCAGTATAGCTGCATGTGACCTGTGTCATGGCCATGTCCAGTGACTATTCACCTATGGCAGGGGTGTCAAATTTGCAGCCCGTGGGCCAGATTCATCACGTGCTGGCCATGCCCATCCCCAGTTTAGCAAAGGGGGGGGAGTCGCAATATGTCACGACTATGATGTGATAAGGAGCCTTGGTGGTGCAGCGGACTAAAGTGCTGTTAAAGTAGCACTTAGCTGCCAACTGCCTGCAATTACTGCAAGTTCAAATCTCACCAGACTCAAGGTTGACTCAGCCATCCATCCTTCCGAGGTAGGTAAAATGAGGACCCGGATTGTGGGGGCAATAAGCTGACTTTGTATAAAAAGAACACTGCTTACTGGGGGGGCGGAAGACCTACTAAGCAGGTATTTACAAAAAAGTACGAAGGCTATTGCTTAACGCATTGTAAGCTGCCTTGAGTCTCCGGAGAAGGGCGGCATATAAATCGAACCAGTAAATAAATAAATAAATAAATAAATAAATAAATAAATAAATAAATAAATAAAGTGAGTTTGACACCCCTGACCTATGATCAAGGTGTAGCCCACATAAAGTACAGAGATTATTTTGCCATAATGTGTTATTAAATTGGTTGTGTGTGTGTGTGTGTGTAGATTTTATTTTCGATTTAAGTCCAATACAGTTGATCTTGCATTTTCTAAAATTGCCAGGTACTGCACTTCAAGCGAAGAATTATTACACTACAAACATAACAAGATTTCTGCCAGATTAGTAGTTACTTTAGGCCTATGATCTAATGGCAATGTTTATAACCTTCCATTGCTTAGAAATAATTAGCATCTGTATCTCTTTGTGGCAGACTACAGACCGTGGTATCTGGATTCTGCTCATCTGCATTTCTACTCTGGCAGCTTGAGGATCATCAATCGGCAGTATTCCCAGGATCATGGCAGAATGGAATCCAGAGCTTTCTGGACAGAGAGATCAAAGATACAGAAGATGGTGGGATTTCATGAGTAAAATAGCATATTCAACTAGGTAGTTTAATGGATATGAGCATAAACCTCGACAGCTTTTTTACTGGATCTGCCCTGGTAGTTTTGTAGTAGTATAACATGCAAAATTAAATATGTCCATATTCTCTCTCCAATTATCATTTTCATCTACCCAGATATTGCTAATGTGTTTTGTACCTGGTTGTGGATAAAAATAATTCGAACAGGAATAATTTAAATATATGGTGATCTTCATTAAAGCTAGATGATTTAATTTCATGAACTAAATGAGAGGTGACATGTATTGTTAAGGGGAACATACTGGTATCTCATCTTGACATGATTTAACAATCTTCTTTACAGTTAAAAGACCTAATTCATGCCACTAACCTGGCCTCTTTCTACAACTCCAGTGCTGTCTATGCCTTTGGGTGAGTGAAGTATTATTAGTTTTTTTGAGAAATCATAGAACATGGATGGTCAGAAGTAGAACCTTATCTAACTTGCTTATAGATTCTCTGGGGTGCATTTATGCACCCTGGTTTTAGAGCTTGAATTGACTTACTGCTTCATAATAACAGGATATTTGTGAGCTTACACTTGCATATATAAATTATTCTGGTTTGTGTTTCATGGGATGCAGGAGAGTATTATTTCCACCCAAAGGAATCTCTTCTATCTCATCTGAATTAAACTTTTGCATCTGGCCTTTTAATGGTGAATTTTCTAACAACCCCCTCCCCCCCAAAAAAAACCCTCAGTGAGTCTTGCTAGTCTGACACCTGCCTATATCTGCCTTAGATGTTGCAATATAAACATTAAACAATTTTGGATATATTTTGTTTGTGGATTATGGATAATTGCATTATCTCTTGCGATGATTGGAAATGTTCTAGCTTCTTATCATAATTTAATGATGTTTCTAGAAAACTAGAAAAGAGGTGGTAAATGTGAAAATTGTTTTTTCTAATAGAGAAGGGTCTTTGACATGCTTCTTCTGGCTCGCCCTTCAAGTCCCAAAAGATCGGCATGTGGAGGTGACAGTGGAAGAAATAAAAGACACACTCTATAATGAACTTCTTATCAGCTTCAACAGAACAGGTTACCTGTCTTATCAGAATGAATACAAAATTGATCCAGAATCTTTAATTTTATTGGGTAGGTACTAACTATATATCTTCCCTTCCCTTAATATTCCCTTAATAGTTCCAAGAAAGCAGCTTCCAAATTTGAAATTCAGATTGATGCTGGGGGGGGGGAGTGCCAGCTGTCTGCAATTAGTGCAAGTTCGAATCTCACCAGGCTCAAGGTTGACTCAGCCTTCCATTCTTTCAAGTTAGGTAAATTGAGGATCCGGATTGTGGGGGCAATAAGCCAACTTTGTATAGAACAACACCGCTTTGGGGGGGGGGCGAAAGCCCTAATAAGCAGGTATATACAAAAAAGTATGCAGACTATTGCTATAATGCATTGTAAGCTGCCCTGAGTCTACGGAGAAGGGCAGCATATAAATTGGACAAATAAATGAAGTCATGTAGGTTGGAATTAATTAAGAGCAATTAATCTTATAGAACATGTCTTCTCTAGAATAAATCACATTGAAAAATTATTTTTAAACCAAAATAATCGTTACTAGATGCTAGATTTCACATGCTAAAAGGTATACATAGGAGCCTGATCCAACCAAACATCCCATTGAAGACAGTAGAGAAATCTTCTATGTATTTTATATTTATATGGTGGTCTGATTATTTGAACATTTTGGCCCTTTTTAGCCAATGGAATAAGTGAGAAAGCATTACAGATTTCCCTTCTTTTATAACAAGGGTTATCGCTTTGAAAATGCATCATTTCCAATTCTTTGAATTTCCTTATATGAATCCCTGCATGGCATCATCAAATGAGTAGCATTGTTGCTTTCTACTAGTACTGTCTGAAGCTGAAAAGAGCTGGATCTAGATCTAGGGCCGTGATAGTGAACCTATGGCATGCGTGCCACGGGTGGCACACGGAGCCATATCTGTAGGCACATGAGCATTGCTCTAGGTCAGCTCCAGCATGCATGCGCGGACCGGTCAGTGGATTTTTGGGCCTTCCGGGACCACCAGAAGTCGGGAAATTGGCTGTTACAAGCCTCCAGAGGGCCTCCAGGGGGTTGGGGAAGGCTGTTTTTGCCTTCCCCGGGCTCCAAAAAAGCCTCTGGAGCCTGGGGAGGGTGAAAAACGGACCTACCAGGCCCACTGGTAACATTTTTGCCATCGTGTGCCAAAAGTGGGGGAAGCACGGGGGGGTCACACGCACATGCACAGGTGGGGTGGGGTGGGGAGTGGGGGGCATTGAATTATGGGTGTGGGCACGCACACGCGTGACCCCCCTGCACTCCCCCGCTTTTGGCACACAACAGCGAAAAGGTTAACCATCACTGATCTAGGGTCTAGGCCTTTTCAATTTGTTTGTATTAATTCAAAAAATAAGTAGAAATTTTGCAAAAGAGAAGAGAATTTGAGAAACTCAAGGATGGTTTGTGGGACAATAAATTGGTTAGAGTGCTACATTGATAATGGAGGTGTCTTTTCATTCAGGAAGTGACGATAAGATCTTTATCACTTGTGAGGTGCAAAGACTCTTGCTTTTTACCTAAAGAGCAGCTGAAAACCTTTATATTTCAGATATTAACCCCTCTGTACAAATTAGAGTTGGACACCAATAGCTTCACAAGAGCCCAGCTTTATCACCCACATAATCGGTGGATCTTTTTTTCAGAATGTCTTCAGACGAAGAAACAATTATCCAATAATTTTGTAGAGAAAGAACTCCCCCTTAATAATAATAGTCAATGGAAGTGTTATTTACCTCACTTTTCTTTAGACTGAATTGCAGCATGAAAAGCCCAGGAGAAATGATTGCACACTGAAAGTTGCACAAGCCTGTGGCCATTTCACAACTGAGTAGAACCTCAAACTCTGAGTGGGCATTTCTGCAGCACTCTCATCTCCCTTGCTGCTTTACATACCGAAAGAAATTGTACAGCAAGAGGTGAAAGAGAGGGTCATTAAAAATGAGGCACTTGATCTCCATGATGGACTTCCCAGATGACCTGCACTGTTGCCTTTTTTATTCAGAACTAGAGAGTTGGTCCTTATCTCCAGATCTGCTTTCAATGTTCGTCACAGATTTATTTTGCAAGGAGGTTTGTGCAAGGCTGATGATTGCATTAAAGTAACTTTATTATTCCTCTAACCACTTTTTATACCAACACAGAAATCTAGCAGCATTATATCTGAAAGCTCAGATAAAGTGCACAAATGGTTAATCTTTCTAGAATGTTATAGCTGTGGTGCATTTTTTCCTCCCTTTTTATTCATGCTAAGCAACCAGGGACCTCCTTAATTGCCTTTTGCCTGGTTTCCCTTGTCAAAATAGCTGATATTAAAGACTAACAGAAAATATTTTTTTACTTGACTTACCTAAACCATTTTCTTTCTATTTTTTCCACCCTCTTGATTCAGTGTTGCATACTCTCAAGTTCTACAGATAGGTTTTGCATCCTGCATTGATTTATCAATGCATTCGATAAATGTGTTTATCAATACATTTCTTAGGGAGTGTCAGGATGCTCTTTCAATACATCCTTCAATTCTCCTTTCCTCCTACCCCGCTCCAAAAAATGGAATTTGGTAGCATTAATTACAACTTGTAATGGTTTCAGCTTTACCCACTTTTATTCTCTGACACTGCCTCCCCAGGCACTCTACGGCTGGCTAGCATGCCTGGCAGAGATTTTGTATTTAAATTGGGAGAGGAGGGGAGCAGAATTTAATTCAGAAGTGAATGCTTCCATATTTTAACAGGCAGTGCTTCCCATATATTGTTTCAGCATTACAGTATAAATCACAGGATTGCTGGAAATTCATGAAAATACATATCTGAACTCAAAATCTGTACGTTGGACAGAAAGGCTTCAGAAATGAATTGGGGATGTGATCAAAAAGCACCAAAGGTTTCCCAAGTTATTAGAAGAAAAAAAGAAAAGAAAAGAATGTTTTAATAAGGGTAGGGGAAAAGCTCATAGAAAGGGAAATAAGGAGTAAACAACATATGGAACATTTTATAAAGCAATAGTGCTAAAATCTTTGGAGTCATATAATTAGCTCTGGCTGTGGCTATTCAGGCTTGCAGAAATAACTCTACTTTGAAATGTACCAGTATTGTGATGGTCAATATGACTGCTTCAGTGGTGGGTTCCAACCGGTGTTACTACCGGTTCTCTTCGTGCACGCGCTTTGCACGTGATCACAAGTGCATTACATTTCCGGCCAGCTGAGGCGCAGCAATCCACTCTGCCATGCCTATCAGCTGGACTAAAAAAACACAAATAAAGGTAGGTATAACGCGGGGGTGGGCAGGAGGGCCCAGCTCCTGGTCAAAGAGAACCAGTTCGGTGACGTCACATCATCACCACTACCAGCTCGCCCGAACCGGGCCGAACCGGGATCAACCTACCACTGGACTGCTTGCTTTATTCCCATAAACTCAGCAGAAGATACCGGCCAACACCAAGGCGGCTAAATCACTGGCTACAAGTTGCATGACCGGCATGCTGCTAATGGGCCTGTCACTAACCTTGGAGAAACAGACAGTTCAGATAATAGTAGATATAGAGTCTGGCAACATTGAACCCTTGATGGCCTTTATCAATGGAAGAATTACCTTTGGCTTGCCAGTAATTTTTCCCAAAGTTTCTCAGAAACCCCAACAGGCTGTGGCCTTTTTGGATCATGCCTTTACCAGTCACCAGATATTCTACAAGGGACAACTGCAATGTGGATGTGTCCTTTGTATCAATATGCCACTTCTGCTATTTCAACAATGCCGTAAGTAATATAATTATAATCATTTTCAAACTGTATGGCATGTTTTCAGGTGGTGCAGCATTTTCATCCCCAGGTTGGGTTTGCATAGCTCATGGATTCCACATGTTTTGTGGTAGAGAGTACCTTTGGAATATTTGCATGTGTTGTTGTGAAATTCATTTCAATTTGATCCCTTTAATTTTCATGGCCATCCACTCATTTCAATATTAAAAACAACTTAAAAATCAATAATAAAAAATACAACAAACCAATAGAAATATACGTGGTTATTATAAAGATTTCCTCATTCACAAAATGACTGTCATACTAAACCAATTTGTTAAAAGCACTGATTTACTCACATAGTTCCTGTCTCGTGTACCATACCCATTTTACCAACAGGGTGGTTCCTACCGTTCCTGCTTATCTTTGTCCTTTATTTGGACAAACTGACACCCTTCCATAGTCCTGGGCTGCAGCTGCATATCATGTTTATTTTCTAACAAAGTTCATTGGGCATATTTCAGGTCAAAGTTGTTTGGGGAAATAGTGATGAAAATGGAAGCTGGCATTTTGCTCTGCAGCATGTATCTTCTTTTATATTCATATTTTTAAAGCAAAAGGTCAGTTGGGAATGGGAGCCTGTGTGTGCTGAGGGAGATGTCTCTGAGCACATTTGTGTCTTACCGCTAAAATATATTGTGATTTGACTTTAATGTAGCCCAACTTGTGAACCTATCATTGTAGACTCTGGTTTTGAGCTTAGAATGATGTGTGAAATAACCAAATGTATCTTCAAGATAGTGTGACTAACCCAGTTAGCAGAATGTGTGAAACCATCTCTCACACTTTCCTTAAACTAATCATAGCTACCAGTCCAGCTGTCATAGTGAAACCTCACATAATTTAAAGTAGGGGATGATGATGTCTATCTAGCACCTCCTCTTTTGGCATCTGTTGGAGAAAGAGGGCAATGCTTACAATGTGGATTTGCAGAATGTTTAAACTATGGCTTAGAATTACGGTAGGTCTGAATTGAAGTGTTACTGCAAGACAGAGAGGAGTAAAGTAGGCCATAAACGTGACTGACGTGAACCAGAGCAAGGAGCAATAGGTAGTTTAGTTGTGGCATCTCACGTTTTTCTTCCTTTTTTCTTTTTTCTTTTTTTCTTTTCCACAGAATCCAGTCTCAAAGACATAATAGTGCTGAAATCCACCTTGGGTAGGCTCTTTATTTCCCCCTTCTTTTATTTATTTAATTTATTTGGTTATGTTTGTTTCATTGTAAAGTAGATGTAAAGACTGTTGCAGACAGCCCCATCAATTAATATGACATCAGGGACTAAAACGAAATATTTTTGTAACATTATGTACCACTTTAATGTTGCGCTTTTATTTTTCTACTGATGCATTTTTAGTACAGGCTGACTTTTTTTCTAATGCTTGTTAGTATCTCTTTAAGTCCATCTTACATAAAAAGATGGTTAATAAGAAATATGAATCATAATAGCATGCATGATGCTAATTCTACTCCCGATACCTCTTCCACTAGTTGTTTCAGAAAGGAGCTACTTTTCACAAATTAAATGAAAAATATCTAACCATCTTAAAGCAAATTACTTTCTGTATGTACCATGTTAATTGAGTGTGTATGTATATACCAGTATTAAATGTGTATGCCACCAACTCTTTCCAGACTCACAGAGGCTTATCTAACAGTGTAAGAAAACGCCCAAATAAAGGATGGAAAGTAACACAAAAACAATTTATTAACTAAAAGCAAGAGGTATAATATATAATAAATAAATAATGTAAATTGAAAGTACCTTTCAGAAAATTCAGTCTTCATTAACTTCTGAAAGGTGATCACCAAGGGAACCAGCGTAACTTCAGAGGGAAGCTGTTGTAAGTATTTTCTGTCTTTATCTCAACTGGCCTTGTGTAACTGGGATATGATAAACAGCTTCTCCTGGAAAGACCTCCTTGCATAGGACAAATCCAGTTGGAATAAGTAGTCCAAGGATGTGGGAACCACTGTTTTTTAATATGTAGGTCTCAATAAATCAATACTTACTCCTCAGTGCCAGCAATAGGCTTGTTTTCCAATAACTCAAGTATGCGAAGGGCCCCATTTCCTGACTCTATTAACATCTATGTGACATTTCTTTCTTGGCTGCCATATATATTTAATTTTGTACTATATTGTAACTTCTTCACTTTGATTGTTTTATGATTGTTTGATACCTAGAGTTACTTGTTTGAGATGGGCAACGAATGAATGAATGAATGAATGAATGAATGAATGAATGAACAAATAATAAAAAATAATACATAAATAAGTACAGGTGGTCCTCAACTTACAATTTACGTTGCTAAGTAAAATATTTGTTAAGTGAGTTTTACCCCATTTTATTATTATTCTTGCCATAGTTGTTAAGTGAATCACTGCAATTGTTAAGTTAGTCACATGGTTGTTAAGTGAATCTGGCTTCCCTATTGACTTTGCTTGTCAGAAGGTCGCAAAAGATGATCACATGACCCTGGGGCACTGCAGTCGACATAAATGTGAGTCAATTGTCAAGCATATGACAATCATGTGACTGTGGGAATGCTTCAATGGTCATAAGTGTGAAAAATGATCGTAAGTCACTTTTTTCAGTGCTGTTATAACTTCAAACGGTCACTAAATAAACTGTTGTGAGTCGAGGACTACCCATAAATAATAACTTGTTTATGATTTTCAGTATATATTAGTGCAAGCAAGGCTTTTGTGAATATACTCCATGGCTGAAAGCTATTGTGTACATGAAGGCTGAAGATGGCATCAGCATGATAAAAGGGTGTAAACCCTATAAATAAATAAATAAATAAATAATGATATTAATAATAATAATAATAATAATAATAATAATAATAATAATAATAATAATAATAATAATTTTATTGTCATTGTACGTGTATACACAGTATACCCATACAATGAAATTCACTTAAAACCCAAATGCTCCTAGTTTTAAACCTGAGATTAGACGGATGGATGGAGCAGACTCATTTCCAATGGAAGAATTATTGAAATTGGTTACCTTGGTACAAAATGATCTATTTGGGGTAGATTATATATAGATTTTGGAAATAAATCGGAATAGCTTGTTAGCAAGGCTCTACATAAAAATAAAGAGCAGCACAAAAAATTGGATATATCAGTAAAAAAGCACATCAAAAGCCCTGCTTTATTATTTTTCCCCCTGCTTAAACCTGTGGGTGGATTAACTGTATTTGGTTTCCTCCGTGTCATCTCTTCTCAACTGCATGGTGCAATTTTCAATTTTGTCTGTGTCGTCTATTTAGGCTGCTATAGGTACAGCTACATCAGAGAGGATGTGGTTCTAAAGCTGAAAGGTCCAGACTATTTAGCCTCCAGCTGCCTTTGGCATCTCCATGGCCCCAAAGGTCACATGCTCAAGCTTCACCTGGAATGGACTCTCTCAGAATGCAGGGACCGGTTGGCAATGTATGATGCAGCTGGGCCATTGGAGAAACAGCTCATCACTTCGTAGGTACCCTTCATTTTGTAGCAGCAACAATGGGAAGAGGAGAAGAGTAATCATGAGTTCTAGATCTCTCCCATAATCCACTTACACGAAAAATTCCGTTTAGGTTCAGGATATACAAGAAATTTCATTTTGCAAAAGGATGGTCCAGATAATCAATGGAAGTCGCACCCATTGAACTAAGGAAAAAGCTACTAATGATTACAAATCCTGTAGAATATAGTAAGGCAATTTTCCAGTCTCCAGGGCAATTAGATTTGGTTTTGGTTAGTGGCAGGGAAAGGAAGAGAAATATCTGGTGCAATTTTGTGTGGCGATTGGTTCACAAAGCTAGTCCTGCATTGTGGCTTGATGTTAAAATCAAAATTAGCATCTAACCTCTCTTAGCCATGTATTCTACACACTGAAATCTGATCTTTAAAAAACAAAAAACAAAGTATAGTTACCATCAGCCTATCCTTCTGAAAAATACAAGTTGAGCCAAAAGATTTCTTGGTGTGCATCATTTTGCCAGAAAGATACGACAAGAATATGGAAACTACCATATTTACATTTTCTTACATGCCTAATATGTTTCTAGCCCCCAGGGAGATAATTTTATCTGAAATGGTATAAGGTTTCCTGCCTAAGCAGGGGGTTGGATTAGAAGACCTACAAGGTCCTTTCCATCTCTATTATTCTAATTTTAAATATTTGAAAGAAGGATGATGTATCTAGTCACCATCATTTATTGTTGCCAAAATATTTTATTTATCTAGGGACATTTATTTATTTCCTGGCCTTTTTCACTTTGTAATGACTTTTCTTTACCTCTCCTCCTCATTTCTTGCACCTCTTTTTTTAATAAAAAACCTCCCTTCATCCTTTTCAGCTTGTGAATATGATAACAATCTGTTTTCATTCTTTAGACTGTATGGGTGTAGCCGGCAGGAACCTGTGGTTGAAGTTCTATCTTCTGGCCCAGTCATGTCTATTGTATGGAAGAAGGGGATGTATAGCTACTATGATCCTTTCATACTCTCTGCTCAGGCTGTGCCCTTTGAAGGTAAACAAGGATATGGGCAGAAAGAGATACAAAATGTGGATTCCATTTGGGTTCTTCTAAAGATCTGTCTTCTTGCATATTTTCCAGTTACTGCTTCTGTTAACTTTAAGATGTCACATATCTGCAACTGGGTAGGGCTAAGCAAAGGGATTCACAAACATTTGGAAGGCAAGTTCAGATCAAGTTGGAAAGGATATCTGACCTTAAGGTTATTGTAAAAAAGAGAAAAATTGTGCTGTGATTAGACATAGTACACTCTAGGTAAGAACCAGTGGTGGATTGCCCCCGGTTTGCCCCAGTTTGGGTGAACCCGTAGTGGTGGTGGCGGGAGGCTCCGCCCACCCGCCCAGATGTCATCAAAAACTATCTGTGCATGTGCAGAAGCACCGTGTGCTTGCAAAGCGCAAAGCAAGCGCACTCACCCGCGCGCTACCGATAGCAAACCGGTAGCCCTGGTTTTTGAAACCCACTACTGGTAAGAACAGAAGGGTGTGATTAAGTAGAGCATGGACTGGGCTGTCTGTAGGCCTATTCAGTATATACTGTAAATGAAATATACTGTGCAATTATACTGAGGAACTTTGACATGACCCAACTGGGAATATTAAAAGTCTGGAGAACCCTGGTTCTTCCCTCAGCTAAGCTGCAATTGTACTTTGCTACCTGGTTGTCTTCTTCATGCAATTGTACTTTGCTGCTTCAGTTGTCTTCCTCTAATGGGCATTTTTGTTATTATCATGACAACGAAAGGGTTAGGGACTAGTTTGGTTTTTTTCCCAAAACTTTCCCGTCCCCAGCTCCTGCTACAATAAGTAAATATAAATGTAGAAAACTACCTAGTCTTTTGCTTTTGTTTTGCATCTTCTCATTGGTTAGCTGGAAGGAGCAGTGGCTGGCAGCATGGTAGGACAGAGTGTAGCTGTGGTAGGAAACAGCTGAAGACAGGGAGTTCTTGTAACCTGAGATCATAAGCATAGCTCATAAAGCCTTCAAAACGTTCAAATTTAACCCCTGGTTTTAGGCAGTGGAACTGAGAGATGCAACCTTTTGCTTGATCGTGAGAAGAGTTCACATAGCTGCCTTCTGGAGTAGACCAGCTACTCACCTTTTTTGTGTATTGGGTTTACATGCCAACCAAGAGTTAAGGGAAGAGGGTTGTCTAGTACTTCTTTATGTCACCTGGTATGAAAAGTCAGGAAATAAATAATGCTGAGCTGGATAAATTATGGTCTGATTCAATGTAAGGCTATTTCATTTTTTTTAGTCAGAGTCCTCTTTCAATATCGGCATTGGGGTGCATAATAACTTGAAGGAGTTTGCTTAAAATGAATCCGTGAATCCAGTTTCAGAAAACAAAATAGTGGAGAGTTGGCTTATGAGTAGGTGAAAATGGTAGCTACAGGTAGTCCACGAGTTACAGCCACAATTAAGCCCAAAATTTATGTTGCTAAGTGCCCCATTTTATGACTTTTCTTGCCACAGTTGTTAAGTGAATCATTGCATATGTTAAGTTAGTAACATGGTTGTTAAGTCAATCTGGATTCCCCATTGACTTTGCTTGTCAGGTCGCAAAAGCAGATCACATGACCCCAGGACACTGCAACTATCATAAATATGAGTCAGTTGCCAAGACTTCTGACTTTTAATCACGTGACCATGGGATGCTGCAACGGTCATAAGTGTGAAAAATGGTCATAAGTCACTTTTTTCAGTGCTGTTGTAACTTTGAATGGTTACTAAATGAACTGTTGTAAATTGAAGACTATCTGTATACACATGTGCATCAATCATAGACAAAGCTACACCAAAAGAATGGTCAATCAAACCCCCGTTATGGGGAAATGTCTTTATAACTAGCAGGTTTTAGATAGGTCGGGGTTATGCATCTCGGATGTACATTGATTGACTGTAGTTCTCCAAGAAGAAAGCTACAGATTGAAGCTTTTTCTAAGAATTGTGTAACTAGAGATTTGTAAATACCAATCTCCAGGATTTAGCATCACCTCTGCCGCTGTACTTTCATCATGGCCACTGCTATTGAACCTTGCTTTTTTTAATTTATTTGTTTATTAATCAAATTTATCTAGCTGCCCATTTCACCAAAGGTGACTAACAAGAAACAGATAAAACCACATATAAAAAACCCCAACAATATAAAAATCGTTTAAAAAATGAATATTAAAAAAAGCAGAGATACAAACTCTAGGTAGAAAGGATAAGAATAACCAGCTCAGCATTATTTATTTCCTGCCATTTAAATAAGTCTCCAGTTCCCTGGGAGCCTCAGGCCTGATAACATAACCAGGTCTTGGGGATCTTCTGGAATGTCAAAAGGGATGGAGCCAATCTAATTTAAAGAATGTTCCTTAAGGTGGGCACCGTAGCAGAGAAGGAGAAGCATCAGAGCTTGGACATAAGACAGGTTAGCTGGAGATGAACCTTATCAGGGATGGGCTTCAAAAATTTTAGCAAGGGATTCTCTGCCCGGTTGCTGGGTGGGCATGGCCATGGTGGGCGTAGCCTAGTTGGCCTCCTGCACCACAGCGGGGGGAGGGTTTGCCCTCCCCGGGTTCTGGAGGCTTTCCTTGAGCGTCTGGGAGGGTGAAAACTGCCTCCCCAGGCTCCAGAGGCCTGTTTCTGGCCTTTCCAAACTTCCGGTAGGCCTGTTTTTTGCCCTCCGGGAGGCTCTCCAAACACCCTGCACTTACCTGCATCCAAAACAGGCAGCATGGGGACACTTGGGAGGGGAAGGGAGGGGTGGGCGGGGCCAGCCAGGACTGGGATTTGGGGGTTTTCCGAACTGCACAGAATCTTAGCTACAGGTTCTCCCGAACCCCTGCGAACCCCCAGCAGCCCACCCCTGAACCTTATCCTATTAAATCTGGACCTCACAGTAAAGTAATAACTGAAAGTTAGAAAAGATTGAAGAATAAGTTGCCAGTTAAGTTTTATAAAATATATCCCAGTCCACGGTGCTAGTAATGAAGTGCTAATAGCATTATTAGAACAATCTTGGTGACTGCCCCCTAAGGAAGGACTCCAAATCCTTCCGGAGTTGGCAAATGGGCCGTTTTCAGCCCCCGGAGGGCCTCTGGGGGGGAGGCTGTTTTTGCCCTCCCCAGACTCCTAGAAAGGTTCTGGAGGCTGGGGACAGCAAAAAATGGGCCTACCGTGCCAGGAGCGGAGGGAGCGGGGGGGTCACGCACGCATACTCGGTGCCAGGGCGCATAAAATTATGGGTGTGGGCACACACACCTGCGACACCACCACCACCCCCGCTCCTGGCACGCGATGTCAAAAAGGTTAGCCATCGCTGGTCTACTATGTTAGTATTTGTATTAAATATCCTCATTTTTTTGTCAAAATAATAAACATGAGCAATATTTTCTGTGGGACCCAGTAAGTGTGACAATGCTGCTGTCTTTTCAGCCTGCCAGATGAATCTAACACTGCAAGAAAGCTGGGGACGGCAAGGGAACATCAAGACTCCTTACTACCCAAGTTACTATGCACCAAATACCCAATGCACTTGGCACATGATGGTATGATTTTGGTTGTTCCTAAGCAAAACCGAGCTGGGTGTACTTTTATACTTAAATAAGAGAAGCCAAATGCTGTAGACAATATACCTTTACTTTGTTATTGTAAATTCTTATTATCTTTATATTTGACTTCCCCAAAACTTGTACTGAGCACTGCACATAAACAGATAGTTAAGACCATTCAGTTGAAAGAATGGAGATTTGAATTTCTGTGTATTGAAAAGTCTTAAAGTCATATTTTATAAGCCCTTACTGATCTCACCAAGGATGTATTTTAATACAGTCTGTTTTGTATTTTAGGAAAACTGTTTTCCTCTTCCTCTCTTTCTCAGCCCTCATGCTTTGTAACACTCATTTTTGTATTTAAGAACTAGGGACAAAGCTCTGTTTCTGTATGTATGTAAATAAAACTCTCAGCAGTTTTCAATGTCATAAGAGAGCCAACTATGTGTAGTGATTAAGGCATCAGGCTAAAAACTGAGAGGCCATGAGTTCTAGTCCTACCTTAGCAGTGGCACTTAGACTTATTTACCACTTCATAATGCTTTACAGCCCTCTCTAAATCCTCTCCTAGACCTAAAGCCAGCTGGGTGAGTCTTTCTCATCCCTGGGAAGGCGGCAGTAGCAAGGTTTCCTAAAAACCTTGCCAAGAAAACAGGAGTGACCAGGGGTGGGCTTCAAAAATTTTAGCAAGGGGTTCTCTGCCCGGCTGCTGGGTGGGTGTCGCCATGGTCGGCCTCCTGCACCATGGGGGATGCGTTTTTGCCCTCCCCGGACTCCAGAGGCTTTCCTTGAGCCTCCGGGAGGGTGAAAACGGCCTCCCCAGGCTCCGGAAGCCCTCTGGAGCCCTTCCCGAATTTCTGGTAGGCCCGTTTTTCACCATCCCTGAGCCTCTGTGCACGTGCTGTACTTACTTGCATCCAAAACGGGCACATGGGGACTCCTGGGAGGGGAGGGGAGGGGAGGGGAGATGTGGGTGGGGCCAGCCAGGAATGGGATTTGGGGGTTCTCCGAACTGCACAGAATCTTAGCTACAGGTTCTCCCGAACCCCTGCGAACCCCCAGCAGCCCACCCCTGGCAGTGACTTTCCAGACTGATTCAAAGGCACATACTCACACAAATGCCTATACCATCCACTGCATTTCCTTTTTTGTAGGTTCCATCTCTGGAATATGGAGTTGTTCTTTGGTTTGATGCTTACACTCTCAGGAGGCAGAAGTACGACCTTCCATGTACTCAAGGCCAATGGACCATCCAGAACAGAAAGTAAGGAATCTACAAACATCTTGGTATGTTCATCTTACAGGAATCACTTAGAAGAAACCATACCTATGATCCTAAAACAAATAGGAAGGCTTTAAAAAAAAAAAAAGGCTTGACTTTCCTACCTGAATATTAGCTATCCAACCTAGCCAGCATGCTGCTTTTTAGGAATTATAAAAAGGACCAGGTTTGAGAAATTTTTTTATTTAAAAGTCTCTTTTGCTATATTTTAGAAGTGGAAGAGAATTTAGAAATGGAAGAGAAGAATTAGTAGTGGAAGAGAAGCAATTAAAGACGAACAATGCAGTCCTAGATGTACTTAATCAGAGTAAGCTTCGATAGATTCAGCAGGACTTAAATTTACAAAATGCATCTGAGTTCATGAAACATCTTTTCCACAAAGAAATTGGATGGTTTCATAACTTTTGTAAAATCAGACTCTTGCTAGCTGTAAGTTAAATTCTATAATGAAATTGCTCTCTTCCTGAATACTCCAGCTTATTGTTAAATGACTTGGAATTATATTTCAGACTGAGTTTCCCTTCATCTCTGCTATCCATCACTCAAGGATGTGACTCTTGAGAAATGATTTCTTTATCTGCTTCTGCTGCTTTGTATCTTCTGTGCATTGAGTTCTTGGGACTCTGTGCAGTTAACAACTGCATGATGGACAGATATTCAGAATATACAATTTTCCATTTTTGCTATATTCTCGATGCTAAAGAAAATTGCTCTTGCTAGATTTCTGGTAATAATTCATTTTTTTAAAAGAAAAAGTAATTACCTTAAAGATATTGAAAAACAACATCCAATTCCCCCTGCTCACCTAACAGTTGGATAGTTTTTTTGCTATATAATTACATTACTTAAACTGGCTCAATTTTAAAAAGAAATCAAAGTTTAAATATGGTCTCAGGTTTGTAATTCATTTCCTCCACTTTTTCAACATTATACTTTCATCAGGTGAGCCTTCTTCCTGCGATCACAGTTTATAGCTCTCTTTCTCATTTTTAAAAACAAGGCCTGGATGGTCTCAGAATTTATTTTTGGGTGGGGGAGGGGATGTTTAGCAACTTGGGTTTTAGTGTCCGAGTTGTGTCCACAGCTAATGCCAATATTAGGGTGCATATACTGTATAGCTGATCCTGGAAGACAGTAACTTATTTTATCCACTGGGGAAATTGTAGGTACCCCTATTTTTCGGAGTGTAAGACACACCGGAGTATAAGACGCACCTTAGTTTTTGGGGAGGAAAATAGGCAGAAAAAATTCTGCCTACCAGGTATACATCTGGCTAGTCCTTAGCCTGGTCAGCTTCAGCACATTAGTTGGGGCTGGTTGGGGCTAAAAAACAACTTCTTAAAGCACAGCTGATCGTCAGAGGGAGCAGCAATTAGAAAAGCAGGCAAAGCACGGAAGATCGCTGCCTTCGCATTGGGGCTGAAAAACAGCTTCAAAAGCACAGCTGATCCTTGGAGGGACCTCCAGTGACTAAAGCAGGTAAAGCGTTGAAGGGGTAAGAGAAGGTAGCAGCTGTTCCGGATAGTCATTTTGGGCACCATGCAGAGTTACATTCAGAGTATAAGATGCACCCAAATTTTCAGCTTTTTTTAGGAGGGAAAAAAGTATGTCTTATACTCCAAAAAAATACTCTAATTTTACAATGGCAGATGTCTCTCAGTCTTCATTACCAGCAAGCTTGGCTGTTGGAAGGATCCAGAAGATGATTTTGACCTTCTCTTGCTCCCTAAATTTCATGACATCTTTCTTCCTATACTCTTGGTATTTTCAGAGGCAAGATGGTTGATTGTGATTTATGACCCTAGTCTTTTTTTTAAAAAAAAACCTAGATTCTGTGGTCTGCGGATTTTGCAAGCCTATGCCGAAAGAATCCCTGTGATGTCTAGAGCTGGTGTCACCATCAACTTTACTTCTCAGATCTCCCTAACAGGGCCTGGAGTGTGGGCTGCTTACAGTCTATATAATCAGTCAGACCGTGAGTATATAGTAGTCTCTAAAACATACCGTTCAGCTAACTAGAAATTTGTGGAAAAATCAACGCATGCCTTGTTATAAATGTTGCCACTGTGACTGAACATGAATCAAGGGCCAAACTTGATTCAGACTAATGGGGAACTGGATGCTTTACAGCAGAACATCAATATCATTTAATTGCAGGGGACATTTTCCTAAATGGCCTAGAATGCAGTCTTTTGCATGATCAGCACTACACTTGCAGGTTTTCAATATTCTGCCATAGATCTGGATTCCTGCCTCAACTTGCTGCCAGATCTATCACGAGGGGAAGGGGGGAGTTTCTGCTGTTTTCTGGTACCATCTACACAAACTAATTTCCGCTTCTTAAAAGCACAGCACTTTAACCGTATAAATTGGTACTTTAAATTAGAAAAAAATTCAGATAATATTCTGCTCTCGTCTGTGATGGACAGACTTCATCTTAGATTCCACTAAAACAGTGATAGCTAACTTTTTCAGCACCAAGTGCCCAAAGCACATGTGTGTGCACGAATAAATGTGTGTGCGTGCCCACACCCATAATGCAATGCACACATGAACCCCCCTGCAAGCCCCGCCTCCCGCGTACGTGTGTGACCCCCATGTGATTCCCCCATGCATGCCCCCCATGCATGTGCATGTGTACATGTCCCCACGCACACGTGCATGACCTCTGCACAATCACGTGTGAACCCACATGTATGCCCCTGTATACGCATGCATCTCCTGCATGCGCTCTGCCCACCGCAGAGACCCAAAAACCGGCTGGCTGGCAGGAGGCATGAATGCATGCATGGCAGAGTGGAGCTGGGGTGACGGCTCGTGTGCCCGCAGAGAGGGCTCTGCACGCCACCAGTGTCATGCGTGCCATAGGTTCACCATCACGGCACTAAAATGTCAGAACTAAATGCAACACCAAACACTGACATTCCAAATATGCCCATGGTTTTAACTCATAGTCAGGGGTGTCAAACTGGTGGCCTGCGGGCCAGATGCGTCGTGTGCAGGCCACGCCCACCCCAGCTCCAGGAATCACAAAACATCACGTGACAGCAACATGACATGGCAAGTTTGACACCTGTGTCATATGGTAGATAGTGGTGCACTGTTCTCCAGCTTCTAAAATGTGACCGCCAGTTTTGGTATAGTGTTAAGGCTGGTGCTAGGCTACAAGCCAGAAGACAATGAGTTTTAGTTCCATCTTAGCACAGAACCAGCTAGATATTGTTGGCTAGCTCTTTTAGCTTCAGCTCTAGGAACTGTTTCTGAGATTTTTGCGAAGAAAATAGCAGGGACTAGTCTAGGTAATCACTAGGAAATGCACAAGACTGTGTTGAAGGCCCATACACACATGCACAAACAAACACATGTATGCATGCACTCAAATGCTTACACCATCACTCAGTCTTCTAAAAATGAGTTTCCTCGTTCCTAATTTTACAGCTACTACTATTTATTATTATTATTTATTTTTATTTTATCAAATTTATATACCGCCCTACTCCCGAAGGACTCAGGGCAGTGAACAGCCAAAAGATAAAACACATAAATTACAAAATTTAAAAGACAGTGTAAAACCACATTAGATAATTTGGCCCGGGACAAATTAAAACACCCCCAATATTTAAGACAAATTTAAAATTTACAATTTAAAAAATTAAAAGGGGAAAAGTTAGGTCAGGCCGGCCTGTTGAAATAAAAAAGTCTTGAGGGTGCGGCGGAAGGTGCGTAGATCCGGGATCCTCCGTATCTCCGGGGAGAGCTCATTCCAGATAGCAGGTGCCCCCACAGAGAAGGGTCTCCCCCTGGGGGCCACCAATTGACACTGTTTGGCCGATGGCACCCGGAGGAACCCCTCTCTATGAGAGCGTACTGGCGGGTGAGAGGCTGCTGGTGGCAGCAGGCGGTCCTGTAAATATCCAGGTCCTAAGCCATGGAGCGCTCTAAAGGTGGTAACCAAAACCTTGAAGCGCACCCGGAAGACCACCGGGAGCCAGTGCAGCTCGCGCAGGAGAGGTGTTACATGGGAACGCCATGTTGCTCCCGTAACCACCCGTGCGGCCGCATTCTGCGCCAGTTGGAGCCTCCAGGTGCTCCTCAAGGGGAGCCCCATGTAGAGAGCATTGCAGTAGTCCAGGCGGGAAGTGACGAGGGCATGAGTGACCGTGCATAAGGAGTCCCGATCTAGAAAGGGATGCAACTGGTGAATCAGGCAAACCTGATGAAAAGTTCTCCCGGTCACAGCTGTCAAGTGCTCTTCTAAAGACAGCCGTAAATCCAGGAGGACACCCAAATTGCAAGCCCTCCCCATGGGGGGTAATGACTCGCTCCCAATAGTCAGTGATGGCACCAACTGACTATATCGGGACGCCGGAAACCACAGCCACTCGGTCTTGGATGGGTTGAGCCTGAGTCTGTTTCTCCCCATCGAGATCTGCATGGCCTCCAGGCACCAGGACATCATTTCAAGGGCATCATTGGGGTGGTCCAGGGTGGAGATGTACAGCTGAGTATCATCAGCGTACTGATGGTACTTCACCCCCAAACCACGGATGATCTCACCCAGTGGCTTCACATAAATGTTGAACAGAAGGGGCAAGAGGACCGACCCCTGTGGCACCCCACATATAAGGTGCCTCGGGATTGACATCTGCCCTCCTGCCAACACAGACTGCGACCGGTCGGAGAGAAAGGAGGAGAACCACCGCAACACAGTGCTCCCCACCCCCAACTCTTCCAACTGGTGCAGCATGATACCATGGTCAATGGTATCAAAAGCCGCTGAGAGATCTAACAGGACCAGGACAGAGGAGCAACCCCTGTCCTGAGCCCTCCAGAGATCATCAACCAACGCGACCAATGCCGTTTCCGTGCTGTACCCAGGCCTGAAGCCCGACTGGAATGGATCCAGATAAACCGTTTCATCCAGGTGCTGGGGAAGCTCTCACGCAACCACACTCTCAACAACCTTTGCCACAAAGCGAAGGGTGGAGACCAGACAATAATTTGCTAACTTTGCCGGATCCAGGGAAGGCTTCTTGAGGAGAGGCCTCACCACCACCTCTTTCAAGGCGGCGGGAAAGTCACCATCACCCAATGAAGCATTTATAATTCCCTGGAGCCAGCCTCGTGTCACCTCCCAAGAAGCCAGCACCAACCAGGAGGGGTATGGGTCCAACAAACATGTGGTCGCATTCAGTCTACCCAGAATCCTGTCCATGTCATTGGGAGTCACAGGGTCAAACTCTTCCCAGATAATGTTCTCAAGACCTGCCTCCACCATCCCCCCTGAATCTACCCAGTCGGAGTCCACGTCTTCTCGAATCTAAGTGATTTTGTCATGCAGATACTGTACAAAATCCTCGGCTCTACTCTCCAAGGGGTCCTCCCACACTCCCTGGTGAAGCAAAGAGTGGGTCACCCTAAACTGGGAGGCCGGGCGATTATCTGATGATGCAATAAGAGCGGCAAAATAATTACATTTTGCCACTTTTATCGCCACTAGGTAAGTCTTAATATGAGATTTTACCAGTGTTCGGTCGGATTCAGAAAGGCTGGCCCTCCAACTGCTCTCCGGGCGTCTTTTCCAGCGCTTCATCTCTCTCAGCTCCTCAGTAAACCAAGGAGCCAGATGAGTCCGGCGCCGGGTCAGAGGCCGCAAAGGCATGACCCAATCCAAAGCTCCAGCAGCTGCCCTATACCCAGGTGGCCACTAGGTCTCCAGTCGAGGCATGAGCCAGAGCCTCAGGGAATGGCCCAAGCTCCGTCTGGAACCTATCAGGCTCCATCAGGCACATGGGGCAGAACCATCTCATCGGTTCCACCTTCCTGCGGCGAGGTGTGGCGGTTCGAAGGTCAAGACGAAGGAGGGAGTGATCCGACCATGACAAGGGCTCAATTGCTATGTCCCCTATCTCGAGATCACTCAACCACTGTCCAGAGACAAAAACCAGGTCCAGCGTGTTTCCCCCCGTGTGAGTAAGGCCATGAATTAGCTGGGTCAGGTCCATAGCTGTCATGGAAGCCATGAACTCCTGAGCCACCTCAGACGTCTACTACTACATGGATTAAAAGACTTTTATGGATTTAACACTATATTGATAATAATCATTTATTGTGGACAGGGGAATCTTTCATTCTCAAGTTTCAAATTATATTATAGATTCAATTTCATATAGAATTAGAAGTAGATTGGAAGCACAGCGCAATATTTCAATATTTAAACTGAATTTTGAAAATGCATTAAAAACCAACTAATATTCCACTTTATTTTCCTTTTTTTTAAAAAAAAAAAAAGCATGCCCCCGAGAGTTCCTTTGCCTTGTAAATGGTTTATGTGTGCCAGCTTGTGATGGAATTGAAGACTGTCCCAATGGGCTAGATGAGAGAAACTGTGGTGAGCAGTGCTTTATCATTTCCCTCGTCTTCACATTGTACGTGATTTTTGTTAGTAAATAACTGTTCTTTTTGAGCAAGAGGATCTCTGCAGGTGACATGTGCTTTTCTCCTATCTATGAGTCAGCTTCTTCAAAACATATTGAACATTACACTTTCAGAATCACTTGAAGTTTCTATGAGGCACCCATTGGTGAGAAACAGTTGGTTGCTATGGGAAAGGAGATCTATAAATGAAGAAATAGATGCCACATTCATGAACTGCTCTGTCATTTAGCTATGAACCCCACTGGTAGAACCTGAACATGGGAAAGTAGACATACATTTTCACACACAATCAAACATACGATTTCAAAAAAACACATTATCTTACCATGAGAATTGATAAACATCATTGCTGGTTGATTTAAGTCTGTAACTCCTAAAAATCACATTCTAGCTTCCTTTTTTTCTTTATGATTTTCTTTTTTTAAAAAAAACATATCCAAAAAGGAGACTATGCTCTAGGAAACATTTATTACTTATATGTTTTGTCTCTCTCTCTCTCTCTCTCTTTCTCTCTCTCTCTCTCTCTCTCTCTCTCTCTCTCTCTCTCTCTCTCTCTCTGTGTGTGTGTGTGTGTGTGTGTGTGCATCTGTGTATAGATGTGAAAAAGATCTTGGGATAGTAGTTAATTGAATGTGAGCTGACATGTAGTTGCTGCAAAACAGCAAATGTAAAGTATACGTTCATATAAAGTACAGTTGGCTGATTTTCAAAAGCAGTGCTATACTGGATGGCCAGTGAAAATTCACTTATTCTATAAAAACAACATAAAGGCAAAGGCCTTTCAAATGATCACAGACACAAAAAGACACATAAAAATACACTGGGTATTGGGGGCCATTTGTATCGTCTCCCTTTTTCATCCCTGTTGCTCTTCTGCCTCCTGATTTTTCTTCTTTCTTTTCCTTATGCTTTGCAATTTTCTAGTCTGCCCTGCAAAATTTCAATGTCAGGAAGACAGCATGTGCATCGAGTTCTCCAAGCTCTGTGATAAACATCTAGATTGCATCAATGGGAGTGATGAGGAGCAATGCAATGAAGGTATAGAATCAAGAACATCTATTAAAGAAACTTTCTAGAATCTGCTATCCTCAGAAATCACTTTAACTGAGATAGAGCCATGGAGCCGCACTGGCTAGAAAGTAGTATTGCGGGCTAACTGCCGACTGCCAGCAGTTGGATCCTGACCGGTTCAATGTTGGCTCAGACTTCTATTCTTACAAAGTTGATAAAATGAGGATCCAGATTGTTGGAGGTAATATGCTGATTTTGTAAACATATTAGAGAGGGCTGTAAAGCACTGTGAAGCAGTGTATAAGTGCTATTACTATAGTATGAGACATGAAGTTTTACACATTTGGAGGACACTAGATAGGGGGGAAATGTAAATGTATTGCATTTAATATAGCCATATAAATAGGATATATAGGATAGGACAGTGATGGCTAAACTTTTTGCTGTTGCGTGCCAGTAGGGGGGCAGGAGGGTCACACGTACGCATACCCACATCCACAATTCTATGCCTCCTGCGCATGCATGGACATCCTCCCTCTTCTGGCACATGATGGCCCGGTAGGCCAGTTTTTCTCTCTCACCTGGCTCCAGAGCCTTTCTAGGAGTCTGGGGAGGGCCCTCCAGAGGCCAGAAATGGCCTGCTTACCAACTTCCAGTGGGCCCAGAAGGTCCGAAAATCAGCTGGCCAGTGCACGCATACGCACCGGAGCTGAGCTCATGTGCCCACTGATATGGGTACACATGCCACCTGTGGCACGCGTGCCATAGGTTCACCATCCCGGGGATAGGATATACAGGAGATATATTCCTGGAGTGGTAATGGCAGTTGTAAAAAAGAATTTGGGATAGTAGTCAATTTAATGTGAGCTGACATGAAATGCTGCTGCAAAAAAAGCAAATGTAAATTTAGATTATATCAATTTTCAAATCAAGGGAAGGAATCATTCCACTCTTATTCTGAACCGATCAGATCCTGTTGTTTCCTATTTTGTGCACCACATTCTTGAAATGCCTGAAAGGAAACCACTTGAGTGAAGGTCAAGACCTGCTCTTTCTTATTCCAGAACACAGGATGTGAAATTAATGATTTAAGACATAGGAAGTCAAATTTCAGTTAAATGTTAAGGGGGGGGGGGATTTCCTAACAGTTAAAATAGCTCAGCTGTGAAGCCAATTATCTTTTACTGGAAGTTCAAGCAGAGGCTCTACCATCTTGATGGTTGGACTTGATGACCTAAGTGGATTCTTGAAGGTTGGACTTGATGACTTAAGTGACTCCTTCCATATGATTCCATCTGCATTCTTAAACAGCCCAGCTTGCCTTGTTTGTAGCTTTGTTTTCAGAGTACAAAATGTTCCTTAATATAAAAGCAATGGGCCCTGATGTTGTGATTGTCACTTTCTTTTCACCATTATCATACCTTTGAGACTGAGCTTCATGACTGTAATCAAGTGCAGCTGGTAGGTAATTTGTGGACCCACTGATACTGCCAAGTTATAACTCCCAGCCAACATGGTTAATTACTAACATTTCTGGACATGGTAATTCATGCACATATGGAAGGTCACCAATTCTCCACCCTGTGAGAACATTGCAGTACTGTACTAAGTGCAACAAATGATAAGAATAAAACCATATTCTCTTTCCACCACATAATATACCTTTGCAGGAATCCCTTGTGGACTTTACACTTACCAATGTGCTGATGGGAACTGTGTGAAGAAGTCCAACCCTCAATGTGACTCGGTCCCTGATTGCAAGGATCAATCGGATGAAATGCATTGTGGTAAGCAACTAAGCAACTCAGTGGAAGAGATCCATCCTAATCAGAGGAATATTCTAAAACCATCTCAGCTTCTTCTGCTTGGAATGATTCTAATAGGAGAGCTATTCTGCTATTCATTCTGTCAAGGGCTGTTGGCACTAGGCTTCAGTCCTACGCACTAGTCTTTTCCAAATGTTGGGACTGCAGTTCTCAGAACTTTCAACAAGCATGATCGCACATAACTTACCTGGAGGATATTAGGATAGAATTCATAATTCTGGGTGGGTATGAAATGCTATAGCAGATTAATTACATATCCAGTTTGGAGGGACTCAGTATCAAACGGCTATCATGCAGAGTATCAACATGCTCCTTCTGAGTGGAATAATATAAGCCAGTGGTGAAATCCAATTTTTTTTACTACCGGTTCTTGTGGGCGTGGCTTGGTGGGCGTGGTGTGGCTTGGTGGGCGTGGTGTGGCTTGGTGGACGTGGCAGGGGAAGAATACTGCAAAATCTCCATTCCCACTCCACTCCAGGGGAAGGCTACTGCAAAATCTCCATTCCCTCCCATTCCAGGGGAAGGATAATGCAAAATCCCCATTCCATCACCACTCCTGGGGCCAGTCAGAGGTGATATTTGCCAGTTCTCCAAACTACTCAAAATTTCCACTACCGGTTATCCAAACTGCTCAAAATTTCCGCTACCGGTTCTCCAGAACCTGTCAGAACCTGCTGGATTTCAACCCTGATATAAGCCCAGAAAAGTTTCAGTGAATGGATGTTATCATGTATATATCAAATCATTCTTGTCACAAGAACAATAATACCCAAGGTATACATTTTCCTTTTCATTGACATCAAAACTTGCATTTTACCCTTTCCTATTCCAATAACTATTTCCCCACATGGATTAATCCATTTTTCCATTTGCAAGGCTCCAAAGGCTGAGTGTGACTGTTTTGGCAAGAAAATATGGTGAATGAAAATGGTATACAGTTTCCTGAGGCAGAAATATTAATTTTAATTTAATTAATTTAAAAATCCATATGTGTTATATGTATTATTTTGTTAGATTTATACTTTGCTTTTCCTCTTAGAGGTCAAAGTGACAGATACAATAGTCTTTCTTCCATTCCCCCAATTTAAAACAATAGACTCCAAATCAGACTGTTGTTTTTTGGTGGCTGATAGTGAACAATGTTACTTGATATGTCTGTTCTTAGTCCAATTTCTTTTATTATTACTGCATACTGTGGTCAACATCAACATTTGTGGGCAAATAGCTGCTGAACGTAGATTTTTCAGCTGATAATTGGGTAGAAAACTTTGATATTTGAAACTCATTCCAAAGTAGAGTCTTAGGGGCCACTTTTTATTTAAAATAAACATGATCATTATAAACACATTTACAATGTACAACTTGGACTATGTTCTCACAGAATCTACTCTGATTTCACAAGAAATAAAGAGATGCAAGTAAAAATCTCATATAATTTGAACGGTTATGAAAATACTTGGGTTTCAAGATTCAGTTAGAAGGAAATACTGTCAAGGCTCTGAAGTCTGAACTGAATTGAATTGGACCAATGATTCCAAATCAAATTGTGTTGGGTTTTTATCAAAATTCAGAAAATGTTTTGAATTAATTTGATGCTCAAATTGGAATGCCAATCCAAGAATTCAAACTGAAACCAATCAGCTGCTCCTAATGGAGTCAATCATCAAACTGCACACTCCCAACAATTTGTTCACCAGCATTATATGCCAAGTGATTAACATACGAGAGCCAATTCAATGTAATTAAGGATTTGGACTGAGTCCAGAGAAACTCAAGTTTGGATCTGCCAATCATTGGCAACCTGTATATATCCTCACAAGAATGGTTGTGAAGATAAAATGAGGGGAGACGCCACTGCCCTAGTACACCAACTTAAACTTCCTCCCAGAGGAAAACCTGAAGCATAAATGCAGTGGATGAATGAGTGGTAATCACAAAGGAAAACCTGGATTTTTCTGTAGGCATGATTTTTCAAAACAGGAAAACAAAATCGATCATAAAGAGTCTTGCAAGTACACCTCTCCTCTCCCACACTCTTTTCTACCACTTTCCTTCACTCTTGTCATACTTTCTATTTCCTAAAGTTTCTCTCTTTTTTCTCAGACTGTGGAGTGCAGGAGGCAGGAACACACAGAATTATCGGTGGGGCTCATTCTGTGGAAGGGGAGTGGCCTTGGCAAGCGAGTTTGCAAGTGCGTGGGCACCACCTTTGTGGGGGAACGTTGATTGCAGATCGCTGGGTGATCACTGCAGCTCACTGTTTCCAGGAAGACAGGTAAATAAAAGGGGTGGGTGGCTTAAAACCCATCTTTTTTAAATTTGGTGGGGTTTTTTGGTCACTCTATCAGATGCACTGGGTTTCCTTAATCAGATAAATTAATAACACTGAACAAATAATTAAATATATACATTTAGCCCATAGCAAATCCACAATCTTGGGGTAATGTTTTTGCTAGCTTTTTGTTTCTCCTTGTTTAGTGTTCTAGGGTTGCTTCTGGGAGTATACTGCACAACATCCTGTCTGCTATTCTGCCCCACCCCATTGTTTTCCTCTCACCGTTTCTTTTTCAAGATAGGTTCATATGATAAGAGATGTGTTGGTCTTTTGAGATACCATAGGACTCTTGCATAAAACCGACATGTCTACTCCTTTATTTATAGCCACTATCTAAGCGAATTTTAACTGCTCCTAGTTTCTCTCTTCCTCTTTTCCCTTTCCTCCCTGCAAGCAATTATGTGCTTACAATGTTTTTCCCTTAGGAAGAACATTACAGAAGATGCAATGACCTGTGACTAATGAAATCTTACCCATTAATAAAGCCAATTCCACAAATTTTGGGTCTTGGGCAGAGTTTGATGAGATGTTCAGACAGTTTCCTTTCTTCCCTAAACACAGAGTCCTTTGAGCTGTACTTGGAAGCTGGACAAATGAAGTTATCAAGAGAAAAACCAAAGTTGCTTAAGCTATTTCCCACTCTTTTCTTCTGCAGTCACGTTTCCCCCACAGTCTGGACCGTATACCTGGGCAAGCACTTTCTGAATGTCAGTAGCCACAATGAGGTTTCCTTCAAAGTAAACCGCATCCTGCAGCATCCCTACTATGAAGAAGACAGCCACGACTATGACGTGGCTCTGTTGCAGCTTGACCATCCAGTCATCTATTCTGCTTTCATCCAGCCCGTTTGCTTGCCTGCCAGCTCCCACCTCTTTGAGCCTGGCCTCTTGTGTTGGGTCACAGGCTGGGGTGCAGCCAAGGAAGGAGGTACAGTATTTGGTTTGTGTGTCCTTAAGGCTCCCTCTTTTTTTAGATTTATAAGGATGTATCAGATATAATCATAGGATCAAAAAGGCATCCTAAGCTTTTGCCAAAAGGAGTGTGCAAAACTTACTAAAAGTTGGCTGGTGAAAGCAAATTCAGCCTCATAGGAATACTACATGTATTCAGGCCAAGCATTGCAAGGACTTTGCAGCAAGATGTTATCAAGCTCCCTCTAGTGGATCCTTGCATAAATCATGCAAATATCACAGCATACTTGCGAATGCCAGGGAGTTGACTTCAAGATTTGTTCCTTTCCTTTTTCCCCTCCATAATTACATTAGATTTGTTCAAGAGGTTCTTCCAAGCATCTGGAATTCCAGAACAGCAGCTGCCAGAGGAATAATACCATTGGATTCAACCCATTCTGTTAGGCTCCAATAAGGTGTCTTATTTGCCAAACGGTACCATTCCATTTCTTATTCAATGGAGATTTCCTAAAACCGGGAAATGTGACTATAATGTCACACACTTTTAAGCATGAAGCAGGTAAACATTGACCTGAAAGAACTGTTGCCTCCCTATAGAACAGGGTTTCATTCCAATTTCCACATATTCTACAGCAAGGTTTCTCAACCTTGGCAATTTTTAAGACTTGTGGACTTCAACTCCCAGAATATCCGAGCCAGCATGGCTGGCTGGGGAATTCTGGAAGTTGAAGTCCATGCATCATTAAGTTGCCAAGGTTAGGAAATCTTGCTATATAGAATATGTAGAGTTTGGAATTTCATAGGAACAGGGAATATCTTCTTCCTCTGGTCAGTTCTGCTAACCTGCAGCTCCTCTCCCACAGGTCCTACAAGCAAGATTTTGCAAAAAGTGGATGTGCAATTAGTTCAGCAAGACATTTGCAGTGAAGCTTATCACTATCAGGTCTCTCCCAGGATGCTTTGTGCTGGCTACCACGAGGGCAAAAAGGACTCCTGTCAGGTAACTTTAAGCATTAATTTCCATGATCTAGAAAGAACTTTTCCCTCTCCTGTGAAGCTGCTGCTTGGAACCCTGACAGCTGCCTTAGTTGCATGCAATGTCACAAACTGAGTGTTGCAAAGCTCATTACTCAGAGCTTTCTCTTTTCTTGCTATTTGAATTATTTTTGCTCTGACCAGTCTTTGGTTTCATTTTTCTAGGGAGATTCTGGAGGACCTCTTGTTTGCCAGGAAGTCAGTGGCAAATGGTTTCTAGCTGGTGTGGTGAGCTGGGGAATGGGCTGTGCACGTCCCAATAACTATGGAGTGTATACCAGAATTACTAGTGTAAAGGAATGGATGAAACAAACTATGTCAAATTGAGCATCGTTCTAAATCCCTCCTTTTGTTACAAGGAAACACTATCAAGGAGACACTTTTAGTCCTTGTCCCACTGTTTCAAATAGCCAAAACTGTGGGAGACATCCCATCTTACACCTGGCTCCTGTTGCACCTGATATTCAAGTACTGGTCTTTAAGGATGTTTTAGTGTGTGGAGAAGCCTAAGAAGGCAATTGAAGAAAGATTGTTCAAAATAAATATAACATTTGAGATGCTGCTCTAATGAAACAATAGAGAGGTATGGTGTCCTCCTTCAAAAGGTATTGACTGTAGACTGGTCCTTAGATTAGTTTGGATGGAAAATCCAAGTCATTAGGAAATTTGATTCTCTTCAATGTTAAATGTGGGAGTAGAAATTGGAAGTCCATCCAGTTTTTCTTGTATTATTTAAAAACCAATTCCCAAATGGTAGTGACCAAAACACTGAGAAATGGGAGGAGCTGTTTGTGGAATGTTAAGGGAAGAACATCAGGTGAATTTTGTATTATTACTTACATGACTCATGCCTTATCTACGTGCTGATTATTTGAAAAAAATTATGCATGGATTTTCCTACTGCTAAGATTACTGAGTTTTCAAATGACGTATCTGGAAAGAAACCCTCAATGAACAGAATACAAATGTATTTCAAGGTGATATCATTATGCAACAGTAATCACCCACCTACTGCAGCTTCACCCCAAACTACCGTGTGGATGAGGTAGGAGGAGACACATCTTAATTTAAGACTGGCAATAAAAATCCTTAAAATGCCAAATCAGAAAACAGAGACTATTGTCCCATGTGTTTGCATAATGGTCCTGCTTGCACAAAATGGCCGATTTAGTGATCTTTCCTTGGCAAACTGATCCATCATTATGTCCTGACAGTGCACGATATCTGACAGCCATTTTCTTCAGTTCTCCAGGAAAGAAGTGTGCCGCCAGAGCAAAACAACCTGCTTCTACTTTAAGGCATCCAAGTAGATTGACTCCTTTTGCAAAATTAAGATTCTCTGCCTTGCATGAGATCATTTCATCGATCTGGACTGAAGAGCAGAGCTGTTTTGCAGTCAAAATGTTTACTGCAAATTTAAATAAGATTTCAGGCACCTTGCATCGTTCAACAGCAAAAGAGAAATTCTGTCAATAAATGCAAGGGATCTTGTACAGAAATTATAATGAAACTATTCTGAAAATGATATAAACATGCTTCAGAGATTTCCAATACCTGCACCCTGAAGTATGCCTCTTGCCAACAAGAGGATGTTTGTTGCACAACATACATTTTTTTGTTTACTTGCACAATTATATTTGTCCTTAGCAAAAACTGTAGAGCTTTTATTTTAACATCCCATCAACTTGGACATACTCCTTACAATGATATTATGACTTTAAATGTAGCAGGACTGTGGCAGGCTAGCATTATATGGATTGAAGCTACTGGACTCACTCTGAAGTAGAATTACCACCACCTCCTGAAAAATAGAAGAGCTGGTAAACACAAGAGGACCTTATTAAATTGGTAACTTGCTCATTCTAGAAGTATCATCCTAGGATGATACTTCCCCATGTTTTGTTTAAGCCAGTGTGTCAAACTCAATTTCATTGAGGGCCACATCGGGGTTGTGTTTGACCTTGTGTGGCCAGGTTGGGCATGGCCAGCTCGACGACAGTCATGTGAGGGGCGCCTGTGGTGGCCTGAGTGCTCTGCCAGCAAAAACGGGCTCCCGAGTTCCGATTCAGCTGTGATGGCCCCCTGCAACCCTCTGCCAGCGAAAACGGAGCTCAAGAAAGTCGCAAACAGCCCTCCCGACCTCCATTTTCGCTGGCAGAGGCACTGTGGGCCCGTCCTTCACTGTTTCCAGGATGGCCCTGCGGGCCAGATCTAAACACCCGCGAGCTGGATCCAGCCCCTGGACCTTGAGTTTGACACCCCCGATTTAAGCTGATAAACTGCTAGCAATTGCCCCATGCTTATTCATAATCAATGAAGAGGAGGTCAACCTGTTCTCCAAAGCACCCTGAAGACAGAACAAGAAGGAATGGATGGAAAGTAATCAAGGAGAGAAGCAACCTAGAACTAAGGAGAAATTTCCTGACAGAACAATAAATCAGTGGAACAAGAAGAAATTGTGGATGTTCCACCACTGGAGGTTTTTTAAGAAGATATTGGAGAACCATTTGTCAGAAATGGCATAGGGTCTCCTACTTGTGCAGGGGATTGGACTAGAAGACCTCCAGGGTCCCTTCCCACTGTGCTATTCTGTGAATTCCAAACCAGTGAACTTGGTTTCAGAACTAATTAAAAACACACTTCTTGTGATATGGGTGGTTATATACATTTGATAAATAAATACAATTATGGTGCCACCAGAAACCCCTCATAGCATTCTAAACTAGTCCAAATTGTTTTGGCACCGAAGGGGGCCAAATCTTTTAAGAAATTCTGCTTTCCACCAGAGGGCAGAAAGAACACACAAACTCAAAATCAATAACTATTTTGTAATTCTTCCATGACATATAGCTGGTTCCTGAAGCTGTTACTTCAACCTGATAAGACCATTCATGCCTGGTTTGAATCAATAGTCTTTTAGAGTGCATTCTCTAATACTGAAAGTGTTCCTAATTCCTTCTTCAGTCACAAAATTGAATTCATGTTTTCAAAGAAGTGAATAGTTGCACATAAAAGACTGAATTCATACTTGGAACATTTTTTTTCTAAATGGCAATGCTAAATACTTTAGAGAGGTTAAAACTGTGCGTGTTTTGCTAACTGTTTAAATTCCAGAGTCCTTAATAAAATTATGGCTGAGATTGCATACCATACGAAGTCATGTTTTCCTTAAATGAAATATGGTTTAGTAAATAAATTCCAGATAGTTACTAACTATATTTGCAAAACACATTTCATTTAGTATGTTTCCTGAACACAACCTAAGGTTTCTGAACTGTATGAATGGACAATTACATTCAAGGAAAATAAATTTCATGAATTCATAATTTCTCTTGAATGTAAGAAGCTGGAAAAATAGATCTCCCTGCTCTTTATAGCACTGGAAAATGAAATGTTAAGATCTGAAAGCTGCATCCTAATCTGAGACCACCTTAACATAAAATAGCTCTCAAGATCCACAACCTCAGCCCCAACTAGCAGTAGTTCCTGCTGGGAAAAGGCCCAATTGGCACCGAGGAGAAGCAGGCCAAATCTCCATTTGCTTGGGTTTCAACCTTTTAGCTGTTCTCCTCCTCCTTCCTCTAGAATCCTGTTATCTGTCCAGCAAAATAAATGTGTTGATGGAGTCAAATGCCATTACGGAAGCATGTGTTTCCTATGTACATTCTGATGAGTACATATTCTCTAAGGGCACGAGAACATGAGACATAGTAATGAGATAGTGAAATTTATTCAAGAGTTTTTACACAGCATCCTTGGACACAATTTAAAAATTGCTGTCTCAATTAACAGAATTATGGGTATCTTTGTGGTAAACACGTGGCTTTATATTAGAAGTAATATTTGTCTTGTTGATTTACATAAATGGCTATGATATTTCCTGGAGCACTGAAATGAAACACGTACTTAGGTGGCTGGCGTGTGCATGCAGAAGAAACACATGCCTTCAAGTGTATCAAAGGGCAGATGCTCATCCATTAGAGTATTGTTACTAACCCTCCTCAAGTATCACAAGAAAGAAAGGCTATAGGGAAGAATTTATGTGCTTCCCTTCAGCCTGACCTTTTGGGATGGAGAAAATGTGAGTAAGAAAAGTATTTGGCTAATTACAGTTACAGTTGTGCATCTGGGAACCTGAATTTGTGAACCATCCCCAATATCATAGAAATTTAACAGAATCATACAATAGGTTGGAAGGGAAAGGATTAGAGAATGCATAACTCCATCTCCCCACTATATTTTTTTGCTCCTAATGTCTATTTCATAGGGATTCTTTTTTTTAAAAAAAAGGTATCTCCAAACAGCCATAGAGATGGCAACTGCAAGATAAATAGAAGTGAAATTGATTGACCAGGTAAAAATCAAACCAACGTTATTGCTGAATCAAATCCGTTTTCTTCTCTCTCGTGGTCTGGCTAGTTGCATGCTAGAGGACATTTGTATATCTTTAAAGCTGCCCGCATGGACATGCTTTCTTTTGGGCAGGTCTTCCATGGAATGGTACACGTATAAAGAAAACAACACCAGCCCCTCTTCTCTAGGCTGTTCTCTTGGAGTTCCTGCCACCCACTCCCTTGCTCTGTTTACCAGATGGCAAATCTGGAAAAGCTAATGAATTAATACAGGCCTGGGAAACCGGCAGCTGGAAAAATTGCTCCGGCAACAGGAGAATTTGGAAGGAAAATGAAATATTTGTCATGTTGCAGTTTGCTTGCCTTTAGATCTTCATGGAGCACGTTTCAGCAGCAACAAACCGTAGCTTGTTTTCATCCGATTTGTGGGGGGGGGGGGGGAGTCAAACTGCACTGCAAAGTCTACCCTTTGGTACATATGATGATGTCACAACATGTGTACAAAAGTGATGGGGCTTGCATCGAAAGATTGCACACATATACACACACACACTGCCCAACCCTCCAACGTCTCTCTTGACTTTCCCCTCAGACACTGTTGTTTTTTGGTAAAATCTGGTGCAGTTTATTTATTTATTTATTTGTTTGTTTGTTAAACTTGTATGCCGCCTTTCTCCGAAGACTCAAGGCAGCTCATACCAAGCCAATGTGATCTGCTTAGTGATGTACTTTCAGGAATAATAAAATCTTGTTCAAGAAGGACAACACTCTCCTTCTCAGTCTAAAGGCATAAGGTTTATTATTGGATCTGCTCCCAAGGAAGAATTGTTATTTGAACACGAGCCAAGCTCTCCATCTAGAAGCATATCTACCGAAGAAGAAACACTCCAGCTGGTTTCTTTCTTCAAAAAGGGGTGTATTTTCTTACACAACTTCTTATGCTGCCCTTTGCAGCTAAAAACAGAACTCTCGAAAAACACTATATGCAATGCAAAGAGCAAAAGATGGAGCTACTACATCTCTTCATGCTTCCTCTCTTTCACACTGCAAGGGTATTCCTGCATGCCAAAATGTTAGAACTCATGTAATGGAGATAGTTGTCCACAAAGGGCAACAGGGATTGCAGGACATTCATTGTTAGAAGCTCCTGAGGTCCTTTCCAGAACCTTGTGTATTCCCACACTGAGCAAGCCTGAAACATGCAAGGCTAGAAGGAAGTTCTGTCTGTTTTACTTTGTTCTCCCCAGCAGGGGAAGCTGTGACAGCATGAAAAGTCCATTCTGGGGGCCATGAAGAAATTAGTTCCTGAAAGTGCATGCCACGTCTCCCAACAATAACACAAGGGGAGAAAAGTAACCCAGTGTTTTGAAGAATAGCAGAACATACAGCAATTAGAGGGTGCTGCTTAGAAACTGGAAAATACAGTATTTCATCTTATTCTAACAACCCACCCCATTGTGGTTTTTTTTTTTAAATAACAGTACAAAAATAAAGATTTAAAAGTTAACTTTAAAAAGAGAGAGAGAGATTGATCATCATTAGCATCATATCCTGAGACATCTGGTTTGTAACAGCTTTAAAAAAAATGGCAAGGAGGAACAAGGGCAGGAAACAGGAGAAGGGAGGACAAAACAAATGACCAGGATGCATGAGAAAAGCTAAAAGTAGTATCTAGAAAAGCAGCTGGAAGGCGGGGTGGGGGGAGGAATCAGGTGAATACAAAGCACCAGTGGACTCAAAGACTATCTGACCTTCAGGCCACAGCAGAGAGCCAAGACATTCCTGCAGAGACAAAAGATTAAGAAACCTTTTCTGCTAGAACCTCCCGTTGCAGATGATCACTGAAAGGAGCGCTTTGCAAGTTGAGCCTTAGAGATGCCTTGATCCTTCCTTTACAACAAAAGACAAAGCTCATCTACGTGTCAAGCCCATAATCCTTGGAAAAGGCCAATGTTGCTCAACAGCAAAAGAATTTATACACCGAGAAGAGGGTAAATATGGGTACCCCTATACAAAAGACCAACAATAGTATTCTTCCTATAGAACAGGGGTGTCAAACCCATGGCGTCACGGCGGTGTCACGTGATGTATCGGGACTGGTTTCCCCTTTGCTAAACTGGGCGTGGGCTTGGCCAGCGTGTGACGCATCTGGCCCACGGGCTGCGAGTTTGATAGTCCTGCTATAGAATGAGCCAGACAGTATTAGAAAACCTTAAATGGTAAAACTGATTACCATAATCTCTATTCTGATTACAGATTAAATCAACTGTTTTAAGGATACCTAAATCAGTCCTGGATTGCTGCTGGTAATCTAATCCAAAACCTGGTTTTCTTGGGAATATCAAATTCAACTTTTGTTTTTATTTTATTTTATTTTATTTTATTTATTTTATTTAGTCTTCTCCGGAGACTCAGGGCGGCTTACAATGCGTTAAGCAATAGCCTTCATACTTTTGTATATTTATACAAAGTCAGCTTATTGCCCCCACAAACTGGGTCCTCATTTTACCTACCTTAGAAAGGATGGAAGGCTGAGTCAACCTTGAGCCTGGTGAGATTCGAACTTACAGTAATTGCAGACAGCTGGCGTTAATCACAATGCTTTTAGTCTGCTGAGCCACCAGGCCCTCTTTGTAGTCTTCAAGGTTATTAGGTGGGAGAATAGGAACAGGAAATTAGATTTACAATGAAGGGTTGTTGTTTTTTTTACAGCAAAGACATGACATTCTAAAGGGAGTTTTTCCTTCCCCTTCATTCCATAGGCAAAGCTATAAAATATCTGACATTGCTTTCTGTGAGAGTATACCTCCTTCCCCGTTTTGGATTGATATTCCAGATCACAAAGGAAGAAAAGAAACCCTAAGAAGTGCATGAACAGTATATACATTAGACTATAAATCTTTGCGGGCAAATATTTTCTCCTTTTTAATGTCTCAGGATGGGTTGAATGTTCTGTCCCCATTGTAAAAAAAAAAATAAATAAAACCTTTCACAGTAAGTTCATTATAGTTTTCCTACAGTGATGGCTGCCTCTGAAGATGGAATCCTAGTTCTTGTTATCAGTTATCTTCTGTATTTTTTAAAATGCTTTTGGCCAAGAGGCGCAAGTGAGGTTTACACTGTTTTATAAAGGAAGACACAGAGTTCTACGTGGAAACCCCACAGATGTCTCCCAAGTGGGCACTAGCATTGAGGGCAGCCTCAAAGAAGCCATTCTTCTAGGCAAGTGGGCTAGAGTTCCCTGTAGAGTTCCCTGCCTTGTTCTAGGTCTCATGGGAATGTCTGATGCAAGCTTTGATCCCCCTGGTGAGTATGGATAATGTGGCTTTATAGTTCTGAGAAATCATCCCAAGAAAAATAAAGAGTTTGAATTCCTCTATTCTGCTCAGGTAGATCTTGACTGGTCATCCAATGTATAGTATGCGGCAATCCTTTTTAACTAAATCCTGGAATTGGGGCAGAAGAAAAGGATTACAATTTGGTTCCAGTAAAAAGTGGCCATAAAGCAAAGGGTCCAGGTACAGAGTGATGATGAAGAACCTTTCTTGCTAGAGTGTGTCCTTACCTCTGATTGACCGAAATTACCATATATACACACCCAATATTAGGCCCAATTTGAAATTAGAGTTACCTTCCTATTTGTCAGCCACCATTACTTCCTTGAGGCAACACTAACTGCCTTACCTCTGGCTAAGAATCTATCATGAAAGCAACAGCAGCCTTAGCTAGTTGTTCATAACTTGTGTGAGCTTCTCCTTTTCCCAGTCAGATTTCTTGACATAATTTGGATCCAGTTTTCTCTTTGAATCTTAGAGTAGAAGCCTTGGCCATGACTGAGGTAGCAAAAGTATATTGGAAAAGTGATTTGAGCTAGCTGATCCATAGACAATTGATATTGCAGTTGAATGTATACATTTTGTAGAATATATGACCAGCAAATAACCTCTTCCAATGATCATAATGATAATAAGCTTAATAAACAATATGATAAATATTTAGTTTAATAAATATATCCATCCAAAACCTAGGTGCATGGAATTTCAATAGCATGACTGAGTACACTAAAGCAATGAATTAGAAAGAATGATGAAAAGATTAAAAGTACCAAGAAGTGCCACTTGTAAAGTACAAGAGAGCCAGTTTGGTCTAGTGGCTAAGGCACCCAGGCTAGAAACCAGGAAACTGTAAATTCTAGTTCTACCTTAGACATAAAGCTGACTGGGTGATTTTGGGCCAGTCACTCTCTCTCAGCCCAAGATTATTGTTGGGAAACAACAATGAGGAAGGAGTATTAGATATATTTGCTTCTTTGAGTTATTTATAATAATTATAAAAGCCGGGATAAAAAAAAAATATCTTCCACAATTAAGAACTGCTCAAATATTTTTCTACAATTTGGAAATTGTAACAATATTTATAATAGGATTGATGAGGAGTAGCTGATCAAGGTCTAATGCTATAAATGCTATAAAACAGGAGATGAAGAACTCTGAGTGAAGAGTTAATGCAAAGAGTGTAGGTAGCATTTAAGAGCTTATTATATTTTGTTTGATACTTTTGCCTCTACTTCTCCCACTGTATTTTCCACTCTAAAAAATCCAATCAAGGATCTTCAAAAAAACTTTAGTAATTGATAATTTATTTAGATAACATTTCTGCTTCCATTATTTGGGGAAATTGGATTGAACAGCAATGTGTACTTCTATTTAGCTGTGTTAGAATTGAGAAATATATTAAATGAACAATTATATTCAAGCTTTTATTCAATAAAGTTAACATATTTGTTGTATTGCATACTGTTGACTTATGGGGTGATTGTACCCATAAATATCCTAAGAGGGGAAGAAGTAAATTCTGTCTCTTCCCTCACAAAGAGAGTGGTTCTTATAAAGGTAAAAGTAAAGGTTCCCCTCACACATATGTACTAGTCATTTCTGACTCTAGGGGGCGGTGCTCATCTCCGTTTCAAAGCCAAAGAGCCAGCACTGTCCGAAGACATCTCCGTGGTCATGTGGCTGGCATGACTAAATGCCAAAGGTGCATGGAACGCTGTTACCTTCCCACCAAAGGTGGTCCCTATTTTTCTACTTGCATTTTTTACATGCTTTCGAACTGCTAGGTTGGCAGAAGTGGGACAAGTAACGGGAGCTCACCCCGTTACGCAGCACTAGGGTTTCAAACCGCTGAACTGCAGACCTTTCGATTGACAAGCTCAGCGTTGGGGATCTCCATTTTCCTGTCTTCGGGGATTTGTGGGTGTATCTTTCACATCTTTGTGAAATGAAAAGCAATTTCTGCCACAGGGACATTCACAGTAGAGGTATGAGACATTCTAGTCTGACGGGAAGTATGGGGTGTCAAGAGCATGAAGGAGCCATCCCTCACAATCCTGTTCCAATTCAAGAACATGTCTTGGAAAATGAGTGACAGATTCTGGCTTCCTGGACCCAAGAGATTTGCAGCCTTTCCTGAAATACTCAGGAAAATCTGATTTTTTTGGAAGCACCTGATGGATTTGGGGAATGACTGTTGTTCTTCCTCATCCAGAGACAACTCATCCCTTTCCCCATCTACCCAATCCTGAGGGGAGACACATGAGTACATTGTACAGTGGAGGATGGGAACTGGACACCCCTTTTTCATTTAATTGTCTGGCTTTTCTCCCTGTTGAGATCTACAAGGGGAAGAGAAGAGGAGCTGCGCCTTTTGCCTACTTCCATGTTTGGATCCAGTCAGGAAACCCCAAAATGCAGTATCTCGCTCTTTTGTCCCCCAATTTGCCCCAAGACATGTGGTTAATGTATGGGGTCCAACCAAGTATGGGAATGCATTGTTTGTGGTTACTGACTCAGGAGACATCTTGGGAGAGGAAACAAGACGATGCACTGACATGCCACTGAAGACCAGCCCTCGTTTGACCCCAGCCATTGGGGAGATACTTCCACAAACAATATACTGCTATTGATGTCCATGGCAAAAGGTCTGTTGAGTTTATAGGAACAAAGAGAAGGAAAGGGACTGGGAGGGGGTGGGGACCTGAAGCTGAAAAGCAGCCAAGGTAGAGGGAGTGCATAACAGAGCTGACAGGCAATGTACTCTCTGAAGCAGGCAGGACTCAAGCAGGAAGTGAGACAGTCTTCCCAGCAGAAGCAACATCAAAGCCCTCCCCTGTCCAGGAAGGAGATACCACATTACAGAACATTCTGGTTTCCAGGTAAGAGGAAGATTGGCAAGAAACAGGAGGTACCTTGATACCGTTGAGTAACGAAGATAGTAAGAAAATGCAGATGGCAAAATTTACCCTCAGCAAAGACAGACTTTTTTTTTTTTTTTTTTTTTGCAACACAAAACTTTGGTTTTTCTTTTAGATCTCAATATAAGTAACCATATATTGTTGGTGATGGGAGGATGCGTGGCTGCCAAAAGCGTAGTACACAATTGGCATGCAGAAGAACCAAACTTGATCTCTGGCTTCTCCGGTTAATGATATCTCAAAGAACAGAGGTAGAAAAGACTTTTGTATGAGACCCTGGAAAAGTATTACCCATAAAGAAAGATACAGCCAAGTCAGAAAGCTCACTCTCCATTTCATTTTTGTTTTTAAAAAGGCTGCTTTATATGTTGAGAAGTCATCTTCTCCTGCCTTTAATCTTTAATACTCCATTTCTCAGAATCATGAGGCTTATGCTGGAAGACAAATTCAAAATGGTCTCAGTCCAGATACCTACATCTCAGTGCAAAAAAAAAAAAAAAAAAAAAAAAATCCAAGAAAAAGGAAGGTGCCGGGTGAATAATGGATAAAAGGTGTGACGATGATGTGTTGTCTTTAACAAAACAGAACGGGAAAGAGAGGCCCAAAGTCTAAACTAGTCTACAATGCAGGATTCTTGGCTCATGGAGAAAAAGACAGGCTTGGAAGAAAGATCAAAGAAAAAAAAATTAACAAGAAAAGGAGGAGGAGTGAAAAATGGAAAGAGCAGAAAGTAAAAGGCCTCTAAAAGGTCACAAGAAGAAAAAAAATCGGTGGAATCTTGGGTTGATGGAGCTTGCTACAAATTTAGTATTAAAATAAACAGTTTAGACCAAAGTGCAACAGCTGCCAAATGCACAGTTTTCGCCCACCTCTCACTAGCCTTAAGCTTCTGTATATTGCTTGATGCCCACACAGGCATTCCATGCACCCTCTTTGGAAGCTCCTCCACCATCGGCTTGCACTGGTGCCTCCTCCTGCCTCTCAACGTCTTGCAGCTGCAGCTCCTCGTCATTCTGCTGTTCTTTTTCTGGGTCTTCCTCAGAATTCTGTGTTACAGCAGGTGGCATCTAAGGAAGGAACAACAGAGATAGGAATATCACCAGTAGGGGCCTGCTGATTCAACCTCTTTTGTAAAGATTCTGGAACAGAGCTTCAGCTTTGGGTTTAGTTAACTAGGATAGCCCAAAGGCTGAGAGAATAATTTTAAGACTAGGAAATAACAGAATAATAGAATTGGAAGAGACCTTGGAGGTGTTCTAGTCCAACCCCCTGCTCAGGCAAGAAGCCCAATACTATATCAGACAAATGGTTGTCCAATCTCTTCTTTAAAACTTCCAGTGTTGGTGCCTTCACAACTTCTGGAAGCAACTTGTTCCACTGAATAATAGTTGTAACTGTCAGGAAAATTCTTCTTAGTTCTAGATTGCTTCTCTCCTTGATTAGTTTCCATCCCTTGCTTCTTGTGCCTTCAGGTGCTTTGGAAATAGGTTGACTCCCTCTTCTTTGTGGCAATTCCCTAGATATTGAAACACTGCTAGTCCTTTTTTTCATCAAACTACTAGATACACCCAATTCCAGGAACTGTTCTTTATATGTTTTAGCCTTCAGTCCCCTAATCATCTTTGTTGCTGTTCTCTGCACTCTTTCTAGAGTCTTAATAACTTTTTTTACATTGTGTCAACCAAAACTGGGTGAAGTATTTCAAGTGTGGCCTTACCAAGTCATTGTAAAATGGTATCAACAGTTCACGTGATCTTGATTCTATCCCTCTGTTAATGCAGCCTAGGACTATGTTGGCTTTTTTGGCACTTGCAGCACACTGCTGGCTCATATTTAACTGATTGTCCACTACGACTCCAAGATCCATCTCATAGTAACTACTATTGAGGTAGGTACCACCTATACTGTACCTGTGCATTTGGCTTTTCTTGCCTAGAAAGTAAAACTTTACTTTTTTCACCACTGAATTTCATTTTGTCAGATACGACCCAATGTTCAAGTCAAGATCCTTCTGTATCTTAACCCTTTCTTCTGGAGTGCAGGCTATGTCGTCTACATATCTGATGAGTTCCCCATTCCTGAAAATATATGTGCTTTGTTCTGCAATATTTCATCTTCCTCCTGTTTTACTTTAAAAAAAAAACCTTTTAAAAAGTGAGGTGGAATAGGGAGACTGGTGGACACAATATCTCTCAAAGGAATCATGTTACCTTTGCTGAACTAGATCATGTATCTGGATGTAAATACATAAACACATTATGTGATTAATATTTTGTCAATGAAGAACTTGGGACTAATCACCTCACTTCAGAAAGTACCTCACTCTGGAATATCAGGTAACAGAAAACCAAGCAGGACAATACCATGCAGGTGTGAGCAAAATGCTTGCAATTCTGAAGAACTACAAATTTATTTGAATTTAGGATTATCATATCTATGAAAGAAAATAGGTATCAAAATGTAATTCTGCTCCATCTCTCCTTATAAAAAGAGTCTTCACTCTTTTTATCCTTCCAGAAATAATATTTTTAAAAGGCAGAAAAGGCTTAGAAATAAATATTTCTAAAACTAGATTGGACATGATAGGGAACATCAAAGAACAAGTCTTAACACATTTGCCATTTGATAGCTGAAAAGAGAGTTTAGAACATAAGTCATTTAAATTTCTGGATTTTAAGGACTGCTCTAACCTTGAGTTTCCGGCTGGACTCAGAACAGAGGCCACTGGGTGAGCTGCACAGTTCCTTCGAGACAACGCACAGGAATTCTGATTGATCCTCATTCCCATAGTTATAGGATGACCCAATATTCACCAACTGTAGAAAGAGATGAATGAACGCTTGTTAGGCCAAATGATGCAAAATTTGGGAACACTTCTGGTCTGAAAAGGAACATAAGATCTGAAGAGGGCAAATGTTAGGATTAGTGCAGAAGACTTAATGTGAGCACATTTGTCCTCCACAGTGGTCTTCATATGACAAGAAACAAAAGAAATGTAACCATGTTTTTCAATAGAGCCAGAAAAGATTCAATCTGCCAAAAGATTTTTATCATGCCATAGAAAGAGCTAAGGAATATTTCCCCTCGATCTCCAATTAAGTTTGGAATGTTCTAGGATCTGAAAAATCTATAAATCTTAAACTTATATAGTCTAAGAATGGACATTGACTTACCTGAATGTCCTTTTTCAGAATGCTGCAGATACACTCCAGCACTGGGAAAATTCTCATTTCTGACAGCAACTGAGAGAACTTATATTTAAATTAACCTCCCACTCTGTGCTCCTACCACGCCCCCTTTTGCACTCAGATCCCCAGTCTTGAACGAACGACCAGCAAAGAAACAGCAAAAAAAACTTTATTAAACAACAACCACATCCACCAAAACCACAAACGGGGGGGGGGGGATGGAGTGTATCCGCAGCGTTCTGAAAAAGGACATTCAGGTAAGTCAATGTCCATTTTCCAGAACGCTGCTACTACACTCCAGCACTGGGACATACCCAAGGCTAATTATCAGGGTCGGGCAAATGATCTCTCCCCACAGAGGACCCAGAAACAACACCCTGCAGAACCCTGTGTCCAAAAGACGCCTCAGCCGATGCATAAGCGTCTATACGATAATGTCTAACAAAAGGTGACAAGGAAGTCCAAGTGGCCGCTCTACAAATGTCCAGGACAGAAGCCTGAGTCGCCCAGGCCGCCAAGGTAGCCGCACTTCAAGTCGAGTGAGGCTGAATTCCCGCAGGAACAGTCCTAGACTGTCTCTCATAGGCAGAAGAAATGCAGGTCTTAATCCAACAACCAATCGTGGCCGAAGACACCTTCTGTCCCAGCGTGGCAGGATGAAACGACACGAAAAGCGCCTCCGTCCTCCGAAATGAAGCAGTCCTGCGGATATAACGCCTCAAGGCCCGGCGAACGTCAAGAGTGTGCCAAAGAACCTCACGATGATGTCTGAGTGAAGGACAAAAATCCGGCAGAACCAGCTGCTGCGAGCGGTGAAACCACGAATTTACTTTGGGCGTAAATGCCGGGTCCAGGCGAAGCACCACGGTGTTAGGGCGAAAAATGCACAAATCCTCCCTGACGGACAAGGCAGCCAGTTCGAAAATCCGCCTGGCCGAAGTTATTGCCACAAGAAATGAAACTTTGAACGACAGAAATTTGAGAGAGATCGAACCAAGAGGCTCAAATGGAGCAACAGTAAGGGCTTGCAGAACCAGCGACAAATCCCAGGAAGGATAACGATGAACAGTGGGTGGCCTCAGGTTCATGGCGCCATGAAGAAAATCCCTCACCCAAGGGTGATGAGACAATGAAGTGTAAGGCGGGAAAGAGAGGACCGTGGCCAAAGCCGCCACTTGACGCCTCAGGGTGGCCGAGGCCAGTCCCTTGTCCAATCCTGATTGGAGAAAGCCCAAAACATCCTGAATAGTTGCAGACATCGGGTCAACATGCGCCCCAGCACACCAGGGCCAAAGGCCCTCCACGAGGCTTCGTAAATCCTAGTCGTGGATGGCCTGTGGGCCGCCTGCATCGTACCAATCACAGTATCCGGGAGGCAGCCTTTCTTCAAGATGACGCGTTCAAATGCCAAACGGCCAACTGGAGCCACTGGGGCTCTGGGTGGCGGATGGCCCCTTGGCACAGAACAACTCGATGAGGGGGAATCACCCAAGGATCGGTCACAGAAAACTCCACCAGGTCCGCGAACCATGGTCTGCGCGGCCAATGGGGCGCCACTAGCAACACTTCCGCCCTCTCCACAATCATCTTCCTGATCACCTGCTGAATCAGGGTGATCGGCGGGAAGGCGTACAGCAGCCCGGCCGGCCACCGACACCTCAGCGCCTCCACATCTTCTGCCAACGGAGTCAGGTAATGGGAGACGAACCAGGGCAGTTGGGCATTGGCGGGACTGGCGAAAAGATCCACCACCGGTTTTCCGAAACAAAGAGAGGCCTCCTGGAACAGCCTCGGAAGTAGTTGCCATTTGGCTTGATCAATCACCGTCCTGCTGAGCCAGTCCGCTTGCGTGTTGGCCGCCCCCGAAATGTGGTCCGCTCGTAATGACAACAGGTGGTGCTCCGACAACAGTTTCTCCGACTCCAGCATCAACACCCGTGACTTTGTTCCCCCTTCTTGGTTCACGTGTGCCTTGGCGGACGTGTTGTCCGTGCGGACTAGGACGTGTCGACCTTGGATCAGCGGCCTGAAGTGGAGCAGGGCAAGACGGATCGCTCGAAGCTCAAGGAGATTGATACTGAGCGCACGTTCCTCTGGGGTCCACTGCCCCTGGATCACTCGGGCACCCAGATGGGCCCCCCACCCATGGATACTGGCATCGGTGGTAACCATAATAAGGTTCGGCTCCAGAAAACTGCAGCCCTTCAAGAGAGCCGACGATTTCCACCATCGGAGTGACAGTCAGACCTGGGGAGGCACGAGCACCTTCCTTGCAGAGTTGGAACAGCCCTTCCGCTGGAAATGAAGGAGAAGCCACTGCAACTGGCGAGAGTGTCTGTGAGCCCACGGCACTACCCGGAAGCACGAGACCATCTTCCCCAACAACTGCGACAGAGTCAGCAGAGACACCGACCTCCGGCGTAGGACCTGGTCCAGCAGCATCCGGATGCTCCTCACCCTCTCTGATGACAGGAACACCTGCCCCTTCACGGAGTCTATCACGGTGCCCAGGTGCAAAATCGAAGTAGAAGGGACGAGTTGGCTCTTTTCGAGATTGACAGTGAAGCTGTGCTCTCGGAAGGTTGAGAGCACGTGTTCCATGTCGCGTGCTGCATGCGCCTGGGACGACGAGAGGACTAGAATGTCGTCCAGGTAACATAAAACTCTCACCGGAACAGTACTAAGCGTTGCCGCCACCACCGCCACCAACTTGGTGAATGTCCTGGGAGCCGAAGAAAGTCCGAATGGCATCGCACAGTACTGGTAATGCTTGCCCGCATATTCGAAGCGTAGAAATTGTTGATGAGAGGGAAGAACCGGAACATGAAGGTAGGCCTCTCATAAGTCCACCGACTGTAAGAAGTCCCCTTTGCGGACCGAAGCCAGAATTGAACGGAGTGCATCTTGAAACGATGATAACGCACCGCCAGATTCAATTGCTTGAGGTTGAGAATCCCCCTGACACCTCCCGAACTTTTTGGCACCAGAAAAAGGACCGAGTAGAATCCGGTCCCCTATTGATCTAACGGAACAGGTTCTATCGCCTGGATCTCGAGCAGATGCGCAATCTCCGCCGCCATGAGACCGCGAAGATCCGCAATCAACGGTACTGGACACCTGATGAAATGTCAAGGAGGAAGATCCGTGAACTTGATCAAAAGGCCATCTGAAATCATGCGACGCACCCATACATCCGGCGTGGACATCTCCCACCAGCGATGAAACGCTTGAAGACGACCTCCCACAGGATTCAGCACCGGTGAGTCATTTGCCTCTACGGAAGGGCTTGGAGTTGGCCCCGGGAAAGTAGAAGGCGACTGATGACTTGAAACCGCCTCTGGACTAGATGACGAAGCCCCTGCCTGTTTGGCCTTCTCCCACTGTCGCTCCAAGGCGTTGTGGCATCTAAGTGCATCTCTGTCAGCTGCGGATGAGCTCTTGGATGAGCGGGCCCCATGACTGCTCGAACGAGACTTTTTGCCCGACTTTTTCTTGCGGGACTTAGAGGGCCATACTGGACTGGCCTCCTGCTCAAAGTCAGAAGAAAACGAGGAATCAGCCATGTCTGTTTTTTTTTTTTTAATATATGCAAGGACAACGCCTGCTGGTAGCCCACAATTTCACAGTTCTACGCTCTGCCCTAAGGAATAGGCAGGTAACACGCAAGGGCAACTAGGCCACGCCCTGCCTGGAGGGATATCAGATGGGCCAGTGACGGTCTCTGGAGGCCCCCCCCTTTTTTTCCCTGTGGTGCCCAAAGCGGCACAGCACCACTGGAAGGAAGCCTCGCCTGATCCTACTTTTAGACCAGTAGGAGAAAGGTGCGGCTCAGACTAGGCCAAACAAAATGGCGGCCGCCCAAGGATCCAATATGGCGGCCCCGCTATGACGGTGCAGTAATTGGAAGCGCCTGACCAGGCCGATGAATCAGCCGTCTTAGCCTCCCCCCGATGCCTCTGCCTTGGGTGCCTCGCGGGGACGGCTCTTAGCGCTCCAGTTGTTTGGCGAAGGGGCAGCGAGCCACAAGCCGCACCGGACCCCCTCCCTGTGGCCACTTACTCGGCAGGCTCCAGATTACGAATAAGCCCAACCACGCGGCGGCGCCCGCAGAACCTGACGGGACGGACGCCGGAATGGGGCCGCGGTGGCAACTGCTCCTGTTCCTTCGATCTGCCGCTGCTTCGCACACTATTTAGCCGCAATAGGGGAGCGACGGCTAACTGCCCTGCCCCAGTCCTTCCGGTGGCAGAAACACAGCCGGCACCGCCCCGCAGGGACAGAAGCCGGCGGCTGCGAGTGCTCCTCGCGCTAGGATCGGAACAGCCCAGCTCCCCAGGCATGAAGCCGACTAGCAGCTGTTCAGTGTGGATTCAGTCAGCAAACAATAAAGGGCACTGAAAAGGAACTCCAAACACCTCCGAAAGGAAAAAGGGGGCTAATCAAAAATAAATAAAGGCCTCACGCAAACTCTAGAGCACAGAGAAAATCCTCCCAGTCTGTCAGCAACTGAGAGAAAGACTGGGGATCTGAGTGCAAAAGGGGGCGTGGTAGGAGCACAGAGTGGGAGGTTAATTTAAATATAAGTTCTCTCAGTTGCTGTCAGAAATGAGGATTTTCCCAGTGCTGGAGTGTAGTAGCAGCGTTCTGGAAAATTGGGAGTATTGCCAAGTCACAATTTATGTCTGCAATCTTACCTGTGCTTACAGAACAACACAGGTTTATTAAAAAGTTAAGCACCATACAGTTTAGTGGAACTTATTCCCAGGCATGCAGTCAGAAGTGGTGGTGGGGGGAATGACTAATAAAGTTTATTAGGTCGATAGCATGTTTTTTCCTTCTTTGAATCTGGTTCGTGAATTACTTGTAAGAGCCAAGAGAGAAATCACTATCCAATTCTACACTGGGAAACCTATATTCATAATCTTTTAATAAATTTAATAAATAAATTAAATAATCTTGTATACCTGTTCAAAGCGCCACCCATCTGACATTGTAGAAACCATTTGTGTGAGCTCTTCCTCCTGACATTGCAGTACTCTGTAGACATGCTTTGGTGGCACCTAGAAGAAACAGGACAAGGAACAACAGATCATATCAGCAAGGACTTTCCTGTCTACCTGTCCAGATTTTCTATTAATAAAGAAAGCCAAGCAGTTGCTTCCCATCCTCAATTCTGGGTCATAGTGAAGAGAACTCTATGCTATAGAAAAGACAGAAGCAACCGATAGATAGAGTTTTCTGGCAATCAAAATAAGTAGTGCTGCTTTATGAATGATGTGATTTATTATAAGGCAAAAGGAGTGAGCAGTTCTGAACTTGGAAGGAGGAGAGGGACATGAAATTTCATATCTGAAAATTTCATGCCTTGAAATGAAACATTTTGCACTATTCTCACATGGAGATTCAGAGCAAGGCCACACATGAGAATAAAAAGCGCAATCTGCCTTAAAAGATTTAGTCATTATCTCCCATTAAAAGAGATCTAAAAGCACAGATTTTCTCATTTCAGTAACCTCCAGATGGGTTGGGATTTCATTTCCCAGAATTCCCAGCCCATATTGCTTTGAACATTTGTGGTTGAGACTGAAATTGTGCCAACACATCTGGAAGGCCCCTGGTTGGGAAAAGTTACAATACTGTATGAGAATTGCTGCCAATCCAAATGGAAGATATATGGACAAGTAGCTTAATATGTGAAATCCTAGGACATTTTCCAGCTTCTCACTTCTCTCATAACAACAATCAAAGACCAAATGCCAAGAGTACTGCCTTTTCACAGCTCCCACATATGATTTTTTTCCCAAAAAAATATTGACTGAATTTTCAAGAATCATTCTTTCCAATTGCATAATTAACACTGAATAACAAATACCCCAAAATTAACTGAATTAAAACAGCTCCTGCTTTAACAATTAAATGCTGGCTTGTTTATTCCCAGTCTTGTAACATTTATCATTGTTCAGTTTTTTTATAAAATGAAACTTAACATTCTGGGCACGTTTGTTTTCAATTTCTCTTAAATATAATTCTGACATTTCCCAACCAACCTGGGTTATGGTGTAATCCTTTTCCTCCAGTCTGTCTTTTATTAGTCTGATTAGAGACCCAATGTTGTAGAATTCTGCTTCTTCCAGAACTCCTAATAATAATAGCAGAGAGCATAACAATAAAACACTAAGTACTGAACAATCTCACTATCAAGTAATATTAATTAAAATATAAACATTTGGGTATTAAAGAGAAAAGATTTGGCAATTCTTAAACTTAACTCACAGCAGAATCATAAACTAATACGACATGTGTGTGATGTCTTTCACAGAGATCAAATTTGGAAAGGCAATCAAAATATATGGCGGGAAGGCAAGACTACAGCGAAAAATCATGTAAGGGAATATTTCTAATACTGGGAAACATTTAATACTAAATGTACAGTATATCACAGAAGTGAGTACACCCCCTCACATTTTGTAAATATTTAAGTATATCTTTTCATGTGACAACACTGAAGAAATAACACTTGGCTACAATGTACAGCAGTGGTAAAATGGACTTACCTTCGCTACCGGTACGGGAATGTGAGTATGCTTGTGTCTCCTCTGCACATGCATATGCAGAGAGTAAAAAATGGGACGTAATGACATCCCGGCGGGTGGGCAGAGCTTCCCACCGCCAGTGCTACCGGTTCGCACAAGCCGGTGTACAGCTTGTATAACAATGTAAATGTGCTGTCCCCTCAAAATAATGCAACACAGCCATTAATGTCTATACTGCTGGCAACAAAAGTGAGTATACCCCTAAGTGATAATGTCCAAATGGGGCACAAGTAGCCATTTTCCCTCCTTGGTGTCATGTGATGCATTAGTGTTACAAGGTCTCAGGTGTGAAGGGGGAGCAGGTGTGTTAAATTTGGTGTTATCACTCTCACTCTCTCATATTGGTCACTGGAAGTTCAACATGGCACCTCAGGGCAATGAACTCTCTGAGGATCTGAAAAAATGAATTGTTGCTCTACATAAAGATGGCCTAGGTTATAAGAAGATTACCAAGACCTTGAAACTGTGCTGCAGCATGGTGGCCAAGACCATATAGCAGTTTAACAGGACAGGTTCTACTCAGAACAGGCCTCGCCATGGTCAACCAAAGAAGTTGAGTGCCCGTGCTCAGCGTCATATCTAGAGGTTGGCTTTGGGAAATAGACATGAGTGCTGCCAGCATTGCTGCAGAGGTTGAAGGGAGTGGAGAGTCAGCCTGTCAATGCTCAGACCATATGCCGCACGCTATATCGAATTGGTCTGCAGGGCTGTCATCCCAGAAGGAAGCCTCTTCTAAAGATGTTGCACAAGAAATCCTGCAAACTGTTTGCTGCAGACAAGCAGACTTAGGACATCGATTCCTGGAACCACGACCTGTAGTCCGATGAGACCAAGATAAACTTATTTGATTCAAATGGTGTCAAGCCTGTGTAGCGGCAACCAGATGAGGAGTACAAAGACAAGTTTGTCTTGCCTACAGTCAAGCATGGTGGCAGGAATGTCATGGTCTGGGGCTGCATGAGTGCTGCCAGCACTGGGAAGCTACAGTTCATTGAGGGAACCATGAATGCCAACATGTACTGTGACATACTAAAGCAAAGCATGATCCCCTCCCTTTGGAGACTGGGCTGCAGGGCAGTATTCCAACATGATAACGACCCCAAACACACCTCCAAAATGACTACTACCTTGCTAAAGAAGCTGAAGATAAAGGTGATGGACTGGCCAAGCATGTCTCCAGACCTAAACCCCATTGAGCATCTGTGGGGCATCCTGAAACGGAAGGTGGAGGTGCGCAAGGCCTCTAACATCCATCAGTTCCGTGACGTCGTCATGGAGGAGTGGAAGAGAACTCCAGTGGCAACCTGTGAAGCTCTGGTGAACTCTATGCCCAAGAGCGTTAAGGCAGTGCTGGAAAATAATGGTGGTCTGGCCACACAAAATATCGACACTTTGGGCCCCATTTTGACATCATCACTTAGGGGTGTACTCACTTTTGTTGCCAGCAGTTTAGACATTAATGGCTGTGTGTTGCATTATTTTGAGGGGACAGCATATTTACACTGTTATACAAGCTGTTTACTCACTACATTGTAGTCAAATGTCATTTCTTCAGTGTTGTCACATGAAAAGATATACTTAAATACATACAAAATGTGAGGGGGTGTACTCATTTCTGTGATATATTGTATATTATAGCTCAATGTCTATGTCATCCCAACTCACGTCACAGTATTGTTGTTGTGAGGAAAATAGGAGGAAGGTATATCGGATATATTCGCCGCCTTGAGTTATTTGTAAAAATAATAAAGGCGGAATACAAATAAATAAATAAATATGTTCAAAGACACACAATCGAGACTTTTAAAGGAAGAAACTATATGACATCAGAAACAGAACTTTATCCACCAACATTATAGTAAACCTGCAAGTGCATATCTTTTTCATAATCTTGCCTGCTGCAAAATGAGGAGGAGATTTTGATTTAAGAGAATCAGTTTATCATAGAAACATACAACTGAAATAGACCTCAATAGATCACCCAAGCCTATAAATACAAAAATTAGTAATGTAATATGAGGAATAACTAGCCTTATTCATACTTCCCATTTTAATTCTTCCACATATATCTATACATTATGTTAATATCTATACATTATGTTAATATCTATTTTCATTCCATTCCTAGCAGCTTCCACATCTAATTTATTTATAAACACTTCTCATTCTTTCTGTTACAACACTAATCTATCTTCCAATACTTTTCATACAGGATCATCATATTTGATCCTTATGCTCCTTCCAGCTCTATGGGTTTGATTCTTCTTCCACTTCCACTTCCTCTACTTCTATTTCCTTCATATTTTTCCTTCTTTCTATGCCTAGATTTTCCCCCCAAAAAGCAATCAAAAACTGTCAAGAATGTTCTGTGTCACATTCAGGATCTCTCATCATCATTATATGGTTCACTAACTCTTTCAATCTCTCATCACAAACAAATCAGTAAAGCTTTTGATTTATACAGGTAGTCTTCGACTTAACAGCAGTTCATTTAGTCACCATTCAAAGTTACAACAGCTTCAAAAAAAGTGGCATGATGATTTTTCACTTATGATCGTTGTAGCATCCCCATAGTCATGTGATTTACATTCAGAAGCTTGACAACTGACTCACATTTATGACAGTTGTAGTGTCCTGGAATCATGTGATCACCTTTTGTGACCTTTTGACAGGCAAAGTCAATGAGGAAACCAAATTCATGTAACAACCAAGTTACTAATGTAACAGCTGCAGTGATTCACTTAACAAATGTGGCAAGAAAAGTCGTAAACTAGGGCAAAACTGACTTAACAAATTTCTCACTTAACAACATAAATTTTGGGCTCAATTGTGGTTGTAAGTTGAGGACTACCTGTATTCCTTCCTTTTCCATGTGTACATGTGAACATATTAAAACATAAATCCTGAATTCATAACAAACACATATTTCTTAGCAAGTATGCAATAAACAATCATTGTTTTCATTTAACTCTGAACAGTCCCAATGTTTATCTGATTCCCATCATTCATTCAAGTCACCTGACAAGTCATTTTTCTCCAGAATCACATTCAATTAAGCCTGGGTCTTCCTTTGTCATTTGAGTGTAACATTAACCAAATCAAATCACATCAAAACTAATATATTAGATTTTTAATACCGCTCAGTTCAAGATTACTCCAGATACTGAACCTACTTTCATGGGCATTCACAACTACCTAACGATACCAATTTATACTTTCTGACATGCACTTTAATCCTTTCATTAATAATTAAACTTAATTTCATTTTTCCATATTCCATTTAATAAGATTAATCCACCTTCAATCAGATTTATTACAATTACATTTTTTGTCATAGTTTCACGTAAGCACATGTAGCTATTTTTCTTTCATGTGTTTTAATTTTTTAATTATTATTAACAGTAGAATATAAGCAATTACAATACTGATAAAAATGTAGCAGTTTGTAATGAAAGAAAAAAAATGTACATGGAGGTGATTAAACACTATAAAAAGAAAATGCGGGATTTTTTAGGGGGTGTTAGTTTGATGATTGGTTATGCAATTTAGTTTATTGTTAAAGGTCAATAGAAATACCTTGTGTTCTGCTCTGGGAAGTCGGGGAGGGGGAGGGGGGTTGGGAGGGAGGGTTGTGGGGAAATTGTGTTTGTTTTAAAACTTTTTCAATAAAAAAAAAGAAAGAAAGAAAATGCGGGAGAACTAGTAACAGAAAAAAAGAAGAAATATCCATATAATTTTCATTTAGCATCAATAAAGAATAAATTCAATCCTCAATCTTATTAGTCAGTCTGGATCATATGGAAATCTATTGCTTTATGTTCTTATTTTTAGAGCAAAAATCTTTTCAAAAATAGATAAGGCTCTTATCTGAATTCATCAGGAAAATATATTCCTTTCCATTTACATAAGATTATCCTCTTTGCCAAGCCCCAGGCTCGATAAAACCAAGATCTTCACAAAATGACAAATTCTGTATTTTAGGAAAATAGCTTGACAGCCCATTTATATCTTAATTCTTATATTTCCCTACAAATTTGCATTTGCTGTTTTTTGCAGATGCTATGTTCTGCATATGCAAAGTTACCATATGCTGACTTTTGATTGAAACAAAGCTTTGACTGGACTAGACCAAATTATATTTTAGGGGAATATCAAACACAGGTCAAACGACGAAAGCTGAAGACAAAAAAGACTCTGAAAAGGCAGAAGAAGAGAGAAATAAACTGACAAATACTGAACAGTTTGTAATTAATATACTGATCATTCACATAATATGAGTCTCTCTTTTTTCCCCCTACTAGGTCATGCAAACCGACAAGGAAGTTTAAGGTGATCAGATAAAACATGGAAGCCCCACCCCCAAAAAACAAAAACAAAATCGACCTCAAAAGAGGGGAAAGAAATGGAACAGCAGTATGTTTAATAGACTTGAAAGAGTACAGATTTCAGAAGGATAAAAGAGAAGAAGCACTGAGTCCAATACTCAACTAAGAAGTGACCATCCTAAATAGATACTGTGTTTCCCTGAAAATAAGACCCTGTCTTTTTTTCTTTTTTTTTTTTTGAACCCTGAAATAAGCGCTTGGCCAATTGGACTTATTATCAGGGGATGTCTAATTTGGGGGGAAACAGGGTACATATTAGTAAAGGTGGCATAAATCCTCACAACTTGCATTTGGTATACCAGCCTGGATAACAGAATTATCATACAAATGCAAAAAAAAAAAAAAAAAAAAAGAAAGAAAGAAAGAAAGAAAGAAAGAAAGAAAGAAAGAAAGAAAAGAAAAGAAATAGTACTTATGAAATCACTGCAGATCACACTGAATCTTAATGAAAGGAAACAAGCAAAAATACTTGCATTGAAATTCATCGTTTCAAAATTGGATAAATATTATTCATATTTCAATACATTTATTCTGAAAGATCCAATTTTCTCATTTTCTAATGCAATAGATTCATTTCATTATAATAAATAATGCCCTATTTCTGAATAAAGAATTGAATAAAAGAGGTGATTTTCTTCAATAAAGAAGCTAGTATGAATTTTGCAAAGAGAAAATGAATTAATCACCATTTCTATATGATCTCTTTCTACCTAATTTGAAAGTAGATAATTTATCTCAATAATTTGTTAATGACTTGGCATGAAATAAGACAAAAAAAAAACATGGAGAAAAATATATCTAAACATATGAGTAGAATGCTGGAATGGTCTTTTCAGAACCATTCTCAGTAGCATCGCACTTAATAGTGTATAAATGATTACTGTTATGCAACAAAGTGTAGGGGAAAGTCTTCAGTTTCTCCAGCTCAGTGAGTCTATATTTAGTAGAATATGTGCATGTGAATAGAACCAAGCCTGTTAAAACAATCCAGAAAGAGATGCTTCAGATTCAAAAGGACATTTTTATTACAGAAATAGCATGCTTAAATAAAAAGTTTGCTTCTCTGAGTTTTCTACTTCCGTGAAGACAGGGGAGGCGAGGGAGAGGGTAGATGAGAAAGGGACAGGACAAGAAGGGAAGGGTTTTGTTCTTCCTAATTTCCTCCAATTGGGAAAGGGAAAACAAAAATAAAAAGAGAAACAAAAGATGCTTGATAGTTTACTCATAACATTCTTACACAGTAAGAGGTTTAACTGCACACTCCTAGTTCTCCAGCACAAAATTGTAACAGCATTAAAAAAAATTCCAGATATCTTCATTAGCTTTAAAATATACTTCCAGCAACCCATTAAGAAAGCCAGCAAAATATAATAATTCTAGACATATCCTTAGGTACCCATTCCATTGTTAATCATCTCTTCGTGATGAGCTGAACTGCTGAGTAAATAGAACTGAGGCAAGCTGCTAGCAAGCTCCTTCTTATCTTATTCAGAGCAAATTTTGAGGTACCTGAAGAGGCTTCACTCTGATTTTTTTTTTCCCAGCAAAAAGAAAGTTCCATATTTACACAAAAGAAAGATGAACCTGAATTTAAGATGATCAGGTGTATCACAAATATATTGTTTCAGAAGATCAACTTTCTGAAAACTAGTAAGCCATCCCCTGGATTGATGTAGCATTTTCATGTCCAACTCTTCTTGAAATCAATCCTGAAGTGTATTTTTCCTTCAACAAATGTATTCATGTAAGACTCTCACATATGTGTATTTATGTCTCTTAGCTTAAACAATCTCACAGTTGTTTTGGAGAAAAATGGGAGGTCAAAGTGCTATGTATTTCACTATGTATTGACCTCCTGATAGAAAGGTGGGACATAAATCTAACAAATGAACAAACTAAATAAGCAAATAGATAGAGGTGATCAAGACTAAACTTGATTAGCATATCTATTCACACTTTGCACCCCCGCTCATTTGCTCATGTTCAGCAGTTATACAGGAACCGTGTTAGTTTCTAATTCTCTCAATAAAATGTACTACATCCGTAAGTAATTCTTCAAGAAGAAAGCTAGATTCTTTTTGGGTTAATATAGTAAATGCTAGTTGGTAATTAAGTCGTCCATAATAGAGCATTCCAATGGCTTGTTTAGACCCAAGCATTATATGCTAACTAAACTATTTTGGCTTATTCAATATATATAGTTTTTTTAAAAAAAAAAAATCCTGACTTAGTTTGATGTATAAATCTATCCAGTGAGTTAAATCTTTTCAGCCACTAAAACCAACTGATTTCCCATATGGAAATGTGACAAAATTGTGCCTATCAGAAAAATAACTCAACCAACTTGACAGATGGTTTAAGAATAAATTTTCATCTATTTAGTTAGCTTGATTTATAAAGCCTCCCACTCAGCACATAACTCGGGGCACTGTACATCATTTGTAAACAACAATTAAGTCCATATAAAATGACTTAAAAATAAAAACAAAATTCAAAACATAAGGACATTCAGTACTGGGAAAAATTAAACCAACAGAATTATTCTGTTGGCTTAATTTTCCTACTGTTTGGGAAAAGGTACAGATTTTTATGCCCTCTGAAAGGCCGAAAAGGTTGGGCCAACCAAATCTCAAGGAGGAATTGTGTTCCAAAGGGCAGGAAAGTAACAGAGAAGGCACAACTCCTGTGTCTTGCCTCATGACACTGTCTAAGTGACACAACATTGTCAACCGTGTCTGATCAAACTTTGACCTGCCAGATCTAACCAGAAGAGCAAAAATATTCAAATATTATTTTTCAGCCCTGCAAACAACCCAGCCCTGTGTCATGAAAAATTTCATAGCGCGAACCAGGATCTTGAACTACGCTCAGAAGCTTTGGTAATCAATGTAGCTCATAAAGTAGAGAGGTACCCTATTCACATCCCTGCATTCTGGGCCAGCAGTAGCTTCTGAGAGGTCATTGAGGACAGCCCACATGGAACCATTGCAGTAATCCAACTCTGAGGTGACTAAGGCATGAATGATAAGGAAGAGAGCCTCCTGATTCAGACATAGGCACGACTGGTGTTGTTCCTCTTAGAACAAGAGCTGTACGGCTCCCAAACTGCACACTGGGTAGATTTGGAGCAATGCTACTATCCAGAAAGAACATGGAAAGTCTCTAGATCAGATGCACCCCAAACCCACAGCTACTTGTATTACAAGGGTTAAGTCTGAGCCTGTTTCCCCTCAGCCAGGTCCATATAGCCTCAACACATCAAGACAGAATATTGATGGTATCATTTGGAAGACCCAGTGTTGAGATGTACATCCAACTCCATGCCTATGGATGACACCATCCAGCAATCTTATATAAACAGGAATCAGAAAAGAATCAAGCCTCGAGCCAGGGTGGATTTGATTTAAATCGAGTTGATTTAAATCACAATTTAAATCATGATTTAAATCACTAGTAAAAAGGCTTGATTTAAATCAACTCGATTTAAATCATAATTTTTAAAGAGCAACTGTCATCTCTGCTACTCCTTTGACCCACTGTTGACTCACCGATAGTCCCAGTGTTGCAGAATATACAGCCTCATGCTACATAACTAAGCTCCATTTCATGCTGAATAAACTAAATTATTTATGTATCTTAAATAGAAAACTATCTTATGATAGATTTTTACCTCAAAAGTTTTTTATTAAAATAAATTCGATAAAAATCAAAAAAATCTGATTTTTTTTTTTAAAAAAAAATCATTGATTTTTATCCACCCTGCCTCGAGCTATCCTACAAAGCAAGAGCCTTGAGTTAGATCTCTCTTCTCGTCTCCACGTCATCACCAATTTGAAATGGCCCAAGAGAAAAGAAAACCACAACAATTCCATACTTCCAACACTTAAGTCAGTCCAAAAGGATATAATAATCAATGGTATCAATACTGTCAAGGAAACCAGTGGAAATACCACCTCTACAGTAGTCCTGCCACAAGTCAACAAATCAAATCAATACTATATCTACACTGCACCCAGGTTTGAAACCTTACTGGGAGAGATCCAGAAATCCACCTCATCTAGAGAGCTTTGAAACTGCAACCTACTTTCTTAACAACTTTCCCTAAAAAGGAAGCAGACCAGAAATTAACTAACACAATCAGATCCAGCATGATTTCTTGAGAGAGGAATGTCTTCTTAAGCATGGGTTGGACCACCCCCTCTTTCAAGGATGAATCACTGCTTGGATTCAACCCAAATGCTCTAGTTAGCCTTAACTAATTAACCAGATTATATCACCAAGCATACAGATATTTGATTCATGAAGAAACACCCAAAATTTAATCTTCAGCCATATCCACTATCTAGCTCTAATCCAATGATGGCCAAATAAAAACTTGTTGGATCTATTTTGCTCTTGTTATTTTTATCACAGTGGATATCAATATCCACTAAACAGCATTATTAGCCAGACAGAAGAGCAATATTAAGGAATTGGGAATTTCTAGCCCAAAATATCAGAGACCAGGTTGCAACTGATGGCTGGGGAATTCTGGAAGTTTTGAGGTCCATATATTTTAAAGTTTCTGAGGTTGAGAAATATTAGCCTAAGGGAAATTGGCATGAAATTACTGCTACATAAGCAAATAAAATGTTGTCTTCCATTTTGTTCATCTGTCATCATTTGCATCCCCATGTCGCTTCCCTAGAGGGACCCACGTGATGCATTTCAGCAGCAGGCATGTGGGAGCCAGGCACTTAATGAAACCACTGAGGAACTAAAGTTACACTTAGGAACTAGCATTTTGTTATTCACCAGAAGAATCTATTTGGACCTGAAGCCTTATTAGGAACCTCACAATATGTCACTTTCCTTCCTCAACAAACTAGGGGAATATATTAATAGACAAAACAAAAAATACAGCCACTCGGAGTCTGAAAGTTGTGGGAAGGGAAACGAGGAAGCAATTTCTTTTTCAATCACAGGAGAATTACTGTCACCATTACGACAATGATATTGTTCTTCTTTTCCTTCGCCTCCCATATTAGAGTAGTATCCAGAACCAGAACCAGAACCAGAATAGAAAAAGAATAAAATATTGTAATTTCAGATTCTTCAAGAGTGATCAGTTGGCTTCTTGTAACATGCTAAATTCTAAACTTAGGTTACCAAGACATGATTTTTGTTTGCACATAACATGTCCCCAAGTAAACTAGACATGGGTTCCCATAACATGTAGCTGAATTCTTATAACGCATACTGCACCTTTAATCTCATGGACTGTTGTCTGAACTCAGTGAGTTCTTCTCCCTATTCTTACTCCTTTTTTGTGTAAGAAAATTATGCTTTGAATAATTCAGACAAGTACTCTCACCACTGCCAACTACTCCCACAAGGAAAGGAAACTGTCAGAACAGAGAAACTGAAATGGCGTAACGCTGTGAATTAGCTCATCAGCTTCTTTCTTTTTAAATTGGGAAAAAAGCTTTATTATAAGCATAAATCACTTTACACTCTTCAAGCTGATGTTAAAAATTAGAAAAGACACAAGAGAATGAAATACTAAAAGCAAAGTAAAAGAAACACATAAAAACAACGTAAGATGTAGCTTTCAACATCAGACTTCCTCCTTCCTTCCCATTGTCTTCTATCTCTTACTACTACTTAAGCATTTATATTATTTTCCTTGACCACTGGAAATTACAGCTTGTGTCTATTTGGATGGTTTGATCTACTGTTTAATTAGCTGTTTGTTATCACAAACAAGAGTGCCACCAAAATATGTCATTGGCAGCTGGTTGTTAGGATTTCTGAACACAAAGTAAAAAATAGCGTTCAACAGAACGATTATTTTTTTTTTTTGAAGGAAAGACGCTGCTTCTTACAAAGTCAAAAACTAAATATTTAGAATACCAAGCATCAGTGTATTTACAAGGGTACAAACCATCACCCTTGTGATGCACTGTTTGGCCTGTTTCTCATTTTCCCAACACAGAACTGCACTAAGGGAATGCAGGCAATTAAAAATAGACCCTAGATTCAAGCAAAGCAAGGACCACAGTGCAGAAATAAATAAATACAACTGCTCTTTATTTTCAAGTTCAGAGTCTCAACCCCACTCAGCATGGTTGTGGTGGGTGAGGACAATATCCATGCGGGCATCCCCAAGTGGGGTAGTAGGAATTGCCAACTTTCATTATAAAAAGACATCAATCTCTGACCCAAATTAAGATAAAGTATGCAACTATTAGTCCACCCATTTATTTTGTAAGAAACTAGCCTGGCTGCTTCTCCTTTCTTCTCCTCACTTCAGCTGCTAGATTAATGTCCAGTTGCATACCAAAGGGAGGGGGGAGAGAGGGCATCCACCTTGGGGGCAAGCAACAAGGCTGAAAATCAGAAGGCAGCTAGCAGCAGGTGCGCAGTAGTCAGCTGGTTGATGTGGCACAGCAGCAATGGGAGGGGAAAATGTGCCTTCAAGTCAGTATTGTCTCCCAGCAACTACCCCCTGCAGCATTTTTCAGAAGTGACATGCTAGTTCCCTCTTCCTCAGTCTAAAAATAAAAAACTGGCCAAGCTCGACCAACTCACTTCATGCCTAAAGTGAGATTAGAACTCGAGGTTTCCTGATTTCTAGCCTGGTGCCTTAATCCCTTACATCAAACTGGATCTTAGCAGCAAAACAAGTATATTAGTTACAGGTTTAGTGTAGTACACTTATATGTCCTACTGATTTAACTTTTTTAAGGGAAATGTAAGGGAATTTATAAGCATTCATTTAGTGATCGTTCGAAATTATAAGAGCATTGAAAAATGTGATTTATGTCCGTTTTTCACACTTACAACTATTGCAGCATCCTCATGAGCCTGTGATCAAAATTCGGATGCTTGGCAACTGGCATGTATTTGTGACAGTTGCAGTGTCCTGGAGTCATGTGGTCATCTTTTGCGACCTTTTGACAAGCAAACTTAATGGGTAAACCAGACTCACTTAACAACCATGTGATTAATTTAACAACTGCAGTGAATCACTTAACAACACTGGCAATAAGGTTGGAAAATGGGGTAAAACTCACCTAACAACTATCTTACTCAGCAAGAGAAATATTGGGCTCAATTGTCATAACTTGCGGACTACCTAGATATGGAGTTGTTGAAATTGATTATAAAGATTGCTAATTGTTATGACAAGACAGGTTTGGGTCTACGGGAATCGTTCAATAAATCTGCCATATTTCTTTCTTCCTGAACATAAGCTCACCCTTCTACACAACTGCAGGTATTAGTTTTAAACTAAGGCACTTTGTGAGTTCAGGCAGCATGCCAGAATTCAGGTTTTCTCTGGAGAAAATCTTCTGAAGATATGTACATTTTAGCAGAGCTATTTGGAAAGTACACCCCAGCAAAGAGATACCAAGTTATAAGCCACTAGATAGGTAAAATAACTAAGCAGGACCTATTTTTTAAATTTTTGTTATCCAGACTTCTTCACCAAAATGGCCTTACTTATATTATAAAAATAAAGATAAAACAACAATTATGCATGAATCAAACAAAAGCAGCTATTATATAGAAAAAGGTACACAGCCAATATAAATGATAATTTGAATAAACATATCTCTATATAATAGAAGAAGGGCAAGAGAAAGAACCAATTAAGAAATAAAGGTGCAATTTACTCAATAGTAAAATCTTTTGTTTTTCATCCAGAAGTCCCCTGGGTTAACATCTGCCTCTCTGTCAAGACTAAGACAGATTCTATTCTGAACTCCAGAGACTCTTTGCTGTAAGTCATCATAAACCAGAGCTAAGAAATTCATAGCAACCGGAGCTACAGTTAATATTTTATGCAGGGTGGCTGTGGACCATAAAGGGCAGAGGTAGGGTAAAAAGTAGATAGGGCTGTATCTCAGATGTGAGCAAAACAAATATTGGAGAATTTTTCATATAAATTGGAGACAATTGAGGGCAGTGGTACCCAACCTTTCCAACTTGGCGGCCCAGCACGTCAGGGGAGGAGGGAGAGAGGGGATCGTTCTGTGTGAATGGTAGGCACACGCACGTGCATATATCTCCATTTGGCAAGCGGAGTTTCACACACGAGCCTGCCGTTTGCATGAGTGGAGCTGCACATGCATACACGCTCCCCCCACCCCACGTACACGAGCCGCTTCCAAATGGGCCGTGACTCAATAGTGGGTCGCAGCCCGGGGATTGGGGACCCCTGGTTTAGGGGATATTTTGTCATTTAACTATGCTATATCTATCTTTACGATTTATGTTACATTTGTGTTTTTCATGTTCAATACTTTAGAAAACCATTTTACCCATTTTTAAGAAGAGAAACAATAGTGGAAAAAATGGGCCCTTGGTCAGTAAAAAGAAGCTTGAGGGTACCCTATTACTGCATATGTATTTACGATATTACCGTGTCAGACGAATAGTCTAATTTGGTATAATGGTATAATAACATTCTATGTTCTTATAATAGAACATGGGGAATCTCCTGAGAAAATATGTGAAGTGTTCAATCTCAAGAAAAAGATCATATTGCCAGAAAATATTTAACATGTTCTAAGGTCCTGCTATAATATTACTGTCATGACACCTTGGTGGCACAGTGGCTAAAGTGCTGTTAAAGTGCTGCCAGCTGCCTGCAATTACTGCAAGTTCAAATCTCACCAGGCTCAAGGTTGATTCAGCCTTCCAGGCTGAGGTAGGTAAAATGAGGACCCGGATTGTGGGGGCAATAAGCTGACTTTGTGTAAAAAAGAACCCTGCTTAGGGGAGGCCAAAACCCCTACTAAGCAGGTATATACAAAAGTATGAAGGCTATTGCTTAACGCATTGTAAGTCGCCCTGAGTCTCCGGAGAAGGGCGGCATATAAATCAAACCAATAAATAAATAAATAAATGAAATATAATTTTAGACAACAGATGCAGAGACAAGAGTATCTCAAGTGTATTTCAGAGGCACTTCAATAAATAGCCCTTAGCAATCAATTATGTTCATTGCCTACCATAAACAATACAGCTAGTCCTTGATTTATGACCATAATTGGGCCCAAAATTTCATTGCAAAGTGTTGAGTTTTGCCCCACTTTATGACTTTTTTTGCCACAGTTATGCGAATCACTGCAGTTATTAAGTGGATCATGTGGTCATTAAGTGAATCTGGCTTCTCCCATTGACTTTGCTTGTTAGAAGCTGGCTGGGAAGGTTTCCAATGATGATCACATGACCCCAGGATAATGCAATGGTCATAAATGATCACCTACACCCTTGGGGATGCTGGAATGGTGTTAAGGATGAAAACGTTGCAATTCACTTTTTTCAGTGCTTCAAATAGTCACCAAACGAATGGTTCTAAGTCAAGGAATACCTGTACTGGCATTTATATATCTGGGTTCCGGAACATACAGATCTATAGACTTACCTTCCTCAGCCATGTCTTTATCCAGGACCAGTTTCCCATGCCGGAGGAAATTCAGAATAGGTCCAAAGTAAGTTGGATCTCGATCTATGAGATACGCGCCGGTCTCATCCTAAACCAAAAGCAAAGAACCAAACAAGCCATGTTTCACTAATTTTTCTGAGTTCTTTGTTTACTTGAATCTTCAAAAGATTTTTGAATTCAATCCTTCACCCGAACCTCTGAATAAATTTAGTTTTCAGGGATAACAAATGAAATATTATGATGGTTCATTAGAGAAAGAATTAACGGTCAGCTTTGATAATAAAGGGGCTATAAACACCAATTGGGACATGTGCTTCTTATATAAACCTTGAAGTTAAACCAGTGAGAAATCATTAGAAATCAGCAGTCGTGTAACCAATTTTGCTGACCCTTCATTACTGAAGAGTGGTAAAAAAAAATGAGCTCAAGGACTCTTCTCAAAAAGGTTGAATGGGCATTAATATAAGTTTATATATAAAATGATACAAAACAGGGCAAAACTTTTTGAAATATTTTATACACACACACACAGAGACAGACAGAAAGAGAGAGAGAGAGAGAATAAGACAGATTCATACATACCATATTGATGGGAATAAAGTGGCAATGACTGATCAGAAACAGATCTTGACAACTCTACAAAGGGGGAAGGTATTTATTTTTTATATCTTGCCTTTATCATTTTTTTATAAATAACTCAAGTGATGAACATCTACAATTCTTCTTCCTGCTCCTATTTTCTCCACAACAGCCACCTTTAACAGATTAACAGTGTTGGAAGGGACCTTTTAGGTAATCCCCCCCCCCCCCGCCCCAAGCAGGAGACCCTACACCATTTCGGACAAATGCAGTCCAGTCTCTTCTTGAAAGCTTCCAGTGATGAAGCTCCCACAACTTCTGAAGGCAAGAGAGAGGGACTGGCCCAAGGTCACCCAGCCAGCTTTCATGCCTAAGGCTGGAAAATTTGATGTCCTGATCTCTAGCCTGGTGCCTTAACCCACAAGACACACATCCCAAGATAGCATCCATTAGGAAAAAAATAAAACAAATTGTACTGCCAACATTAAATGTGTTTCACAGATATACTGTTCACCTATGACTGCTGTATCTCAAAAATGGTTGTATCTCAAAACTGCTTTAAAAAAATCAATCTGGAAAAACTCTCCAAAGAGAAAACATCTTGCAGAGATAGGAGGGGTTTTTTGGGGAGTGGGGGGAACTAGGGAATAATGGGCAAAAAGGGAAGTCTGTTTTAAACTATGCACACTCAGCAAAAGAGGTTTTTGTCTCTGTCATATTTATGGGAACCCTAAGTCATTAAATGTAGTTGAATAGCAGGAGATTCAAGGCAAATGATTATAATGGTATTTAAGCTGTGAAGTATTTAAATATTTCTTAGATAAATGATGAATGCACTACATCAATATACTGAGTTCGTTCAAGCCTTGTGCTATGGCATAAACTATTATTTACATAAAACACAATGGCTAAGTTTGCAAAACGAAGTCAAAACCAATTGCATGTATCTGCAGGATCAGAGGGGGAGAAAAAGCAAAGTTGCCAAGAAATATAGGAAGAGAAGGATTTGGCAAGGCAGGCATACTTTGTGTGTTTGTGCATGTGTACGCAGGCACAACTGTGTACTTCCTCCAGATAATATTGGCCAATTTGAAACAATGTCGTCACGAAGATTACACAGTATTCATAAAACAGATTAAGATGTGATCTGAGTTAATCAAATTGGCCGGGTTCACCCAACAAACTAAATTTTATATAAATTCTATTCAGTTTGTCATGGAAGTGTAAATCAGAGTGACTAAAAGATATCTGCCAAGTTCTAACATGCTGCATCTAAATGAACTCTCCTTTAGTTATTATGGCTTTAGTTGTTAATCTGGCTCACAAATTACATTATCACAGTGGCTGAATTCCTTCAATATGCTAAAGCCCCTCTTAGCCTAGCTTAGTTGTGTGTAAATCCAGCCATCCCACATTTTAGCCTAACATGTTGTCCAAAGTCAGCAGCTTTTTGATCCTATCATAATATTTATTTTAAGGCTGTATCCTTTATGCATATCCTTGGAGAATAAACACTTAAGTCAACCGCCCTGACTGAGCTGTATGCTTTACTCCATTTAAAACAACAACAACCCAAAAACATCCTGCGGATGAAGTTTTTGAACGGCTGCCCAAGACTACATTAGCCTTAGCAAAAGCTGCCTCGAGCGCCAAGATAAACTGACTAAAAGACCCACATTAACACAAGGGATGTTACGGTGAGGAAGAGGAAGGAAACGATTCCTAAATTCGCGGTTATTTTGAGTACTGGACAAGATTTCTTCATGGCGGAGCAGCCCCTTGGGGTGGACAAGTGAAGTTTTCGCGATCTTTACCGATGCTTTTAGCGGAAATCGGCGCGCTTCGGAGATAAGAGGCGAGCAACATTATCTCCGTCGAGCCATTGAAATCAGCACACTCGCGTGCAAAAAGCAGAAGCTCGGAGACTTTCTCGGCGTCCGCATTTTTCAACAAGCGGAGCGATTGGCCTGCGGGCATTTAAAAACAAGTTTCCTCGCTTACGCTTTCGCTGCTCATCAGGCAGGCAGAGTCGCCCCGCCAGAAAACGGATGCTTCTATAAGGACTTGCCTCGCTTTTTAAAAAGACTTGGGTAGCCGAAGCGTACCGGGAAGAAACCCTCGTTCCTACGTAAAGCTCCAAAACCCTGAGAATTTTTTGGGGGGTGGGGGAGAGAAAGAGACTAGAGCCTCCTGACCAACTTTGCGTTCCCGAAGTAAAACATGCGAGTGTGACTTTGCAAAAAAAAAAGGAAGAAAGAAAGAAAGAAAGAAAGAAAGAAAGAAAGAAAGAAAGAAAGAAAGAAAGAAAGAAAGAAAGAAAGAAAGAAAGAAAGAAAGAAAGAAAGAAAGAAAGAAAGAAAGAAAGAAAGAAAGAAAGAAAGAAAGAAAGAAAGAAAGAAAGAAAGAAAGAAAGAAAGAAAGAAAGAAAGAAAGAAAGAAAGAAAGACTTCTGCTTATGGGGGCAAAACTCAAAAAGTGGGTGAAGCGAGGGGGGAAAGCTCGATCCCTTAGCAAGATTATTCCCAAGTGGGCTCCGATCTTCCGAAACAAAGGGACACACACACCCCACACACACACTCTTCATTGCTGGCCACAGCGGGAGCCTGGGCGCTCTCCACGCCCTGCGATTGAAGCGAAGGGGGAGACACGCTCGCATGTTCGCAAGACAACCGCGCTTCCTTGGAGGGTCGGTGGAGCGCGGGCGCTTACCCGATCTGACTGCAGCTCCTCTCCCTGGCAAAGGCGGCAGAGGAAGGATTTCTGCTCGCGGCACAAGGTCTGCTTGGTGGTTAAGAAAACGGTGCCCCCGACATTCAGCCGAACCCATTTGCCTCGGCTGCTGGGGGGAAGCGGCTGTTGCGAGCAATCCCACGCGTACGAAGTAGCCTTCTGTGCAGCCGGGGCGTCCTCCCCTCGTTCCATTCTCATCTCTTTCTCTGGGCGCGTCCCCTCCTACTTTCACAAAGAGGCGGGACGCGGCTTGCAGGTGTTGAGCCCCGGTGGATGCTGGGGCTTGTAGTTTGTTTCGAGGGCTAGCGCGCATTTCAGACTTTAGCCGGGGGACCCAAAAATCAAGCACGCGGGATGTTGTCATACTTGAGTGACAGGATTCTTTGCCGAGTTTCCTTTGGATGACAACTCAACGATCTTTTTAAGCAGAAAGCGCATAAACAATTTAAAGCAGTGTTTCTCGGTCTTGCCAACTTTTTTAAAGATGAGTGGATTTCAACTCCCAGATTTTCCCAGTCAGCATGTTTCAATAAAAGTCCACCCATTTTAAAGTTGCCAAGGTTGAAAAATATTTTTTAAAACACATTTTAATGGCTGAGAACTGAGAACGTTTCAACAAGGTGAATGAATTTTCACTAGATCTGGGAATTGGATGATATTCCAAATTTTTAGGATGATATTCCAAATGTTTAAGTTAATCGTAAGGCTCCTTGAGTGCCACTTAGGGAACTGGTGGACTGATTCTTTAATAATCTTTTGATAGTCTACTGGACAGACATATCCAGGGCTAAATCTTATTTATATTACATCACTATTCTATTTTGCCAAGAAGGTTGTAAGATTCAGTATCTCTTTCTAGAGATATCTGTATTGGGTCATTTCTAAAAACAAGCATGTCATAATTTCCTAAACCCCATTCAGTAAACTGGAAATTAGTAACTTCTACAGTTCAGGGATGTCCAACACATGTAATTTCTTTCCTTAAAAAAACCCGTTCCCTAGGTTTGTACTGTAAACCACTGCTTTAATTTCTCCTTTCAAAAGCATGAGGCTTAATTAAGCCTGTCAGCTTTTCAAATGCAGACCAGACAACCAAAACCCAATTACCTCTATTATAAAGTTAAAGTAATAGAATCTTGCAAGTCTGAAAGTCCCCCTCTCCTGCCTTTAGTTGCAGAGACTTGGAGGGGGTTGGTCAATTCTGCTATGCTTTCTCCAATGCTGGTTCCAGTTTTGGACTCATATTTCTCTTTCAGATTGTCTAGACTGAAATCTTTCTCCTATGTACTAAGGTAATTTTCAGAGCCCAGTACAGTATATGTCATTTTTCCCTCATAGCAAATGCCACATCACACAGCTTATCTCTTCGATTTACTTATATTTGGTTCACTACCAGGTGACCTATCTGAATAAAAGCTGGAGTTAGCAGTTAGTATTGAAAGATCAGTTCTTCTATGGTGGGGTTATTCTGCAGCATGGTTTAGGACTGGTGTCTGCAACCTGCGGCTCTGGAACCGCATGCGGCTCTTTCATCCCCCTGCTGTGACTCCCTGTCCATTTAACCCAGCACTGGCTGGCCCCGCCCCTCGCCCTCCCCTCCCAGTCACTCCTCGCCTGGCCTGAGAAGGTAAGGGCGATGGCAGGGGATGGAAACTCGCTCCATATTCCAGAGCGGGAGCAAAGTATCCCTGTACTCGCCATATCTCGCAGGTGCTTCTTCCAGTCCTTGTAGGTGTCACTCAGACCTCGGTCATTCGGGGAGATGCGCGACTTGCTCTCTGCCCCAAGACACTGGCCCAGCCCGGCTGCAACTAATGCTCTGCATCGTAATGGGCTCCAGGAGGAGGAGGGGACACCATCTCCCCACATTGTGAAGCGTGCTAAATTTAACTGTGCTGCACAAGGCACTGTGAGAGCAGTGGGCAGACTATGGAGGTGGCAACAACAGCAGCATTGGCCGCAGCCAGGCCAAGCCAGTGTCCCGGGGTGGAGAGCAAGTCGTGCATCTCTCGGAGGGACCAAGGTGTTTCTTTTCTGTGGGAAACGGGTCCAAATGGCTCTTTGAGTGTTTAAGGTTGCAGACCCCTGGTTTAGGATTTGGCAGGAATATCTGGACTAAGACTTAATGGAGCTGAAAGGGGCAGAATTAGTGTTATTGGGGTGCAATTTTCTGGAGCCAGTAAAATGATGTTTTAGTTTCTGTGAGGTTGGATTTCAGAGAATGAGATGGTGCTTTTTGTTAGAGAGTGGAGATTTGGAAGAAAGAAAGGAGTTAAAGAATTTGATTTGTGGCGGGGTATGTCAAGATATGTCATCATATTCCTTCAGGTATTGGTTCCTGATGGCATAAAGCTTTTATGGGATGAGATGAGAGAAAAAATGGCCAACAACAGATAATATCAAAGATGATAAGGAGTCTGGTGACTAAATCCTATGAAGAATGGCTAAAGGAACTAGGTAGCTGAACAAACATTTTCTATTTGGTATAGTCTAGAACTAGCTGAATTCAAACTGCAGTTCACTACACAAACTGGCACGGACAGAAGTTTTCAGAATTTGACCCACTTCAGGATAAGAACACAAAATAAAGTAATGAATCGTTAAGGACACCAAAATGCTTTTGATTTAAAAATGTTTGTACTATGGCATTTTCATGAAAATGAATAGAAACCAAATTACAGGACTCAGTGGAGGAACAATTAATACTAAATAGCCAGGAGCATGACACAATTTGCCATAGTTACAGTGCAAAATTAATCCCCTTAAAAAGCAAACTCCTTTTTTGTGGTTGCAAATCTCCAGAGTTCTTGTGTTCTACCTGGACCTCTAATTTGATCTTCCCATAATTAATGCTTTCTTTGCTATGAAAAATGGGCAGTATCTATACATGGCAACGGAGACAAGCAAAAGAATGGCAAATCCCCCAATTCATTATCAAAACATTTCACTCAACAGGTAGAACATCCTGAAGGACAGCCCCTTCTCTAATGTTTCCGTCTTAGCAGAAAGCTGTGCTTCAGAGGCTCTTCCCCATCCTCTCTGAGATGATGTCTTCAGGCTGTGAGCGCATGAACCACTCTACCCAAGCCCCATCATAAATGGCCACATCGGACTTCCCACACAGATATGCTCCTAATGCCACGTGGCAAGCGGTGACTCCTGAGCCACAAGTAGCCACAAGAGGTTTGGAGAGGTCTACTTTCTTCTCCTGAAACAAGCTTTGGATAGTTTCTGGGCTTTTCTCCAAGCCTGAATCAGTGAGGAATTCTGTGAAAGGAAAGTTCACAGAGCCAGGGATGTGACCAGGTTCGATTCCTGGAGAAAGTTTGAAAAAAATGAAATACTATTAAAATTCATTCAACAAAATTGCAAAATGAGAAACACAATTTAGAAATAATGTGCACACACACACATGGATTCTGTATGTAGTAAACCTTGAAATCCTATACATAGCACTACGTTTTTAAGTAGGCATGATTGCTGGGAAATTCTGGGAGCTGAAGTCCATGTATCTGAAACTTGTCCGTTTGAAAAATACTGGTTTATACTAATGGTAAAGGATGAATCCCCCCTTCCCATTTGCCCCAGTAAACCATAATATAAGGTGAGGTTAACTAATATCACCCATCTGCTGGAGAACATGAGGAACATGTTCTGTTCTTCATGACTGACTGTTCCTAGTTCTCTAGTGTGCAGAAAAAAACTTTATTTGACACCTAATAAAGTTGTAAAAATCTGAAGCCATTTGACAATTTTTGGCAGTCCAATCACCTTGTACTTCATCTTTCTCCTACAAGGAGTGAAAGATGCAGCAAAGATGAAAATCAAATGCAGCTAGTATGATATTAGGAATAATGACAGCCCAACCTCTGCCTGTTCTGTTAATCCGTACACATTTTATTATACACAGTAGTAATGCATAAATTACTGCCGTTTGATATACTGTATAAATAAATAATGCCCCACCCTCTCCTTTCAACAACATCCTTATTAGGAGGAACTACTGGTATATAGACATTTCCTCTTGACTTGAGAAGTCAGAGGAAATGGTCTTGAAAAACAGCAGGAAGAGCCGCTACTAAATTAACAGTCAGATGAAAGGGAGCCCAAATCTGGGCACAAACTGAAATGAACACCTCAGACAAGCCCCTCCTCCCTAGTTCACACATTTATCATTTATTAATTAAGCTTATATGCCGCCCTCTCTCCGGAAAGGACTAAGGGCGGCTCACAGCAATAAAAACAGACAAAATCAATATTAAGTGTTAAAAACCATTAAAACTCCCCTTAAAAACTCCTACAGTCCAATTCGGCCTGGCGAAATAACCATGTCTTAAGGTCATGGCGGAAAGAGCGCAGGTCAGGCGCCACCCGGAGCTCCAGGGGGAGTTGATTCCATAAGATAGGTGCGCCCACAGAGAAAGCCCGTTCCCTAGGAGTCGCCAGATGACACTGCCTGGCCAACAGCACTACAAGGAGGCCCTCCCTGTGGGAACGCACCGGGCGATGGGGAGCTGTCGCTGGCCGCAGATGGTCCATCAGGTACCCCAGGCCTAGGCCATGTCGGGCTTTATAGGTAATAACCAGCACCTTGAATCAAAACATACTCTGTTTCCCCCAAAATCAGACATCCCCTGATAATAAGTCCAATTGGGCTTTTGAGCGCATGGCAATAAGGCCAAGCGCTTATTTCAGGGTTCAAAAAAATATAAGACAGGGTCTTATTTTTGGGGAAACAGGTAGATAAAGGGAGGAAGGGGGGAAGCATAATCAGATTTGCAAGATTCTGTTACTATAGCTCAACAGTAAAAGTAGTATTGACCTACGTGTCATTGGTTTCCTAATCTCTTCTATCTTGAAGTGCTGGCAATTTGCAAAACTTCCCTTTTTAACATAAAGTTTTAAAATCAGAGCTTTTAATCTCAGAGCTAAACCAGCCCAACAATTCTGTCAGGCTCCAAAATCAAAAGACACACTGAGTTACTCCAAAGCAATCTCCTTTATTGTTCCTCAAATAGACAGAAATCTTGCTATACTAAAGGAGCTATTTGCACCAATAAAGATATACTCCGAGAACTTCAAGGGAGGAATTTTCTTGAGCCTCTTCCTCTACCTCTTCAAACTATCTGAACTACCTAAACTTCACTGTCTCTTGCTCCTCTAGAATGCAGCCCCTTCCTCCTGGAAATCCAGACTACATTCCACCACATCTACCCTCCAAACGTAAAGAAACCATTACCTTCTCGGGGCTCTGGTTCCGTCCCAGCGAACCTTCCAGCAGCTCGTGCATCAACTACTTGGAACCGGCGTGAGTCAATGTTCTCCTTCACCTGCTCATAGGTCTTCACCATTGATTTATCCAAAGAAGCACGAAATTCAGCAGCAGCAGGATGACTCTTTCCAGAGCTGACAGGATACCCCTCTTTCATCCAGTTCTTCAGCCCACCATTTAGAAGGGAAACCGCATCATGGCCAAAAGCTCGGAACATCCACCAGACTCGGGGAGCCGAGAACAAGCCCTGGTCACTTGCATCATACACCACAACATGACAATCACTGCTCACTCCTAGTTTGCCCACGTACTCTGCAAAATCTGTTGCACTGGGAAGCATATGATCATAAGGTGATGTGCGATCACTGCAATGATCAATGTCGAAGAAAGCGGCTCCTGGAATATGGCGATCTTCAAACTCTCTGTAGGGATTACGTTTCATTTTGGGGAGGTACCAAGAGGCATCCAAGAGCTTCACAGACGATCCAGTTTGAGGAGACTTGATAACTTCTGATACCCATTTAGCAGTCACTAATGCCCGGTAGAGAAGCTGCTGAGACATGGCACTCACAGGCTGTTTTGGTTTGGACGTCACCTGGAATTTCCTCCGGCACTGAAGGTGAAGGAAGACAATACAGCAAATTAGGATCATCCTCACAAGAGAAAAAAACATGCAGGCATTATAACAAGTAGGTAGTTACCCCTGAACGAAACAGCAAGTCTAGCCAACTCTGTGGCTAAGTTAAGATGTAATGTTCTTGCTATAATCAATACAAAATTGCTTTGTTGGTCGAAGGAAAAAAAATTGCGGAGGATGGGAATCTACTGTGAAATCTACATCTATGCTGAAAAAAGCCTCACCCCCATTGGTGGTATCTCACAAGTGATGAAATTTGAAGCAGACATTCGGGTAGGCCATTATAGAAAACCATAGATGCTTAAATTCCCTTGCTCCCTTGAGATGGTTCCCAAACTGTGAAAGTCCTGTGTGTGTGTGTGTGTGTGTGTGTCTGTGTGTCTGTGTGTGTGTCTGTGTGTGTGTGTGTCTGTATGTCTGTGTTCTTTGCCTGGTCATTCTTGCTCAGCCCAACTTCATAGAGCAATTTTTGTGGGGAAAAACTCAGAAGACGGGGAACAATGCACACTACCTTGAGCTCCTGGAAGAAAAGTAGAATGCTGTGGTAGCGCAGTGGTTAGAATGCAGTATTGCAGGCTAATTCTGCTGACTACTAAGAATTCAATCCTCACCAGCTCAAAGTTGACTCAGCCTTCCATCCTTCTGAGGTTGGTAAAATGAAGACTCAGATTGTAGGGGATAATATGCTGACTCTATAAACTTCTTAGACAGGGCTGTAAACCAGTATTTAAGTGTTATTGCTATTGCTATACAGATCTATCAAATAAATAATAAATGGATATGATTTATTACAGTTCAAAGAACACTATGGTTAAACAATGCTAACAAGGTCACTTGACAAAGTATAGCAGTGGCAACATTTTTGCTTTTTCTTCCAGGGAGAGACTAATAATGTTTCTACACTATTATGCCGTCAAACTATAAAACCATTTATAAATCCAAGCATCAACAGGATTGTGTAAACAAAGTTCTGGACACAAACACAGGGATAACATTAGAATTGTTATAACAACACAGTTTAATTAGTGAAGGTAAAATATCATCGTCATACATTTCTTCACTAAAAAACCTACTTATTTCTGCGTATAATAAAAATCGGTCCCATTCAAGACAATGATGAATCCGCATACAAATGGGAGGTTGAATAACTAGCCTTGTGGTGTGACTGGAACAATCTGGAACTGAACACACTCAAAACCATAGAAATGGTAGTAGACTTTAGGAGAAACCTTTCCATACTTCCACCTCTCACAATACTAGACAACACAGTATCAACAGTAGAGACCTTCAAATTTCTAAGTTCTACCATATTGCAAGATCTAAAATGGACATCTAACATCAAAAACGTCATCAAAAAAGCACAACAAAGAATGTTCTTTTGTGCCAATTCAGCACAGCCCAAGGAGCTGCTGATACAGTTCTACAGTTCTACAGAGGAATTATTGAGTCTGTCATCTGCACCTCTATAACTGTCTGGTTTGGTTCTGCAACCCAACAAGACAGACACAGACTTCAGAAGATAATTAGAACTGCAGAAAAAACAATTGCTACCAACCTGCCTTCCATTGAGGACCTGTATACTGCACGAGTCAAAAAGAGGGCTGTGAAAATATTTACAGACCCCTCGCATCCTAGACATAAACTGTTTCAACTCCTACCCTCAAAATGACGCTATAGAGCAATGCACACCAGAACAACTAGATACAAGAACAGTTTTTTCTTGAACTCCATCACTCTGCTAAACAAATAATTCCCTCAACAATGTCAAACTATTCACTAAGTCTGCATCACTATTACTTAATCTTCTCATTGTTCCTATCACCCATCTCGTCCCACTTATGACTATATGACTGTAACTTTGTTGCTTGTATCCTTACGATTTATATTGATATTTTTTCCTGATTGCTTATTTGTACCCTATGACTATCATTAAATTTTGTGCCTTATGATTCTTGATGAATGTATCTTTTCTTTTATGTACACTGACAGCGTATGCATCAAGACAAATTCCTTGTGTGTCCAATTACACTTGGCCAATAAAAAATTCTATTCTAAACGAATTCTAATAGAATAGCCATCCTCTTAGGAAAAGCTCCAGGAATCTTCAGCAGTCCACATCACCATGGGTGAAACAATTAAATGATCCATGCAAAGTGAAAAGGGCCCCTACAGATGCTTGACTTTCTCATTTTTTGGACTTGTCTCTGAAAAGGCTATTTAGATTGGCATAGGATTTTATTTAAAACCCATCCTTTCATCACAGTAATGCCCAAGTTCTCTTCTTTATGTCACCCAAAACATCCATGAAGTCTATATTCAATAGCAAATAAGAAAAAAGGAAGAGTTGTTAGGTTTTACAAAAACAAAGGTAGACTTTGAAGTGAGGTCAAGTCCTGCACATTCTCCATGATGATCTAAAATCTAAATCATAACTTCTATAACAGCAGCTGAGTAGGCTGGGCTTTCTCAGTATTGAAACATTTATTATTTATCTCCTTTATAATCTATTCTTTTTTAAAAATGCACTTTATATTGTCATTTTTATTTTGTCATGATTAAATGCTGTTTATAGGATTGTGTTGCATTTAATTGCTTTTTAACACAATCCTCCTTGAACCTTGAAATGGAAATATGGAGTTCATAGGTGAAATAAGAAAATAAAAATAATTCTCATCCCATGCACAGCAGAAAAAAGGATAGCTCAATTCTTCTAACTATCATTTTCTATGTAAGTTCTTGTAGTTTAAAAAGAAGCTTGTTTGTTTTTAATATCTGTTGCTTCATTAATCAGCTAAACAATGGTTTCCTGTTTTGCTTGATTAATCAGCCAAACAGAGGTTTCCCTGAACAAGCCCTGGACAAGAGCCTGTCTGAAAAACGCTTTTCTTTTTATCACACCTGCAGCTTTACAGAACTGGAGTCTCTTTGTTAAAGCTAAGCAGGAAGATGCTGTGCAAATATTCAGAGGCGCTCCCATTTTGTTCAGAGCAGATTGGTTCATATCAATGGATTTTGCTACTTCAAATTAGACAGTTTCTTTGACAGGAACAGGGGGGAAAAAGTCTCCTAAAGGTGGGGAAAGATTCCATCTCTCTCTTCCCCCAAGAGTTCTCCATCCACAAAAAACGCCAAAGCTTCCAATTCCCCAATTGAAGATTTGCAGTAGAAACACTGCACCAAGCACGGAACTGGTGTATAATAAACAATTTATTTCCTTCTCCAAGACAGACAGTTTTTCTGAGCTGGCCCAATCTGGCAACCCCAACAGGTGTTGCAGTGCAGCTCCCATCCGCCTCAGCCAAGAGAAGACTATATACAGAGAAGACTATTGCACCTCATCTCTGCCAGCAAGGATTTGAGAGTTATGATCCAACGTCCAAAGGTTTCCAGGGTTGGCTAGAGAGGAGAGCAACCCATAGGGAAATGCTGCCTCCACCAGAGGAAAACTAGCAGGGTCAGTGCCCTTTGAACACATGGGCGAGCGTTCATCTCATGGGGTTTTTTTTCCCCAACAAGTCCAATCTACCTCCACCTCTCTACTTCCTCTTCTCTTACCTCGGATGGCTCGCTGGCTTCTGAATCTTCAAAGCGTTGCCCCTAAACCGCTTCTCGCCCACCAGTTTATTCCCCCTTCCTTGTTCTACCTCCAGGGCGGAGAAAAGGACCACGTCCCACTTTGGTATCCAGTGAAAGGAAGGCTTGTCAGGGCGAAACCAACTGGGGCAAAAAAAAGGGGGAGAGAAAATTAGCAGAAAACCCATGAACTCGCACATGGAGCTCGGTCCCTCATCTAACTGGGATCGCTCACGACTTTTTTCTTTAATCCTCGTGACATCTGACTGACTATTCGCCCCATGATCCGCTCATTTTTGGAGAGAAAATTAATATTTGATTTGCTTCCCCCCCCCCCTTACCAGCCACTTTCTGGAATAGCAGATTGCGGAGTCCAGAAGGAGGAGGCGTGGAGAAGCACTTCGCGGTCCCCGCGGGTCATTTAGAGGCGAGGCGCGTTTCTTCGAACGCTTTCCAGTGGATGCCTTGCCTGAGTTTCCTAGAGAACGTGGGTTACGTAGGGAAGAAAAGCAAAAGACCGCCTTGTCTTCTCCGCCAGCAATGATTGTTTGAAAAGCCAAACAGTGCACTTCAGGGATGGGTTCTAATTTTTTTTACTACCGGTTCTGTGGGCGTGGCTTATTTTGTGGGCGTGGCTTGATGGTCCTTTGACAATTCTTTAGTGTTTAGCAGAGGTACTGGTCTACCAGGCTTTTAACTGCTTTCAGAGCTGTACCTGTCTGCCCATTTGTTTTTGGAGGCACCGGTCTACCACCACACTGCCTTTTAACACTGATCAGCTGTAGGGCGGCCCTTTGAAGTCCCAGGGCAAGAATTTAAACAGTTTTTTTCCTTCTAGTCGATCAGCTGGGACTCAGGAGGCAGCAATAGATTGGGGGCGGGGCCAAATAAAAGGTAAGAATTACGCGGTGGGGTGGCAGCTCCCGAACAAACAGAACCGGTTCAATGATGTCATATCGTTACCGCTACCGGCACTGCCGAACCGGGAGGAGCCCACCAGTGGTGCACTTGCTCCGGTTGCCAAGTTTAGTCTTTCGTTCTCTCAGTAGGAGGAAGAATCTGGAGAAGAGATGTTGCAGACAACTGTGGATGGGCGAGATAATCTTGACCCTAATTACTTTCATACTTATTACTTGCTTTACAATTTTCATTCTCTCACGACTCCAAGTGAATCATTTAATAACACACAAACACACTCACACAACTTCCAACTCACCTTATATCCAATATATCCAAGGTGTATCTTTCAACCAATCGCCTTTTATCCAAGGTGTATCTCTTCTCCAAAAGAGTGTTGTTACAATGCCCGGACAATAGGAACTGTGATTCAACCCATACCAACTCCAGATCATTGCAGGCTGCTGTATTCCCACAACCTCACAAAACTGTAGAACGCAGTGATTTATACTGCAAGTGAATCTCTCATTTGTCTTTAAAAATAAAGACCACTACTTCGGCTACCTCTTCCTAAGCATGTTCAGGATAGAGGAATTATAGCTTTTACTTCAGAACTTGCAAACTTTAGGACTCTACAGTATCTTGTTAATTCTTCCTCTGAACATTTGGGCCCCTCTTAACCAAACAAATTGTTGAAAAATGTACATAATGAATAATGCAGGCTTGCTATATCTACCATTTCTATGTAATCACATTGCTGCACTTGTAAAGCTGGATATATTAGGAATCAGTAGCTGGATGCTTGGGGTCAGCATACCAGCTTTTCTTACAGTGTTTCCTCTTCTACACTTAGCTCTTTGGGACCCCACATTCTTGACCTTACTGAGTGTCTCAGTGCTGGTTTCCTCTTTCAGGTTTGCCCTTTACCCCACTTCTGACCAAGTCAGTTTACTTTTGTACCATCACTGACTGTGAACACTAATCCATTTCTTGTTACATCAGGTCCCAAAAAGCTGGCTGATGTTTTCACCCTCTAGTTCTTGTGCAAGAACAGGAGGGAAATTCTTACAAAAAGCCCTGGAAGTTTTGTCTGAACAATTACTTCAGTTTCTCATCTAGAAGTAACTAGAGGGAGGGAATGATTTTGCAGCTGATTGTGGATATGCCTGTGCCAGTCCAAAGTGCAGACCTGAATAGAAATGAATTGGCTAGGGCTTCTTTCTCCGCCCTTTCTTAGTTGATTGGTAGAGAACAAGACATCGGAGCCTGGACGGAGTACCTCCCTTTTCTGTGCATACCATTTTTCACTTTGGAGTTCACACATCAAGAAAGCTTTCCTTAACATGGTGCAGCAAGCTTTATACAGAGGTTTGGTCTCCACGAAATGGCTAGCAGAAGCTGTCCGAGCCAAAAAGATTGGTCCTGGTTTGAGGGTGCTGGATGCTTCCTGGTATGAACCTGGAACGAGAAATGCCCAGAAAGAATTCCAAGAACAGCACGTTCCTGGAGCCTCTTTTTTTGATATTGAAGAATGCAAAGACAAGTCATCGCCTTACGAGCTTATGCTGCCCAGTGAGAAACATTTTGCCGATTACGTTGGCCACTTGGGCATTGGGAATGATACACATGTAGTTGTGTATGATGGAGACAACCTGGGCACCTTCTATGCACCACGCGCATGGTGGATGTTCCGAGTCTTTGGGCATCGTACTGTTTCAGTGCTGAATGGGGGATTTAAAAACTGGCTGAAGGAAGGTCACCCAGTAACATCAGAGATCAACCGGCCAGAGCCATCTGCCTTTAAAGCCAGTCTTAACAGGTCTCTCCTGAAGACCTATGAAGAGATGGTGGAGAACATGGAATCCAAGCGGTTTCAGGTAATAGATGCCAGATCTGAAGGGCGATTCCGAGGAACAGAACCTGAACCAGGAAAGGAAGGTAGGAGTGTACCCTGAGATAATTGGCCCACTTTCCATATTCTTTACCTGCTAATGATATTTAAGTCTTTACATCCCTCTTGCATACTTTAAGTTTACTTATTTGTGAGCAACCTCCACTAAACAGAGTGGAACACTTTCTAAATACACTTTCATAACAGTTTGATATTGTTGTGCCTAAGAAGAAATCCGTAGGTCTCCAAAACCGGTACATGTAGATAAAGTAGAAAAATAGGGGTATCTAAGAATTCATCCATTGGGAGACTTTTTACTATTTTCCTGGCCTTTTCCTTTTTCTCATGTGGTAAGAAATATACCTACACATGCATACATAAACATACACACACAGAGAGGATCCATTTATGTTTGGGATTCCATACCAGTAGGATCTGCTATCAACACTTGTGTGGGTGTTCCAATTTTCCAGACACACTGACCCAGAAACTGAGGACCCTGTTCAAAATAGATCTCCAGTAACTTGGTATGTCTGTTTCTCTTTCCAAAATGCTTTTTTTTAAGAGTAAATGGAGTCTGTTTGATTAGTCTTTGCCTAAAAATCAATCCTCCCAACAATTACACAAAACATCCAAAACATTTTTCATTTTATTATATGGTCTTCTCCATCCCAATAATGTATAAGAGAATGTTGAGCTAAAAACTTTGAGCCCCTGGACAAAGGGCAGGAGTCACAGCCATGGAAATTGTTGAAAGATATGTACACGTGCATGTGTCAGAGAAGAATTATAGCCTTCTGGAGCAAAACCCTGATTGATCAACTCCAAGTTAATGATTGTCCAGGTCACCACGCCCAACGAGTCTGGGATCTGTCACATAAAAATCTCACCAATTGATTGCTTTTTCATCTGTTGGACTGTTTTTCCAATAAGTCTTTTTCTGTAAAGAAATGGGGAGGAGTGCAAATTGTACTATATCTTAATAGCTTCTGTGCCTTATTTCAGTATTATTGTTCTGTTATCCTTGTTTCAGTATTTAGGATCAAGGGACTCATAAGTATTTTAAGTAAAAACTATATATGGAAAATGGGCGGCTAGATCCCTAAATGGAGACATTAAGAGGGTTCAGACAAAGAGAGTTTGGGAAGGATACACCAAATATCAGAAGACTGTGATATAGATTACACAATTAGACCAATCCCCATTATGTAAGCTAGATCCAAAGTTTCTTTGGAAAGTAACTGGCCTCTAAGTCACGGAATCAGACTCATTATGGAATGGTTGAGCTGAAGCAAACCTGATGTCTAATATGACAACCTTCACAATGTTGTTTCTAGTTTGAGATTTTCCCAGGGAACTTCTGTCTGGCAGCACTGGTTTCTAGAGCAAAACAAGTGCTGACACACACAAGTGGCGGACACTGAACCTTCAGGAATGTATTAGCTTAAAACTGGCAGAAAGGAATTTCACCTCATTCTATAAAACAGCTCTGAGAGGATTATGTATTCACCTGCCTGATAGGAGTGCAACAAGATATTGTTGTTAGGCAGGAATTGCCTTTGAGAGTTCTGGTGAAATAGCTAAGAATCCAAGAAGCTTTGCATAGCACTTATCTGAGTGAACTAGTTTGTTGTATTCATGAAAGATCCAACAGAAAGAACACAATAGCAGAAGGAGGTTTTAAAACTGTTCGTAGAAACTTTTCCAAGAAGTCAGCTTAGAAGAGCCTTAGCTAACTATTCCGTTGCATAATCTTTTTTATTTCCTGCATCTCAATAAAAAGTGTTATTTTCCCTTATATCCATTCTTACAATGAATGTAGAGAAGGTGTAAGATGCCCACATTTGTAAATTGAAAATAATACTTTCTTTCCATTAAAATAGAGAGATTTGCCTAAAAGTATGTGCGCAAATACCTCTCACTACAGGTAGTCCTCAGGTTACAACAGTTCATTTAGTGACCATCCGAAGTTACAGCAGCACTTTAAAAAATGACTTATCACCATTTTTCACACTTATGACTGTTGCAGCATCCCCATGGTCGTATGATAAAAATTCAGATGCTTGGCAACTGACTCGTATTTATGATGGTTGCAATGTCCCAGGGTCATGTGATCTTTTGTGACCTTCTAATAGGCAACAATGGGGAAGTCAGACTCACTTAACAACCATATTACTAACATGTATAGTGATTCACTAACACCTGTGTCAAGAAAGGTCTTAAAACGGGGCAAAACTCACTTAACAAATGTCTTGCTTAGCAACAGAAATGTTGAGCTCAATTATGGTTGTAAGTCAAGAATTACCAGTCTTTCCAAACTGAAATTCTTCTTTATTCAGATTAGTTCTCTGATGGGATTTCAAGATTTTATGGGAAACAAAGAAACATAATAATCACCCCTTATTTGATGTGAGTTATCAGATGATGATACGTAGAAAAAAACACTATGATTTAGTTTAATCACTGGTGTGGTGACACAATGTAACACATTTTCATCAGGTCCCTGACTACAGCTGCCATCTCTCACATATACAATGGCTAGGTAGAATAAAGAGGAGTCAGCATTTTTTATTATTATTATTCTATTTGGGCACTGCCCAGTCCAAATATCTGGGCACTTCATAATATAGCAAAGAAAAAGATAAAACACAAGTCGAAACAAGACAGGATCCAGTCACTCAGTATAAAACATACAGAAAGCCATCCAACAAAGGGCAATGAATTAAGGTGGTTATTCTTTAAATCATGGTTTGCTTATTTGCTTCAAAAAGCAACAGTATATAACATTTATAAAATGTTTTAAAGGGAGAAGCTAAAATAAAAAAAAATATTTTCAATTGAATATTTTTAGCACTGTGATCCTGAAATGGCATCTAAGAAAAATAATGAGTCTTGAGCCAGTTCCTATGGGGCACAGAAAGACAAATTCAGAATCTAATGAGATGAAAATGTCCATCTGGAATGGCAGGAGATCAATTGAGATGTGTATTGTGTTTCCACAAGAAATGTATGCATGTTCATCATTTAGCTCAACCAGTGGTGAAATCCGATTTTTTTTACTTTCGGTTCTGTGGGCATGGCTTTGTGGGCATGGTATGGCTTCGTGGGCGTGGCTTGGTGGGTGTGGCAGGGGAAGGATAGTGCAAAATCTCCATTCCCTCCCCACTCCTGGGGGAAGGATAGTGCAAAATCTCCATTCCCACCCCAATCTGGGGCCAGCCAGAGGTTTTATTTGCCGGTTCTCCAAACTACTCAAAATTTTCACTGCTGGTTCTCCGAACTGCTCAAAATTTCCGCTACCAGTTCTCCAGAACCTGTCAGAATCTGCTGGATTTCACCCCTGAGCTCAACCCTTTTCACTCTGGGGAGAGTGGTGTTTGTGTACTTAAGAGCCACATGCACTTCTGTTTTTTGTGGGGTCACATTAGGATGCACTCATAGAGCAAGGTTGCTATAGTGCCATGTTGTGATAGCAGAAGCAAAACTTCATCTGCAAAGGTGACCACCTATGCTTGGTTGCAGCCAGCTGGCTTAGTTAAGTTTGGTGGCAAGTAACATTATTTCTCAAATATGCTCAGTAATTTTTAAAATCCCATTGAAGTTGTCTTTCTTTTAATGTTTTAAATTAAATTTTTATTGAACATTTCTCACACAAATAAAAGATAAGCATGAATAATATAAAGAGTGAAGAAAAGAAAAAAAGAAAATGTGAAATAATGAGAGTAATGTAGTAAGGAGTATAAAGAGATCTACAAATAGGAAAAAAGGAAAGATATATAAAGAAATGATTTTCAGTCTTCTTTATAGCAGTTACAATCTTTTCCTCATTCTTGCCTCATTAAAATAGCATCCTAATTTGCTTCTTCCCATATTTGAACCATTTCAGTCTGCAAATCCATAAATCAGGAGTTTATTTTTTTCCATTTTTAGCAAAAAGTCCAAAAGAAATTGCAGGTTCTTGGATCAAAGAATTTGTCGCATTATCCGCTGATCAGATAAGTCAATTTTGCCATTTCTGCCAATTCAATAATCTTTTCATGCCACTTCTCCATTGTGGGAATTTCAGAAGTATCCATCTTTGTATATATAATAATCTCGCTGGAATTACTATATTAAAAAAAAATCAATATTCCATGAGTCTCTTCTAATTGGCTATCCATAAGTTCCAATTAAACAAGGTTCTGGTTTTCGCAATTGTCTTCCTTTTCCAATAAAAGAATTCGTCTTCTTTCCACATTCTAATAGTACTGCTACACCAGGGATTAAACAAAATGGTCAGGTAGACAATGAGCTTGCAGCTCATCATTTATTGGGAAGCACTTCAAACATGCTATAAGTCAAAATTTGAATGGCCAAAGTCTTATCACGTGTATATCATAGGTCATAATATTTGGTTAAAAACAACAAAACATTCAAGATATCAGTTCCTTCAGCAATTCATTTTCTTTATGCCAACCCAACAATGCAATTTGTGACAATCAGATAATGATTTCAGAGACAGTTCAGCAAGGTTGAATCTGATTGCATGCCATCAACTTGGGGTTGATTCTTAGTGCCCGAAGTCACTAGGATGAAACTGATAGCTTTTTAAACAGCAAAGAAATATGCAATGAATAAATACCGTGTTTCCCCGAAAATAAGACCCTGTTTTATATTTTTTGAACTCCAAAATAAGTGCTTGGCCTTATTTTTGGGGAGGTCTTATTATTTTGGCACGTGTGGAGCAAAATGGGGCTCCTCTTGCCATCTTACCTGATTTCCAGCTCTGCATTTAAATATTTTTGGGGAGGGCTTATTTTCGGGGGGGGAGGTTTATTTTAGCGCATGCACTCAAAAGCCCGACTGGGTTTATTATCAGGGATGTCTTATTTTCGGGGAAACAGGGTATGTCACAATCTAGCATTTTATGCTAGCAATGAAGGGCTTAGGAAAAAAATGATTCAGATGCTGTGACGTGCCTATGCCTATAAAAATCATAATTGTATAGGCAGTGGCTTTTCTCTTTGATATTCTATGGAAACAAACATTGGACTCTGAAGAAACAAGACACTCTTGGTGTTGGGGCAGTTTCTTGAGAACATCATGGATAACCAGGAAAAAAATAAATGGATCATATAACAAATTAATCCAGAGTTCTTACCTAAAGTACAAATGATCATGCTCAAATTACCATATTTTGAATTTATCTATTTATTTATTTATATTCAGTGTTTCTAGACCATCCATCTCCCTATGCAAGCATATTATATAAAAGAGCTGGCTCCTTTGAAAAACCAAAATGATGGGAAAAGTAGAAGTAAACACAAGTGAGCAACCAGCAACATAGCAGATAGATCTGATTATAACAGTAAGAGTATGCCATTGGAAGACATAAAGATTAGGTTGTGGACATGACATCTGGAAATATATCTCTAGGGTCACTAAGAGTCAACCCCAAGTTGATGGCATGTAATCAGATTCAACTTTGCTGAACTGTCTCTGAAATCATTATCTGATTGTCACAAATTGCATTGTTGGGTTGGCATAAAGAAAATGAATTGCTGAAGGAACTGATATCTTGAATGTGTTGTTGTTTTTAACCAAATATTATGACCTATGATATACATGTGATAAGACTTTGGCCATTCAAATTTTGACTTACAGCATGTTTGAAGTGCTTTCCAATAAATGATGAGCTGCAAGCTCATTGTCTACCTGACCTGGTGTAGCAGTACTATTAGAATGTGGAAAGAAGACAAATTCTTTTATTGGAAAAGAAAGACAATTGCGGAAACCAGAACCTTGTTTAATTGAAACTTATGGATAGCCAATTAAAAGAGACTCATGGAATATTGATTTTTTTAATATGATAATTCCAGCGAGATTATTGCTGTATTGAATCCTCCCCTATCCTATCCCCTTCTCTCTCTCAGGCTTTCTAGCCCCTTCTCTCCCTCAGGCTTGCCCCACAGAAGCCTCTCCTATGCTATCCTGTTCTCTCCAGAGTTATTTTCAAGTTGGGAGGGGGAGTAGAACGTCTAATGAATTAACATCAGAACGTGTTATAATAATATAGGAAATACTAATGCTCTGATGGTCATTTCGAAAAATCCTTTCTTAGTGAGCACCCAGAAGCCAAGTGGAACATACTTGGCAAATTTCAAGTTTGTAGGCTTTACAGTTCTGGAGATTTCGTGATTAATGTGTGAGTGGTTTTCACCTTTATATATATATAGAGAGAGAGATTGCAATCGGGATATTGCATTTCATTTCATTTTTAAACGGAAGACTGAGCTGGTGGTTTGTTTTTTTAACTTTTGTGGATTTTTTTATATATTGGATATATATATATTTAAAGGCAGTTCTCAGCCATCTTTTCCAAAGATCTGCAGTTATTTTGATCTATATTTAAATGCAGTAAATTCTGGAGTTGTGATTTATTAGAAACAGATGTTTGTAAAGCTGTTTGATTTTACATTTAACGATCACCCATATAACCAACATTATCTCTTACCTTTTATTCAACCTATTTATATTAGAAATAATTGATAATTTCAAATTATTTGACCACAATCCCAGTTCTGTGCTACCATTTGTACCCCAATTATGTACTACCATTTATATGCCATACCATTACTTAGGATTAGAACTTCTTATAATACTATTTTATTTGCATTTATTTTAGTAATCATGTTCTTAATTATTTTAGACTCTATTATACTTATTGTTTTTCTCTTATGCATATATACATATATGTAGAAGGATATAATACTTCTTTTATTCAATATTTTGTTTGCATCTGGCCTTAAGGCTATAATAAAATTGAATTGAATTTAACCATAATAGTTACAGGAAGTACTTTTTATGACTTTATGACTTTTTATGACTTTTTCTCTTATTCCAGGGATAGAACCAGGTCACATTCCAGGTACCATAAACATGCCTTTCTTCAACTTCTTGACTGAGGAAGGTTTTGAGAAACCTCAAGAAGAAATCCGGAGCATGTTCCAGGAGAAGAAAGTGGATCTTTCAAAGCCATTGATTGCCACATGCCGCAAGGGGATTACAGCCTGCCATATTGCCTTGGGAGCATATCTCTGTGGTAAACCAGATGTAGCCATCTATGATGGATCCTGGTCCGAGTGGTTTCGTCGTGCCCCACCTGAGTATAAAATGTCTGAATGGAATCGCCATAAGGCATAATAACTATTTTTAATATGTTTTAATATTTGTATTCTATGTTTTTTATCTTGGCTGTACACCGCCCTGAGTCCTCAGGGAGAAGGGCGGTATATAAATTGGAAATTAAATTAAATTAAATTAAATAACTCAATTTTCTGTGAAGCATAGTTCCTAATGCTAAGCATAATGAAAAGATAGGAAAATAAATTCCTATTTTTTATAATTTTATCACTTTCTAGTCCATAGTTGCTGCTTGCTTTTGCAAACTGGTAATTAAATAAAATTCAATCTTGGGTCAATTACCTTTTTTCAATTCTATGTCTTTTTTTATTGTCCACAGCTAGTAACAGAAGAGAAACTATCCAGCATTATTATAAGTGTTAATATTTATATCATTTCCATTGTGTTCAGCATCCTGATGTTGCCCTTGAAATGTAATACATGCAGATTACAATCCCTAGTTTATCTATTTAACAGCATAATAGTGGTCAATAATAGGAATTAGTCATATCTGGAAGTTGCCAAGTTGTAGAAAGCTAGCAAAAACTAAAGACTAACTTGAACCTTATGTTGACATAAGCAGAACAACTGTAAGAAGTTAGCACCCACCCCTCTCCTAGAAGAACGAAATATTTTAGGAAATATTAAAAAGGCAGAATATATTTCCCTGGATGAGAAATGGAGAAACATGTTTTAAAGACAAAGCATCTCCCACCTTCCTGCCTCCCCACCCCCACTTTGTAAACCCAATTCCCTCTCCCCTTTGTCAATGGACCATCATCTGCAACACAATAGGACCCATCTAGCAACAGAAACTCACCACATGGCACCTGGGAAGATTACATCAGCCAGCAAGGCTAGCTAAGACCCTCACCCCCTGGGAGTCTGACAACCAATCAGGATACTCTTCCTGTGTCCCAGGAAATTCAAAGCCCAGAGAGGGCATAAACCCGGGGAGTCGCAGCATCTCTGCCCTTTTCTGTTCAGGAACTGAAACCATTTGATCCTGTCCACCATTAAACCATCTTTCCAAGCAGTCTCCATGTTTCCAGTGTTTTTCCCCACTTGGAGCTGAACCCACAAGGATATTTCTTCTAATACAACAATGTTATGTTTTAATAGTTTTAGAAACTGCATATCAAACTCAATCAAGACCATTAACTCACTGAAACAAATCATTTAAATGGGCTGAAGTATTAGGGGAAGGACCAGCAGATTTCATGAAATTGGATTCCAATTCCAAGTAACCTTGGTACTGTTTCAAAGAACGCTGTTTCCTATGAATTCACACACTGAATTTACAACAATGGTAAGGTGCAAAGAATCCTCTTCTGAGAGACACATTCAGGCAGAAGGTTATGATGCTTGATGTATTTTAGGCTCTGTCATTTAGGCTTTAAAGATATATCCAGGAGTTTTGAGGCAGACATTTTCAAAGTTGCTTTGCATGTTATAGATTAAGGTAGTTTGTCCATGCACTCTGGCACAGAAGTTATTATTTTAGAAATAATTGTGCCTTAACTACTTAATGATTATGATGAGGCCAGGCTCCAGGTATGTACCTATTACAATGTAAGCAGTTACATTCAGTCTTCAAATGTACAAAACCGAGGAAAACCAGTTCACTGATGATTCTACCATGTGTACATACAATGCAAGAAATCTGTATCAAGCTATCAAATGTTATAATGTGAATCTTCATATTTGTAAATCAAAGCCACCTTTATTCCCATATATTCATCATTCCTTTAGTTTTCAATATTTGGGAATGACTTCTTTGCCACCAAAATAGCACTTTTCAACAAGAGTTTTGAAAGTACATCAGTGGTGGGTTGCCCCCGGTTCGCACTGGTTCTATAGAACGGGTAGTAAAACCGGCAGGAGGCTTCACCCACCGACCCCGACGTCATCAGAATGCTTCTGCGCGCCCTCATGCAAAGCGAGCACGCGTGGCCCCCATTGCGAACTGGTAGGAAAGGTAAGTAGAACCCACCCCTGAAGTACATCTACTAAAGTACATATACTAGGAAAAGTGTGTGCAAATGGAGCACCTTAGAAGAAGACCTGCAGGACTGGCTACTGAAATGCTAGTTAGTTAGCTGTGCTTGTATATAATCCTTTATAGGCCCTGTCTCCACTTCAGTTTGCTATGGAATTATTATATTTGACAATCCCAATTTTCTTCTTGGTTTACATGACATCCTCACTGGGCCTATGGTCCATGAGTGTGATAACATAGCCAGCATTAGGTACATCAGTTTTAAAATAGTTTTCCCTTTTCCTGTCCCACCAGGAAAATTTGAGTTGTATAAAATCCAAATACATTGTCACTCATCTTAGAAGTGAGATTAAGAGATATATATGTTTCTCACCATGTATCCAATTTTCACTTCCCTGTAACAAAATCAACATATGCATATTCTTATCTGCATCCGTTTGGGCTTCCTTAGACATTAATCCCTTGTAACAAACCACATACCATATCTCTCTTTCAACCAGCATTTACATCCATTACCCCATGTATAATAGACTTTTTGTCAAGATACACAAATTCATCTCCCTCCAATTCTTCATCATTTACACTGTATATATGTATGTTTGTATGTATATATATGTGTGTATATACCGTGTTTCCCTGAAAATAAGACCCTGTCTTATATTTTTTTTAACCCCGAAATAAGCACTTGCCTTATTTTTGGGGAGGTCTTATTATTTTGGGGTGCGTGGAGCAAGACGGGGCTCCTCTTGCCATCTTACCTGATTTCGAGCTCTGCGTTTAAATATTTTCGGGGTGGGCTTATTTTCGGGGGGGAGGCTTATTTTAGTGCATGCGCTCAAAAGCCCGATTGGGCTTATTATCAGGGGATGTCTTATTTTCGGGGAAACAGCACCTGGTCTACCCCAATATGGGAGGGAACATACTGCTTCCCTTTCACCTTTCAGCACCAATCCAGGAGCCCTCACGTAGTCACATTCACAACAAACCATTTTATACCAAATTTATATTTGCTGATAAAAAAATTACACACACACACACACACACACACACACATATATATATATATATATCAATCAGATAGCTGTTCACTTTTTCATCCTATTCAACCATATCTCAGTAACCTGCTGAAGAAAAAAATGGAGATATGCCCCCTGCCTTGCATAAAGCTGTATTACATGTACCAATTTTGCTCACTGTCACTTGGTTATTTTTTTTAAATGTATTAATATGCCTTTCATTCTTTTTTTTTTTTATTGAAAAAGTTTTCAAATACAAGTTTTTCCCCCTTTCCCCCCCCCCCCTCTTCCCTAACCCACCCTTTCCACCCAACCCCCCCTGTGACTTCTTCACAACAATAGGCTATTTCATAACTAGTTACATACATAATATCTTCCCTTTCCCTTAATCCCTTCTCGGAATACTGACCCTTAACTTGTTAATCTTATAACTCCCATTTTTACGGTAATCTGCCCTTTTTCTCCTCCCCTATACTTATTGAGTATTATTACAAATTAACCTTTAATCTTTTATATATATTAATATAACATTTTAAATCGGCCTTCTCCCTGCAACCAAATTTATTCAATTCTGTCCACTTCCTCCACTCCTCTAAATATATGACTTGAAATCAGACAATACGATTCTAAATATAATCCACTACCCACTTTACTAGAATATACACATATCTATATATGCATCCCATTTTATAACAATCAGTAAACTAACCTCTTTCAGCCCTTCAATTCCTACAAAATCATGCAATACGATTCTAAATATAATCAACTGCCCACTTTACTAAGATATACACATATCTATATATGCATTTCATTATGTAAAAAGAGAAAAGACAATAACTTTAAGTTTATGATCCATATAATATCTTCTTTGATGTCTTTCCACTAGATTGTTAAATCCATCACCCATAATAGGGTAAAATAACATGCTGGTGCAACAGTTTGTTCAAAATCTTCAGTCATCTTCTGCCCCCATCAGTAGTAGATATCCTCACACCTGTATAAAAGTAAAAACAACCACCCGAGTGACATTATAATTATGAATATATCCGTATGGTTATAGTTGTGGTATTCATCAGGATTGTTAATTCCCGTCATCCTACTGAGTAACATCCAGATCTTCTGCATGCCCCGGCAAAACTCTCCTGCCTTATAACTCAAAATAGTTATAATATATTTCCAAGAGAAAAAAAAGGTAAATAAGAAAAAATTAGATGATTCAAATCCAACAAAGTGAGGCTCTTTCCACTTCCCAAAATCATGGCCTTGCAGAGATCTGCCACAATCCTCAGGATAGTATCAGACAATTGTTCGCCACCACTGTCTTTTCTAATATTCATTCATTTTTTAAAGCGCCTGGCTTCACTGTTGCTTAGTTTGGAAATTGCTGTTTCTATAAGATCTGTTTCTTTTCTTTTTCTTTTTCGGGTTGAATTTCCATCCTCTTTTCTTGCTTACCAATTGTATATCTGCTGGTTGATTTTCATTCTGCTTTGTGGATTGTTCTTGTTGGGTTAATTTTATCATCTCATCTTTCTTCTCCATCACTTGTATATCAACTGGTTGATTTGCGCACTTGTCTGTGACTTGATGATTCATCACCTTGGGTTCGGATGACACTGCTCTCTTATTTATAAACAGTCCAGCTGGGGTCTCCAAGGAGTCCAAAGACAATTTATCCATCACAGCCTCTGTAATTTGATGTTTTCCTTTTATTTCCAACTCCTTTTGCTTATCCTGTATTATGCCTAAAGGTGTTAAATTCATTTTTAGAATTTTTTGATAAAAATCTTCCGCTTTTTCGACAGTGTGCAATTGATATCTTACGCCTTGATATCTCAATATTAAACCAACTGGGATGTCCCACCTGAATAGGATATTTCTTTTTTTTAATTCAGTCACTAAAAAGCCAAATTTCTTCCTCTCCATTAACATCTTGGGCGGGAGCTCCTTGAAAATCCAAATCTTTCTTCCATGAAATTGCAAATTGGAATTAAAAGAGTTCTGCACAATATTATTCCTAATTTCTTTATCTGTAAAATAGATCACCACATCTCTAGGCAGTTGCCTTTGCTTTGCCCACCAGGATTTTATTCTATAAATTCTATCAATCCTGCAATACACTTCATCAGGTTGAACCTTTAAGATCCCAGCCAGAATTTCAGAAAATACTTTCCTTAAATCATCTCTATTATTTTCCTGCAGACCTCTCAATCTAATTGCATATTCTGTAAAATTATATTGAATCATTAAAACTTCTCTTTCAATCCTCTGTTGTACATTTTCCTCATTACCAATCTTTTGGTCAGTCTCCATTTTAGATTTGTCTTCCAAGCTATTATCCTGAATGTTTATCAAATCCTTTTTAATTTTTTGAGTCATGTCATCCAAATTCTCCTCGATTTCCTTCATTTTAGTCTCTAATAATTCAGTCTTTGCCTCCATCCGAATCAGAAAGCCTGATAAACCATTAGCAACTTTTGAAATCTTTTTATTCAAGAAGTCAGACTCTGATTTCACCAATTCACCAATTTCTTTAATTTCCTGCTTAAATTTTTCAAGTTGCTGATTCACAATCTCATCCCTTCTTACAATCTCTTCAAGGATAAATTCTAATATATTAAAATCGGGTTTCTGACGCTGGAGAGTTGAAATTTGTTGGCGCAATTTCTTAAGGGGGGAAATTCCCCCCCCCTGTTTGTCCAGCTGTATAAGTCCTGATGCCATTTCCCACACAGACAAGATTTAGCAAAAATAAGAGAAGAAATAGAAAACAAAAAGACTTTCCCTCATTAAAAAAAAACTTCTGAGCAGCACAGGAGCGAGGTTTCTCTAGAAATGTAGCCAATGATATTTATTCCGCTACATTGTAATAATGAAAAACGGAAGGACTTTCCCTTTTAGCCCTTCTCCAGCCACAGCAGACACCATTTTAGAAGGCTCTTTTTCCCTCTTTTCCTCTGCTCTTTTCTTTTAAATAGTTTTTGAAAGGGTGAGATACTTGCGGTTCAGTATTAAGGGTCCAGTTCTTCATTTCTTTAATTATTCTTTTAGATTCACAGGCTTGCTCTTGACGCCTGGCTCTGCATAGGCAGAGGTCTCCCAAAGCCCGGAGCAGCGGCAGGGGATATGGGGCTTCTCATCCGCTCCGTCCCAAAAGTTAAAAAAAAAACTTTTGGGACTCTGCGGGGAGTTCTACCCACCCCTGCCGGCTCTCTCTCCGTTTCCTCTTGGAAACGGAGTTTTTTCGAGCCGCCATCCGCTGTAACGGCGGCTCTATACAGGCAGAGGGAGCTGACGATCCCAGAGGAACGTCTGGCAGCGGCCAGCAGCAAACCGGAAGTCAATATGCCTTTCATTCTTATACTTACAATAAAATGTTAAAACAGAGAATAATTACAAATAAGATTAAAAACAAGAAAAATATAGTATAATTGAGGTCAAACCACAATCATTCATGGTCCCAAATTATTGCAAGAGAGGCTTAGGAAACATCCGGATCCAATGCACAGGGAAAGAACCAAGTTTCAAGGTCTTTGGTAGAATTGGGATTATCTGAGTCTTGGGGGTATGCTGTTCCAAATATCATAACAGAGTAGGCTTGCCCTTTGTCCCACCAACTGGTAGTTTCGTAGAAAGGATCCAAAACATCCTATTGGAACTCATGTAATCAGAAAACAAATCAGAAATAGATCGTTTTGCAAATAAGCCAGCCCTGTGCCATGAAGGGCTCTATAGATGGCAGTCAGCACCATGAATAAAGAAAAAAAGCTCTTTGTGAAAAATCCTTTCAAAATTGTTGCCATAGCCAATCTCAGTCTTTTTAGGACAGTAAACTATACCAGGAGATAAAAAGAAACATGCTAGAAAAAACTCAGAAAGCCACTTTTAGATTGCTGTCAATAATTATGTCTGTGTAGTCATTGAGTTAAGTTCTCCTCAAAACTATGCAAGTGAAATGTTCCCTGTCTGAGAAATATATTGGTATAAAATTTAATATTCAAAACACTATTTTTTGAAAATGACCATTCTTATATTATGACAGTAAATGGAAAACCAAAGCTCCAACCCTTTTGATAGGCAAACTTCACTACTGAACATTTCTCTAAGAAGAGTACTCTGTTTACTTGAGTCCCCATAGCAACTCTAGCTCACAGATGGGAATGTGTTTCTTAGCAACCATCCTTGGTAATTACACATAGTTCCACTTCTTTGTCTCCCTGGACTTGGCAAGGACCTGCTTGATTCATGAGAACTCCACTGGCACCTCAGTTGAGACCATGGCAGCAGAGGTGAGATACATGTTTGTGAGGAAGTCTTAACTTTGTGCATCTTAGAGAAAAAGTAACCCCTCCCAGCCAGGCAGTTACACACAAAGGTGTTGATGCCCTATGACCTACACAAAGACACTTGGTTTTTAGGCCCAGATCACAACTGTAAGCCTTGCTGTGCTCTTGCTGCCAGTCCAGGCCACATGTGGCAGGCATGTGGGGCTCTCTTTGGCCACCTCTGGCAACTGCTTTGGAGCCACATTTGGTTGGCAACTCTGGGACATGCCTGGCATGTATATAGCTCATTTATCATCATAATTGTGCTTTTCCCAGCCAGAGGTTTTGTAAACCTGGCCAGGCATCTGTATGAGCCTAAAAAGACCAGTGGCTTGTTTCAGGGTCAGAAGGGGCTTGTGGAAATTAGTCCCTTACTTGAGTACCAGCAGACACCAGAGATGGCTAGCCCCTTCCTCCATTATGGACATGACCCTGAGGAGGTTAGCCCTGTGCTCCGATACCTACAACATCCTGAAGAATTTACTGTCTTGTATCAACAACCACCAAAGTCTGAGGCAGAGATTGATACTGCAATCCAGCAGTCAGAGGAAATCAGTCCTGTGCTCCAGTATCTACAACAGCTGGAGGAAATTGGCAGCAACCTGCTTCAACGGGACAGCTGCCACATATCTTCCTGCCCAAGAATTGTCAACAAACTGGAGACTCAGGTGAAATACATGGGGACTGGCCAAGTCTATCTTTGCAACTTTTTCAGGTCTTCAGGGGGAAGCAAACAAAATATTGTACCTATAGTGCTGATTTGGAGGCAAGAAATAAGGGAAGATATATTCAGCAAAGATCCATGAGTTAAATCTTAAAAGGCCTTAGTTTTATCTTGCCAATATATCTAAGCAGGTGCAATTGAAATTCACCAATTTCAGCACTGAAATAATGAAGGATAATTTTGTTGGTCCTGAAAATCCTTCTCAACATTGTGTATGATGCAGTTCTTCACCTCATGTTTAATATGTTACATTAGTTTAGTAAACATTGTCTAAAGCAGAGGTGTCGATCTCAAGGCCTGAGGGCCGGATCTGGCCCATGGGATGCTAAGATCTAGTCCGCGGGGCTGCTCTGGAAACAGTGAAGGACTGGCCCGCGGTGCTTCTGCCAGCGAAAACACAGCTTAGGAGGGTTGCAGGAGGCCGTCACAGCCAAAAATGGCAGCCCTCCTGAGCTCTATTTTTGCTGGCAGAGGGTTACAGGAGGCTGTCGGGAGCCTGTTTTCTCTGGCAGAGTGCTTAGGCCACCACAGGCGCCCCCAACACGAGTGACATTGAGCTGACCACCCTGGCCACACCCACTCCAGCCCCACAAGGTCAAACATAATCCTGATGTGGCCCTCAATGAAATCGAGTTTGATACCCCTCGTCTAAAGTAAATATACAGTGTGTATGTGTGTGTATATACATATACACACATTAATACATATATTAAGTGAAGTTCAAGGGTAATATTCATATCGGTATTATAAAATGGTCAGGATGTGGAGATTAGTTAATCTGCCAATCTTATTGTCATAATTATGAAGGTAATAACTAGGCTAGGAATTGTGGTAAGTCATTTCCTGTGTAGCCAATTAAAGTGCCTTCCTTTTTTAAAATGTTTTGAATTTATATGCTACTTCAATCACCAATATAATTATAGAAATCATACATATTAGATTTGGAATTGTTGTATCTTTTGATCTTATTAAATTTTGCTTGCCTGATCTTCTTAACTTTATAATTTCTCACTTATATCCCTCTGTAAATGAAACTCTAAATATTTAGCAGATCTATCCTTTGTAATGTGGTTAAGATTTTTTAAATCTATTCTGTTTTCTCACCATTCTAGTTCTGTTTCTATTCCTGAATTAAAATCCTTCCTTTCTGAGTAGATTTTTATCAAGCAGTTATACCACTTTATTCTTAGATGCTCCAGATGAAAATATCCTCTATTCTCTTTTCATATCTTTTAAATCTAAATTCCTTTTGTATCATGCTTAGATTATTTTTGCTATTTAGTGTAAATGGGAACTTGATTAACTTTATACAGTGCCTGGCCCTAGAACATAAAATACAATTTTATGGAGTATACAACACTTATCCTTTCTGGGACCGACAAATTGATTTGGGTGGATTGGATATAACTTTGTAGAAATAAAAAGTTAATTCTTACTCATATTTTCAAAAATCTTATAAGCAAGCTCAAGTTCTATATACATATCATTTTGAAAAAGAGGTTTATGGAAAAGCTTTTTAGTCAATAGCCGAACAACTTCAGATTTCTATCACTCCTATTATGTTATGTGCTGGCAGATACTTTGCAAGACGTTTACGTCTTCCTCACTCATTATTTCTCTGACTTCCTAATAATACTCCTAGTCTTTTTCAGGACAATTGGCTTATTTCTACTTCCAAATCCCAACCAACAGAACTAGTTAGCATTTTTTCCACAACCTTGCTTGAATCTTCATGAATGCATGAAGAAATGCTTGGCATCACTAGTCCCTAATAATAACTTGCAGCTCTTTACAGGACATTCCTGTAATTATTTGATCTTATATTCTTATTCATTCTCTTCTACTTCCAGTTCCATCAAATTTGTTAAACTTCATTGTTTTTTCTAGTTCATTATCTGCTTATAGGATGATTTCTGCTTACTGATTATGACATCAGAGAGAACAATGTTTATTTGGTCCAGAATTGATTGATTAGTTTTCTGTTACTGCCTGTCTACAAATCCATAATTGGAAGACATCTATTTTCTTTAACTATTGGAGAAGGAACAAATAAATACCGTAGGCTTGATGTATTTGGGAAGAACTGGTTAAGCTGAAAAATAAGGGTGGCTACTTTTGAAACCATAATCAATGGTTATAGGAGGGGAAAGGTCAACCATTGGCCTCTTACCTGTGAAATTTGCAAGATTTGCCCACCAAGTCATGCCCACAGAACTGGTAGTAAAGAATTTTGAATCCCACCACTGTATTATACCTCTTTTAACATTCGGCCCTTCTTAGCCTCCCCTGAAAAATAATAAGTTGAAAAAATTGGCAATGGTCATATGAGCAGCAGCATAATAGGAGTAATTTCCTTCTTTGTCCCCAGACTCTTGGCGTAATGGTTTGGAAAAAGTAGTCAACTTCAGAAAGCTTGTCAGACTTACTTTATGACAATGTTTTCTTCAGTTCAGCATCAGTAAGCATAGCGGTTATGGGATGTATTTTCAAGACCTGCCCTTCTATTCTGTGTTTACCTGGGACTTAAAAGGAGATTCAATGCTAAAGTGGGTTTTTTTTCTTTTTATTTAATCCAAAATACAATGCACTCAGTGTATTTAGTACATAGTACTACTTTTAAAAGTATAATAAAATACTGCATAATTTAATGCAATACATATAATTATAAAACACAATAGTTGCATCCAATAAAAGCTGATGTTCAAATGTCTATAGAAAAATCAGGTAATATATTCAGAGTGAATTGCACATTTAATTGATTCTAAATATTAAAGCAATGGTTTTACTATTTGGGCTCAAGCAAGGCATACAAATTCTCAGATCCTTATTTGTGCTGGAATTTACAAGTATTTCACATGTAAATAATCCATACTTTATTTCTTTTGGGGGGCGTAACAGGTGCCCATGGACACAGCCTTCCCAATGCCTGCCACCACATATCATGTAAACAAAGTGACCTATCGTCCAGCAGGTAGGAAATATATAATTGATGGGAAGTTTCTATTTTCTCTACTGTTTAGTGAAGACTGATTTAGATTCCTAGATTCTATGAGCTGTTTGCTAATGTCTGATCAATCTTTTGTGACCATTGTCCCAACCACTACCTCCAGACATGCTAGATTGTAATTTTCAGAATTTCTTCCCTAACCAGGTGGGAATTCTGAAAGTTATGTTCCCATAAAACTGGAGGATGGCTGAATTCAAATTATTAGTTCAAACCTAGCAATCCATACTTTCACCAAGACTAGATGGTGATGTGTAGAGAGACTCAAGTCCAATTTAAACTGTGACATTTTTATAAGCTTTAGGCTTGATCTTGCACCTTATAACTTGATATTACAGTACAAGCGTGTGTTTGCTGTGGACTGCTATCTACTGATAATGCCATCCATGTGAAGATACCAATCACCATGTTGCAGGCTTGGAGGTTTTTTCTTTCATCAATGGTGCTACAACCTCCATAAATGTTAGTGTAGTAGAATCTGGAATGCACATTCAATGTCTGATAAATAATCTTTTCATTAAAGAACAGGGGAAATGGCTATGAGAGCGGAGGGTCTGGTCACCGCCAAAGAGATCCATAGGGTGCAGAAGAAATAGTCCCACAAGAAATTAGGAGAAGCAATTGAAACCGTAATGTTCATCAATGTGGAACATTTCATTTTAGATGAACTCAAGTGCTAATATGAAAGGGGAAGAAACTCGGTTGACTTTTTCAAAATCATGCATGATTTTACTATTCCTCCATCATTTCTTGCCTTGTCCACATTTTTTTCAAGCTAAGAAGTCTAAATGCTTTACTTTTTTTTCACACCATCATTTCAGTCAATTGTTCAGTTTTGTTTTAGACTTCTGTGTATGTGTGTACCTTTCAAAGTTGTATAATATATTTTATCAATAAATGTTCATCTTCTTCAAGTCTGATTTTACCATAAATGTATATAATAATATTATACCCTATTGGTGGTTTTATGATCTGTTGTTATCCATGCAATTCCAGTAAAGGGGTCCCATGAGATTTTTTTTTCTTTTGCATTGTTTTGCAAAACCTTTTGCATAAAAAGTGGACTATGAAATTCCCCAAAATACATCTCTGGGAGATCCTTGATGGCTAAACATCATACACAAAGATGGAATTATTGAAATGATTTTCTTGTTTATTACTCTATGTGTCACTTAGCAGATGTGCTATTGAATGGCTTTTTATAAGAAAAAGAGAGTAAATAAAGTTTATCCAAGCCTGGTATACTTCTCCTGTGTTATAGACTGCAATTTTAATACTCTTCAGTTACTATAATGATCAATGTAATCACTTAGAAAGGAGTCAGATTGGGGAAGGTTAAAATATAAACTGATTTGGGAGACAATATTGATTGGAGGATAGAAGGATAGTCTGCTGGGTCTGGTGGCTCAGCAGACTAAAAAAGCATTGTGATTAACACCACCTGTCTGCAATTACTGTAAGTTCGAATCTCACCAGGCTCAAGGTTGACTCAGCCTTCCATCCTTTCTAAGGTAGGTAAAATGAGGATCCAGTTTGTGGGGGCAATAAGCTGACTTTGTATAAATATACAAAAGTATGAAGGCTATTGCTTAACGCATTGTAAGCCACCCTGAGTCTCCGGAGAAGGAAGGCATATAAATCAAATTAAAAAAAAAAAAAGTAAATATCAGAGAAGTGGTCATGACTACCAGGCTAGTAGTATCATCTGGAGTTGGAGGACTTTTAATATATAAATACCTCCAATATTTTATAAGGATGCGGGGGCTCAGTGGCTAAGATGCTGAGCTTGTCGATCAAAAGGTCGGCAGTTCAGTGGTTCAAATCTTTAGTGTCGTGTAACGGGGTGAGCTCCTGTTATTTGTCCCAGTTTCTGCCAACCTAGCAGTTCAAAAGAATGTAAAAAAAATGCAAGTAGAAAAATAGGGACCACTTTTGGTGGGAAGGTAACAGCGTTCTGTGCACCTTTGGCATTTAGTCATGCCAGCCACATGACCAAGGAGACGTCTTCAGACAGCGCTGGCTCTTCAGCTTTGAAACAGAGATGAGTACCGCCCGCTAGAGTCAGGAACAATTAGCACATATGTGTAAGGGGAACCTTTACCTAATATTTTATTCTCTGTCTTCCAGAAAAGCCTGGCTATAAAAACAAGGAGCAGGTCACATACAACAAGGCTGGGGTGCCATCCAGCAAAGCACTTCCCTCAAGGACCTCCAGTGCAAGCTCTTGGGACAGCTCCAAGAATCTGGAAGGAGATAAAACAAGAGACGAATTCCTCTGCCCAACACCTCCTTCCACACAGCACTTTCCAGCAAAAAGCCACAATAAACAGAACCACAATTCCAAAGCTCCTGCTGTCCAATATATTCACCCCGAATCACCTAAAATATGTGTTGGAAGAAAGGATAGCTTCGACAGCAAAATTTGTCTTGGAAATCACCAGAAGGGAAGGGCTGTGGGTTCCCAAGACCATGCCAAGTCTGTCCAAGAAAAAACAGAACCCATCAGTTTTAATTCAGCTGAATCAACAGGCAAATTACATCATTCTGTACGAACTGAGTTGCTCAGCTCCCCCACAAAAAACATAAAGAGCAGCTATGAAAACACTGAAGAAGTCAAGACTGTTTTGAATGCCAAAGACTCCTTGGCTTCAGGTATACAAAATGTTAAAGCGGAAGGGAAGTCCCTTCAGGAAAAGAAAAACAGTCTGGTGCCTGCCAATATCAAAGCCAAATATGGCACCACAGTAGTGGAGAAGCTGATATCAGAGGAACAGGTAAACAAAATAATTTCAATTGAGGGCATGATCATTAATAGCACTCATAGTTGGTGCCCTTAGATCAGGGGTGTCAAACTTAATTTAATTGAGGGCTGAATCAGGGTTGTGTTTGACCTTGGGGGGCATGGCCAGGGGGGGCATGGCCAGCTCGACGTCACTCATGTTGGGGGCACTTGTGGTGGCCCGAGGACTCTGCCAGTGAAAACAGGCTCCCGAACTCCGTTTTTGGCTGAGACAGCCTCCTGCAACCCTCTGCCAGCAAAAATGGAGCTAGGGAGGGCGGCCCACGGCCTTTGCATGTTCCGTTTTTGGTTGCAATGGCCTCCTGCAACACTCTCCCAGCTCAAAGGAGCTTGAGGGATGCCTGCAGCCCTCACGACCTCTATTTTTGCTGGCAGAGGCACTGCAGGCTGGTTCTTTGCAGTTTCCAGGGCAGCCCCGTGAGCCAGATCTAAGCACCCCACGGGCCAGATTCAGTCCCTGGGCCTTGAGTTTGACATCCCTGCCTTAGATGTTTTGAACTTCAGCTTGCATAAACTTCAGGTGAAGAAACCAAATCTTGGGCCATCTTAAGAATAATAACTCTACTATCACACAAATTTACATGGCCCATTGCTGCCATCAGATGCACTAAATACAGATAATCCTTGACTTCTGACCACAATTGAGCCCAGAATTTATGTTGCTAAATGAGAAATTTGTTAAATGAGTTTTGCCCCATTTTATGACTTTTCTTGGCACGTTTGTTAAGGGAATCACTGCAATTGTTAACTTAGTAATACGGTTGTTAAGTGAATCAGGCTTCCCCATTGACTTTGCCTGTCAGCAGGTCACAAAAGATGATCACATGACCCCAGGACACTGCAACTGTCATAAACATGAACCAGTTGTCAAGAATCCGAATGTAAATCATGTGATCACAGGGATAAGACAATGGTTATAATTATGAAAAATGGTCATAAGTCATTTTTTTTGTTGTAACTTCGAACAGTCATTAAATGAACTGTTTTAAGTTGAGGACTAACTGTGTAGTGCAGATAATGGAGTATTATATATTTACACACAGTTGTTGGCAAGGATGAGAAAAGAGGAGAAAATGGTGGAAGGAGAGGTAAATGTCAGAATTATGGTAGCTATTATCAATTACATGCAGATATAAAGAAAGCAAGTTAAGAAAGTTAAATGTGGTACAGACATTCTTGCAACTGAACATGGTTAGAATATATGTAAAACAGAGATGAGTTTCAGCAGGTTCTGACCAGTTCTGGAGAACTGGTAGCGGAAATTTTGAGTAATTCGGAGAACCGGTAAATACCACCTCTGACTGGCCCTGCCCCCATCTGAGTCCCAGCTGATTGGGAGGAAAGGGGGATTTTGCAGTAACCTTCCCCTGGAGTGGGGAGGGAATGGAGATTTTACAATACCACTGATGTAAAATGTGTTAATCTGACACAACTGTGGAACATCCCATTTCCTTCTGGATCTGGACCGTGCTGTGTGGGAATGGCATTGGTTCTGGTCTTGAGGTTTCTAAAAATAAATACTCTGAGCTGGAAGGGATTTGGAGCATGATCCAGCCCATTCCACCACTTCCTGGCTTGTTTCATCCAGAAAGCAGTTCAAAACCTTCCTGTGGAGGATTTACTTATGGAAGCTCCCAGACTGACCCATAGAACTGCATGGTGCAGAAAAGTCTATTCATACTCCTGAGGCTTTACAAGTTCAACAATCACTCACATGAAATTAGCCTATGGTATTTGTTATGTTAGATTAGAAAGTATTTGTAGAAAAAGCAATATAGGTTCCTGTGTTTTACACATTATATTTCTTCGCAAGGCTAATTCTGAGATTCACATGCATTACATTCTATTTATAATAATATCACTGTAGTTTGTATATTAGATAAAACATATGCTTTTTGTTAATCTATAGCTTAGAAATTTACTTTTAGAAACACATTCTCCAGTTAGGGCAGCCTTCCAGGTGCTTTCCAGATACGATACCCATACTGTTGTCCATCACCTCCAACCAGCATAGATAATGGTATCAAGCTGAGAAAAATGGTGCTAAGCTTTTTTATTTTCACCTGGAAAATTGTGGTTACTTTAGTGATGCTTAGCTGAAGAACACGTCTTGAATTTATAGCCCTGTCTTTTGAGGAAACAGATATTATATTGTAAGGATTTATGTAACTATAGTATAATGCTAAATATTAGCTGAATAATTTACCAGGGAGTTGGAAAGCAGGACCTCATTTACATCAAGAGCAATATATAGTTTAAAGAAATATATAAGAAATGCTTTGAAAATGTTCACTTATATAACCGAAAAGACACAAGGCCAATGTCACATATATTTACAGTATTGATTTATATTTATTAAAACTATACCACCAATTTTTTCTAATTCACAGTCCTTTGCAACAATAAAAGCACAAAATACATAATAAAATAGAAAGAATAAATACATACAACAATCAACTAGGCAAAACAGTTCAATAAAAACATATCCATTTCAGATCACAGCAATCATATTATCCCATCCATATGAAGTGGCGTTTGCTCTCAGAAGCTTTCAGAGTCGTTCAAATTGAGCTTTAAGAGGTCGGCTTTAATAGTTTTATGGAGCAATGTCTAATTCTGCGGCTGTCTAGTTTCCATGGGGTGACTATTCAATAGGGAAAGGGCCATGACAGAGAAGTACCAGCCCTAGGCATCAGCAATCTAAATTTTCACACTGAAGATAAGAACCCCAGCTGGTTCTGGAGAAGAGGGTCCTATTAGAGCCAAGTCATGTAGTGCTTTAAAATAAAAAGTAATACTGTACCTTTGTACTCTAAAATCTATTGATAGTTTTTAAAAAGTGATCACAATATAGTGTAAAAGGATAGAAACATTTCTCGGCCACCAACATGCAAGCATTTTGCACTAATGAGCAAGTCTTCCAAGTATTCCATTTATATCAAGTAAAGTGACAAACATACAGCTCTGATTTATCATTTAAGAAAAGTTGAATTTTATAAATCTTGATTTTTAAAGGAAAAAAATTCATTAAAATTGACTGCGGTCCAGTTAGGGTTTGGGGTTTTTTTTTTCTTTTTTTTTCTTTTTTTCTTTTTTCTTTTCTTTTTGACATAAATCCAAAACAAGAAAAGCCTACTTTTGGCCAAATTTGATGAGCTTAACCCTGTGGTGAAATCCAATTTTTTTTTATTACCAGTTCTGTGGGTGTGGCTTGGTGGGCGTGGCAGAGGAAGGATACTGAAAAGTCTTCGTTCCCACCTCACTCCATGTGAAGGATACTGCAAAATCTCCAAACTACTCTGGGGGCCAGCCAGAGGTGGTATTTGCTGTTTCTCCAAACTACTCAAAATTTCCACTACCGGTTCTCCGAACTGCTCAAAATTTCTGCTATCGGTTCTCCAGAACCTGTCAGAACCTGTTGGATTTCACCCCTGGCTTAACCATCTGGGGAGTGGAAATTATCACTAGTCCTCTAAGTATGCTAAAACATGTTTAACAATGGCAAGCAACTTGAGATGCAAAGTGGAGATTAAATTTCATCATATCACACACACACACACATATATATTCCAGGCACGGCGTGCTCTTTGTGAAGCTGGACTGATCCAAGGACAGAAAAGACTCAGTGACTGGCCATTCAAATCTCTTGAGAACCCTATGACAGCTTCACCTTATGCTGATTATTATGAACTGGGTTATAATCTGAGATCCAACATTTTCCAAGGTGAGCTAGACAGATCTCCATGCTTTCTGTTTTGGTCTTACAAGTAGTCCTCGACTTACGACCACAATGGGGACCATAATTCCTATTGTAAGTCATTTTGGTCATAAATTGAGTCAGAATCAACTTTAGGACAATTTTTATGGTAGTTGTAAAGAAAACCACATGGTTATTAAGCAAATCAGGTGGCTGCTAAGGAAATCCAACTTTCACAATGGGTGTTTTTTTGTTGGAAATTGGCAAAAAGGTTGCAGTTCATGGTTATGTGATTGCAAGACACATTGCAACCAGTTGTAAACACCAAGCACCCAAATTACAATCACCTGACTGTGGGGATGATACAACACTCATAAGTGTGACTACAGTTCATAAGTCACTTTTCTGAGGCTGTTTTAACTTTGAACAGTCATTAAATGAATGGTTGTAGGTTGGGGACTACCTGTAATAATAGCATGATTTGGTGCTAGTAATTTAAGAGACCCCCTTCTTCCTTCAGAAGAATTATTTTCACAAATAAAGAGTTGTTTTGCTTTTAATTTTTCTGCTTGTGGGGTCAAAATGTCATCTTCAATGTAATCTGAGAGTTATTAACGTGGTGTCCTGCAGGCTTCTCCTTGTGCCAGTCACTATCTCAGTGGCAAGGGGCATTAAGCATTGTTATTCAAAACACTAAAGTTGCCTTTTGGGTTTTTTGCTTGTTTGTTTGTTTGTTTGCTTAATATGCAAATGTTCATATCAAAAAGTACAATATTTCTCCCAAGAAAAGATTTGAACCCAACTCCAAATTATAGTCAGCATCAGATATAAAAATCTGTCACTGTTTAAAATTCAAAACAGTATCATTAACTTTTTCCTGTTTGTCCTCGATCTCTGTCGATTCCAGTGATTCAGGGCAAAAATGATTATAGCAGAAGTGAACAATGTCCAAATATTCTTTCTTTAGGCGGACCATTAGAAACTAAAAGCTTGATGAAGGATTCTTATACTCCTGATGTAATAAAGAGGGCAGTACGGGATCCCAAACGTTGGCATGGAAGGAAGACTGATGATCTAGGTAAGGAAATCTGAGAACTACATGCTTAGCTTCTCTTCCTGTCAATGTTATGAGTAGATTATGTATACATCTTCAGTATTACTATAATCTAAATATTTTGATTTCATCCATTTCCTAGTTTATGAACCTCAAACTATGTGCTCAGGAACAGATTTAAAATAGTTTATATGAATTTTGGTATAGTATTCCCTTTCAGTGATCCTTACATAATTTCACTACAATGTTTACAAAAGCAGTTTTGCTGTTGCTTTTTCACTGGTGGCTCTTTTCTAGCTTCTCCAAAAAGTTAAGGATGTAGAACTCAATTAAAAAAAAAAAAAAACCCAGTCCAGCAATGATTCTGAATCAGCATTGGGGGATTTTTTTTCTAGCATCAAAAAATTATGTAGAAAATTCTTGAATTTGTAGCTTGTCCAATAACTTTTGATGACAAAGGATGATTGTTGCTGTTGTTGTTTTGTATCTCATCAGGGAGATGGTTCCAGAAAAATGCCCTCAATCTTAACCTGCAGAAAGCTTTGGAGCAAAAATATGGGGAAAAGAACAAAGGCAGCAAATCCTAAAAAGGCATTAAAGAGGCATATGAGCCCTTGGTGAAAGTTATCTGCCTCTCCCTCGCAGTGAAATAAATCTCATTGCAGTCTCTGTCCTCCAATGTACATATCTATATTGATAACACTACAAATAAGTTCAATTCAGATGAATAGGGAAAGCCTGTTTGTCTTACTACTGACACTTTATAGACACTTGATCACACAAATCAGCATATAAAGTTTTCAAAGGTCAGAATTACATCACTATTTGCTAATTTCAAGAGGCAACCAAATGTTACTGTTCATGGATCCAGTTTAAAAGTTGGTGACTCTTCATTAGTCATGTAACAGATGAAAGCTTTCCAAAAATGTTATACAGAAGGTATAGACTTCTTTTTAATTGCACATGAAAAAAAAATCATAAAAATGATTGGATAGTTCTGGGGTGGTTGCAGTGGTGAAATCCAATTTTTTTTACTACCGGTTCTGTGGGCGTGGCTTGGTGGGCATGGCAGAGGAAGGATACTGAAAAGTCTCCATTCCCACCTCACTCCATGGGAAGGATACTGCAAAATCGCCATTCCCACCCTACTCTGGGGCCAGCCAAATGTGGTATATGCCGGTTCTCCAAACTATTAAAAATTTCCGCTACCGGTTCTCTGAAATGCTCAAAATTTCTGCTGCCAGTTCTCTAGAACCTGTCAGAACATGCTAGATTTCACCCCTGGGTCGTTGATATCCTAAATAATCAGTCCAACTGCAGGCTGATATCTGCATAGGGAAGTCCAACCTTTATTGGTAGAAGTTGATGTAGTATGAAATCAATGCAATAGTGCCCAAAATATTGCCTCTGCAATGAGGACTTTTTCCATAGTGAAGCATGTTTTTGCAGTAAAGTTTTTATTAACAAAATTCATTGCTCAAGACAATAATTATTGATTTCTTCCCAGCAGGCATTTCCCTTCTAATAAGAGTTTGTGTTGTTGAGAATTATATGAAAGAAATCCAGTGACTGTTATATATCAAAAGCGAAGTCATATTATTATATTTGTATCTATGTTAAAAATTCATATTTGCACTTCTTTCTCCTATATCTTCTATGCAGTAGATTGGATGTCCTTTCCTTCTCTCTCTGACTTTGTATATATTTGACATCAGTTTGTTTTTTTCTGATTATGCAAAAAATAATCCTTCCATAGTACAAAAGAGAATGTGATTATGTATTTAAGGGCTAGGGAGTTTTTATTGAGGAACATTTTTCAAATGTCTTGGCAGATCTGGGAGATGACCTGTACCTTACTGTCAGGAAATGTTGTCTCCAAAGGTGATTTGGTGACTTTTTGAAAGATTTCTGGAGGCTGGTGGCCCACAGGTGCTTCTTGACTCTTACAGTCTCCTTTGGTTTTAGAGCCAGGAAAGAAACAGTATTCACCTTCTTGATATAAGAAAACAGGGCTTCTGCCTCCAACACTGAATATAAGAATGTCCTGTTTAGATTCCTCCGTGGCAAAAACTAATTCATCCTTTGACACAGAACCCGAGATAGCAGAAAAGCTCATAAGATAGTCATTAGATTCTTCCTGGGATTTTGCTGAGCGATCACCAATACCTTGATCCATAACTGGGAGGATTGGTTTGGATGTATTTTGACATAACTCTGAATTTGAGAGATTTTCATTAGTTTTGGGCATGTGTGCAGAAACTATAGCTGTATTAGCACAAGGAAGCATCCCTTCTTCTGAGGCCAACTCAGATAATGGCCATAAACACCCCTTTTCTTTGCTTATTGATATATCAACTGTAGTAATGTAATCTAGTGGCAAATTTTGACAGTGGCTATTTGAACTGGGAAGACACCCTATAGTTTTCTCATTCTCCAACTGTCCACTTGCCTCCTGGGTTTGAGTTGGTTCCTGTCCTGTAGGAAATGACAGCTTCTCCTTCACCTGCTGATGTACATTAGACAATAAAGTATTTTCCTTTCCCTCTCCTGGCTGTTGCTGAAGAGATAACGAAGGCTGTAATAATCCCATAGTCTGCGAAGATACTGGGGTTTCCTTCAGTTCTGAAGGAGTAATTTTCAAATCCTGCTGAACGGTATGTGCAACCAACTCCACAGAGGAATATATGTATGGGCCATTAAAATCAAATATTTGTGTATTATTATTAGGACAAATCTGGACATCGTTGGCTTTGTTGAGAAGCTCTGTCTTTTTCGTATTCTGAGACCAAAGCAACTGTGGTGTTTTCTTTAACCCATCTTCAATAGCTGCTGGGCTGCCAATCAGTAATTCCCTGTAACAGGGAAGAAAGTAACCAAAGGACAATTATTATTTATAAAGAGAGCCTCAAATAGAAGACATCAAGGCTTAGATGAGAAAGAAATGGCAGGTGGGACAATAGAAATTCTTTGAGAGAACTAAATGATACTTTATACAGGTAGTCCTCGACTTACAACAGTTTAGTGACCATTCGAAGTTACAACAAAAAAAAGTGACTTGTGACTATTTTTCACATTTACGACAGTTGAGGCATCTCCATGGTCACGTCATTACAATTCAGATGCATGGCAACGGAATCATATTTATGACAGGTGCAGTGCCCCAGGGTTATGTGATCATCTTTTGCAATGGGGAAGCCAGATTCACTTAACAACGGTATTGGTAACTTAATAACTGCAGTAATTCACTTAACAACTGTGGCAAGAAAGGTAGTAAAATGAGACAAAACTCAACTAACAAACATCTCACTTAGCAACAGAAATTTTGGGCTCAATTTTCGTAAGTTGAGGAGTACCTGTTTTTAAAACTACATCAAAGTCTTCCGGTTTACTGGAAGTTTGCTTTTTCTTTGCAAAATAGGATTTTATATTTCAAGCTCATTCACAGGATGCTTTAGAGCAGGGGTCTGCAACCTTAAACACTCAAAGAGCCATTTGGTCCTGTTTCCCACAGAAAAGAAAACACCGGGAGCCACAAAACCCTTCCCGTGCCTGACTATTTCTTGAGCGGCCACAAAACTAGCATATGTAGTTGAATGAAATGTTCTGTTTTCTTCTGAAACTTTTCTTTTCTTGGATTTATCCATGGTTGGCCTACCAGAGGTTGAAAAGCTCAATAAATTGCGTGCTGGCGGGTGTCGCACATTGGCAGTTGTAACGCATATTTTGAGTGACAGGGAGCTGCAGCAGAGAGGTGAAAGAGCTACATGCGACTCCAGAACCGCAGGTTGCAGACCCCTGCTTTAGAGCAATATTTTTCAAATTTAAAGTATGTGAAGCCAGACCCGTGCAGACTGATAGAGGCAAATGAAATAACACAAACAGCCATAACATTCCTTTTTTTAAAGTATTCTCAAATGGCAGAAGAAATGTTCTGCACCAAGACTTTTTCATGGTCCCAGATATAAGGCAAAAAATGTTATTGCAACCTTTATGATTTGTAAATAATACCTGCTCTGCTAGTTTAATAGTTACACAGATCAAATCAGCATGTGTTTAAAACCATTAAAACAATCACTATAGGTCGTCATTGACTTAGACCTCTAATTGAGCCTAGAATTATAGCCATAAGTTGTCATTAATTGGGTCACCATGTGATTGGACCCAATTTTATGACATTTTTTGCAATGGTCATTAAGTAAACTCTACAGTTGTTAAGCAAATCCATGTTATCCAGTGGGCATTTTTTTTAACACAAAATGGAAGCAAATGAGAGAAACCAGCAAAAAACATCAAAAATCACACTACCCTGGGATGCTGCAAATGGCCATGAAGTTGAGCATGTTGCCAAGTGGCCAAAAAGTAACCCCTGACTGCAGGCAGGTGTGGCTGTCATAACTTCAAACTTAAGTCGCAACTAACTTTTGAAGGAGGGTCCATCATAATTTCTAACAGACATTTAGTGTCCAGTCATAAATTAGGGACTACCTGTATATGACTATAGTAACAGTCGATTTTTACTTCTCTCTCATGGATTAGAACTTCCTCCCAAAACTTCCTAAATTTGTCATGTTGCCCAGCCTTTCCAAAATCTCAAACTGATGCACCGTTATCATGAATTTCTGGGACTTGTTCATAGAGAAATACACAGTTGCTGTGCTGGATGGAACTATTGCATTACTGTGTAGTGTTTCTTCAGAAATCAGTTTCATGAATTTATGGTCAAAATACTTTTTTTTTTTTTACAACTTCATAATCTTTCTCACTGACTGAATTTAAGATCCAATCTACAGTGTTTTTGCTTTGTTTAAGATCATCATTGTAATCTCTGGCTCCTCCATAAGCAAACAGCCTAATTCATTCTCCTGGTTATATTTTTCTTTTAATATTTTATGCTGCTCCATAAACATTTACAATTTTTTTTTCAAGAGAACTGCAGCTTCTATGGGTTGCTAAGTAAACTGTCAGTCTTCAAGTATTCCTTGATAGATTAGTTTCAGAGTCCAACTGCCTGCTTGCAAGTGTAAAGTACAAACCAGCTACCAGTTATTGAGGGCCAAAAAAGGGTTAATTGCTAGCTCTATGAATCTACAAAACAGAGTACTTAAAATTCACTTGGTCAGAAACCTCAGCAGGCAGGAAAGTATTGACTTTTTACTGAAAAGTTACTTGAGATATGCAAATAAAAACATATATAAGCCTGTCTATACTTTTCAATTTTCAATTTCACTTTTTCACAAATCTGAACACTAAAGAAAATTATTGGAGTTTTTAAAAATGGTAGCAATTAGAATCCACAAAGGATATGCTCTGATATGATTAAAAAGCATTTGGCCTGTCTTATACATTCCTAATATGTTGGATTTTGCCTCAGTTTCAGATTTTTATATACAGTAATAATTAGAAGTACCGTATATTTATTGTGTCTTCTAAAGGTAATTGAATTTTCAGGAAATACTGTGAGTGTAGTTCCTTCCATATACAAGGCATAGATTGTGCCTAGCATAGATCCTGCTTAAATCCTAGTTGTTAATAGCAGTAGCATTTAAATTTATATACTGCTTCATAGTGCTTTACAGCCCTCTCTAAGCAGTTTATAAAATCAGCATATTGCCCTCAACAATTTGGGTCTTCATTTTACTAACCTCAGATGGATAGAAGTCAACCTTGAGCCGGTCAGGATCGAACTGCTGGCAGTGGGCAGAGTTAGCCTGTAATACTTCATTCTAACCACTGCACCACTATCACTCTTTAAATAATTGAATATAGGCTTTCATAGATTAATCTGAGCTCTAATTTCCTCTCTTTGGATTTATGCAGTGTGGAACATTAATTAGCTCCACACCAAATACAATACTAGGGATTTCAGAGTTAATAGTTCACTTCTTTTATAGTTTTCTGAAGATGTTTTGAACTGGACTTCCAGTAGCGTGTTTCTCAGCTTTGTATACTCACTTCTCCAGTTTACTGGAATGGTGGATTCCTTCCTTTGCTAAAGCACTGGTATCTTCTGAATGGTTTGCCAATTGCACTTTCTAAAATGAAACAAGAATAGATTGCAGCCCAATCTAGATTAAAATGCTAGAAGAAAGAGAAGTTCAAAAAGACCTGTACACACAACACATTTGTAATACTGCATCCAGTTTTGATCACCACAGTACGAAAAAGATGTTGAGACTTTTTAAAGGTTGCAGAGAAGAGCAACTAAGATGATTAGGGGGCTAGAGACTAAAACATATGACAAACATTTGCAAGAACTGGGTATGATGAAGAAAAGGATTAGGGGGTGATATGATTGTAATCTTCCAATATTTGAGGGGCTGTCACATGGAAAAGCCAACATTCTCTGAAGCTCCTGAAGGCAGGAAAAGAAGTGACAGATAGAAATTTATCAAAGCAAGATCCAACCTAGACTTAAGGAGAAATTTCCTGACAGAACAATTAATCAGTGGAATGGCTTGGCTCTATCACAAGAGGCTTTTAAGAAGAAATCAGACAGCCATTTGTTTGGAATGGTATAGGGTCTCATGTTTGAGCAGGGGGTTGGACTAGAAGACCTCCAAGGTCCCTTCCAATTCGGTTATTTTGTATTCTGTAAACCTAAACATCTCAACATGTTTTTCATATCTAGTAGCGTCCTACAGCAGTTCTGTATCTAAAGACTTGGTATTCATATGCAACTGACTTCACACGCACAGAATTCTTCTCTTCTACACTGCATAGTTTGTTTAGGTATGCAGGGTAAATCTAAGACTTGCTATTTCGAATAGAAAGTGGCTACAACAGCAGTTTCAAGCTAAGCAGGTTTAGGCATGCTTTTGCCTATTTCCTAGGCTGATTTGTCCTTCTTACCCAGATTCCCCTGATCCGCCATTTTACATTTTTTATAAGTGAATGTTGGGGAGGAAAAAAATATTCAGGGATGTAAAACATGCCATTTGATTCCCCCAATTCCTAAAAAAATCCTTAGTAATCCAAAAAACCAAACAGAATAAATAAACTTTAACTAAATTAAGAGATTATCTTTTTTGGATATATGGGCCACCGGTTCTTCTCCTCAGCTATTTGCTGCTGCGTGTGGTCTACAATACTAGAAATTCTGCAGAAGCCGGCAATCAAAGGGTACAGATGGCAAAAAGCAAGATGGTGCAACATTAGCTATGCTAGTATATTGTCTCCTTATTGACTTAAGTAGTTAACCATATTGATCTTTAGGGAGGTGATTTTAAGAGATTAAATCTCTGGCCAAATATTACAATGTCTAAAACATAGGGAAGGCTGTTTGTGAAATTATAAGCCATTATATGGCAACACACAAGACTGGCCAAAATTAGGTCTAGCAATGATGCAAAGACCCAGCCTATTTCGTGGTACAGTAGAACTTCTCATCCATGAGCAAACTCCCATTGTGCAGCTTTAGGAGACTCAATGTGACTTTTTGTCAGTTTGGGTTTGTTTCTTCTTTTATATCACCATATGAGCCATATGCTTATGTCCTTCTAGATTTGGATTCCACAGCCTTGTAGACTGAAGGGCAGCAGGTTCCACCAGTTATCTGGATGCGCCCTAAGAACAGCCTTTCCCAAGTTTGGCTCCCAAGACATCATTCTCTAGCAGGGGTCTAGCCCTTGGCCAGGGTGTGATTTAACATCAAGCCTAAATTCTGTTTGTCTGCTAAAAAATACGTTTTAGATCATTTCATATTTCTTTCATTTTCATTTTTATTTTTACAACTCTGTTATTTTGGCTTTAAAGTGAATTATATGCTAATAAGTCATGTTTTTAAGAAAAACTTTTCTTACCGGAAAAAAATTGGGGAGTAGAAACGTCTTCGGAGGACTTGGAATGTTTGCTTCCCATTTCTTTTTCTTGCTGCAGCAAAAGCATATATTTAATTGCGAGAATTCACCAAGATTATACTTGCTTCTGTTCAAGCAGCACCAAAGTCTCACCTTTACTTTGGCAGCTGCCACACAAAGGCAATAGTGAGTGGGCAGTCAAGTCCCCACTTCATATTCACTGATAGCCAGTCCAGTGTTTGCTGCTATTCTACTTATCTTAGGTAATTTCCTTTGCTTTAAATCTGGATGTTACAAGATATCTCCTATCATTTTTTCAAATCACCTTATTGGCTGCGCTGCTAAAATATGAATCCAATAAAATCTGAAGGATTTAGGACCCGTTCCAAATCCTGGAACTGAGGACAGCAGAAAAGAGTGATATGAGCCAAAGAAGCAGGACCAGTTGCAAAATGGAAAAGGACAATATATTTTGCCCAGGCTCTAAAATCCTTAACCCCATCAGACAGTTTCACTTCAAAATCTCAAATGAGGATCTGGCTCCAGTTCATTGCACCTGTACTGTATCCGTTTCCATTTTATAGTTACCCATGACCTTTGAGGACCTCCCTCCGAAAAATGAGTAAGAACAGGACAAAGAACTGATTGAATTGGTTTGGAGGTAGAAATGCCGGATTGAAGATGGTTCCATGAAACTTGGAGTTGACAACTATAGCAAAGAACGAAGAGAGGTCTGGAACCTCTCCAGATAAGGAAGAAAAGGAAGATTGCCCAATGTGCTCTATACTGTATATTTGCTACTTCTTGGTTCCAGATGTTTTTTGGGGGGTTAGCACTGGGAGACAATGGGAATAGCCATCTTGCTTGCAACCACAGTTGGGCCTTTTAAAGACTACTAAGCTCACAACGTTCCTTTTCTAACCACTTTCAGAAATTGCTCATTAACTAATTTGTAAACCATTAGAGACTTTTAGATCAGCATGTCTGGAGGACAGCAGAAATCACCATGTAAATTTGCCTTCAGTCGTTAATCATAAAATTAAGATTTTTTTAAAAAAATAAAATAAATAGCCACAAGCAACAAAAATAAGACTTTGACCACAAATATTCTTGTAAAGAATTTTAAGATTAATCTTACAGGCAGCCTCCCAGCCACAGTTAAATTTTGGCTAAGTTTCTCAGAAGTCTGACAATTTTTGACAGACAGGTTGAATGAAGCCAGCATTTGTTGGGAGGAGAAATTATGCAGAGAAATTGTGTAATACTAGTGGATCTGATATTTGTGAGGATGAAAGGAATGAAGAAAATGGATCCTGGGCGTCATGTAATAGCTTATTGCCCAAGATTTACATATCTACTTATACAAATAGGTTACCTGAGCCAAGAGACATTGCGCAATCTAAGCAAAACAAAATAGTCTTATATAGCCAGTGCTAAAATAATTCCCAGCCAAAAAAAAAAAAAAAAAAAGGCAAATCAAGGTAACATTTAAATCCAGCCTGGTATTAACTAATTAGAATACAGCACATTGAAAAATGATTTGCTTTGTGTTGCTTGGAATTTTCATTGGAAAAGATGTAGATAGCAGTGTACATGTATTTACTCCCAAAGAGTACAGCTACTAGAGCAAGACTACAGAAAACTATTCAGACCTGAGGCTGTATAATGGAAGTGAAGTCTGCAAAGACTTCACAGCAGCTTGAGACAATTGTAGATAAAGTCAGTGAGGCAAAGAAAGCTCAGTTTAACCCAATTATGTCATGTTCAAAAAAAATAATTCTATAAAAAATAGATACTACATTGTTGAGCTAGCGGAAATTCTTAGGTTTTCTGTAAACAAAATTTGCTGGGTTCACACAAGGGGAAAGTGATGAGATAATGGCAATAGAGTAATTTTATTTGAAACCTTATACTTAGTTACAAACCATGATCCCAAAATTCAGTCAATTGTTTATTTTGCAAATTTCTGAAACAACCAATCCAAGGAGCCCTGAGATCTTTGGCTACATAGCAAAGCAGCTTTCATATAATGCTTGAAATTGCCTTCAAAATTTGAAACAGCTAACTCCAACCCAGTGCTTTCTAGATGCATTGTGACTACAATGTCTGGAATACCGAGCTAGAATTCTGCAACTTGTCACCTCTGCATATCTGATCATATCTGATCGTAACAAATTGGGGAAGGTCACCATAAGACTTGAGTTAAGAGAGATGAACAGAGCACTCTTAGCATAGCTACTTGCTATTGTGGGGAGGAATCTCCCATTCAATCTTCCCTTGTTCCTAAAATCCTAACCTTACAGCTATTTCCAGGGCAAAACACTGAAACAAAAGATAAAGAACTTGACAAAGTGGTGGAGATAGACATTCCTTTCATGATAGACAAAAGATCCCTTCTTCTGTGTTTGTCTCCTCCAGCTGCAACTGTTAATTAAGCAAGAAGCCAGCTGATATGGTAAATAAGTGGAAAACCCACACAAAATCAGCAGGGTGCCTAACCACCAAGCCTCTCTTTTGGTCATCCAGCTAATCATAGTTTACAATGATTTCTAGTGGATGGACTCTGTTTCTGTGAGGAATAAAGGACAAGATAGAAAGATAATCACTTGACAGCTATAACTCTGTTGCAACCTTTGTTTGCTGTACTTCATGTAAGCTCCTGAATCAAGTATTCCTCTGCTCCAACTGACCTATCCTGTGTGTTCTTTGGATGATCTGGTCTGATTTCGAACTCAATACTTTCTTTTAACTTTCCCACCTCTCTTATGCCAAGGTGTTAAAATGTACAGCAGACATACCTGAGAAGATATTTTTGGCAAAAGCAGATTCCTCCCATCATCAGAATGATACAGACCACTGTTATTAGCAACATACCCCAGAGAGGAAAACCTAAAACAGAATAGAGGATAAAAAAGAAGAAGAAAATCAATTAAATGAACTATTAAAGCAAGTTTTAGGAAGAAAAGAACAAAAACAATCAGATCAGACCACGGCATAGTGTGGAATTATATCTGAGTGGGGTGCTTTGAAGATGCCTGGGAAACTATATGTGGTCCAAGATACTGTTCCACTTCTACTACAACCTGGCAAAGAAAAGATAGCTCAAGAATTTAGGCAGGAATTTTCACAGCTCTACCTGGAGAGCTCAGGGACCGAACCTGTGATCTTTTGCATGCAATCACATAATTTGCACAGATTTGTATTTATTTTTTAAATAGTTGCATAACTGCAGCTTATTTCACTGTTTTCATTATTTCTGTTCCTTAATTCAGAGCATTTATTTCTAAATTATTTCAGTAATTTTGATGAAAAGCAGGATCTAATTGATGTTTTTAAATAAATGAATGAATGAATGAATGAATGAATGAATGAATGAGATGTGTGCGTGCACATGTACACACCACTCCATCCACAAAAGATCCCACTGTGATATTGTTTTGGAAGAAATAAATTAATTTGCTACATATGTGGTTCATCACAATCAGAGTGACCAAAGCCAAATGCATGCATTATATATTATATTTTGTCTTCTGAAGATAACATAAACTATTTGCCAATAAAGACCAAAAGAAGATTAGTGTGCCCTCTTAACTTACCACTGGTGGTTTGCCAGCCAAATTCCTCACTCCATTCGCTCCAATAACCTTTGTAATCAGGTTCGCTTACTATTGTTCGTACCTTTGCTTTGTAATTTTTGCCCAGTTCTAGGAACTCTGAAGTGAAGATAAATTCCTGGTTTGTAGCATTCTCTACTTGGGCCTGAGAGGAGGAAAAAAAGACAAGAGGGGAAAAATAAAATTACATGAGGGCAGACAGAAACATGTTTGCTGTAGGAAGCAATCTATTCCCTCTTACCTTTAAAGGTTTCCCAGTTTCCCAGTATGAAATCTCATATGTCTTTTGCAATTTAAACACACTATTGATGATTTTGGAGTCCCAGTGGAGGATGTACTTAGGACCATCAATTACTGACATGGACAGGTTATAAGGTGGGTCTGTCTTAACTAGAAGAAACAAAAGAATGTATCAAGAGATTCATCAATTTAATTATTATAAGATTCTAACTCTCTTTCAGGCTCTAAATACATTACATCCTCTCTAATTCTTTCCCTCATTAGATATTTTCTGAATTTCATGTTGAAAAAGAATATTCCTAATATTGGTAAGCTCTTATTAAAAAAAAAACATCTGATTCAGATGATATGCTTGTACATCTGCCTAGATCAGATTCAAAAAATTAGTTTTTCATAACATCCCAGTATATAATTTTAATTATTCGGGAAGAGAAACTTGCCAGGAAAAAAACCTGGCAACTTTAATTCAGCATTGTATTATAAGGATAACATATAAGGATTCAAACTCAGAAGAAAGAGTTTCTTTCATTTGAAAAAAATATATATCAATAACTTTGTGTTTTTAGCAGAAATATGGAAATACTAGTAAATTCATATCAATAGAAAACCAAGCAAAAGCCTTAGTCAGCTGGAAAAACAATCACTGATGAAGCATCCTTTGCTGCCCTCTATCATGTGCAAAAGAAACTGATTCTGAGTTTTAGACAAGTTTATTAAGCTAAGTTGAAATTTACCCATCTTCACGTTGGCAAGATTGAGAAATTCTGTTTTGGACAATTCCACATGATAGAGAAAGAAAGCAAGTCTCAGTGGCTTACTGTTGGGAGAAATGTCCATCTGGGTTCAGTTCCAAGTGGGGAAAAAGACACTGGAAACATGGAGACTGTTTGGAAAGATGATTTAATGGTGGAACAGAATCACATGGCTTGAGATCCCGGGCAAAAAAGCACATGGTTGAGAGAGGGGGGGATATATACCCTCTGTTGGGCTTTGAATTTGAGCTTGTATTCTGATTGCTTGTCAGACTCCCATGGGGCCATGCAGGAGTAATTCTGTAGGTTGTGTCTTGAGTCCCAAGCTTGGTTGAGCCTTGCTGGGTGTTGATGTAATGAAGGGGCTTTGGGCAATTCCTATTATGGCTCTGCATGAAGGAGGTAGATCTTTGTTATGTAGAATAGACTGGCCCAGGCCTTAATGACCCATTAACAAAGGTGGGGTGGGCTGAGTTTCTGCCTCCCTTTTAGGGGAAATATTCTGCCCTTTTAATATTTCCCAAAATATCTCATTTTCGAAGGAGAGGGGTGGGTGCTATCTTCCTACATTACCCTTATAGGGTTAAGTCTCCTATCCATACAAATGCCATTGGTGGACACTTTTCTTTTCGTAATTGTTCCCTTTGTCTTTTCCTTCTCAGATGTTTGTATCCATGAATATGTTATCATCCTTTTGCCTGCATTCTCTCTTTTAATACTCACATAGACCCTTTCTTTTGTGCACCCATTGAATTATTATTGTTTTGATGTTAAAACACGAAAGCAAAAACATCAGGATGCCTGCATTCCTTTATTCATTGTATTTTTATTAAAAAGGTTTTGTTTTGTACTTTGTACTAATGATGAACATCTTACAGCCAAGGTTTATAAAAGGCTGCTAGAGTTGAACCTACAAAGAGAATGTGTTAAACATTGCAACGGTGACATGAGAAGGTAAACTTCTGAGGACAAACTTGACCATGGATTGTTCACAATCTTAATCTAGTCTCTACTTCATACATGCCACAGTGGTCAGTTAGATGATTATTGTTTTGATTACGTTAAAGCCCGTCTTTATTATGGAGTTCAACTCAAAGTATGTGAGATTTTTAAAGAATAGTCATTTAGGCACTGATAAAATCCAGGGTTGTTTAATTTCAATGAAGTTGTGAGATCATGTGTCTTCAGGCCATACCTAAATCCTCCTTAATCTGCTAGACATATCCTAGAGAAGATTACAATCCATTTTATCTGCATGCTTGCTTTTTTAATACTCTGTATTGGTTATAATCCAAATAAGAGAATCAAGAATCACAGGAGTCAGCACATGTTTCTGTGAAATAGATAGACATTCTCTAAAGCAGTGTTTCTCAACCTTGGTAGCTTGAACATGGATGGACTTCAATTCCCAGAATCCAGATCTGGGAGTTGAAGTCCACCCATGTTCAAGCTACCAAGGTTGAGAAACACTGTTCTAAAGGGACTTACTGTTCAGATGCATCTTGATCTCTTTTGCTTCTTCTTTCGGTATCACACGAACAAAATATTGGCTTTGCTTGTTAGAGTTAGTGACATTGATCTCGCAGCTTTGCAATACATAATAAGTGGCATTATTGCTTATAAGGGGTACTTGATGGACTTCAGAGCATTCCATCTCTCTGCATATAAACGAACATAACAGAGAGAACTTGTAAAAAATGTATATTAAATTTAAAAATCTTTTTAAAGTAAATCATTTGGGAAAATATTTGATTTAAAGATCGTTTCTTACTCTGATCCAGATTTGTCTTTGTAGAAGAGGGTGAACAAGATAGAATTGCTGACTTCTTGTCTCACCTCCCAACTGCATTTGAGTCGATCAATTCCATTAAAATAACATTGAAGATTCTTGTGCACAGCATCATCTGACAGAGAAATCAGAAATATATTTATTGAAATTGTGCAAAATGTGACAACAATAAGAAGGAAGAATTTGATAAAGACCATTGCTAAAATGAAAATAAAAAAAAAAAAGGTACAGGTTTCCCCTTTCCAGTTGTGTCCAACTCTAGGGGGCAGCACTCATCTCCCTTGGTTTCCTATCCAAGGGAGCCAACATTGTCCAAAGAGGCTTCTGTGGTCATGTGGCCAGCATGACTATACACTGAGTGTCAGCACTTCAAGCTGCATTTACTCTAGTGCTGACATAAGAAGGAGAAGCGAGGTGTCTGGAAAGGGACGTTTGACTTTTCACCTACTTATTTTCCTTGGAGATAATATTCCCTAAGACCGTGATGGCGAACCTATGGCACGCGTGCCACAGGTGGCATGCGGAGACATATCTTTGGGCACCTGAGCATTTCCTTAGCTCAGCTCCAGCGCGCATGTGCACGCCGGCCAGCTGATTTTTGGGCCTTCCAGTCCCACCGGAAGTTGGGAAACATACCATTTCCGGCCTCCAGAGGGCCTCCCGGGGGGTGGGGAAGGCCATTTTTACCCACCCCAGACTCCAAGAAAGCTCTAGAGCCTGGGGAGGGCAAAAAATGGGCCTACCGGGCCCACCGTGCCATCACGTGCCAAAAGCGGCGGGAGCGCGGGGAGGTTGCACATGCATGCATGGAGGGTGGGGTACATTGGTGTGGGCACACATGTGCATTATCCCCCCACGCTCCCCACGCTTTTGGCACGTGACAGCAAAAAGGTTAGCCATCACTGCCCTAGGAGATGGGATGGGAGGGGGGAAATTCCTTTGAGCTGGAGCAGTAGATTAGGGGTAGAGTGACTTGGAAGATGGCCAATGAGTGCAGAGGAGTGGGAAACGGAAAGGGAGGGTTTTGGGTCTGGAAATCAGTGTTGGCTGCGATGGAGTCGGAATTAGAATGTCGTGCTTAATAAATGGAAGTTTTTCATCAAAGATTTTGTTTGAAATGCAATTTATTTGAGATGACCTCGAAACCTGACACTGAGGCACATGAAAATAACTATCCATTAATGTCAGGATGTTTAAAAGAACGTATTCAGTATAATGTATACAGTGTATATAGTGAAGAAAGTCCTTACTTTTTGACAAAAACAGAATGTTTTTGTCCTAGAAGACATCAATACTCCCACTAACATCAAGTCCTCATTAATGTTTTAAAGCCTATGAACAAGTAGATGTTTCAGTTCTAGCAAATATTTGAACTAAGATGGACTATTATGGTGTAAGTAAGACATATAGTATAAAACACAATCCCTGTTGTGTTGAAAAATTATCCTGTAGCAATTCTCACTTGATTAAAGGAAGATAATTTGCTTTCGGGGATTTCTTTTTTTCAAAGAAGAGAAAAATTTCAATGAAATGATCACAGGTGGGGTATCTGGTGTTCTTGCATCTAGTTAGTTACAAGGTGGATAAAATATATTTCTGTGTATATATGAATGGTGCTTCTTTCTCTGGCAGTCTGTAGGGTTTTTGGCTGAGCACAACCAAAACCCAAGGGAAGATACTATGAGGGAATCTTTTACAGTACAGTACAAACAAAGAAATTCAGAGAAATGTGTAAAAAGATGGACAATACCAGGATTGAAATGTTTGCCAATTTCAACCATAAATCAAGAACAGCTCCCAAACTAAATAATCGAGTACTCTGAGAATAAGGAGGCAAAACAGAAGCCCTGAGGAAACAGCCCTTTGAGAAACGGCAAGCTTTCAACATAACATTGACACACAAGAACAAAACCACACTGGTAGCTCTTGCTGCCTAATAATACAAAGTGGAGAATCTTTTTCTTGTGGTTCTTGCATCTTCACCTTAAAGTTCAACTGAGACTCACCTGGGTTTCTCTAACCATTTTCTGATCTAACCTCGCCTCAGTGCTCTCTCAGCATGAGCTTGTTTCAAGTGGCCAGCAATGAACATTTATTTCTCTCTCATGGACTGTCTCCTCAGTAAGCGAGGCTTCTGTTTTGCCTCCTTATTCTCAGAATACTTGATTATTTAATTTGGATGCTGTTTCTGGTTAATAGTTGAACACAAATTTGTCAGCCAATCTATAATTGGTTGCCAAGGAACTTCATTCCACTACCCTATTGTCCATCTCTTCTTATCCTACAAATATTCATCCTTTCACAAAAAGAAAGGAAAATATTTTTGTAGTTGTTTCTGTGTTTCTCAGGTTGCAAAGCTCCTCTGCCAACTGATCTGATTCTAATGCAATAGCAATTTTGCGTCAGTGCCCCTTGACAAAGGAGCCAATTCCTCTCCTGTGGGTAGACAAAACTCCCATCAGAGCTATTTGAGAGGCAAACTTGAAATGGCTATTTACTATTAGTTAAAAATAAAAAATTATTGGAACATTCTACACTGACAACCCATCAGTAACAATGTCACCTTAACACAAAGGACTTCATAGCATCGCTGGTGTGGAATGAAGCTTTTTGGAAGATCTCTCCAATGGCCTATTGCATCTGTAGCTGGCTTTCTGTAGTCATCGTGATTTAAAAGTCACTGCTAAACTTAGTCTTGGTAAATTTCCCTAATCAACTTTTAAAGCCATCTGAAGATATACAAAACTAACAACTATCACTACTATTTAAGAGACAGAATCCACAGATGCTTTGTGTATCATGCCCTGGAGAAGAATGGAATGAACAGCTGCATGTAATGAATAAGTACTATTTCAAGAAAAAGCTAGCTAGGGAAAGCTTTATTGATTAGAAGTACCAATTAGTTAAAAGAGAGAGAAAGAGAATGGGAAAGTATGAAGACAATAGTTGATAAATTGATAAATTCTTCTTCCTATGCTGAAAGGTTTGAAGTTCCAAAAGGTATCTTGAAATGGCCTTTCAAGATTCACTACTCACTTGGAAAATCTTAAGAGTTCATTTTGGATTAGCTCTAAGTGTAATAGAATTAATTATTACAAACCAAAACAATAAGGAAATTATTGTCAACATTGTGTTTACCTCTTTTCCTTGTCTAAAATAAATTGACTTGAAGCTCTCTTGAAAACCATAATGTAAAAACTTGATAAACTAACCACCCTTCTTGCTCTGTGAACTTTTCATATTGGATTTTTAAAAATGGGAAGAGGAGTCTGGCTGTCACTTTGTTAATGATATCCAGTTGAAAAGGATAAGTGGGGAGGGGGGAAGGTTGTGGTAGCAACATTTAGTGTATTCAACCACTTCCTTTGATTGCCAAAGTAGCTGGAGTAACTCATTGCCGGTGTTACAAAAGGTATGTGACATCAGTTTCTTGCATTAAATGTTTTTTTCACATAAAGTTTTATGTTGCTTAAGCTATTACTTAAGTCTTATTCTCTTGTATGTCAATTTTTCTAGACAACTTCCTTTCCTGAAACTATGAATTCTACTGTTGACACAGAAGCAGTTTTGAGAAGAGTCACTAAAGATGCTCATGCTGTAAGATTTTCAAATCATAATCACTGCAACCAAGGGTGAAATGCTACTGGATCGGACCGGATCGGCCGATTCGGTAGCGATGATGGCCAGTAGTTTGGAGAACCGGTAGCAATGGCAGCTGGAGGCTCTGCCCACCTGCCCACCAGCCCCATTCCCCGGAGTCGGGGAATGCACCAATGTGTGCTTGCGCAGCTGGCACATGAACCAGAGCGGTGATGGTGGCAGCTCTGGTCAATGCGCTGTCAGGGAAGGCAAGTGCCCTAAAGTTACCAGAGTCTCTCACTCTCCTTCTTGAATGAGCCACCACCATTGCCGCTCTGGTCCATGCGCCGGCTGCGCAAGCACACACCGTTTATTTAATTTACTCATCAGTGGCAGGTTGGGTGTGCGCTTGCGCAGCCGGCGCATGGACCAGAGCAGCTCATTCAAGAAGGAGAGTGAGCGATTCCTGTAACTTTCGGGCGCTTGCCTTCCCTGACAGCCAGCCGCAGGAGAAAGGTGAGCAGTAGAATACACCACGTGGCGAAGGGCAAGCAGGCAGTGGCTCTGCAGCAAGGCCGGAGTCGGGGAATGGTGCACTCCCCGACTCCGGGGAATGGGGTGGAGCCGTGGGAGAAAGGTAAGGACACGCCGCTTGGTGATGAAAGAGCAGGCAGCGGCTCCAGGGCAAGGCTGGTATCGGGGAATGGTGTATTCCCCGACCCAGTTGAGGCAGGCAGCGAGCAGGCGGCAGCTCCAGGGCCCCAGGGAATGGTGCATCCCTGGGCCCTGGGCCCCGACCCAAAGTGAAGAGAGAGTGGGTGGCAGAATAGAAATTGAAAAAGTTTTCCTACCAGGTTCTGTGGGCATGGCTTGGTGGGAGGGGGTCTTGTGACTGAGTGGGCGTGGCTGTGAGTGACATTGAGTTAGCCACAGCCACTCAGTCACAGGACACCTCCCCCACCAAGCCACGCCCACAGAACCGGTAGGGAAAAATTTTAGATTTCATCCCTGACTGCAACATCATATATTGCAGTGGTTGCCTAAATTTTATCCAGCTGGTGGGGATCCTTTCCAGAAATTTAAAACATCTGCAAACATCAAACTTTCATATATATTTTTTCTCTCAGTCAGTAGTTGCACAAAGTTCTCTTGTTTTTCAACTTACTTTCTGGTGTTTGCCAAGTAACCACTGGACTCCAGTCACTATAACGGCCTGCAAATCCACTATCTGGACTTGGCTTGCTTCTAACCCTGGCAACATACCTGCTGCCAGGCACAAGGTTACTGTGTCGGAGACAGTAATGAGACTTATTTGAGACCAATATAGAGGAAGATTCCTAGAAAGTATAAGGAGAGATATTGGTATGAAAATATGGGAAAAAAAATAAACACATTTATGTGTTCTAGGAAAAGAAACAGTCTAAACTATTTTTTTATTTAATGCAATTAGTTCCTTTGTTTAAATATTGAGAGTATTATATATTTCAGAACATCTAATTTATCTGATGGAAAATTGTAATAATATTGGGGGGGGGGATTTGTTTCTCTTCTTAACTATTTTTATGGGTATGTGCTGCCCAGACTCATGTTTGTAAATGAATGGTTATAAACATTTAATAAATGAATAAAATTAATTTTTTCCTCCCATTATTTTTGGGAATGTGGACAAATGGGGGAGGTGTTTTTATTTTAAAAATAAAATGCTTGCATTTAAGTATACTGGAGATTTTCTGTACTTATTTTATTGTTGGCTTCTTTTAAAAAATAAATTGTTATGCACTATAGTTCATTCTGAAGTTATTGAATGCTGATAGCTCAGTGTTAGTGGTCCAGGGTCTACAGAACGTGGTTGGGGAACCAAATACTACCTACAAACACCAGATTGTGAGTTGTCTATATTAAAAATAAACTTTCATAAATACAGCCAGCTTCAGTTTCTGATTAATCTACTAGGGAGTGAAAGTTCATTTGAGATTGTTTTAGGATTCATCCCTATTCATAGCCTTATCAGCTAGATTATTTATTTGGCAAACTTTTAAAAGATCAATGTTCAAAGAGGTTAGGGATTCTGGGCTATCAGGAAGGAAGGAAGGGAAGGAAGGAAGGCTGAATATGTCATAAGATTAGGGTTTGTGTGTTTTTGAGCTATAGATGGATACATCCATTCTCTAGACTCCATTCAAAACTTAATTTGTTTTTGATGTGGAAGACATCCACTGCTTACTTCTTGTTTCCTAATATATTGTAAATATAAACAGAACCACTATAACTATGTGATTATAATGATTGCTATAGATACCTCCCAAAGTTCCCAAGTTCTTTTATAGCTTATTTCAAAATCCAGGGGAAGGCTTTCCAACATGTGATTTCTGTTTGTTCCTCCACCTGCTCTCCATTCCAGTAGGAAATCACATTCTTCTCTGACAGTGACATTTAATTTCTCAGGTGGCAGAAGCTGAACTAAAGAAAAAAAAATGAAAGAAAGCCATAGGTTAATTCTTGCCCATATGAAAATCACATATTTACTACCCTGTTTCCCCAAAAATAAGACATCCCCTGATTATAAACCCAATTGGGCTTTTGAGCGCATAGCAATAAGGCCAAGTGCTTATTTCAGGGTTCAAAAAAATATAAGACAGGGTCTTATTTGGGGGGAAACATGGTAATACTGTCCAGAAATATAGAAAGCCAATATTTTTGCCCTTAAATGGTTGTATGAAAAAACAAATGTTGGTAGGAAAAACTTCTTATCTGTAAATATAGCATGCTGTCATCAAATTTGTATACATTTACCACAGCAAATCGAGAATTTTATCTAACCTGATTCACCCCCAGGTGTGCTTGATTTCAGTTCTGATTACAATATGACCAATAGTTATGGTTGCTGGTATTTATGGGAGCATCAATTAAATATATCTGGAAGGCATCACTTAGGGAAGGCTACCCTACATATTTAATGCAATAAAAGTATCACTGTCATAGCCAGAAAAATGAGATAAGAAGCTAGACGGAACAGTCAAAATCTTTGATTGTCAGATCATTGGTAACTTTTCTGCATGTTCCATATAGCAATCTGGAGAAAGAAAAGAGATATTTTGAGTCTAACAATGCATGCTCGGAATGCCATCTAATCCCACGGATCAAGTGATGAAAAGAATGGGGTCAGTTTTCAATTTGATCGTAGGAAAGCATCTAGTTAAATAAAGAGGATAGTAAGCTTCTCACAAATACTGCCAGGTCCTAGCAACCAGATCTGCATGTGAAAGGATGAAGCTGATCCACCTATAGTACAAAAATTTCCCCAGGCTGCTCACCTTCTCTTGAAACAAACAGTAAGGTTTCATGGAAATTGGGGAGGAGGGGGAAGAGAAGGGGGTCAGTCCTAGTTCTCTTGACTCAAAGCTAACTACCCGCTTGATCCCTCCTCCCCACCCACAATAGCCCTTTTTCAAATTAGCCATGAGTGGCATGAGGGGAGAAACCTCACAAAGTAAGACCTAGGACTGGGCTCATTTCATTGTCCTAGCTCCACCTGCATTTCCTCCAAATGGAAGTAAGCAAAGTTGGTACAACTATTCCAGATTCCATGGAACTCCTTGTCTAACCAACTCAGTCCAGATGTTGTTGTGCAGACCCTGACTGAACTGGTCTATCAAGGATTCTTCGTTCCAATCTGCATCTGCTGCCAAGAACCTGAAATCGGCTACGTATAGCCTCGCCCTTTTTTTGCCTTGTCTGAGCTGCCAAATGTTGCATCTGGCTCTTACAACTCTTTAACAGGTCTCCAAAATGATCCCTGAATCTGTCCATAAAGTTCTGGTAATTGTCCATTACTTGGTTGTTTCATTCCATGATTGGCAGGGCTCGCTTAGCTGCCAATTCTTTTAACTAGCTTAACACAAAAGACACTCTTGTGTGCTCTGTAGGGAATACTGGAGGTTGGATCCTATAAGCAACTCACACTGAGCAATGAAGGTTCTTATCTTGCCTGCTTCTCCCACAAATCTCTCTGACAAGCCTCCATGGTAACCCAGCAAAACTGGCTACGCAGCTGGAACTGCTGAGGAGTAGCCAGTGCTGCCAGCAGCTGGACATTCTGGACTTGGTGCTCAACCAACTAAAGCACCATGGCCACTAAGTTCCTGACTTCATCTCCATCCTCTTCTGAGGCTGTAGCAAGGCATCCATCACATTAGGAGCCAACCCAGCAGCTACTTGTGAGTCCAAGACCATCCTGGTAAACTTTCTCCTTTCCTCAGGAGTGAGCGATGTGAGTCGGGAGATTAACGTCAAGCCCAAGCAACCAGATCCACGCATGAAAGGTTCAAGGTAACTTTCATTATGTTCTACAGATAATAGAAGAATCTCTCCAGACTGCTTGCCTTCCCTTAGAAACCGTTAAGGTTCCATGGAATTTAGGGAGTAGGGCAGTCCTAGGTCTCTTGTAGCTGTCCAGTGACTCAAGGCTAACTCTCACTTGATCCTTCCTCCTTACCTAGCTGGGAATTTCCCAACACTTTGTTGTACAACACCAAAGTAGGTCTGAGAGAACGAAGTGCAGAAGCTTTGGTCTACAATTCATCTTCTGAATAGAGCACCATTTTGCTTAGCAGTCAGTTTTAAGGATCTACAGAGGTAGTTCTCAATTTACAACAATTTATTTAGTGACCGTTTGGCACTGAAAAAAACCATGACCATTTTTCGCACTTACAACCATTGCAGCATCCCCTGGTCATGTGATCAAAATTCAGATACTTGACAGCTGACTCATATTTATAATGGTTGCAGGGTTACCTGGGGTCATATGATCCCTTTTGTGACCCTGCTGACAAGCAAAATCAATGGGAAAGTCAGAGTCACTTCTTAACTGTATTACTAACTTAACAACTGGCGTGATAATTTAATAACTGTGGCAAGAAAGATCATAGAATGGGACAAAACTCACTTAATAAATGTTTCACTTAGCAACAGAAATTTTGGGTTCAATTATGGTCATAAATCAACTATCTGTACCTAATTCTTGGAATATAAGATTTGTGTTCTATTTCTGATTTTTTCATGTGCTGTCTAACAACAAAGCTGGCAAGAAAAAGTCCCTTGAGTGTGATGTTTTAGTTGGTGATCATTCTGAAGTTGCTGTTCTTCAAAGTGGTCACAGAAACTACCTTTTCAGCAGTTATTCAGGATAGTACCCTTTTAAAATTGTTTCAAATTGCTTGAGGCAACTTGAACACTGGGTCAAATGATCTCTACTTGATTAGAGGAAGGTGGATGCAGAATATTTTCACTTGAATATGCAGATACATACTGTTCTTGAAGAGGTCAACATTCAGTTGGATTTCCAACTTCCGATCAGGTTTGAAAATGAACATATTAGTCCGTGCAGAATTGAAATTGGTTTCATTCCTCCTACAGTGCCAATGTATCTCAGAGTCTACTTTTTGGCTATTGCAGATCATCTTTGTGAGGTTTCTGTAAGCAACATAACTTTGTTTTATTGAAAAAAGCAATGGTTTCTTACAATATGAATAATTCAAAATTAAGTTAATACCTTTATTAACAAAGTTAATAAAGAAATGTGCATGCTTTCAAATTCTCCAAAATTCTTCCATCAAGCCAGACAGTATAAAATGGTTGCGGTTCAGGTCATGGAATAAACAATATACGCCTGTTTCCCCCTAAATAAGACCTATCCCAAAAAGAAGCCCTAGAATGTTTTACGCATGCGCCTAATATAAGCCCTACTCCCAAAATCAGCCCTACTTAAGCACTTGTGCAGCCGGTTGCCCACCCATTCCGTCTGTTTGCTCACGGTGCCACCAACATTAAGTGAGGTGAGTGGAGGGTCGAGATGCTCAAGATGCCCCGCACCGCCTTACCTCAGAGCCCCCACAGCCTGGCTATCTACGCCCTACAACTACTTCATGGCTTCGGCATAGGCATTTCGCTTGGCCTCCTGCTCCATTGTGGCCGCAAGCAAGCAAAAGAAGTGGGCTGGCAGCCACGTGGGGTCCTGCTGGATGGGGCTGCTGGAGCCACCACCACAAGACGAGGCAAGTGTTGGGGTGTGGGTGGCTATCTGTGGGGGTCCTGAGGTAAGCCGGTGCATAGCATGTGGGACAGCTCCACCCTCACCTCACAGTGGCAGCACTGGCATGCCACACAGCCTCCTGCCCCACCACAAGGAAACAAAAGAAATGTGCCTCCCATACATGGGGAAAAATAAGACATCCCCCAAAATAAGCCCTGGTGCTGGGTCTTATTTTCAGGGAAACACGGGTAATAATAAAGTAAACAATTATACAAGAAAACAATTACTGATGTGGAACAATCAACCCCTTACAGTTTAGTTTTTACCAACTTCTAGGAAAACTGTCATAGATACTCCTGGTTTTCATAAGTGAAATGTTACATAACCACCCACTCCTCTTTGTCACCCTGCTTTTTTCCCTTTCCCGGGCAGATTGAAAAACAGTTCCTCTTTCAGAGTAACAGAGGCAGAAGACAATAATTGAAACACCACTTCTTCATTTTCTGAAAAAGAACAAAAGGGCAGATGGTGTCCACTTCTCCATTGCTAATGAACTATATTTTGTCATCTCCACAGTAGGGAACTTCAACTTGTATTTCCTCAAACTATAAATAATATGTGGTGAAGAAAGCATGATTACATACACTCTCATGATCACACGTACATATTCATTGGTAAACCCACACATGTATAACTGAACCTGAATAGAATTCTCAAGCTACTGTTGAAAATGATTTCCAATCATGTAGAGGAGGCCTGTCAAACTGGCAGCCCTCAAGCCAGTGGTGAAATTTACTACCGATTCTGTGGGTGTGGCTTGGTAGGCGTGGTGTGGCTTGGTGGGTGTGGCAGGGGAAAGATACTGTAAAATCTTCATTCCCACCCCACTCCAGGGGAAGGATATTGCAAAATCTCCATTCCCACCCCACTCTGGGGCCAGCCAGAAGTTTGGTTCTCCAAACTACCCAAAATTTCCGGTACCGGTTCTCTGAACTGCTCAAAATTTTTGCTACCAGTTCTCCAGAACCTGTCAGAACCTGCTGGATTTCACCCGTGCTGCAGGCCAGATATGTCACATGCAGGCCACACCCACCCGGCTCCGCAAGGGCAAAAAACATCATGATACATCACGATCTGGCCAGTGACATGATCGAGTTTGACACCCGTGATGTAGAGAGAGCTAGATGAACAAGACTTCTAATCATGCAGAAAGAACTAAACACAACACTTCAGTTTAGGTAAATGCTTTGATTGGACCACAATCTATCCATTCAACACAATATTCAATACAACCGCTGGTTTTACCACCACTACCAATAATGGGTTTCAATTTTCTTTGCTACTGGTTCGCTATTGGGAGCGCACATGCGCAGCACTTCTGTACATGCTCAGAAGCTTCTGCAAATGCGCAGAGTGTTTTTGATGATGTCCCGGTGGGTGGGCGGAGCCTCCGCCACCACCGCTACCGGTTTACCCGAACTGGGGTGAACCAGTAGCAACCCACCACTGACCACCACCAAACTTTAAACATTTTTAACTTTTGTACAGCATTCAGACATTATCTCTTCCTTGTGCAACTGGTGTCATAGCCTTTTATTTCTCTTCACATGCTAGAGTTAGCCCATTGTGTCTTCAGGTGAGGGAGAAGGGATCAAGCCAGTCATTGAGAACAGCAAAATCTCTCCTCTGAGGTCTCTCTCTCTCTCTCTCAAGGAAATATTGGAAAGGGCGAAGTTGTTGAAGATTTAAAATTCTTAAAATGGATTTACAATGGAAACTAGAAGTTTTTCTTTTTGGGGTTATTAGATAAAGGCATGGGGGAAAATGGAACTTTGTTATATATATTGAAGGCGGCAAGAACTCTATATGCTCAAAAATGAAAAGAGGCATAGATTCCCACAACAGAAGAATGAGTTGAAAAGATGGGGGAATTGGCGGAGATGGCACCATTAATTGCATTCATTAGTGATAAGAATGTAAATAGTTTTGTTTCCTCTTGCTTCTGGACTTTCTGTTTGAAAGAGAAAAAAAATTAAACTTTGATTTTGGGTTTTGATGACTAAGTAGTCCTGGTTATAGAAATGACTAGTGTTTTCTATTTTAGATAAGTAAAAACGTGATATTATAACTGTATTATGTATCTTAATACACCAAAAGAAATTGGAAGTCATTGCTTTTTGTTTCCTTCTTTTCTTTTTCTTTCCTCACTTTATTCACTCCTCTTTCCTTTCCCAACTTTCCATTTTTCCCATTGCCTTTATTTCTATTTGTATTTTACATTAGTAAAAACATTTTTTTTAAAAAAAAACAGTTCAAACATTTGGGACTCATTAACTTAGGGGAAAAATGGTTAGGCTGGAGAATTATTGGGCTCTATTAAATGATGCATGATTTAGAGAAAGTGAATAGGGATGACTAGGATTAACCAGTGAAGAGATTTAGAATAAATAAGAAAAAACGCTTCTTTATGCAGCACATAAATAAAATTATGGAATTCATTACCACAAAATGAGATGGTAGCCAGTAATGGCTTTGAAATGGTATTAATAAATTTGTGACAGAAAGTTCTATCAAGGGCTCTTAGTCTTGGGGGACAGCTATGTCTCCCTTTCCTTCTTGAAAACACCCCAGAGACATCTGACTAACTATTGAGAGAAAGAAAAAGCTGGGTTCATGAACCCTGGCCTAATTCAGCAAACCTGGATTTTATTTATTTTATTTTATTTATTTATTTGTCAAGAACGTATTAGGTAATAAGTATAAACATGAATTGGATATATAAAATAAATACAAATAGAGGAAACATTAGGACAGGGACGGTAGGCACTCTGGTGTTCTTATGCACGCCCCTTACAAACCTCTTAGGAATGGGGTGAGGTCAACAGTAGAAAGTCTAAGGTTAAAGTTATGGGGGTTTTGGGATGAAACCACAGAGTCAGGTAGTGCATTCCAGGCATTGACCACTACCATGATGGCGAACCTATGTCACGCATGCCACAGGTGGCACATGGAGCCATCTCTGCGGGCACGCAAGCTGGCGCCCAGGTCAGTTCCACTGCGCATGTCCACATGCCTCCCACTGGCCAGCTGATTTTTGGGTCTCTGCTGGGAGGCATGCATGCGCAGGGTTGGGGGGCTCGTGCATACATGCACCCCCTGTGCCTTTTTTTTGTCCCAGGAGGCTTCAGGGACGCCTGCTAGCACAAAAATGGGGTGTGGGGGTGCAGTGTGTCCCAGGAGGCTTCAGGGATGCCTGCTAGCACCAAAACGGGGGTCACACACGCACGCGTGCTCATGTGGGTACGGGGAGCATGTGGGGGTCATGCGCGCATGCACAGGGGTCAGGGGGAGCACGGAGGATTGTGCATGCATGTGTGGGGGCGGGGCCTGCAGGGGGGCATTGCATTATGGATGTCGGCACACGCATGCGCTTTCGGCACCCGAGGGGAAAAAAGTTAGCCATCACTGGACCACTCTGTTTGCTGAAGCCATATTTTCTTCAATTTCATGTTCTTACATACTTCTTTTTGGTAGCTACTGGAGGGATAGGAGAAGTACTCCTACCATCAGCTCCTTCAAAATCAATAGCACTCCTTAGTTCAAAGATATCTCCCAATATAGATTACCCATTAAGGGGAGAGCAATGAGAAAGAAGCACTTTGTCTGAAATCAGCCTTAGAGCTTTCTTCACTTTCATCTCACTGCAGCACAAACATTTCCCAACAATCTCTTTTTTTTTTTCTGCATCACAAACATTTCCCGACAATCCCCTTTTTTCCCAACAATCTTTTTCCCTCATTGTGTTCTCTTCAACCGACTCCCAGCCCTTGCCTTCAGTCGTCCTGAACTGTATCATTTTGCAATGCAGGTACTCCTTGACTTATGATGCCAATTGAGCCCAAAATTTCTGTTGTTAAGTGAGACATTTGTTAAGTGAGCTTTGCCCCATTTTGCGACCTTTCTTGCCACAGCTGTTCAGTGAATCACTGCAGTTGTTAAGCTAGTAACAAGATTGCTAAGCGAATCTGGCTTCCCCATTGACTTTGCTTTCAGAAAGTCGCAAAGGGTGATCCACATGATCGCCCGGACACTGCAACTACGAGTCAGTTCTCAAGCATCTGAATTTTGAGCACATGACTATGGAGATGTTTCAATGATTGTAAGTGTGAAAAATGTTCATAAGTCACATTTCTCAGCGCTGTTGTAACTTTGAATGATCACTAAAAGAACTGTTGTAAGTCAAGGATTACTTGTACTGTTTCTCCTCTTACCCCAACACTGAATTTGCTATGGATTCACTATGACACACTTTCCTCACCATTGCAATAGCCATAGCAATAGCACTTATATACTGCTCCACAGTGCTTTACAACAGTCTGTGACACTTTACAACACTTTCCAGAGAAAGGAAAAATGGCAGACTACAGGAACCAGGAGCCCTACTCAGGTGACCCTGAGGACACAGATAAACCTCCAAGTGCTTCAATGACCTTCTAAAAGGATGCAAATGACCAGCTGTCTGCAAGGAATATAAATCCTTCCATTCCCCGCTATCCTGTCAGAGCTGAAGAAGCTTCTTGGATGAGAAGTGAAATGTCTTCAAAGGAAAAACAAGAAAGTCCAGTTGCCTCCTGAAAAAGCATCTTTGGAACACTCTGTGAGTGGTTTACAATGTTAGCATATTGCCCCCAACAATCTGGCTCCTCATTTTACCAACCTCAGAAAGATAGAAGGCTGAGTCAACCTTGAGTCCTGTCAAGCTATGGGCAGAGTTAGCCTGCAATACTATGTTCTAACCGTTGAGCCACCAGGGCTCCTTCCTCACCACGCTGTTGATAGCATAGCCGGGTGAACCCAAGGAATAGTATCAGCCATTATTACGGTATTAATTTTTTACTGGTATAGCATGCTATTTCTCGCTAATCCGTAGATGGAATCTTCCAAGGCCATTGTCTTTGGGCAGCAGGAAAATCGAGTTGTTTCCCACAGGTTTTCTTTCTCTACCTGTCAGATTTCTGAGCCCATCCTCAGTCTGGAATCCTGGATCAACCTGAAGAACAGCTTACTAGCAATGAGGCTGGACAAATCTGCGTGTGAAGTGAGAGCAAGAGAGCTCTGCTTCTTCATAAAAAAAATTCTCACCACGCCTATCAGTTATTATTTGGGCTGCTTTTGAAAATGAGTTTAACAGAGCTAATCCAGAAGTTGTATCAGGTTTCATTTGGACTCCTTTTGAATGCACCATGCAAAACATTTGCTCAAAACCAGAACAAATTTTAACAGATGGCTAAACCCATTCGCTTAACCTTCTCTGAAAATTCACCTACTTTGCCTCCACATCCCAGGTAAAGGCAATTGGGTGGTAGGTATTTTATGAGCAACTGGTGACATTTAGAGGGAGAAAAACTAAATTGAGCAAATCCAACAATCCTTTTTTGAAATTCTTTTTAAAAAATAACACAGATCACTTGCCAATATTAGAGTTATGGCAGGACAGAAGTCAGCAGTGAGGGCAGAAAAGCATATATTGTCTAATATTGAGATATGTAGCACTTTAATTGAGCCATAAGGGGAAAAAAACTAAAATAGATAAATCAATCCACCATATTTGTGCTTACGACACTTCTACTTACAATAATTCTGTGCCAAAATTATTATTCTTCCTCCTCCTCCCTCCATATTTCTCATTCAGCATATTTAAAAAGGAATTATATTGAGGTTTCTTGTTTGGGGAGAAGAACATTTCAGCAAAGTTTCCAGAGATAAACTGGAACGTGTGACAAGCATGTCCCAGTGAGTCCATAAATGCCCCATCTTTCCTTTTTTAATTCTTTCGCTTGCAGTCTGATGTCTTCAAGTCTTCTTATGCATCAGTTAAACCCTATAGGAAGACTACTAAGAAAAACCTTCCTAGGGGAGTTCTTTCCTCTTTCTCAGGGGAAAAATAACTTTCAGAAAGCCAAGTGGTAATTTTCTAAGCATTCACTCGTAAATCTATTCCCTCTTGATGCTATCTGAAAGGGCACATTTCTTTTAAAAATACATAATTTATGTTTAAATGGTACTTCTCTTAACATTTATTTTCTATTTTTTTCTCTCAAAGTACAGAATGTTTAATTTTTTATTGTTAATTATTTACTTGAATGAATTATTTCCTTGAAATAAGAATAACATTGGAACATTAAGAACATGGGAAGCACCAGTGGAGATAACAGTTCTAACTTTCCCTTTTGCAAGCTGCATCTACTCCATGAGCTCCTGTCTCTTAACATTACACCCCCTCTAGAAGTCCTCTTTTGCCCCTCTTTTTCTTTTTTGTGCACCCAAATTCCTGTAAATGAATAAATGCTCAGCCACTCACGAATCATCATCCTTGTGAAAAAGGTGCATCTTGACAAAGGCATTTCCCTCCCGGGGCTCAGACCAGGTGCAGTTCATATATGATTCGTAGTCATTGGAACAGTTCAAGGATTCTTTCAGCCGGCTCTCTAAAAGAAAAAGAGAATATTCCTAAAGACATTAAAGTGCTGTCTCCAGTTTTTCTCAGCAAGAGCAAAAACAGCAATGACAAGAAATGGGTATAAAATGTTTTTTTTAAATGTTATTTATTTACTTGGGTATTTAAAGCACTATAGAGTCTTCGGAGAGGGGCGGCATATAAATTTAATTAATTAAATTAAATTAAATTATTAAGGAATACAAATTGTGTTTTTTCAAGTGCACCATTTTGAGAAAGACAGAAAGGTTTTATTAATTTAGATGGCTTGTCTAGATATACACACAAACACATATACAGATTTTTTTTTTTTATTGAATACAATTTTTATTGGTTTTTTTTTACACAAATAAAATATAGTCACGATTCTATTTAACATCGGATTCGCAGTGTTTATACATATATACATGAATAAGTGTCTGGTGTCAATTATACTACACATTTCTAATTAATTTCTGCACCATTTATTCCTTCCTTAATTCTATCATTTATCCATTCGTACCATCTTCTCCACACAGTATCATAATCAGAGTTTTCATCATCGTTTATCTCGTGTGTTAATTTACTTATCTCTGCACACTCTAATATTTTATTAATTATAAGGTCATCTGGTGGTAGGTCTTTCTTTTTCCAGTATTGAGCGTATGCTAGTCTGGCAGCTGTAGCTATGTGTATTAGGAGGTGGACCTTTTCCTTTCCATACCCTTTCTTTACCATTCCCAGGAAAAATATTTCTGGATTCAAATCAATTTCTTCTTTGAGTATATCTTTCAACCATCTCCGAATTTTGCTCCAATATCTTTTTGCTTCGGGGCATGTCCACCACATGTGAAAGAAGGTGCCATGACCATGGCCACATTTCCAACAATTTGGCTGTGCATTGGGGAACATCTTTGCTAATCTTGCAGGTGCTAAATGCCACCAATGAAGCATTTTGTAATGGTTTTCCTTATACGTGGCTGCTCTAGTTAATTTATAATTTTTATTCCAGGCTTCTTTCCATTCATTAAAGTCCAAACTGTGTCCAATATTTCTCTCCCATGCTCTCAATTGGTTTCTAATTATATCCTCATCTCTATCTTCATCCGATAAATAATTATACAGCTTGGCCAACGCTTTATTCCCTTGTCCCATCAAAATTTTGTCTAATCCATTATATCCTAATTCTAAGCCGTACTCATCTTTATCTTTCTGGTATCTTGATTTTATTTGTAGATAGGTCCACCAATCTAAGGTTATACCTTGATCTCTCAGAGCTTCATTTGATTTAATGTTTCCCCCTCCATCGACAATATCTTTGTATCTGTACAGTTTCTCCATTCCCCACCTGTTGGGGTAAATCATTGCCTCTACCGTAGAAAGCCAGATTGGGACTTTGGTATAGTATCTCTGCCTGATCCCCACCCACGTTTGTATTAGGGAGTCCCTGATTTTATGCCTGTGGAAATAAGTTTTCTTTTTATTGTCTTTGTCCCATAGATATGCATGCCACCCTTTCTGTAGGTCATGTCCTTCTAACACTAAAATTCTCTTATTCTCCAAGGTGATCCAATCCTTTATCCATATCAACTTTGCCGCTCTATAATACGTTTCCCAATTAGGGAGTCCAAGTCCTCCCACGTTCCTTTTTTCCTGTAGAATTTTAAGTGAGAACCTTGATTTTTCCCTTCCCAAACAAATTCCCTAATGGTCTTATTTAATTCTAAAAAAAATTTTTTCTCTAAAATTACTGGTAGGTTTTGATATAAAAATAAGATCTTGGGGAGAATGTTCATCTTGATTGCCGCAATTTTGCCTATAAGTGATAATTTAACCTTTTTCCATCTATCCAAATCTTGTTTTAATTTATTAATTAATGGGGTATAATTATCTTCTTTTAGGGAAGAGCACCTTTTGGTTAACCAAATTCCTAGGTATTTTATTTTTGGGACCACTTGTAGGCCCAAAATTTCTTCTATCTCTTTCTTCTGCGACTCAGTTACATTTTTAGTAAGTATTTTGGTTTTAGATTTGTTCAGTTTAAGGCCTGCCACCTCTCCATATTTACCCAATTCCTCTAGTACTTTTTTTTTAAATTTTATACCATCCTACAAAATCTTTCCATTCTAAAATGGCCCTTTAAAATTCAAATGGAACAGAAAGAAAAATGAGAAAGACCTAGGGTAATATAACCATAAAGACTGATAAGAAGAATAAGTTGAATGTATCAAAAGACTTGGGGGAAATAAACATGTACGCCACAGTAGGAGATGGACGGCCATCACTGAGAAGGCTTGCTCCTAGCTGTCCCTGCCTATATTTAAGCATGAGAGAGCATGTGGAGCAGAACCTTAGAGAATGATCTAAGTGCTCGTGCAGCATTCACTTTTAGAATCCAATTCATCCCGCATCTGCTTAATATTTTCCAGCTGTTGACCAAGGACTCTGTATGAACCGGCAAGGACACCAATCTCCTAACTGATAAAAGATGCCTAGAATGCAAACCTTTTCTCCAGCTCTGAACATACAAATACATCTTTTGACAACCACAACAAAAAAAGCCACCAGTGAAGTAAAACTCATTGTTCGTCTCCAGCCTTGTGTAGCCATAATTTTTTGACAAATGCAACAGGGAGGTAGAGTTTGCATCTTTCAAATTATAAGAGTTTCTTTCTGCAAAAATTGAAAAGCCAATGCCTATATCTGGATACATGTGTGTTAACACTTTTATTTGAGTGTGACCTTAAATAATGTGAACAGTACAAGTAACTGGACATGATAAGTTCACATAGACGTCCCAAAAGAAGGGACACAAATTGGACAGATTGCACATTATTGTAGGCAGATGTTACAGTAAAAGGTTTTTCACGGATAGTGTAAATATCAAAACAGCCCTTTGGAGAAGAGGGTGTCCTTCTACCTTGTATGATGTTTTGGGTAGGAGCCCTGCTGGGAGAAAAACCAGTCAGGTAAGGCTGGTAAAAATATTTTGTCCCCTGAAGCTGAGAACTTGCTTCATTCTTTTATTCCCATAAAAATAAGGCATGTGTTTTTATTTACTTATCGTATTTGAATACCACTGTAATCTAGACAGGCTCCCAATAATTATCATTCACATACAATAATATAATTAAAATATCCATGTTACACAGCTAAAACACCCATAGTATATTACATTAAAATGTATTTTTATATATGCATTTATAAATGTATTATGTGGTTTCTTAAATTAATAAAAGTTTAAAAATTAAAAAAAAAAGAATCAAAATGACCATGTAATATAATATGGTAGACCAATATAATTTCCAATGACCGAACACAGGCAGGAGCGTCTAAATTTCCATGCACCCTTTGCAAGAGGTCCATTCCAATAACTTCCCAAAAATATAATAGCAGAGGCAATTCAAGTCACTATTGGGAGACTGTTCCAAAGCACAGGTGCTCCTACTGAGAAGCTATGTTTCTCAGCACATTACTGCAGTTTTATCCATTACTTCACAGAAGTGGAAAACTAACATTCTGCAAAGATTATATCAGTTTGATTCTGATCGAAAAAGACAGCCCTGGACCTGGGTACCTACGAGACCGTCTTTTGCTACCAATAGCCTCCCACCGACCAGTTCGTTCTCACAGGGAGGGACTACTCAGGGTACCATCAGTCAAATTATGTCGACTGGCGACTCCCAGGGGGAGGGCCTTCTCTGTGGGGGCTCCAAGCCTTTGGAATGAACTGCCCCCGGAGATACGGAATATCCCTGATCTCCGTGCTTTCCGCCGTGCCCTCAAGACCCTGATGTTCCAACAGGCGGGGCTAAACATACGAACATGTGAATGATTTTTTAAATGTTATCTAATTCTGGGTTTTATTTAATTGACCAAACTAAGTAATAATTTTAATTAGCAATTTTATGATGTTTGTCTGTCTATATTTTTCTTGACTGTACACCGCCTTGAGTCCTACGGGAGAAAGGCGGTATAGAAATATAATAAATAAATAAATAAGTATCCAGGTGCCAAACTTTGTAAGCTTTATTGATTTACATATTGAATTATATCCAGAAACCAATTGACATCCAATGCAGAGCTCATAACACTGATGTAATATGCTCATAGTGAGGAGTGCCAGCTAACAAATTGGCCATCAAATTCTGCCCTAATTTAATGTTCTGGATGGTTTTCAAAGGCAGCCCTATGTAGAGAATTTTGCAGTAGTCTATATTGCAAATGGAGTGAATTGTCATCAAACGTCTCTCTTGCTCCAGGCAGGGCTGCAACTGGTAAACCATCCAAAGCTCGACAAAGATATTTGTGAGCGTCTACCTGCCCATCCAATAGTAGCCACAAATTTAGGAGAACCTTCAAGTTACAATCTAGCTTCTTAAAGGGTACAGCTTCCTTGTCAAGAGGCAGTACTGGAATTGGCAAAGCACACCACTGCACAAAGCAACAATGCTATCCTATTTGGGTCCAGATTTAGCCTGTTTTGTCCCATTCAATTCTGGCAATTTCCAAGGACAAATGTGTACACATGAATATCATTGGTATACTAATGGTACCGTATCTTGAACTTCCAGATGACATTCTCAGTACATTCATATTAATGTTGAAGATTGTTGGTTGGGGGGTGGGAGAAATCCTATAGTATCCCACAAAGATTTTTTTTTTTTAATTTGATTTATATGTCGCCCTTCTCCAGAGACTCGGGGCGGCTTACAATGCGTTAAGCAATAGCCTTCATACTTTTGTATATTTATACAAAGTCAGCTTATTGCCCCCACAAACTGGGTCCTCATTTTACCTACCTTAGAAAGGATGGAAGGCTGAGTCAACCTTGAGCCTGGTGAGATTCGAACTTACAGTAATTGCAGACAGCTGGTGTTAATCACAATGCTTTTAGTCTGCTGAGCCACAGGCCCTAGAAATGATTACCTAAGCCAATCTCTGACCCATACAACCACCATTTAAAACTACACACTAAAGCAGGAGCTCGAGCCTTTGCATTTGGTCCAGAAGAATATTATATTCATGGTATAGGCTGCACATTATTCCTATCCAGATCCCAACTAAAGTCATCTATTGTGGCAATCATAGTGTCAAGCCCCGTCACAGCTGGGCAAGATCAGGGAAGCAAGAATAACACAGTTTTCAGTAAGGTATCTTTAATACAAGGTTAAGATAGATAAGAATATTGTAAATTATAAAAGAAATCTTCCACTTTTGTTTATAGTGTGATAATTAAGGTGGAATTTTTTCTGAATTATTTAAAAATATTTTTCCCAAGTTTATTTCTAACTGGGCTAAATAGCCATTTATGAGATAAGCTATCAACCAACTCATGCTTTTCTCTTGATAGTTTACATCTACCCTTTTTCCATTCTTTTCCAAACCTCCTCACTAGGCAATAGTCAGTCGTATTCAAGGAGTGCCTCTTAAGGAAAAGGAACATTACAATCCTATTGAAATCTGCGGTCACCCATTCCTTGCTGGAGTGAAGTTTTGATAATCTTGAGTCTTTGGAGAAAGGCGGCATACAAGTTGAACAAATACAAGTTGAACAAATAAATCTCCCAGCTTCAGCTTGTCACACTTTCTCCAGCTCCACATAAGAGCTAGGCGGGGCATGGTTCCAGCCCATAAATGGCTGAGAACATACCAAAGAGCATCATCAGAATCAGAATTACAGTGACATGGCAAGACATCCATCCGTTACCACAAACAGTCAAGATTTTTGTTAATCTGGACAATTTATCAGTAAAAAGCTGCATAAAATAGTCTCAGTGGACAGGCAGGGGATCCCCCTGTAATTGCCACCTCAGAAGGGAGTTACCAACATTCTCAGGAATGTTGCTATTAGGGACTGTGATGGTGAGTCTTCTCTATTCAGCCACCTTTTTTGAAACAACAATATCTCAGAGATCAGGATAGTTCAACATTCCTAGGATTTCAGAAGGTCTTTTAGAGCTAACTTCCAGTGATTCATGACTGTGATTCAACACAAGTTTTGGTCTCTACTGAAGAAGGGGTATTTGTATTGGCCATCATTGGTCTGACTTCAAACTGAATGAGAATCTTTCCAAGCATGAATCTCAATAGTTCTTTATGGCAAGATTTATTAAGAAGAATGGAATGGAGTTGTAAGAATTCCAGTGACTGAATTATACTGTATTTAGCAACAATTTACCCCATGTACATAATGGCTTTGGTTTTTTTCCTAATGGCTTTCCCATCATCAGGTAAGGGCATAGTCTTTTCACTGATAATGGGGAGGCTTGCAACTAACTATTGATCAAAGAGCCTCCTGATTCTTTATCAAGAAAAGAAAGATGAGAAGGAGCAAAGATGGAAGTGAAGAGTAAAATGTATGAATAGAAAGCCTACCTCGAGCTTCAATGATGACAACAGTAAGACTTAAAGTCAGAGCAATGCCGTAGAGCTTCATGTTCATTAAATACTCTTTGTTGCTTGAAGAACTCACCTGTGGGCAAAATAGAATTTTTTTCAGGTACTTTCCCCTGCTGCATATGAGAGTAAAACATTCAGTGCAATTATTAATGCTCCACTTGATTAGTTCCCAAATTATTATTTTTTTCATTTCACTTGCCCACACTCCCTTGCTGCTTCTTAACAAATTGCATTTTTTGCCACTATATCACCAAGACTGGGAGATTGAGCTACCTGTTTGCCAAGAAAGTTTGCAATTAGATCCACTCATTAAAAGAAACAAGAAAACAAAAATAAAACAAAACTTCTATGGACTCCCAAGTTCCCATTAACTTCCCAGGGTTTCTTCAAAGATTAAAACCTCCAACCAGATCATCACAGATGAAAGACAGAATCACAATTGTAAGGTTAATTAACTACCATCAGAGAGAACTGTTCTGGTTTCTCTCTATATTGTAGACCAATATCATATTTTATAGAGAGAAGATAGAAAAGATAGAAGAAACAGAATCTTACCACATCTCTTCCCCAGAGAAATTCTCCATACATGTATCTTAGAATTCCAGATCAGGCCAGTTAGACATGACACCAAAGGCCCTGATTCTGTGAGGCTGACCCTCAATCTCCATTAACTGTCAGATCTGAATTAGGAACGTACTTGTGTTCACTTCACCACCAGTGGGGTTAATATTTATTTGTCTAATGACTCTTATTTTGTGGATTTTGTTATTAGAGCAAATAATAAAGTGAACTCTCTATTGATTTAATTTTTTAAAAAATATGTCTTTTACTTTTGAATGGTGACCAGAATTCACTGGAGATGGGTAGTGAATACATTTAAAATTATTAGATTGGTCACACAGTCAGCTAAATGATTAGATTGAATTTGACCTTTTTATTCACCTCTCAGAATAACAGAGTTGGAAGGGACCTTGGGGTTGTTTTAGTCCAACCCCCTGCTCAAGCAGGAAACCCTATACGACTTAAACCTTAAACACAAAGCCAACTGGGTGACCAGTCATTCATTCTCAGCCCTAGAAAGTGGGAAATGGCAAGCCACTTCTGTAATTCTGCATAGACTTGTCCAGGCGGTTGCCAGGAATCAACACTGACTCAAAGACATGTATAGCAACATACCCAATAACAGCAATAAAAACAGCAACAAAAGCAGTTTGCATTTATTGATATTTTCTTTGAGAGAGGGAAAATGATTAAAAAAACTTTAAAAACATAATAATATGTAGTAACAAATAATAAGCACTCACCTTCTCATTTAATTTTTCTCTTCTTTTTGCTGATAGTTTCAAACTATACAATTAGTAATGAAGGATTAAGCTTTTTACTTCATGTTGCCACCACTGCCAATTAAAACTTTTCATAATTACAGGACTCTTCAGATACAATCTTCCAAAAATGAATGAAACGTTGATAGTTTAACCATACAGTTTGCATGTTGATCAGTTTCTGGTAAAGTTTCATTTGTTCCTTTCTGTTTTTCTTTTCGGGTAGTTTCCTTTTTTCAAAGTAGTCTTTCAACATCTCTTTTGCTTACGGAAGAGAAACTAAATGTTTCATGTTTAAAATAATTGCATAACGTTTTAAAGAAAGCATTGTATTTCATTGAATAATCTACAGCAGGGTGTCCAACCAATGGGCCATGGGCCACATGCAGCTCTGGACAACTAGTAATGCGACCCCTCAAGACCTCAAAAAATAAAGGAAGTTTGTTTTTCATACACATTGATTATATGGTGGCCCAAGATAATTCCTCTTCGCTCAAAATGGCCCAGGCAAGCCAAAAGGTTGGCCATGCCTGATCTAGACTATCTATTACAGGATGTCAAACTCAAGGCCCAGGGGCTGAATCCAGCCTGGGGGGTGCTTAGATCTGGCCCGCAGGCCCGCCCTGGAAACAGCGAAGGACCAGCCCACAGTACCTCTGCCAGTGAAAAGGGAGCTCAGGAGGGTTGCGTCGGCCCTCCCGGGCTCCATTTTGGGCCACGCCGGCTTCCTGTCACCCTCTGCCAGCAAAAACAGAACTCATGGAGGCTGCACGCAACCCTCCCGAGCTCCCTTTTCGCTGGCAGAGGACTGCAGGAAGCCATCATGGCAGAAATGGAGCTCAGGAGGGCCGTCGTGGCCAAAAACCAAGCCTCAATGAGCGACATTGAGCTGGCCATGCCTCCCCACCCCGACACTCCCAAGGTCAAACACACCCTGATGCAGCACTCAATGAAATCGAGTTTGACACCCCTGATCTATTATAATCAAACTATAATTTTATTGGACAAAATGATTGGACAAAAATGCGATGTGATTTGCAATATTTACATAATAATATCTTTACATAGATAACACAGGTTATATAGTTTATACCACTTCTTAATGATATCAACATTCAAGTGACACAAGTTACAATATTAGAGTCACTAAAATGAAATATTCTTAGCTTAGAGAGATTTTGGGCAGTGCTCTTTCCCACCACTGTCCATTAAAATGAGATTTCAAAATATATTGTTTTTTACACACAAAAAAATCCACATAGAATATCCAGTTTTTCTTCAAAGTGAGGATGTATACCTAGCTGCCATGCCCATATTCATTCAGAATCTGCCAGTTTTTACCAAGTTATTAATCTAAGGGTACAATAGTGTAATTATCTGTGCTAGTTTCACTTAAAAAATTCATTGCCTGACACTCTTGTTAATGGCCCTGACTCAACAATGGCCATGAGACACATACTGTAATCTTGTTATTCTGCACTGAGTGTTGCCTTTGGGCCAGATGTGTCCAAAAAGAATAGCACAGTCAGATGTTTTAAACGCTTTAATTTGGATACCAGTCCTAAATAGGGGATTTGGCTAGATGGCCTAAAAGCCCCCTCTCAAATCTATTCTAGGGGACCAAAAACCAGAGGAACATGGACTCTAAATGCCAAATCACACCAAACTTCCACATACAGGGGTGAGGGAGAGCAACATTGAATCTTAGCTTGCCGGCTTTTCATTCATTTATTTTAAATGAAATAAATTTTTGAACAGTTCTGAGAAAGAATGTTGTTGGGTAGATGCCAAAGAAAGATTCTTAGGCATATTAGTGATCATGGGCACCATATTTAAGATCCCCAAATTAAGACATCATCTTAAATTAAATTGTGGGTCATTATCATTTGACTTATGTAAGGAGCTGTTTGGCAGATTCCATCTTTCATATAGAGAAAATTCAATTCTATCAACTGTTATCTTCCAGCCTTTTGTATGGTAGCTATTTAGATAGCCCTCTGCTCACAGGTATCTAGAGGAGAGGCAGATAGTCAAAATGAACAAGATGGAAAGAATAGAGTCAAAACCAACATACACACCACACACAGACAGATACATATTATGATGCTACCTGAGGCTGTTTTAAACTCAGCATACTACCCCCAAGTTAACAATGGTTTTCTGATGTGATTTTGTTTTAATCTCACAACTCATATGGAACAATAAACTATCAATATAGCCTGAGTTTACACTACACACCAGCCAACCACATTCAACAAGTAATGTGGACCAGCTTCAACAAAGGCTAAGTGATGCTGAGAAATCAATCACGCAAAAATTACACTAATGTGATTTAATAGCATTTGTCAAGATGGACCAGTTGCCTCACTGGCAGCCAGCTTCAAATATTCAGGAATAAAGTTTCATAAGAAATTGTCTTTCTGATTTATTTTATACAACAGTGGATTCTACATTTCATTATGATATTCAGCTGTTGCATGTTGCTACCAGTTTCCTATCTTTCTATACTATTGTGTGCATTAGATTGTATAAAAGAACACATCTGTTTTCTCAGAGTTTAATGGAAAACAGAAAATCTAATCCATCCCCATGCCAGAAAGAAATGCTAATTGGTTGGGGAATTAAATTTGCATGGATTTAATTCCATTAAATTTCAGAGCTTTTGCAATTAAGAGAGAAAAGTTTCAGCCAATACAAAATGTCAGTGTTGCTGGCCAAAGATTATTCATGCAACTAAAAGAAAAACAAATAAAACACCAAAAACTCTTACATCTCCTGGTAATTTTCTAGTTGCTAAAAGGGCCAGCACAAAAAGTAATAACGGGGATTTTTTTTTCATCTCTATCCTCCTTATACTGCAATTTGAGCAGAGCATGATGTGATTCAGAAAATAAATCCTGAATGCTTCATTTAAAAGATGCAGTTATCTGAAATTATATCTTTCCTCCCTGCAATCCCAAATGTGGGGTGTGCGGGATGTATGGTGTGGAGGAGTTGTCCTTGTTTTTTGACTCTTTAAATGACTCTCTTAACAGATTTAAAAGTAAAGAATTCTAAGAAGTGGTGTTTCTTGGAGGTTGCGCATCAACGCTGAGCATCTGAATAGAGATGGAGCAGGATCTCAGTCTTCCTACTGTAGTGTGATGGATTGCATTTAATTAAGTTATAGCAATAGCATTTAGATTTATATACCACTTCACAGTGCTTTAGAGCCCTCTCTAAGCAGTTTATAGAGTCAGCCTATTGCCCCCAACAATCTGGGTCCTCCTTTTACCCATCTAGGAAGGATGGAAGGCTGAATCAACATTGAGCCTGGTGGGAATCAAAGAGCTGAACAGCTGGCAGTTAGCAGAAGTAGTCTGCAGTACTGCATTCTAACCACTGTGCCACCACAGCTCTTATAATCTATTTTATTATATTAATGCATACCCTTAATTTCTTTTAGCATTTTTTGGGCAATGCTTGCATTAATGACACTCAATCCTAGTCCTCCCTGCACCAGAACTCCCCTCCCCCTTCATCAAACCTCCCTCCCTCCCTCCCTCCCTTCCTTCCTTCCTTCCCAACCAAAAAAATGTCCTTTCAAACTGGACAGCATTTATCTGTCTTCTCAGTTCTGAAGGAGCTGTCTTGCTTCCCTTCATAGAAACCATAGGTCTGCCTTACTATTCCCTTACTTAATTATTTCTATCATTCTTTCTCCAGTGTAATGTTGAATGCCAGCTGATCTAATCCCAGTATCAAAGTCGCCCTATGTTTAAGAAGTTCAAGAAGTTTGTGCCTGTGCTTCTGACAATCAAACAGCTTGATGTGTCTTCCTTTGCCCAGTGGTTTGAGAGAAATATGTTCCCCAAGAGTAGCTGAACTCACATTTCTTCTTTCATCCCATACTCTTGGTTTGGAGCAAGTTCTCAACATGCCCCAGGAGCAATGACAGGTTAAGAATTTATTTTCTAAGGAAAGATAATTTATACCATTGGGTCCCATACCCCCCCCCCCCCAATTAAATAGCAGAGAATAGAAATTAGCTGAAAAATTTGCAAGGCAACAGACAGAACAATAAAGCTCATTCCCTATTCATTCAAGGGGAAAAACAGCTAGAGTTATTTCTAAGAGATTGAAAGAAGTATGGCAGAAGAAACGAGAGAGGAAGTAGACACTGAAACCTATCTAAGAAAGGCAGGTTAAAACCTTAAAGTAATTATGGGCTCAGAAGAAAATCAATGCAAAAAAAAAAAGGCACATAATTAAAATTACCAGTTATTTCATACATACCTTATTTCTGACAGGTTTCCTTTGCTTTTAGCAGGAATGTGGAATTCAGACATGCCAGCTGGTAAAATTTTCCCAAAGGCTCCTGAGGGGCACTAATTTATTAGATAAACACCCAAGGTAGCTAACTTGTTATTCATAAAAAGTATGGAATAGTTAGATTTATACCTTGCATGTGATAACTGATAGGGAATAGAGAGTTCCAAACTTGAAAGTTACAAAATGAAATCTTTCCAGAGTCTAAAGCATTTGTGTGGTTTCCCCATTCCTTAAAGCAAATAGGAAGTTGGAAGGCTTTGTATCCACATGGGAAGATTTTGTACCATCCACAGTTATGTGCTAATTATGACCTCCCTTTTCCTTGTATGCTGCCTCCTGCCATCTCATCCTGATTACTCCAAAGAGAGCAAAGAATGAAAGTTGAAATCCTCATTTTGCATGTATCTTATTTACAAGATGGCCAAGAGACAGGTTGAAGGGTTTTGTCCACCTTTATACAACTACAGCAGTCTGCAACTTCCCTAGCTTACCACGCTTTAATTGAGTCCCTGAAGATCAAGAAGATATTCTTATCATTGGGGATTTTTTAGAAGAGGAAATGCTGTAACCAAGGGGGACTTTTATTTATTTATTTATTTACATGTGCATGGATATATTATTAGACTCCTGTGCCACGCACCTCCCCAACAATGGAGAAGAAACGTACCACATTTCCACAGAAAGTAACCACCGCCACCCAACTGTAAAGAAATTCTAAATCAGCTTGAGGAAGAACTAGAAAACGGAAGCTCCTTTTGTTTGGAATATACTTTTGAGGAATTTGGAAATGGGATTTTTATACAGTATTGGGGTATTTCCAATTAGTTTCTACTTCCCTCTTCTCTAGTTCAAAGTGGGGAAATGGGCCCTTTCAGGCCTCCAGAGGATCTCCAAGGGAATGGGAAAGGCTGTTTTTGCCCTCCCTAGACTCATAGAGAGGATCTGGAGCCAGGTAAGAAAGAAAAACGGGCCTTCCCCACCCGACCCCCAGGCCCTCCAGAGGCAGGAAACAGCATGTTTCCCTACTTCTGGTGGGCCCAGAAGGCCCGAAAATCAGTGAGCTGGCATGCCCACTGATATGGCTACACGTGCCATAGGTTCGCCATCATGGGTCTAGGCAGTATGGTCAAGGATCAGGGATGGTAAAAGTTATAGCCCTGTCCAGAGGTGGTATTCAGACGGTTCGGACCGGTTCGAGCAAACTGGTAGCAGCAACTGCTGCTGGGCTGCTGCCCGCCCACCCTCCCCAGGGTAATGCTGTCCTATTTAGCCATGTTTTCGAGGCCGAGTGCATGCGCGGAAGGTGTGGAAGGCACACACGTGAGCAAAGCACATGCACAGAAGGCGAGGCACATGTACGGAAGGCGCGCAGGCGCAAAGCAAGCATGTACACGCAGGGCAAACTGGTGGTAAGAATATGTGAAACCTACCGCTGGCCATGTCCCTGGTTAACTATGCACAGTAATGTTTTAACAGGGATTAAACCATTCCTTCTAGTCCAAGAATGAAATTCAAGAACAACTTCAAGATCTACCAACTGGAGCTCGAAGGAAAACAGTACAGGGGTGGGTTCTAAATTTTTTTACTACCGGTTCTGTGGGCGTGGCTTATTTTATGGGTGTGGCTTGATGGTCATGTGACAAGTCTTTAGGCTTTAGCAGAGATTCTGGTCTACCAGGCTTTTAACTGCTTGCAGAGCTGTACCGGTCTACTCATTTGTTTTTGCAGGCACTTGTCTACCCATTTATTTTTGCAGGCACTGGTCTACTCATTTATTTTTGCAGGCACCGGTCTACTCATTTGTTTTTGGAGGCACCGGTCTACCACCACCTGCCTTTTAACACTGATCAGCTGTAGGGCGGCCCTTTGAAGCCCTGCAGAAAGAGTTTAAACAGTTTTTTTCCTTCTAGCTGATCAGCTGGGACTCAGGAGGCAGCAATAGATTGGGGGTGGGGCCAAATAAAAGGTAATAATGCGGGAGGGCAGGGGGCGGGGGAGAACTGGTTTGATGACGTTATATCGTCACCACTACCGGCTCGGCAGAACCGGGTGGAACCGGGAGGAACCCACCACTGAAACAGTAGGTCAGAATGTTTAGGAACTAGAATTAAAAATGCCTTCCTTATATTTATATATATATATATATATTTATTTATATATATATATATTATATAAATATATATATTTATATATATATATATTTCCTCAGAAATATATTTATAGTATAAAAAGGGGGTGATTTTGCCAATTCTGTTTGTCCCTGATTTTTCAACATACCAACCACAAGTTCTATTTGCAACTGACTGGAAAAACTGCATACATATTTGCACAGAAAAATACATATTTGTACAGGGAGTCCTGTTATGTTGCTAAGTGAGAAATTTGTTAGTGAGTTTTGCCTCATTTTACGATTTTTCTTGCCAATTTGTAAAGTGAATCACTGCAGTTATTGTTAGTAACACAGTTGTTAAGTGAATCTGACTTCCCCACTGACTTTACTTGTCAGAAGTTTGCAAAAGATGATCACATGATCCCAGGACCCTGCAAAGTTCAAATATATGAACCAGTTGTCAAGCATCTGAATGTAAATCACAGGACGATGGACATAGGTCTGAAAAATGGACATAAGTCACTTTTTTCAGTGCCGTTGTAACTTTGAAAGATCACTAAATGAACTGTTGTAAGTCGAGGACTACCTGTATATTGTTGAATACCATGTCTTTACATGTATTTTCTGTAAGGCATCTACTTTTTTTAAAAAAAAATCTTCCATAAAAAGTGCAAATTTCTGCAGATGTTTGCTATCATATAGACTCTCTTCCAATATATGAGCTGATGAAATTCAGTCTCGTATCTGTAATCAAAGCACAAGTTGTTCTTAACAGATATTAAAGTACACTAAAATGCATAGTTCGTTGGAAAAATATGTAGAAATGTCCACTTGCATATTTCTAAAAAAAGAAATCTTGACATAGACTAATACGTGCCTTGACTGAGTATATGCAGATGTGAGGGGAAAAGAACGAAAAGGAAAGTGATTCACCCCCCAATTTCTTTCTCTGAGTCTAAACGCCAAGGTCACGTATTCTCTGGGTCCTTTTTCTTTAAAATGGAGATAACTCAGGAAGATATGGTACAGCCTTCAATATACCATATTTTTCGGGGTATAAGACGCACCGGAGTATAAGATGCACCTTAGTTTTTGGGGAGGAAAATAAGAAAAAAGCTGACTGGTAGGTGGATTGGCCTCCCGGAATACCCCCAATCAGCTGTTCCCAGTGGTGAATTTTAGCAACAGGTTCCTTGGTTGTGAGCTCTGTGCCTTGCTTTTTTTTCTGCCTCTGAAACTCTGTTTCAGAAAAAACTTTTTTTCTGTCTCTGAAGCAGAGCTTCAGAAAAAAAGGCTTTTTTTCTGAAGTGTTTGGAGGCTTTTTTTCTGAAGCTTCTTTCAGAGGTTTTTATTCTGAAGGACTATCTGTACTCTGTTCAATCTCCTTTCTTTGGTATTGGTATGTAGATTAACCTCTTCCAATCTGTTGGTTATTGTGTCATTCTCCAGATTTTTTAGCATAGTTTGGTTAGAACCTTTACTGATTCTCCTTTTGTTGCTTGCCATATTATTTTAGATCAGTGGTTCTCAACCTTCCTAATGCCGCGACTCTTTAATACAGTTCCTCATGTTGTGGTGACCCCCAACCAGGGGTGGGTTCTAAATTTTTTAACTACCGGTTCTGTGGGCGTGGCTTATTTTGTGGGCATGGCTTAGAGGTCATGTGAATGGGTGGGCATAGCTAGCTGGTCATGTGACTGGGTGGCCATGGCTATGTCTATAGGGACTACTCAGAGGGCTGAAAAAAGTCATTTCTGACAGGTCCTCACACTTTTGACTGGTCCTCACACTTATGACCATCCTCACATTTATGCCCGTGCAGCATTCTTAACAACCATGTCACTCATTTCACAACTCCTTCTTTTTACCATGGTGACAAGATAGGGCAAAAACGTAAAATGTGAGGACAGTCGTAAGTTCGAAGACTGGTCAAAAGTGCGAGGACCAATCAAAAATAACTTTTTCAGCCCTCTGAGTAGTCCATATGCATAAAAGGATACAGCAATAGAGAGGGATGAAAAAAGGGAAGGAAAATTAGAGTAGGAGTGAGGGTAAGAGAGGGAGGAAGAGAGGAGGAGAAGGAGAAAGGAAGAGGAAGTAGGGAGGAGAAGAAGAGGATGAGGAAGAGAAAGTAAGAGGTGGTAGGTTTGAGGAGAAAGATTGCTGTACAATAAAAAAGATGAAAGGGAAGAAAGCCAACCCCAAACAAATATAAAGATATTAAGATAAAGAATGAATTGTTAAACTTTAAAGAATAAAAGAGAACAAATATGAATAAATAACAATAATTAGAAACACACATACATACAATGTATTTTCTTTGAACAGAGTATTTGGCCGGTTCATAAATTTAAACAGTGTTTAGTCATTTCAATTAAATTTACAATTTCTATATTTCCTTTTTGCCATATTTATTCCTCATCTATTTTTGTAAAAAACCAATATTACCCTTCATCCTCATCTCTAATCTTAATCAAATTCAATTTTTCCCTTCTATTCTATATTATACCCTTTCCCATTGTCATCTATTTTTATATCCATCCTCACATTGGTTAATTATGTAATATTACAGTTGTTTAATATAAATTCAACATTTTAATAAAAATCAATTAGTTATATAACTATCTTTTTTGTATATTAATCAATACGAACATGAATATTCCAATTATTTCCATGCAATCCAATTTCTTACAAATCAATTAATTATATTTACCAATAATAATAAACCAAATAATTTCCCCCATATATTCCTCCAAACCACAACTTAACCATTTCTGCTTTCAACACAATATACAATTAATAGTATCTCAATTATTACAATTCCCTAGTTAAATAGAGCTTTTTTTCTTTTGTGTTTTAAAATCTCCTCTTTTTCCCTAAATTTCCCATTGTTTGCACCTACCTTTTTTGGTGAGGAAAAAGAAAAGAAATCTGCCTGCCTAATTTTCCAAGTTGCAGCAACAGCAAAGCAGTTTCAGTTTCGTTTTTCAGCATAGATAGGGGGGAAAAAATCTGCACTCTTTCCAAGCAAGCAGCAGAGCCCTGAGCAAAACAGCTGAGAGCAAATCAGCTGGGGGTCGGGAGCCGATCTAATCAAGGGCTAATTAGCCTATGCTGAAGCTCTGCGGGCCAATAAAATTACAAAAAAACACCGAACCATTTGTTAAATTGCTGGCTCCCCTGCCCCTCGCCCACCACTATTTATTGGCAATAAATAGTGGTGCGGAGGGGCGGGGCAAGCCAGCAATTTAACAAACAGTTCGGCTGCACCACTGGCTATAGGGCGCCCCTATGAAGCCCCGCGGCAAGAATTTAAACAGCTTTTTTTTCCTCTAGCCATCGGAGGCAGCAATAGATTGGGAGTGGGCGGGGTAAACAAACGGCCGGCGATCCAACAGAGCAGAGAGTGAGGGTGAGTGAAGGTGTGGGGAGGGGGGGCGAGAGAGGGCTTTGGCGACCCCTGTGAAGTGGCCGTTCGACCCCCAAAGGGGTCGCGACCCCCAGGTTGAGAACCGCTGTTTTAGATAAAAGCCTTTCAGAGGCTTTTTTTCTGAAGCTTCTTTCAGCCTCTGAAATCTCCATTTGGGAGGCTGGGCGAGGCTACATTCAGAGTATAAGACGCACCCAGATTTTTACCCTCTTTTGGGGAGGAAAAGGTGTGTCTTATACTCTAAAAAATGTGGTAGTTGTTTTTTCTAAAACATACTTGTGTAAGAAAATGTATTTATGGGGTCTGAATATTAATAACAACAACAAAACCAACATCAATTACAATGAAACATTACAAAATTATTAGAAGCTTGTCAAAACAGGAGTAATAGAAGACAATAGTAGGGAATGTCTTTCAATATTTTATTTCTGTATTTCTAATAATATACATTAGTTCTATAACAGCTCAATATTAAATAAAAATAAACATTTTTTCTAAATCAAGCATTTAATATGCAAACTACTAAAACTGGTAATCCAGTACAAAGAAATCTAGTAATGTCTATAAATTGTAAGGACTCCTAGCCATGCTTCATAATTTTAAGGGTGGGGGAAGCATTGTATGAAGTAGTACAGATTTTTTTTTTTAATGGGTTGATTTCACACTGGTCTAATCAGTTAATTATTATTGCTTTCTGTCAAAACATCAAGTTCCCTTATGAATGCTTTTTAGTGGTTTTTATGTGGAAACAACAGGTTTTGTTGAGTGGTAAATGCTGTAATCAGCTTCTCTGGTAACATGCAATTTCCATGGGAAGATATGTTTCTCAAAAGGCCAACTTCTGCCCTGCATCACCATAAGCGCAACATCCTCATCAGAAAGCAGACGGATCAGATCCCCCTCAGCGTCACGGTAATTCAGAGCGATATCATTCCGCTGAAATTCACGCCTGAGAAAAAAAAAAGATATTTCATTATAGGAACAGAATCACACCAAGAAGAATGTGCCAAAACACATTTCCACTTTCTAGTCTGGAAGTGTGTCCCATCCCATGCTGGCATATACACAGTCTCTCACCTGTTTTTTTGTTGTCCGTGCCAAAGATAGACTCTGTTAGATATTAGCAACAGATAAACAATTATCAGCTTAGCCACTGCAATATCATTCAATAAACCTGTTTTTGTCTACAGATGCTTTCTTGGTTAATGTTAAAATGCCAAGTTCGACAGGCAAGAAAATGACATTATCAGATATGCTCTTCAAATGTTTAGCTACTAAGTTGATTTGGATCTGTCACAGAACTTCACAATCTCAAAAGGCAAATCAGGGAAGGGCTTGCAGACAAATACACTATGAGGAAAACTTGTGTATGCATGTGTGTATAAAGGCTATCTTCAACCAACTGGGTTAGCTTCCCATTGTAAAGGAGCAAGAAACCAATCCACTTGCTGGAAGCCAATGTATTCTCCAGTATGGGATAGTTTAAAAAACAAATTTTAGCACTCTTCCCTTATAGTATTATTCCAAATTAGCACTATTCCAGACTAGTATTATTTTGAAATGACACTACTCTGGAATAATACTAAACCCATATCCAAAAGGAGCCTGACTCTCAGCTGAACGCAACAAGACCAACAATCTGCACAAAACCAAAGCTATCTTTGACAAAATGCATTTCTTTCCACAATTAGGAGAGCAGTTGGCAGATATTTCCCATCAGCTGATGACATTTGACAGGAGAACAAATGAATGCAGCGTGGTTTACCATTACTTTTATTATTTGTTCAACATTAAGACTAGGAGGATGGCAATAGTCTTGAGGCAAAATAGAGATTGACAATTGCGAATGTACTTTTCTGCTTTAAGGTAGATGTGAGGAATAAGCTCAGATCCAAAAACCAGAGCTGAGAAATACATTAGAGCTAAAAGTCTTTTTTTTAAAATCAAGTTTTATTGATTCCCACCCCCACCCTCCACATTCACCTGCATATTTTATGAACAGAGTATTGGCCATATCATAATTTATACAATTTATCTTATTCAAATACAATTTACTCAGTTACAATTTTTGCCAAAGTCTTCTTTTTCCATTTTTTGATCATATCTTAAATTTTTTTTGCTTATTTGTATAAGCAACATCTTTATTCGCCCTCAAATTCTAATTTCTCTGTTTTTACTCATATTTATTCTCTTTTATTTTTTAATAATTCATTCTTTATCCTAGTGCATTTACACATGTTTGGGGTTGCCTTTCTTCCATTTCAACTTTTTTTATTGTACAGCAATCTTTCTTCTCAATCTCTTCCATCTCCCTCCTTTCTTTCCTTCCTACTTTCTTCTTCTTTCCTCTCCTACTCTTTCTCTACTTCCCCTTCCTTTCTCCCTCTCCTCCTCTCTTTCTCCCTTTCTAACTCTCTCTCCTACTCTTATTTCCCCTCCCTTCCTTCCTACCCTCTTTCCTTTCTTCCCATTCCTCTCTCTCCTTCTCCCTCCCTTCCATCCCTCTACTCCTCTTTCGTCTTTCTCTATTGCTGTATTCATTTTCAGTTTTCTATTTTCCACTATGGTGTCCAGGCAACCCCGACTTTTCTTACGTTTATTAAATATATTTCTCAAAATTCCCCTTATCTTTTTAATTTTTAACAATTGTTAAAACAATTGTTTAATTGTTAAAAAAAGTTAGAGCTAAAAGTCTGCTGCTCAGTCAAAGAATCAGCCCAAAGAGGAATCGTTTTAGCCCTTCCTTTATCCAACCGAACTAGGTGAAGACAGGCTGCTGCTTGTGCAAATGGAGTTGTGAGTGCTTGTGGGCACGCAACTGCTCACACGGAATCATCAGGGATGGTATTACTTATCGGTTCGCAAATGTGAGCACACTCGTCCATGCATGCGCCCAGCTGCAAAAATGTGCCTAAATAAGATGGCATAAAGCTGGGGGAGGGGGGGCACACACGATTTTCACTACCAGTTTGGATGAACCGGTCTACCAGCTGAATACCTTCTCTGGGAACCATCCTCTCTCCCCCCACCCCCGGGTTCCCAAGCCGAAAGATTGGGAACCACTGGTCAATAAGGCAGGTATGCTCATGTAAAAACGTGAGTTCTTGGCTAATTTTGGGGTTGTTTTGGACAGCGAGATGGGCAGCATATAAATTTAATATATATGAATGCAAATATTTGGAGATATTCAGACTGAAAGTTGATTGGCTTATATCTTTACCTGGTTAACTCCATTAGGTCTTGGAACAATGGGATGCTGCTCAAGTCCTCTTCCACTGATATATCCCTAAAGGGGAGAAAAGGGAATAATTTTTTGCAGATAATTTCATACAGAGTAAAAAAAACATACAACATTTAGAATATAAGTACAAAAAAAGTAAAAAATGAAATATATACACATAGTGCTCTTGCCCATTAAGGAAAAATTATCATGCCCATTTAAACAGCTGTATTTGGGAACAACTAAGAGAGGAGTAACAATCAGCACAGCATCAAGTTTTTTTTCTTTCCATTCTAGGTAACTCAGTGTTTCCAGAAGTGCAATTGTGAAATGATTTTACCGGCATGCATTTAAAAGAGGAAGTTCTTGGCTGTGTATCAAGAGATTTAAAAAGAGATGAATAGGGGACTAGCCTTCCCCAACTAGGGTACCTTCTAGAAGTGTGGCTAGTGACTCCCCAAATTTCCCAACCAACATGCCCCATTATGATAATTCTAGGAATTAAAGTCCATACATTTGTCCACATTCCCTGCCCTTTGCTCTGAAATCCTATCACTACAATACTTTTCAGCTAATAAAGTAGACCCAAAATTACAAATCAGGTTTTTTTTAAAGTAATGCATTTTCAAGAAGGATTAAGAATAGGGAACTTTTCAGTAAGAAGTAATGAACTGAAGACAGCTCTGCTAAAAGTGCAGCCAATCAATCATGGCAGAACGAAGAGCCAGTGACTAAATCAGCTCTTTGAATTTCCTCTCCAGACAAAGAAAGGACTTGAGATCTCCCATAAGTGCTCCTTGCAGTTACTGTTGTGAGAAGGACACAAGACAATGGTCTCCCATAGGTTTAGAGTTCTAGAAGTTGACAGAACAGCCATCTTTTCCTTAAAATTGCCTTCAAAAAGACATTACTCATAGTCATATACTTCCTGTGATGACCGGGTACAAGGCACGGAGGCAACACAGCCAGTTGATAGTTCAAACTCCCCTTTATTGCTCCAACTTTCCCCCCAAATCTCTCCCCTATTTATGGCAAGTCCTGGAGCAAACATACACGCACGCACGCACACACACACGCACGCACGCACACACAGCAGCAAGTAGTTCAGCAAAACACTGTTAGCACAATGGCTTCAAGGCAAGAAGTCCAGCGAGGCAAAGGGACAAGGCAATGAATCGGCAAAACAAAGGAACAAGGCAATGAGTCCAATAAAGCAAGGAAGAAGGCAATGAGTTCATGAAGTAAAAGAACAAGGCAAGAAGTCCAGCGAGCTCCAGACGTCAGCAATGACACATAAAACTTCACAAATTCAGCATTTGTTCCTGACAAACGCCCCTCCCCACAGTGTCTCCTTAAATCTCAGTTCCCAGGTGTGATTTGTGAAGAGGGGAGGGGCACTCGCCTCCCGAGTTGTTGGGTCAGCTTGCACTATTCCCACTTTCTCTCCACTCTCCATGCTTGGGGATCAGGAGGGGGTGGTTTTTGCTCATTGCCTGAGCTCCGTCGCTCCTCATCTCCACTGCCTGCCCTCCCTCAGTCTTCCTGCCCCCGTTCCTCCTGGCTGGCAAGCCATCCCAAGCCCAAGGGGCCTGGGGTTGCCTTGTCCTGCTCCTCCCTGCATTCCTCCAAAGCCAACGAGTCCGCCCCCTCGACCTCCAGCATTGGCTTGTCCTTCTCCGTGGATTCAGGATCTGAAGGGAGCATGACACTTCCCTTCCTAATTATTTTTCAGAAGTTTCTTGTTAACTGCTTTTCAGCTATTAGAAACTTTTTGGATAGGCAAGTTTTACAGCACCAGATTGGTATCTTCAATCCTTAGTAAAAGAATTTTTAAATACAAGTTTAAGGACTTTTTTAAAAAGTCCTGTTGGAATAAATAGCATAAGCGTGATTAGAACTTTGATTTTGAAAAGTTAGAATTCGATTAAGGGTCTAGGTAAATTTGAAATAAGATTTTGGAATTAATTATAAGAATCCTTCCTGTGGGAAAATGGTTTTGTTTTGAATTCCCTTTAAAAAAAAGTGATAGAATGAGACACCGAAAGTTGGACATTAAATAGGACCAGAAGGAACTAAAGAATACAATTAAAGGAAAAATACACTTAAATTTGACTTAATAATATAGAATGAAACAAAATACTTTAATATCAGACATGCTGTAGGATATTTTTGAACAATGGACTCAGAAATTACATTTAGAGCCGAGGTGGCGCAGTGGTTAGAGTGCAGTACTGCAGGCTACTTCAGCTGACTGCTAGCTGCAGTTCAGCAGATCGAATCTCACTGGCTCAAGATTGACTCAGCCTCCCATCCTTCGGAGGTGGGTAAAATGAGGACCCAGATTGTTGGGGGCAATATGCTGACTCTGTAAACCGCTTAGAGAGGGCTGTGAAGCACTATGAAGCGGTATATAAGTCTAAGTGCTATTGCTATTGCTATTTAAGAATGTCCACCTCTACAAATAGACTATGTTTAAAGAAGTATTTAAGAGTCATAGTGGTGCAGTGGTTAGAATGCAGTACTGCAGGTCCCAAAGGTACTTTTTCAAGAGGCAACTGGATTTTCTGGTTTTTCTTTGAAAATGTTTCACTTCTCATCTCAGAAGCTCCTTCAGTTCTGACTGGATGGTGTGGAATGGAAGGATTTATATTCCTTACAGACAGGTGGTCATTTGCATTCTTTTAGAGAGTCATTAAGGTCACCTGGAAGTTTATCTGTGTCATCAGGATCACCTGAGGGGTGCAAATGAGTGTGGAGCCTTCTTGGAACCGTTGAAGGGACTGTGTTGTAGATTGGAGATAGATGATGTCATATCTCTTCCCCTCTGTTAAGAGAAGGCTGTTCAATTTTGACATAGATGGCCTCTTTGACCTCTCTTTCAAACTAGCGGTCCTCTCTGTCCAAAATGTGGACTTTAGTTATCTTCAAAAGAGTGGCCTCTGTCTTTTAAATGCAGGTGGACTGCTGAATCTAGTCCTGGTGTGTTTGTTCTCCTAAACAACTGCAGGCTAACTGAATCTAACTCACTGCTCACTCCAGGAGTTCGATTCTGAATGGCTCAGCCTTCCATCCTTCTGAGGTTGGTACAATGAGGACCCAGATTGTTGGAGGCAATATGCTGACTCTATAAACCACTTAGAGAGGGCTATAAAGCACTATGAAGTGGTATATAAATGTAAGTGCTATTGCTATGTTATATAAGAGGAACAAATTTTACCAGACAAGGCTAAGATTGATCTAAAAGTTGATTTTTAAATTACAGGTTAAAAGAAAGATATGGGGGGAAAAAAATCCCTGCTACATTGGACATAGAACTGAAAACGTCTGATGTCTCAAGGCAGGGGTGTCAAACTGGCAGCCTGTGGGCTGGATGCGTCATGCACAGGCTATGCCCACCCCAGCTCCACGAAGGGAAAAAACATAAAAAAACATCACGTGGTGCCAAAATTTGACACCCATGTCATAAGGGATATACAAACAACAAATCAAAACTATCATCTGGATAACTTTACTATATTGGATTTACAAAAGTTTAAAGCTTTGAAGATTTTGTGAAAAGGGATAAATAAAAAATGAAAATAAATCAAATTCTAGGATATTATTTGAAGGAATAAAGACCAAGATTGTTAAAAGTAAAAAGAAAGAATATAAAGTTGATTTATTTGATCAAGGTTAAATAATGATAAGGCGGAAATGTGTGTGTGTTTCCCCCTCACAAAAACCATCTTTCCTTTACTTTTAGGCATACATATTAGCTTGTAACATGTAGTTATTATTATTGTTATTATTATTTATTTAATTTGTATACCGCCCTTCTCCAACAGGACTCAGGGTGGTGAACAGCCACGGTAAAAACACAACATATAAAATTTAAAAGCAGTTTAAAAGACAATTAATGATTTTGGCCCTCAATTTAAAACAACCCAGATTAAAACCAATTTCAAATTAAAATCGCAAAGATGGGATCAAGCCAGCCCGGCTAGATGGAATAGATGTGTTTTCAGGGCCCAACGAAAAGTCCAGAGGTCTGGTATTGTGTGTATCTCTGGGGATAGGTTGTTCCAGAGGGCAGGTGCCGCCACAGAGAAGGCTCTCCCCCTGGGGGTCGCCAGCCGACATTGTCTGGCCGACGGCACCCTGAGGAGGCCCTCTCTGTGCGAGTGAACTGGCCGGGGGAGGCTATCGGCATCAGAAGGCGGTCCTGTAAATAACCTAGCCCTAAGCCATGGAGCGCTTTAAAGGTGGTCACCAACACCTTGAAGCGCACCCGGAAGACCACAGGAAGCCAGTGCAGCTCGCGCAGGAGAGGTGTCACATGGGAGCACCCCATCACTCCCATAATCCCCCACACGGCCGCATTCTGGACCAACTGGAGCCTCCGGGTGCACCCCAAGGGGAGCCCCATGTAGAGAGCATTGCAGTAGTCCAGGCGGGAAGTGACGAGTGCCTGAGTGACCATGAGTAGGGAGTCCCGATCTAGAAAGGGACGCAACTGGCGTATCAGGCGTACCTAATAAAAAAAAACCCTGGCCACGGCCGTCATGTGCTCTTCATAAATAGAGAAGTTTCAGTGATAATATTGATTAACTATAATTCATAATTTCAAATGTTCAAATTATATCACATACATTGCTTAAGAACTATTCTGCAAGACAGCATATTATCATCAGTCTAGGCAGCAAGGGGCAAAGTTCGGAGATTACCCTAAAGAAATAACTGATTTTAGTGGAGGGAAGATCTGAATTTGGTTCATGATACAGCCGCTATAAATCAGAGACCTGTCATCTTGCAGTCTGTAAGATGTAATGCTGGCCCATAGTGCTACATAAATAAATGTAAATCAAAAATATTATTCCACAATCTCCTGCTCTCCTATTCCCTATTGGGAATAGGAGAGCAATTCTCAGAGTGGGACTGATGTTGAACCTCAAAGCACTGACAGCTATGTAAAGTACAATGCCCAGAAAGGTGCTTTGTCACACTACCTGATAGAGCTAACATTGTCATCATGGTAATAGCAGCGCAGCCAGTTGATTGGATCCTCTTCCTGAGGGAGATCTTTAATGACTGACACAAAGTCACACGGAAAAATTCCAGTAGCATCTCGAAGACTTCCCTGGAATAAAAGAGGACAGTTTTTAAAAAGATGACTCCCTCCTATTGACTGCATGAGACCAGAAGAGGAGAGTGTTATTATTGCCCATGGATATGGCCCAGGATAGCCTTCCCACTTAAACTCAAAAGACATTGATATGGGTCAGCAAGCCACTAAAAGAATGAACAGCAATAGAAGAACCCAAAGATAGCAAGTAAGTATACATGCCTTACATATATGATGCCAATTGGCCAACATTCTAGCTCTAAGCATGACAATGTAGCTATATTAATCCACCAGCTACATCTCAGAGAGTTTTGGAAGTGTAATCCCTGGAAGATAATCCACAATGCCTTGTGTTCCATTTATCATGCAAGGATGAGAAGGATTAAAGAATCCCTGACTGAACCTGAGTTGTTGCAAGTCCTTAATTTCTATCATACTTGAATTCCACAATGGTCACACTAGGACCATGATGGTGAACCTATGGCACGTGTGCCAGAGGTGGCATGCAGCGCCCTCTCTGATGGCATGTGAGCCATCGCCCCAGTTCAGCTCTGCTGCGCATATGTGCATACCTCCCGCTGGCCAGCTGGTCTTCGGGTCTCTGCCGTGCATGCACAGGGAGGCATGCGCATACGCAGGGGACTGGGGGCATGCGGGGGGCCATACGTGCATGTGCAGGGGTGGGACACTTGTACAGGGGCTGTGCACGCATGTGCGGGGGGAGGGCACATGCAGAGAGGATGCACACACATTGCATTTTGGGGGTTCGGGTACACAGGCTTTGGGCACTTGGTCCGGAAAATGTTAGCCATCACTGCACTAGGAGATACTGTAGTTCCAATCAATTCAGATCAGTAAGTTATGGCCACATTGTTGAGGACCCAACAATATTTACCTCAAACCAATCTTTATTGATCCTGCTGAGTAAATAGATCAAGTCTCCTTTCTTGAAGCTCAATTCCAGTTTATTGGAGGCAGTAAAATCATACAGTGCCTATGGGAAAGATTCCAATTGTAGGAGATCAGATTACAAAATTACAAAAATTGAGTATAATCTTTATTCCCAGAAAGTAAACATAGCATCACAATAGTTTAAAGACCTTGAAGATATTTGTGCAAAAATCTTGTATTAGAAAGCCTATAACTGGATTATACCAGTTATATACCACTACGTGTAACAACTGTGCCCTTTTACAGGCTTCTGCCAATATTTCCCTACTGCAGAATTATACCATACCACGATAACACTGATTGATAGATTCCATGGCTCTAAAAGAAAATGACCACTAAATTACAGTTTTAGCAAAAGTAATTTTTAAGAACTCTAACCTTCTATATAATACATTTCAGTTGTCATAAGAAAGGCAGAATGAAGAAAAAGAGAGGGAGGGAGGGAGGGAGGAAAAAAGAATCTGTCTGTACTATCACTGCTCTATCCACCTATTTATGCATAACACCAATTTGGCATTTTCCAGATATGGTGGAACTGCAACTGTTGTTTGAGAACTTTGGGAACTGAAATTCCAATGGTATCTCAAAAGAGTAAATTGGGGAAAGCTAAATCAGTCATTTTTATATTTATCTTTCCTCCAGGAAATTCAGGGAAGTTGCAGTTTTGAGATAAATTATCTATAAAAATCCATATCTTATTGTGAAATATGTTCAGTAATATGTTTACATAACTATTTATATGTGGATTTTGTTACAAATATTTTGGGAATGTTAATCCAATGCTATTTAATACAATAATATTAAATTCGTTCATTTCTTCCTCTCTCCCTCCTTCTTCATTCTTTCTAAGTTAAGCAGAAGCAAGAAGTGTGTGTTCTTCCTACTAGCCCACAAACTCCACCTCTATTATTGAAAGAGGATCCTCTGGCCAGATGAATAGTGACACATTCAGAGAAATATCTTTATAGCTGTTAGAAATGCTGTTTATATAGCCCAAACAAACAAACAAACTGCACAGTCACCATGTGCTTTACTGAGAAGAAGAAGAAGAAGAAACTTTTATACAGATAAAGTGCATAGAGTGTATAGGATAGATGCAAACATATAAACCCTGCCATCTACTGGTTGGCTATAGTTGTTGCACAAAATACATAAAAACCATATATTGTAACAATAATGTCAGACAACATAGTGAATGAGACACTCACTTCCACTCGTGGAGCTGCCAATCTGTCAAATCCTGGTTCTTGAGGACTCACACTCTTTCTATCATAAAGAAGAGAGAAAGAGTATTTCACCAGCTCCACTGGGGATCAATACAGAATTAGCATTTCAACCAGCTGAATGTTTATTAACTAGACTAGGAAGTTAGTAAGAACTGTCTCCTATGTCTGTTACATACTCACACACGGCGAGTGCGAGGGCGTAGCCTTCTCAGTCCTTGAGGTATCTGTTCACTGTCAAACTCTGACTGACAGAAAAATAAGCGGATATCTTCATCTAGCAACACACAGGGTAGCAAGCTAAGCAGCTTCTGTGTCAATGAATAAAAAAATCAAATTGAGAAATGCCTTGGAATTTTACAGGTAGAGGAAATCTTTCTGGGGAAGGGGTCAAAACATTCCCCTCCTGTTCCATCTACACCCCATGCAAGAGGGAAGTGCCCAATATCCCTATTCCTTAAGCCCTGAGACATGCTCAGTATTGTTGAGGGCTCTTTATTATCAATACTGTAAGAAGCTTGGAACATCTACAGTTTAAAAAAATTGAAATGACAATCATAATTGTGCAATTGAAGCCCTGTCCCTTCAAATCAAACCCCATCCCTTTTTTATATTTTATTTTTTTACAAATCCCCACTCCTTTTTTTATTATTATTATTTTTACATCATCTTCCAGTTATCCAACAGCATTGTTGGGGAGTTTGGAATGGTCTATAGCCATGATAGTGAGCCTATGGCACACATGCCAAGGTGGCATGCAGCACCCTCTCTAATGGCATGCAAGCTGTCACCCGGTTCAGCTCTGCTGCACATGCGTGCACACCTCCCACTAGCCAGTTGATCTTTGGGTCTCTGCCATGCATATGCAGGCGCACGGCGTATGTGTGGGGGCCATGCATGCATGGGGGGGGGGACAGGGCATATGCAGGGAGCCGCACAGGGCCGGATTTTCCTATAGGCTAACTAGGCTTCAGCCTGGGGCCTCAAGATCAAGAGGGGCCTACATTCAAATTGTTAGCAAAATTAAAATTACACTATTCTAAAAACAGTGAACACTAAAACACTGAACCGAAAATAAGGAGAAATTCTACACATATGACTAATAAACAAACATAAAAACTTAAAAATGGGAGGCGAAAGGGCCTCATAAGTGGAATAGCCTAGGGCCTCTTTTCATCTAAATCCGGCCCTGGAGCCGCATGCACATGCACGGGGGTGCATGCAAGGGGATGTGGGCGCATTGTATTTTGGGAGTTCAGGCACACGCTTTGGACACTCAGTCTGGAAAAGGTTAGCCATCACTGGTCTATAGTTATGTTGACATTGTAGGTGAGATTAATAACTTTGGTTATAATGTCCTGTCTCAGGTCACCAGACATCTTGGGGGGTGAGACTTAGAAGTGTCTCTTACGATTAAATTAAGTTTGGACTATGAAAGGCTGCATAGGATGCTAGATGTGTGTAATCATTTCTGGACAATTGTGTAATCTTGCATAATATCCCAGGCATCCAAAACTCCTAAAACAATACCAATACATTTCAACTCTTTTTTTTTTTTTCAAAATGACTGCTTTCAATTTGTTGAGGATGCTAAACATCATTTGGAGTGCTAATGGATACTCTAACAGCCTCAATCTTTATGATGCCAACTCCTGCACAAATATTGGGTGACTGTTTCTGATTTAATGTGCAGATCTACAAGTATTCTAGCTAGTGGTTTCTGCTCTTAGCGGTTGCAGAATTCAGTCAACTGGTTTCTAACTGGATTAGTAACCTGCAAGAAATTGTGAAATGGCTCAGAGAAACAACCAACCACAAAGAGGAAAGGAGAGCACAAAAAATAAATGTTTCCTATACCTTTTTCTCTTCTCCTGCCATGCTATAGGTTGCTAGAGTAGACTAAAGTCATCAAGATAACCCAGCAAATGACTTAATGTTATATACAAGAGGAAATAATGCAAAAATCCATAACGACTCAAATGTTTTTGAGTTTAGTGGAATGATGCAAATGAAGGAAGGAAATATAAAACTGAGTCTATTAATTTGGAAAGTTTCCCAATTTCTATTGAACAAGTGACAGTATCTCATGAGCTATCCTAAAGTTTCTAATCCAAAAGTTTATCTGATGTATTAGTGTATACGCTGAACATGGCAAATTAATACTGCAACAAAAGTTAATCACACAGCAAGCTCCACTACCCTGGTTTACAAGCTCAATAATAACATATACAATTGTGTAAAAGAAGGCAGTAATCTCTGACCCAAAGTTGAAGAATTAGTGCCAAATGAGGCCCACAAACCTCTGAAGGCAACCGTAACAATTAAAAGCTAATATAAAACAGAAACAGTTCAGTAATTTAGATGTACTTTTGAATTGACAAGAAAATGAATGGAAAATCAAATCTTACTACCTGGATACATTTCACATTCATATTCTAGACAAATATAACCGCAAATGGGTTTAAATTACACGCGTGAGTAACTTCTCAGCTCACCATGGAGCGACAATTGGTTTTTCTATAACAATATTTTACACTAAGTAGCTCCATGATTAAAGCGGCAAACCTATCCTAAAATTAATGCTTACCTTCATATATATGTTGAGTATCGGGATTCGGCTATCTGCAATCTCCTTCTTTGCACCAACGTAAACTTTTCCTGAAAAGCATAAATGTAAATAAAGATCACATGGAAGGGATGTGTAGAGAAAAAAAACATTAGAAAGTTTGATTGTTCAGGTGACCCTGGCAACAGTTCGTTTAATGACCAAAGTTACAACGGCACAGAAAAAAGTGACTTATGACCGTTTTTCACATTTAAAATAATTGCAGCATCAACATGGTCATGTGATCAAAATTCAGAGGAATGGCTACTGGTTCGTACTTATGAGGGTTGCTGTGTCCCAGGGTCATGGGATCCCTGTCAGAATATTCATGACTGGGAAGACATGATAACAAGGTCAGCCAATGAATAGGCATAGCAACTAAATCAGCCAATTGGGAGCTGAGACAGACTGGAGCCAGGACCTGTGTTAGTCTGCAGCTTCTGATTCTGTGCAGAGAAACTGAAACCAGTGTGTGTGTTAAGGTATCTCTGCTGAACTCTGTGTGTGTGAACATGTCTGCTGATCTGAGCTGAAGAATTAACTGTTTGTATTGTAAATATATTTTATGTGTTATTATGAATATAAGGAAGTTAATGAATGCAGCTGATTCAGCTATCTGCATGTGCTTCTGGATTTGATTTTTGCAAGAAACTCTGACAATCCCCTCTTGTGACCTACTGACAAGCAAAGTCAATGAGGGACCCAGATTCACTTATCAACTGTGTTACTAAATTAACAACTGCAGGAATTCATTTAACAACAGTGGCAAGAACGGTCATAAAATGGGGCAAAACTTACTTAACAAATGTCTCACTTAGCAACATCAATTTTGGGCTCAATCGTAGTCATAAGTCGAGGACTACCTATATAGGTTGTTGTTTTTCCCCCTTTGGGAGGTGTTTGTCAATTGCAAATCACATTATAAACTTTCATTGTTTCTGTATACTAATGCAACACTAAATGCTCTGTCTCATGCAACCTGCAGTTCACAGAGAATGCAAAATCTCTTCCTTCTGAGAACCCTGGGGTCAATAATTCTGTGAAAGGAACTAATGATTTCTATGGTGCTGGGATCACAAAATGCCAATTTTAAATTTACAATATTGACAACGGTTTTAATAGGATGGCAAAGACCCACATATTTTGAAATGGAACAGATGGTGAAAGAAAACCCATTCTCTATAAACAAAAGAAGCTAAGGTTCGAGAGCAGCAAAGGGTCTTTACCTTTGACAGAGATAACTGAAAGAATGGGAGGCTTTATTCAGCATAAGAATGCCTTCTTTGTATGTGTTTTATAAAACAAGGGAGGGACTGTTTTAAAGAACAGGAACTGATGATGTGAAATACAGTACAGGCTCTGTCATGCAGCAGAAAGAATTTTTCTTAGTAACAGGAGAGACAAAGGCAGAAGTTGAAGAATAAATGGTGAAAAGAGATATTTTAAACTATGGGGTATACAAGAGAGGTGAAGAGTTAGATTCTTCCTTGAGTTTTTTAGCTAACATAATATTGATGTCCTGGAGAAATAGGAAGGCAGCAGTGGTGGGTTACGCCCGGTTCGGACCAGTTCTATAGAACCGGTAGTAAAACTGGTGGGAGGCTCCGCCCACCGATCCCGATGTCATCAGAACACTTCTGCACATGCACAGAAGAGTGCACACGTGCAAGCAAAGCGAACACACGCACACGGCCCCATTGTGAACCAGTAGTAAAGATAGGTAGAACCCACCCCTGGAAGGCAGGCAGGCAGACAAACAGAGTTGTTAAACCCTCCCAACTCCAGGATAGTGTACGCTAGGATCAATACATAGAATAAAAACATATTAAAAGCTACCTGAACACACTCCCTAATGTGCAAAATTTCAACAGGGATGCCACAACCTCTGGGTTTCAGGGGGTTCCTAGAAAGCAAGGAGCCTGGAAGCCCTCCATTTTTAGGGGAAGGAGATGCTTTTCCAGAGGGCAAGGGCTGCAACCAATGGTGAAATCTAAATTTTTTTACTACTGGTTCTGTGGGCATGGCTTGGTGGATGTGGTGTGGCTTGGAGGGCATGGCAGGGGAAGGATATTACAAAATCTCCATTCCCACTCCAGTCTGGGGCCAGCCAGAGGTGGTATTTGCCGGTTCTCCAAACTACTCAAAATTTCCGCTGCCGGTTCTCTGAACTGCTCAAAATTTCTGCTACCAGTTCTCCAGAACCTGTCAGAACCTGCTGGATTTCACTCCTGGCTGCAACCCAAGAAGGCTTGCTTCCTTAATCCCATAAAATTACAATATTTAATTGATTGTACCTAGAGTGCACCCATATGCAAAAAAAAAAAAAAAAAGACTTAACTAGCTAAAACAGCTTAGAAACTATGTTTCTAAAAACATATGAGGTTAACATAATCCAGATTGAGATAATTTGGGGCTCGTATGTGGGGACTAGAGATGTGCTACTTAGAGGAGGACCTCCTGTGGAAATGTACAAATTTGGCTGCTGTAAATAAAATTGTAGGTTGAGTCTGATTTTTTTTAACATGGCTTTTCATTTAGAATTGAAGAGGGGAAATTGCCACCAAAAATAATAAGACATATCTATTGGAAAAGCCACTTAATAACCTATGACAAACGTAAGCATTCCCGGATTAGCCTAAATTTTATATATTTATTAATTAATTCATTTATTCGTTTAATTTTTGATCTCAGACTCCAACTGACTGTAGGCAACTCACAAAGTATAAAAGAACATAAAAACAATGACTAAGAATACAACAAATATTACTCCAAAAAGAATTACAAAATTCAGTAGTTGCACCATAATGATGATTTCAAAAGTGATATTCAAATTAGGGGAGCATCCCAGAGGGCAAGAGGTATTTGGGAGTTCAGAACAAATTGCAAAGGCAAAGGAATCCATGGTTTGAATCACTGTATTATCATAATCTTAAAATCATCTGCATTGATAAATCTTTCATTATGCGACCATTAAGTGAACGATCCATTATCAGATGATCAAGGAAGAAAATCTAGATGCAGGACCAGAAAGGTTTTGTGATTTACCTGGAAGGGTAGGAAGTATGCAGGTAAAGCTGCTATTTTTACTTTCTGCACCATATCTTTCTTCCAGTTTGGCATGTAAGCTGTAGAACTGGCTGTAGCGCCGAAATATCATGTATCTGTTCTTGCCTTTTGTTTTCACCTCAATCACAAATACCTAGAAAAGAAGAATTCAAAATTCCTGACATCTCCAGTTAAAGGAATTTTAGTCAACACAAATAAATGTCTATCTAACATGCGGAAGAATTGGTCTAGTCTTCATCTAAACCTCCTAACTCCTTAATACAAGCAAAGGAATTCAGGAAAATAGAAATATGTAAATATCTTTTCTATATGTGTCCTCCCACCATGCAAGATGGTTTTCATTCAATACTAATTATATACTATGACCATTATTGCTTGGTTTAGTTTAGAATAATGTTCAATTGAATGAATAAACCTTAGTTGCCCATACATCTACACTCCTATCTTTTCTTCATAGAAAAAAACCCAAGATTGATTGCAACTGGAATCACATATCATACTAAGACTATTTGTTTTAAACATAATGGGCTGATTTCTAGTCTTCCAGATATTTTGGGCTAGAAATTATCATTGTATTCCAAATTTTTGAGGACTACAACTCTCAAATACTAATCCCTGGCTAGGAAGTCTGGGTCTTGTATACCTAACATGGATATCCAGGTTGGAATTGACTATTCTAAGCCATAGACTGTGGTTTACAATTCACAATAGTTGAGTTCCTCATGCTATCTCACAAAAAAGCAAATGTTATGTATTGACTATCCATATCTGCTCCTAAAGACACTCATGTCACCTTAACAGAATTGCTTGGAACTTGCTGGAACCTTGCTACAGGCAGACAAATATTCCAGAAATTTAATTTTCTATTAATTTCTTCCTTAGATTTATATCCCATCTACAAAGTCAAAGTGTCAGTTTTCATGAGGATTTGACTTTTTTTTTATCCCCACAGCAGCAATCCTAGGAGTTTATGATGAGCTGAGAGTGACTGGTCTAAAGTTATCAGTGAGTTTTCAAACTGAGGATGGACCCAGGTGTAGCCCAATACATTATACTGCATGTTGGCTGGCTTGCTTGTTTATTAAGGTCATACGCCACCCATCTCACTGCCAAGCAAATCTGGGCAGCTTATAAACATAAAAAACAAAGGTACAAAACATTAAAACAATAAATACTAAATAAAGAAATTAAAATATCAGAATAAAAAGGAGTGAAGGTGAGATATTCTTCCTAGTCCACTAACCACCTCCAATATGGAACATCCACATTGGAGACCAGGCCAGTCAACAGAGTCAGGTTTTGTAGGCTCTTATAGGAGGCCGAGAGGATGGGAGCAGATCTCACCTCAAAGGAGCATTATATTCCAGAGGGCAGGGGCCATGGCAGAAAAGGTTTTTCTCTCGGAGTCCCATTCCCCCAACTGGATGCAGTCTGCAGCATGCCCCTTCCACCACAATGAATGGAGTGGGACAATTCCATTGGGGTGAAATGGTTCCTCAAGTAGCCTAGACCCATACCATAAAAGGCTTTAAAGGTCATAACAAACACCTTGAATTGAACCCGGAAGTAGACCAGCAAAACAGTAACGCTCACACATTAGCAGTGTTACATGCACATCCTAAGGAACTGTCCATGCAGCTGCATTTTACAGCAAATATAGCTTATGAGTATTCCTCAAGAGCAGCCGCATGTAAAGCACATTGCAGTAGTCCAAATACAAGATGACCAAGGCATGAATGACTGAACACAGGGACTCACAGTCCAGGAAAGGGCACAACTGATGCACAATATGAAGTTGTGCAAAGGTTCTCCTAGCAACAACTGCCACCTGTTCTTTGAACAGGAGTCATGAGCCTCGTAAAAATTGTGCACAGTATCTGTCTGGGACAGTGCAACCCAGAACTAAAGGCATTAAAGTCCTGGGTCCCAAATCCCATACATCCATAACCACTCAGTCTTACCAGGGGTCAGTCAAAGCTATATGCCTCCACTTTAGATATTTTTAAAAGTATTTATCTGCATATGTGGTGAGTCGTGTGACCTATGACTGGACAATCTGGACCTTCACCATGTCTCCTGATTTCCAGGAAATAATTTGCAGACCAGGGTAGAGGAAGCAAAACAAGATTACCAGAGGATGTTTTTTTTTATTCCAAAAGGATTGCCTTGGTAGTAAGGGTCAACTTTGTTGAGTATGATGTATGGATCCACCCAGAGCTTTTGCTTTCATTTTTAATACACTATGATTAATGTTAACTCTGACTAAGGAAAATCTTCCCTAACTTAGCATCGTTCAGATGTGTTCTCTGGACATGTTGGCTGAAAGTTAATGAAGTGAAATCCAACATATCTGGAACATAGCACTGAAGAAGGCTGATTTAAGTGAACAATCTTCACCATAGTTTAAATGGGCCATTTTTCCTATATCATATTTAACAAAAATTGATCACAGAATGTTCAGGTTAAAATGCTGATAGCAATAGCACTTAGACTTATATACCGCTTCACAGTGCTTTACAGCCATCTCTAAGTGGTTTACAGAGTCAACATATTGCCCTCAACAATCTGGGTCCTGATAATGAAGGAAAACATTTCTAAACTTTCCCATCTCAATGGGGAGGAAGAAACGTATGAGCTTGTTTAAGCAATAGTGAATCTTGGTTTAATATTACCTCCAATTGCAGATTTAAGAGAGTTTTCTACATCTCTAAAGTTTCTATGGAGATTCTCAGTCATCCAGGTCATGGTTATCCCAAAGGTGCTTTTTCAAAAGTTTTGAAGAAGTTCTGGAAAAGCCTCTTGAATGAGAAGCGAAACATCTTCAAGCAAAAACAAAGAAAGTCCAGTTGCCTTTTGAAAAAGCACCTTTTGGATCTTCCAAAGTTTCTAATATCAAAGTTTCTAAACATCAGTAATTGATGTTGAAACCAGCGAAACAAGTGAAACAAATCCAATGAAATTAGTCACTTCACCTGAAGAGCTCTTATATGATATAGTGGATTTTCTCTACTTTCACTCTCCCCATCCCTGGTATAGCATAGATCACATACACAAGAAAAATATTTTCTTACATAATAACTGGAGAAACCTCTCTTCTCTTCAATATCTGCAATATTTGCAGAAACAGGTACATCATCTGGAAGCTGGTCAAAGTCACTAAAATATACATTAAAGAGATTATTGCAGCAGGTGATAACCTATGTTGATGATCATACATTTCTAAATGCATATTTTTCATTTAAACCCAGGTAACTCATCCCTCTTGAAATATAGGGGCCCTTCAGTTATATTGCTCTTCTGGCCACTCTGGTTGGGAATTATGGGAAAAGGAGCCTAGCACATCAGGAAGACACTAGGTTGGGATGACTGCTTACAACTTCCTGCCAATATTTTTTCTTGGGTGGTGTGTGTGTGTGCATTTCTGCATGATAGGTTGTATCATTTAAGGAGGCCAGAAAGCAGCCAAAGGTAGCAACGATGAGTTATGAATGTATTATTTTTATCCTTTTAACAGCAAAGAGACAGGGCTGTGGGATTTCCTGATACAGGTGCCAAAGGTACTGTAAGAAGTTAGCACACCCCTTTCCTAGAGGAATGAAATATTTTGGGAAATATTAAAAAGGCAGAATATTATATTTCCCTGGATGAGAAATGGAGAAGCATGTTTTAAAGACGAAGCAGCTCCCATCTTCCTGCCCCCACCCTTTGTTAATGGGCCAGAGGCAGAAACTCAATCTTTGTCAATGGACCATCATCTCCAACACAATAGGACCCATCTAGAAACAGAAACTAACACAACAGGGCCCATATAGCAACAGAAACTCACCACATGGCACCTGGGAAGATTATTTATTTATTTATTTATTTTATTCAATTTATATCCCACCCTTCTTCTAGTGGACTCAGGGCGGTGCACAGCCAGAACTAAAACACATATCAATACAAAATTTAAAATTATTAAAAGAATTAAATAACTGTGGCCCCAAAATTTAAAACATTGAAAACTAAAACCCATTTGACAATTTGAAAGCTAAAAAAGATTAAAGGGGGGGGGTTCACGCCAGCCCTGCTTGATGGAAAAGAAAAGTTTTTAGGGCACAGCGAAAAACCCGGAGATCCAATATCCTTCGTATCTCCGGGGGCAAATCGTTCCAGAGGGCAGGAGCTGCCACCGAGAAGGCCCTCACCTTGGGGGTCACCAGCCGACATTGCCTTGCTGACGGCACCCTGAGGAGTCCCTCTCTGTGTGAGCGTACTGGTCGGTGGGAGGCTATCGGCGGCAGAAGGTGGTCCTGCAAATACCCAGGTCCCATGCCATGGAGCGCTTTAAAGGTGGTCACCAACACCTTGAAGCGCACCCGGAAGACCACTGGAAGCCAATGCAGCTCACGCAGGAGAGGTGTCACATGGGAGCGCCCCGTTGCTCCCATAATCCCCCGCGCGGCCGCATTCTGCACCAGTTGGAGTCTCTGGGTGCTCCTCAAGGGGAGCCCCATGTAGAGAGCATTGCAGTAGTCCAGGTGGGAAGTGATTACATCAGCCAGCAAGGCTAGCTAAGACCCCCACCCCCTAGGAGTCTGAATCAGGATACCCTTTCTGGGCCCCAGGAAGTTCAAAGCCAGAGAGAGCATAAAACCCGGGGACTCGCTGCGTCTCACCCCTTTTCTGTTCAGGAACTCAAACCATGTGATCCTGTCCACCATTAAACCATCTTTCCAAGCAGTCTCCATGTTTCCAGTGTCTTTTTCCCCACTTGGAGCTGAACCCAGAAGGATATTTCTTCCGACAGTACTTTACAGGAGACTTTCTATTTGCAACTCTATCTCAGACAGGAAAATATATTGGGATGGGCTGGCATATGTGCATTTGAAAAAGAAAAAAGAAGAAGCAGAAGCAATAGGGTACAATCAGAACAAAGAGAACACCAATACACAGACGTTCTTCTCTTACCGCAACTGAAGCTGCACATCACATATTTTTAAAAAATCTGAACAATTTAGCCAACTTTGAAAAGGTATTGAGCCTGAGGCAAAGGCACATTAAGAAGCCCTTTGGAAAAAGAATGTAAATGACTTACCTCTCATCTCGTAGCTGCTTTGGATGAGACATTCCTCCAGGCCTTTGCCTTGCAAGACCCCAAAAGAGCCAATAAATTAAAGAATTTCCTCTGTACTTCAAGCAGCTCAGCAGCAACCTGTGGGGTGGAGGTGGGCAAGAGAAGTGGGGTGTTCCACCCAAACTCTCTACCTTGGTTAACTGCACTGTAACTACACTGCAAGGCTTCAGCAATCTATGCCTAGTAGCTTATTTCTAACTTTCCGGAAATATACTTTTTCTTCGTTCTCTCCACCCTTGGCCATTTGAGGAAGTGCAACTGAAAGCAACCTTTTGAAACAGAATAGAAGGCATGACAAACGTGCCTGTGTCAAAAAAATACCTTTCCCTTAAAAGAAAGCCCAGGAGGACAAATTACAGCTGAAATGAGTTTTCCACCGCGGTTCATGTGCCACATTCTGAATCCTCACATTACCCTCGAAGTGTTTAGTTTTCCTTGTTTACTTATTTGTTTATTGATCTTTTGCTTTTCAGAACTGCAGTCTCCCAAGGCAACTGACAAGCAGTGTAAGCAGTACTGAATAAAAAATGGACAATACTGTCTTAAACTATCGTGGTTATTTCTACAAAACAGATTGGGTGGTAAGAGGGTGGGGGTAGGTAGCTCTGTAACTGAGCCAAGTTTTCACCTCATCTGTCTTCCTCCTCTTCTCTGCAAGTTATTCAATGGTATGATTTATAGAGCATCATTGCAGATCATGGGGAACCTTAATTTTGTACAACTGCAGACTAGGAAATGCCCAGAGAAACCTGTGCATGACTATTGTGTTTGAAAATGAGATCAGGGGATGCATTTCATAGGCGAGTCAGAGAGAAGAAACACTATCCAGTTGATGAGATCTATATCAATAATAATCCAGCGGTTTATTCATGCATTTACTAGAAACAGAATCGTGTGGAGGTATCAGCAGGGGTGGGTTCTAATTTTTTTTACTACCGGTTCTGTGGATGTGGTTTATTTTGTAGGTGTGGTTTGATGGTCATGTGACAATTCTTTAGGATTTAGCAAAGGTACTGGTCTACCAGGCTTTTAACTGCTTGCAGAGCTGTACCAGTCTACCCATTTGTTTTTGGAGGCACCGGTCTACCAGCACACTGCCTTTTAACACTGATCAGCTGTAGGGTGGCCCTTTGAAGCCCCATGGCAAGAATTTAAACAGTTTTTTTCCTTCTAGCCGATCAGCTGGGACTCGGGAAGCAGCGAATTGATTGGGGGCGGGGCCAAACAAAAGGTAAGAATAACGCGGGTGGGACAGGAGGGCCCAGCTCCCGAACAAAGAGAACCGGTTCAGTGACATCATATTGTCACCACTACTGGCCAAACCAGGAGGAACCCACCACTGGGAGGTATGTGTTCATATACAGTGATCATAGAGGATGAACTAGAAATGATGCAACCTTTCCCATCTTGAATCTACTGCTCTCACTGCTAAGCAAAAACAGTCTTGCTCTGGAGCATGAATATTCAAGAAAAAAGAGAAGGAAGTGATGGGCAATATGACTTTGGTAATAGTGTAAGGATGTTACAGCACAGCATAAAATCTACTTCTACTGATTTAATGGCTGTTTTAAACATCTACTTACGTTATATGTATTGTGGTGTGTTGCATTCTTCTAAGGGAGATGAAGTGATGGAAAAAGACGCCTGGAGAGCGGTTGGAGGGCCAGTCTCGCTGAATCTGACCGAACACTGGTAAGGTCGCATATTAAGACCTACTTAGTGGCGATAAAAGCGGCAAAGTTTAATTACTTTTCCACTCTTATTGCATCATCAGAGAATCGTCCGACCGCCCTGTTCAGGGTGATCCGCTCCCTGCTCCAACCGGGAGCGTGGGAGGACCCCCTGGAAGGCAGGGCTGAGGATTTCGGACAATATCTGTATGACAAAATTGCTCAGATCCGGGGGAATTTGGACTCTGACTGGGTAGATTCGGGCAGGGTGGCGAGGAATAGTCTTGAGAACGTTATCTGGGAAGAGTTTGACTCTGTGACCCCTGATGACATGGACAGGATTCTGGAGAGACTTAGTGCGGCCACATGTTTACTGGATCCGTGTCCCTCCTGGTTAGTACTGGCTTCCCGAGAGGTTACATGAGGCTGGCTCCAGGGAATTATTAACGCTTCATTGAGTGAGGGTTACTTCCCCACGGCCTTGAAAGAGGCGGTGGTGAGGCCTCTCCTCAAGAAGCACTCCCTGGACTCACTTCCGGTTTGCTGCTGGCCGCCGCCAGACGTTCCTTTGGGATCGTCAGCTTCCATTGCCTGTCAGAGCCGCCTTTACAGTGGAATGGCGGCTCGAAAAAACTCCGTTTCCAAAAGGAAACGGAGATAGAGCCGGCAGGGGTGGGTAGAACTCTCTGCAGAGTCCCAAAAGTTTTTTTTTTTACTTTTGGGACGGAGCGGATGAGAAGCCCCACATCCCCTGCCGCTGCTCCGGGCTTTGGGAGACCTCTGCTTATGCAGAGCCAGGCGTCAAGAGCAAGCCTGCGAACTTAACAGAATAAACAAAGAAAATGCGAGCTGGACCCTTAATACTGAATCGCAAGTATTTTACCCTTTAAAAAACTATTTAAGAGGAAAGAGGAGAGGAAAGGGGGAAAAAGAGTCTTTTAAAATGGCGTCTGCCGTTGCTGGAGAAGGGCTGAAAGGGAAAGTCCTTCTGTTTCTTATTACTACAATGTAGCGGAATAAATATCACTGGCTACATTTGTAGATAAAACCTCGCTCCTGTGTCTTCTCCTGCTGTTGATTGAAAAGAAGTTTTTTTTTTTTTTTTTTTGCTTTTTTAAGGGAAAGTCCTTCCGTTTTCTATTTTTTCTCTCTTCTTTGCTAAATCTTGTCTGTGTGGGAAATGGCATCGGGACCTGCACAGCTGGACAAACTGCACCAACAAATTGTAACTCTCCAGTGTCAGAAACCTGATTTTAATATAATAGATTTTCTCCTTGAAGAGATTGTAAGAAGGGATGAGATTGTGAACCAGCAACTTGAAAAATTTAAGCAGGAAATTAAAGAAATTGGTGATTTGGTCAAATCAAAGTTTGACTTTTTGAATCAAAAGATTTTAAAATCAGCTAATGGTCTATCAGATTTTCTGATTCGGGTGGACGCAAAGACTAAATTATTAGAGTCTAAAATGAAGGAAATGGAGGAGAATTTGGATGACAAGATTCAAAAAATTAAAAAGGACTTGGTAAATATTCAGGATAATTGTCCAGAAGACAAATCTAAAATGGAGGCTGACCAAAAGACTGGTAATGGAGAAAATGTGCAACAGAGGATTGAAAGAGAAGTTTTAATGATTCAATATAATTTTACAGAATACACAATTAGACTGAGAGGCCTGCAGGAAAATAATAGAGATGACTTAAGGAAAATATCTTCTGAAATTCTGGCTGGGATTTTAAAGGTTCAACCTGATGAAGTGTTTTGCAGGATTGATAGAATTTACAGAATTAACTCCTGGTTGGCAAAGCAAAGGCAATTGCCTAGAGATGTGGTGATCTACTTTACAGATAAAGAAATTAGGAATAATATTGTGCAGAACTCTTTTAATTCTACTTTGCAATTTCATGGAAGAAAGATTTGGATTTTTAAGGAGCTCCCGACTAAAATGCTAATGGAGAGGAAGAAATTTGGCTTTCTAGTGACTGAGTTAAAAAAAAAAAAATATCCTATTCAGGTGGGACACGCCAGTTGGTTTAATACTGAGATATCAAGGAGTAAGATATCAATTGAACACTGTTGAAAAAGCGGAAGATTTTTATCAAAAAATTTTAAAAATGAATTTAACACCTTTAGGCATAACACAGGATAAGCAAAAGGAGTTGGAAACAAATGGAAAATATCAAAATATAGAGGCTGTGGCAGATAAATTGTCTTTGGATTCTCTGGATACCCCAGCTGGTCTGTCTATAAATAAGAGAGTAGTGTCATCCGACACCAAGCTGATGAACCATCAAGTCACAGACAAGTGCGCAAATCAACTAGTTGATATACAAGTGACGGAGAAGAAAGATGAGATGATAAAACTAACCCAACAAGAACAACCCATAAAGCAGAATGAAAATCGACCAGCCGATACACAATCGGTAGGCAAGAAACGAGGATGGAAATTCAACCCGCAAAAGAAAAAGAAAAGAAATAGATCTCATAGAAATAGCAGTTTCTAAACCATGCAACATTGAAGCCAGGGACTTTAAAAAATGAATGAATATTTGAAAAGATAGTGGAGGCGAACAATTGTTTAATACTATCCTGAGGATTGTGGCAGATCTCTGCAATGCCGTGATTTTGGGATGTGAAAAGAGCCTCACCTTGTTGGATTTGAATCATCTACTTTGGATTTTTTTTTTTTTTTTTTTTGGTAAATATATTATAATTATTTTGAGTTATAAGGCAGGAGAGTTACGCCGGGGCATGCAGAAGATCTGGATGTTACTCATTAGGATGATGGGAATTAATAATCCTGATGAATACCACAATTATAACCATATGGATATAATTATAATGTCACTCGGGTGGTTGTTTTTACTTTTATATAGATGCGAGGACTGAAGATTTTGAACAAACTGTTGCACCAGCATGTTATTTTACCCTATTATGGGTGATGGATTTAACAATCCAGTGGAAAGACACTAAAGAAGATATTATATGGATTTAAAGTTATTGTCTTTTTTCTTTTTACAAAATGGAATGCATATATAGATATGTGTATATTTTAGTATAGTGGGCAGTGGATTATAATTATAATTAGAATTGTATTGCATGATCTTGCAGGAATTGAAGGGTTGAAATAGGTTAGTTTGGGGAGTGGAGGAATTGGAGGAATGGATAGAACTGAATAAATGTTAAATTTGGATGTAGGGAGAAGGCCGCCTTAAAATGTTATATTATTAATATATATAAAAGATTAAATGTTAAACTGTAATAATATACTATAAGTTTAGGGGAGGAGAAAAAGGGCAGATTATTGTAAAGATTCAACGAGTTATTGTCCTTTTTTTTTTTTTTTTATAAAATGGAATGCATATATAGATATGTGTATATTTTAGTAAAGTGGGCAGTGGGTTATATTTAGAATTGTATTGCATGATTTTGTAGGAATTGAAGGGTTGAAATAGGTTAGTTTACTGATTGATTAGTCTAAGAAAAAGGATCTTTAAGTCATATATTTAGGGGAGTGGAGGAATTGGATAGAACTGAATAAACGTTAAATTTGGATGTAGGGAGAAGGCTGCTTTAAAATGTTATATTAATATATATAAAAGATTAAATGTTAAATTGTAATAATACACTATAAGTTTAGGGGAGGAGAAAAAGGGCAGATTATCGTAAAAATGGGAGTTATAAGAATAATATGCTAAGGGTCAGTATTCTGAGGAGGGAGTAAGGGAAAGGGAAGATGTTATGTATGTAATTAGTTATGAAATAGCCTATTGTTGTGAAGAAGTCACGGGGGGGATGGGTGGTGGGGGGGTTAGGGAAGAGGGGGGGGGAAGGGGGAAAAACTTGTATTTGAAAACTTTTTCAATTAAAAAAAAAAAAAAGAAGAAGCACTCCCTGGACCCGGCAGTATTGGCCAACTACTGTCCTGTCTCCAACCTTCGCTTCGTGGCGAAGGTTGTTGAGAGTGTGGTCGTGCGACAGTTTCCACAATTCCTAGAGGAAACATCTTATCTAGATCCATTCCAGTCGGGTTTCAGGCCTGGGCACAGCCCGGAAACGGCATTGGTCACATTGGTAGATGATCTCTGGAGGGCTCGGGACAGGGGTTGCTCCTCCGTTCTAGCCCTGTTAGACCTCTCAGCGGCTTTTGATACCATCGACCATGGTATCATGCTGCACCGATTGGAAGAGTTGGGGATGGGGGGCACTGTACTACGGTGGTTCTCCTCCTTTCTCTCTGACCGATTGCAGTTTGTGTTGGCAGGGGGGCAGAGGTCGACCTCGAGGCCTCTCATTTGTGGAGTGCCTCAGGGGTTGGTCCTCTCACCCCTTTTGTTCAACATTTATGTGAAGCCGCTGGGTGAGATCATCCGTGGCTTTGGGGTGAAGTACCACCAGTATGCTGATGACACCCAGCTGTACATCTCCACCCCAGGCCACCCCAACGATGCCCTTGAAGTGATGTCTCAGTGCCTGGAGGCTGTGCAGATCTGGATGGGGAGGAACAGGCTCAAGCTCAACCCTTCCAAGACTGAGTGGCTGTGGTTCCCGGCATCCCGATATAGTCAGCTGACTCCATCGCTGACTATTGGGGGCGAGTCTTTGGCCCCCTCGGAGAGGGCGCGCAATCTGGGAGTCCTCCTGGATACGCAGCTGTCCTTGGAGGAACATCTGATGGCTGTAGCCAGGGGGACCTTTTGTCAGGTTCGCCTGATTCGCCAGTTGCGACCCTTTCTTGATCGGGATTCCATAAGCACAGTCACTCATGCCCTCGTCACCTCTCGCCTGAACTACGGCAACGCTCTCTACATGGGGCTCCCCTTGAAGAGCACCCGGAGGCTCCAATTGGTCCAGAATGCGGCCGCACGGGTAATTACGGGAGCTGCATGGCGCTCCCACATAACACCACTCCTGCACGAGCTGCACTGGCTCCCAGTGGTCTTCCGGGTGTGCTTCAAGGTGTTGGTTACCACCTTTAAAGCGCTCCATGGCAAAGGACCTAGTTATCTTCGAGACCGCCTGCTGCTACCAACAACCTCCCATCAACCCGTGCACTCCCACAGACAGTGCCTCCTCGGGGTGCCATCAGCCAAACAATGTAGGCTGGTGACCCCCAAGGGGAGGGCCTTCTCTGTGGGGGCACCTACCCTATGGAACCAGCTGCCCCCAGAGATAAGGAGAATCCAAGACCTTGGTGCCTTCCGCCGTGCCCTTAAAACCTTTTTTTTCAGCAAGCCGGGCTGGCTTAACATATTTTTAAATATTTTTAATTTTTAATTGGTTTGTCATTTTAAACTGGGGCCAAATTAGTATATATTCTTTTAATTGTTTTTAATGTTTGTATTGTATGTTTTTATCTGGCTGTACACCGCCCTGCGTCCCTCTGGAGAAGGTGCGGTATATAAATTCGAAATAAAATAAAATAAAAAATAAGCTATAGAGTTCAATATTGCCCCCAGCATAATATTGCCGTGAGAACATCACTGTTCTATTTTGTTCATCTTATCCCAAGCTATGAGTGAAACACACTGAAGTTGTCATTAATTGTACACCTTGAAGGATGCCATAAAGGATACTCTTTAATACAATGCTGTCCCCGCCAGTTACAAGGTAGATTAAATCCAGTGGTGGGATTCAGCCGGTTTGCACCACTTCAGGAGAACCAGTGGTTAACTTTCTGAGCAGTTTGGCGAACTGGTTGTTGGAAGAAATCATTAGGGCAGAGAACCAGTTGTTAAATTATTTGAATCCCACCACTGATTAAATCTAGAATGTTTTGTCAACTGTTCCATTGTCAGAAGCAATCAGAAGTGTATTTGGGGAGTAGCTGGAAGTGTGAGCAATCCCCTGCTTTATACTTACTAGCCAGCAATCTTTTGCTCTCTCTAGTGGCTCTCTGTTACCTGAATTCCTTTCATTTGCTTACCTGAATGCTGGTTTTCCAATAAGAAGATGAGAGCAGATCTCTAAAATTGTTTTGGGAAAAGAAGAGAGAGTATATTTTGCATTGTATCATTTTAACACTTTTTTCTGATATGTACCTTTAACATTGAAGTTAAATTTCATTTTCCTCATTGTGGTATAGAAAAAATAAAGATGTTAGTAGCGTTTGTTGCTTATTTCGAGTTGTCTTGTGTATGTCAGTTTCCACAAATCCACCATCCTGTCCCACAGAGCCACATACCTACATAGTACTGCAGCAGATGTGGTTACTCTACCACTGTCAAATTCAGATTCCTGCAGTACAATAGCAAGTTTATTTCATGGCAGGATCTACCTTCTTCCTCTCTTTGGCTATTTCTCCTCTGTTTTCACATCTTCCTTCATTTTTTATCAATTTTACTTGAGAGATGCCCAAATGGAATGTGGCAGGAGAATAAAAAATGAAAAAGTCAAGCACAATGCTGTACTTGGGGGAAACCCATTTTCTGCTGCAATACCTGGATAAGTAGATTTTTAACACCCGACTGGTGACTTGTTCACAGGGGATGAGGAATGACATAAGAAAACCAGTCACCTTGCCTATAATGTCCCTGCAATCAGGACAACTCCATTTAGCAGCAACTCAGAACAGATGCAACAGATTTGCAGTGGTATCACACTGATTCAAATATGAGTCAATTTTATTTTAATTCATTGGTGATAGGAAAATGTCCTAACTTGGTATGGCTGCACTGACAAGGGAGTTTCCTCTTGATGAGAGGTGTGGTTTAACTAAGAAATTTAACTCAATTTAAGAAATTCCCATATGTCAACACATCATGTACCAGGCAAATACAAATGCAATCACTTACAGTCTGGTTTTAAGAGGGCAGAAAGATCTATATTGCAGATTAGCAGATATATAAAAAAGAAGGGGAATTTTAAAAAAACCAATAGTTCTTCTTATATTATAATTTCCTTTCCCTTTTTATTTTTATTTATTTATTTATTTTTCAGATTTCTGTACCGCCCTTCTCCTTTCGCACTCAGGGCGGTGAACAGCCAAAATAAAACATTTGTACGCAAAAGTTAAAATAGATTTAAACTAATTAAAGTTCAATCTCTTTGTAATTAATTCTTGTTAAATTTTCTCTGTTTATCTATTTTTTCCTTTTATTAATAGGAAACACAGAAGCACACTAAGTATACAAAGGAAACTTTAATAAATAATCAGCTTAAGATCAAAATCTCTAATAATAATTTTACACTTGTAATATTGCCATCCTAAATATTAATTAACATTGATGGAATATTTTTTTCTTTCTCTTTTCTCTCCTCAATAAAGTTATTTTATTGAGGAGATAATAAATAGAATGCTAATAATTTAAAACAGATTATATAGACATCAATGTATAGAAATAATACATATTTTATATGTTCTAAGACTTATAACAAAATAAAAAGAAAAGAGACAGAGTTGCCTCTTCACTTATTACTCTTATTTACCAATAAATTAATTTTGCCAATAAATACCCAGGGACCGCTCTCATTCTCCTTCCATTGCTATGAACACTGACAATATTCCCATTTTATGGATTATAAACTAAGGCTAAAAAGAGAATCAGGCCAAACAACTCATCACTTTATGCTATTGCTACTTCCATCCCAAAGTGGGGAGGGTTCTATATCTCATTAGCCTTCCATCAATTTGAGCAAGGACTAATAGCAATAGCAATAGCAGTTAGAATTGTATACCACTTCACAGTGCTTTACAGCCCTCTCTGAGCTGTTTACAGAGTCAGTACATTTCCCCCAACAACCTGGGTCCCCATTTTACCAACCTTGGAAGGATAGAAGGCTGAATCCATTTTGAGCCTGGTGAGAATCGAATTGCTGGCAGTCAGCAGAATTAGCCTGCAATATTGCATTCTAACCACTGCACCACTACGGCTCTTACCTTAATTGTTTAGTTGCTCTTAATTTGCATAAGACCAACATAAATTGCCAAATTAGAATCATGTACAAGGAAGGCTTTCATTGTGATTTTGGAATAATGCATTGGGTAAATCATGTAGTATATTCAAATTAATGTGTGCTATTTTAAATCTTTAATAATCTCTATCACTTTTATCTCAAAAAACCTAATATACCTGCTCCCGTTGGGGATATGCCACTTATACAGTGCCATATTGCACACTCAAGTAGGAATCCACAAAGCTGTTAATTTAGGTAGGTCACCTAATAAGGTCACCCAATAAGACTATAACTGTCCCAGTTAATCAACTATGTAGGAAATTATTACATCATTAGGACTATCATATCCAGGCCACAGACATCTGGACAATCACTAGATGGCAGAAAAGAGATACAGAAAACACAAAGTAACATGTATTGGTATGGTACACAATGCAACATCTTCAGAAGGGTGTTGCTAGAGAAAATTTGAATCAAGTTGCTTTTAGTAGGAAGACTATATGAAAAAAAAAAAAGCTTTCAGGAAGATAGGGAGTTTTCTGCAGGAGTTTTCAGGGGAGAAACTAAAGTAGAAAGAAAATAAGATTTAGAAAAGATGCATTCCCTCTCCCCATCTCTTAAAGGAAGATATAAAAGAAGTGTACTAATCAAAAAGGAAAATTATTGGCATGGAAATTCAGTCTTAGAGTTCAAAGCTAGCAAGCAACATAAACCACAAGGAGACAGTAATTGAGTAGGGTTGCCACTCTGCATTGCCAAATACCAGCTTTTTATTTCAGTGTTTTAATTCTGAAGAGTCAGACTGGGAGGTGAATCTGGTAGAAAAAGGGTCAAAAGGCACCCTTACAATAAATGGTGCCTACCTCTGAAATAAGTGATTCACTAAACTAAGCGTGTAAATTCTGGAAGCACATACTGCTGAATGAAAAGGGAGCAGAGAGAACCAAAATATACACTTAAATCAATTTTAAGGGGGCTTTCAAGGCCACAGCAACTAATTATCTATCTTCAAACACTTTGTGTCAAGAAGCTAATACATTCTGGGCTCCCACAGGACTGTATGGGAATCTAGGGAAGGAAAAGATGAGGGAGCCACAAGATGGCTGGTCTGAAATAATTCTTCAAGATCCCTCCCCACCCCACTCTCTCTGCATCAGGATTACTGCAATCCAGTTCTGGTAACACTATACTGTTTTATTCTGCCACTGTTTATGGATTTTCCTCTCTATCCAACTCCAAAAATGGTGCTGATTTTATGTTCAGGTTCTAATGGGAAATCATTTGAGATTCTTTCAGACATCCTGCCAGAATTAAACTGCAAAAAGATACCCGAATTGTGAAATAATACATATTTTTGCACATATACAGTATCTATCATCTTGCATCTTGAGACATGAAAGAAATAGTTAGGATTGCATCAGGATCGTTGGATGATTTCTATCCTTGCCCAACAAAATCTATCCCAAAAGGATGCCCCTTCCCCTTCACTCTCTTTTCTTTGTGACCCAGATTGTCTCAACAGCAAATTAGTCAGACAATTGGGGGGTTACTAGAGAACATCACTTCGGTTAACACTTCAGCCTGCAGCTTATTTAACAGTCACTTGTCTCGGCATCCATTGGTAGGGATTTTCTGATGCTTTTCAGTACTTTGACAGATTTGTTTCTATGACTCCCAGGACGATGAGACAGATCTGTTTGTGTTAGATATGATTTTTCACATTCTGACATGTTTTTTTTAAAAAAATGCCAAGTTTCCATTTAGGACAAACATTCCAGAGATAAAGATGGAATCGTGAAGGAAGAAAACTTCTGAGCAGATTACAAATTATATAGAAGGGAGAGAAAGGAACCAGAAGGGAACCCAGGAGATAACAGATGGAGACTAACTTTTCTCCAGCAGCATAAAATATGGCTTCAGAACTTGATCCATATCTCATGCTTTTTAATTTATGAGAAGCAACAAGGTGAACCAGTCAACATAAATCATTCATCTTGGCTAAGAGGAAAGGATATAAGATGAGTGAAATAAGAATCCAGCCCATTATTACCTAAAAGGTAAAGGTTCCCCATGCACATATGTACTAGTTGTTCCCAACTCTAGGGGGCGGTGCTCATCTCCGTTTCTAAGCCAAAGAGCCAGCGCTGTCCAAAGACATCTCCGTGGTCATGTGGCCAGCATGATTAAACACCAAAGGCACACAGAACACTGTTACCTTCCCACCAAAGGTAGTCCCATGCATTTTTTACATGCTTTCGAACTGCTAGATTGGCAGAAGCTGGGACAAGTAGTGGGAGCTCACCCTGTTATGTGGCACTAGGGATTCGAACCGCTGAACTGACGACCTTTCGATCAACAAGCTCACCATCTTAGACACTGAGCCACCGCGTCCCTCATTATTACATACCCAGAGTTACATCTACAGAGGTATAATAAAGAATAGCTCTACTTTGTAGGCACATTTATGGTGTGTTTGGTCTCTTATACAGAAGGGGCCAGCAACCTTATCAGTTAATAGGCACCATTGCTCAATTTATCTGATGTGAGAGAACCAAAAATTAATTTTGCCCTCCAGCAGAAATCCTGTGACAATTTATTAGGATTAGCAATATCATGCAGTGATAACGTTTTGGTTTTAAACATGATTTAATTTTGGGATGGTCGTTCAAGAATGTTTGGGCATTTGTAGATTTCATGTTGTTGAACTAAATCAGGAGGAGTCTGATAGGATCTTTTCTGTGTTCAACACGTGTTATTAAAAGTGATAAGCTCAAGAAAGCTTATGCCTTTTAATGAAAAGGAAAGCTGCTACCAGGCTCCTGACTTTTTGCCACTGTAGATTAACAGAGCTCACATCTACAATAATGCTGTATTCTGGACTTAAAACTATCTCGACAATCAACTCTTGTTCTTATGATGTAGGTGGACTGATTAGGACAAGCTGTGTTAGAGGCTGAAATGGCATGTCTACTAATTTGGAAATATGTTCTCTGAAATCTGTCAGATTAGCTTTATCAAGTAAATCTTAAATTCAGTCAATTATAAAGTTTAAAGTTTAAATGAAGAGGTTTGCATTAGGGGTGGGTTCTACTTACCTTTACTACTGGTTCACAACAGGGCCACATGCATGCGCAGAAGCATTCTGATGACATCAGGGTCGGTGGGTGTAGTCTCCCTCCAGTTTTACTACTGGTTCTATAGAACTGGTCCGAACCGGGGGCAACCCACCACTGGTTTGCATGCATCAAGCTCTGTATAAAGCTGCATCTATTAAACGGGAGTGTGTGAATCTGTTTTGTACTATTTCTGTCACACATGAATGTTAATGAAAGAGAGAAAGTGGAAGATAAATTTATTTTTACATTCTTGCCATGACCATTTTTGTCCTGCAGAAAGGAACAGCATTAAAATGAGGTAACCTTTGAAATGAAGGCTCCTCTAAGAAACCCAGTCAGCAAAGAAAGTAGGAAGGAGACAGAGAGACGAAGAAAGACAGGTATATATAGCTGTGGTAAAAGATGGATTCTGAATCAGAGGGAATGAGCTGGTGCTTAGGTTTCTTGGCTAAGTCTGCCAGGATCCTGATATCAGTTGCAATGAATTCAGAGAATCATTCTGTGCCATTATGTTACCAGGTATAGGAATATTATTATTATTATTATTATTATTATTATTATTATTATTATTATTATTATTATTATTATTATTATTATTATTTAATAATAAGATCACTGCAGCCCTGTTCATCTATTTTACATAGACACACACATACACATTTTGTTTTTTTCATGTCATCTTTTGGAGTGGACAATCAGATTCAGGATCTCAAATCTACCATTGCCCCAGCCCAAACAGTGAGGGCAAAAGGTAAAGCGATAACAAGGCCTGAGGGAGCAATGGTTTCCCATGCAGCTTTTTTGCTGAATAAACCACAATGGCCAGGTTCAGACAACAAATTAAACCATGATATAGGTTATAGACTACAATTACTAGACTTAGACTAGTGTAGCTTAGCACAATGTGTGACCTTCCTTGAGACTTCACTCTTTAGTCAACCTCCATCCCCCAGGACTGGGCCTGTGTGTATTAATATTTGATAAGGTATATGATCAACTTTACACAGACTGCCTCTTCTGGCCCGAGTGAAAGCAAGGATGTGCCCACCCGGTTTCCGCGCATTCCATCAGCCGAGGACACAGGGGAGGGGCGGGGGGGGTGGCGGTTGTCATTAGAGAAGGTCTTGGTCCGAGGGAGGTCACTGTTCCTCAGACGGCTGGTTGTGAGTCCCTCCTTGTGAAGTGGGGTCATGGGGTGCAGATGGGTGTGCTGGTTACGTACCTGGCTCCCTGCCACGTGACGGCAGCCCTGCCTGAGCTGCTCAACGTTATAGCCGCGGTGGCGGTTGACACCCCCAGGCTTATGGTCATGGGGGATTTTAACCTGCCATCCGTCGGTGAGGCGTCTGAGGTGGCTCGGGAGTTCATGGCTTCCATGACGGCCATGGACCTGACCCAGTTAGTTCATGGCCCTACTCACATGGGGGGAAACACGCTAGACCTGGTTTTTGTCTCTGGTCAGTGGTTGAGTGATCTTGAGATAGGGGATATAGTGATCGAGCCCTTGTCATGGTCAGATCACTCCCTCCTTCGCTTTGACCTTCGAACCACCACACCCCGCTGCAGGGAGGCGGAACCATTGAGGTGGTACCACCCCAGGCGCCTGATGGATCCTGATAGGTTCCAGATGGAGCTTGGGCCATTTCCTGAGGCTCTGGCACACGGCTCGACTGAGGAGCTGGTGGCCGCCTGGGATAGGGCGGCCGCTGGAGCTTTGGATCGGGTTGTGCCTTTGCGGCCTCTGACCCGGCGTCGATCTCGCCTGGCTCCTTGGTTCACTGAGGAGCTGAGGGAGATGAAGTGCCGGAAAAGACGCCTGGAGAGTGGTTGGAGGGCCAGCCATTCTGAATCTGACCGAACACTGGTAAGGTCTCATATTAAGACCTACCTGGTGGCGATTAAAGTGGCGAAGTATAACTATTTTGCCACTCTTATTGCGTCATCAGATAATCGCCTGGCCGCCCTGTTTAGGGTGACCCGCTCCCTGCTCCACCAGGAAGCGTGGGAGGACCCTTTGGAGGGTAGAGCCGAGGATTTTGTACAGTATCTGTATGATAAAATCGCTCAGATTCGGGAACACCTGGACTCTGACTGGGTAGATTCAGCGGGGAGGACAGAGGCAGGTCTTGTGAGTATTATCTGGGAAGAGTTTGATTCTGTGACGCCCGAAGACGTGGACAGGATACTGGGCAGACTGAGCGCAGCCACATGTTTACTGGACCCGTTTCCCTCCTGGTTGGTGCTGGCCTCTCGGGAGGTTACACGAGGCTGGCTCCAGGGGATTATAAATGCTTCCTTGAGTGAGGGTGTCTTCCCTGCCACCTTGAAAGAGGCGGTAGTGAGGCCTCTCCTCAAGAAGCCTTCCCTGGACCCGGCAGTGTTGGCAAATTATCGTCCAGTCTCCAACCTTCGCTTCGTTGCGAAGGTTGTTGAGAGTGTGGTAGCGCGACAGCTCCCCCAGTACCTGGATGAATCGTCGTATCTGGATCCGTTCCAGTCGGGCTTCAGGCCTGGGTACAGCATGGAAACGGCATTGGTCAGGTTGGTTGATGATCTCTGGAGGGCTCGGGACAGGGGTTGTTCCTCTGTCCTGGTCCTATTAGACCTCTCAGCGGCTTTTGATACCATCGACCATGGTATCATGCTGCACCGGCTAGAGGAGTTGGGGGTGGGGGGCACTGTTCTACGGTGGTTCTCCTTTCTCTCTGACCGGTCGCAGTCTGTGTTGACAGGGGGGCAGAGGTCGACTCCGAGGCCCCTTGTATGTGGGGTGCCACAGGGGTTGGTCCTCTCGCCCCTTCTGTTCAACATTTATGAGAAGCCGCTGGGTGAGATCATCCGTGGTTTCGGGGTGAAGTACCACCAGTACGCTGATGATACTCAGCTGTACATCTCCACCCCGGACCACCCCAATGATGCTCTTGAAGTGATGTCCCGGTGCCTGGAGGCCGTGCGGATCTGGATGGGGAGAAACAGACTCAGGCTCAACCCATCCAAGACCGAGTGGCTGTGGTTTCCAACATCCCGATATAGTCAGTTAGTGCCATCACTGACTATTGGGGGCAAGTCATTGGCCCCCACAGAGAGGGTTCGCAACTTGGGTGTCCTCCTGGACTCACGGCTGTCTTTAGAAGAGCACATGATGGCCGTGGCCAGGGGGACTTTTTATCAGGTCCGCCTGATTCGCCAGTTGCGTCCCTTTCTGGATCGGGACTCGTTAAACACGGTCACTCATGCTCTTGTTACTTCCCGCTTGGACTACTGCAATGCTCTCTACATGGGGCTCCCCTTGAGGAGCACCCGGAGGCTTCAGCTGGTCCAGAATGCGGCCGCGCAGGTGGTTATGGGAGCGACGTGGCGCTCCCATGTGACCCCCCTCCTGCGCGAGCTGCACTGGCTCCTGGTGGTCTTCCGAGTGCGCTTCAAGGTTTTGGTTACCACCTTTAGAGCGCTCCATGGCATCGGACCGGGGTATCTACGAGACCGCCTTCTGCTACCAATAGCCTCTCACCGACCAGTACGCTCCCATAGAAATTTGATTAATAAATAAATAATAAATAATAATAAATAAATATTAACCTGGCACAAAAATCTCATTTTATTTTTCATGCTTTTATCAGCCAGTGGATGATCGTTTATGAAGACATCCACTAAGCTTTACTTAACTGCTTGTTCAAGGTCTCCAGTAGAAATTGGCCCACAAAGAGGTATTACATTTTCCACTTAGATTTTTTTCATTATCTGGATACCCCAGAGCAATTACATTCTCCATCAAAGTAGCTGAAATGTCCCAGTGTTAATATACAGAATTATTTTCTTCTAAGATCAACTAATTACAGGCCCAGAGTTTCTGAACATCTCCAGTGTAATTCACCCAGCATGAGGGAAGACTTCTGAAAATGAAGGTTATTCTGTAATTTTGAAAGGCTTGCCTAAGGTGTATAGCCTAATTGAGATTATTAGGAACAAAAGAAGGGTCAATTCTTAGCAGTGAGGACAACTGATTCCTGTCTTGTTCCTCAAATGCTCCAAGACTAAGCTATTTCAGAGGCGCTGTATGAAAGCGACTCCCAAATCCTCAGTTGCTGCTTCAAATTCCAGACTAGAGGGGGAAAATCAAGGGAAGGCAAATGCTAGAATACCTAATAATTTTGCAGTGATACTGCACCATCATACCCCGCCCTTCACAAATCAATTCTGGTGTCAAAAAGAAGACTAAGAGATGAAGCAGCAGTTTATAGCTTTCCATAACTGCTGTTCTCTAGTGATGGTGGACAAAATTCCTGTAATTGCCTCTGTAGTCCTGCCACCAACCATTCTGGCTGGAAGTATTGGGGAAACACAGTTTATTAGATCATGCTTGTTCCATTCCAATGTTCTCTGTGTTTTGATGTGCAAACGCCTTGGCCTCATTTTCCCTGGTACCACATTCCTCCCATTACCTTTCCTGTCATTCATCATTGATGCTCCCTCTCTCTCTCTCTCCCTCTCTCTCTCTCTCTCTCTCTCTCTCTCTCTCTCTCTCTCTCTCTCTTTCTCAATTGTCAGATTCTTTTCATGAGGTTATTAGTAGGACTACAAAATCTGGGCTGTAAAAATCTAAATTATCAATAGATGGCAGTAAAGAGTAGCTTTTAGCCTTTGCTTTGTTTTACTTTTTTGATTGATTGTGTGCCATCAAATCATTATCGACTTTTAGTGATCACATGGATAGATTTTCCTCCATGACAATCTGGTCCTAACCTGGCACTTCAAATCTTCCAGCTGTGCACTCAACGCCGCAGCAACTGAGTCCATCCAACTTGCTGGTGGTCATCTTTTTCTTCTTAGGTTCATTACATTCTTCTAAGTAAATTCATTCTACTAACCATTATTTGCAGGCTGCAACCAACAGTTAAGCTAAATTAAATTTTGGAATCCCATATTGTATATATATCGGATGCAGCTAACTTAATGGAAGGTGGAACTGAAAACCAGTAAGTAGAAACAGACTTGCTAGGAGACTGCCTTTATATCAAATTCGTTTTCTCATGTCTTTTAACTGATTCTAACTTAGTGATCTCAGCATGACAGAAAGCCAGCCCAGGAATGCAGCCTGCCACTTAAATCCAGCTGTCCAATAAATTCACATGAACAATATGTCTGGGTAGATATGTGCTGGCTTTCAGTGCAAGTTCTGTTTTCTTGATGAACGTATCTTTTCTACTATGTACACTGACAGCATATGCACCAAGACAAATTTCTTGGGTGCCCACTGCCCAATCACCCTTGGCCAATAAAAAATTCTATTCTATTCTATTTCTACCCGGGTCTAAATATATAATTTGCTAGTGAGTGAAGTCGCTAAAATCCTTTAAAAACCATTTATGTTGATCAAGTTGCAGTTGGGGTGGAGATCATGTCAACCCAGGAATACAGTTAGGCAAGGCTAAGTTGCTCAACAGCCATACCACAGCTAAATATAATGTACTTTCCTCATAACTTAATGTCATTGAACTAGCCTTAACCAGACAAACTTTGTTGATGATGCCATACCACTAGCCACCAAAGAGCTGATTGATGGGCCAACTACAGTGATTCTGGTCTCAACTGATTCACAAAATTCCAGAAAATGTAACAATTTGCTATCACGAGCCAGTACACGCTTAGAAAATCAAGAATGAATGGATAAAGCATGTCAGCTACATATGTTCCAAGGGCAATTACAATAAAGACAGCTAAGCAGGCAAAGAAAGCTAATTTACAATTGTGAGTTTAGATGAACTAATGTCTATTTTGCTGCTATTTCTCCGAGGCCTTCTAGTGTGGAGGTCATAGAATAATTTTTTCATCATCCTGTTTATTGTCTATAGTGGAATTTTATTATAGTAAAGCTATTTTAAAACAGTAGATAACTCAAGGCCCTTCTAGGAGCTAAGATATAAAGCAAGTCTCATAGTCATTCTTCTACCTGGTTTGTAAGAAAGGCTTATTCCTGGTTTTTAATGATTTAATCAGTGAACATTTAAGTCTTTACAGTGATTGAGAAGGCAGTTAGGGTTTTTTTTTCTTCCCCCATTTTTTAAAAAAATCTTCTTTAATGTTACTGACACTGACTGCCATATTTTAGAAATGAGAGCTGGCATTGGGGAGTGTAATTACAAAGAAAAATGGAACAAGCAGTGCTTCTACTTCAGGTCTTCATTTAAACAATGTATTTTTTTCAGTTTGTTATGTAGCCAAAATTCATTGCTGTTTTAAATGTTCAAAAAACAGGTTATGACTGTGATAAATCTGTCCTCATAACAGTTCTGAAGGGCAGCTAGTATGCAAGGCGAGGAGGCAGCTCTTTAGTAGACTGCTAGGCTTTGCTGGAAATAGGACTGAGAGTATTGGAGAGAGTCAAAGTTACTAGAGCAGTGTTCTGTCAGAGTTCCAAGTAACACCCCCAACCAAGTAAGACTCCGAGGCAGGCAATTCCTCAAAGCTCCATTTTATTAGCGATGTCATATTGTCACATCTGGAAAAACCCGAATCTGAAAGCCCCTGGGTTTTCCCCACTCAAATGAAAGTCAAAGTCCCTTTCCCTGCACCCACATATCCATCACATGGTCCAATCAATCCACCGTCCCACCTGGAGATGTTCCCCCGTCACACCTCTCCAGGTGCAGGCTGAACGTTCTTGACCCCCAGAGAAAAGAATGTTGTTATGGCTATCTATCTCTACCCACTCCAAGCAATCCCCCTCCCAGTTTCCCACAGCAGGCCTATGCACTAAATGTGGCAGCCCTGAAGTTCCAAAAAGAAGATGGCCTCCAGGGCTGACACATTCTCAACCTCAGCCATTTAAAGATGTGTGGACTTCAATTCCCAGAATTCCTCAACCAGCATGTCTACTTGAAGTCTACACATCTTTAAATGGCTGAGGTTGAGAAACCCTATGCAGGGGTGTCAAACTGGCCAAATGCATCACGTGCAAGCCACATCCACCCCAGCTCCACAAATGAGGAAAAAGTCATGAAACGTCACATGACAGCAACGTGATGCAGTGAGTTTGACACCTGCGATATAGCGTAACACTCATGTTCTCATATTTCTACACTAATGCATAGAGTAAGGGAAACAAACTTAAATCTCAACACAGGATGAAAAATGTGATGTCCTAATAATTCCTCAAACTTGGTGGGATGACATACACAATTGGAAAATAGTTATGGAAGGCTACAAGTTATTCAAAAGCATAAACTCTACAGAAAGGCAATGAATGTGGAACTTTACCCATAAAAGAACATATGCCCACCCAGACATTTATGGATCATAGCATGGAAATATTATTGTGGGTGGTTAAGAATAAAAGGAGAGACAAACAGATGGGCTATTGTTATGGGAATTTATGTATGTGGACAGAAAATAGAAATGGGTGAGTTTTTGTCAGATGACAAACTTTCATCAAGTCACAATACAGTGACAGTGGGAAATTTCCATTACCATGACACCTGCTAAATATATGCTAAGAATCAGAAAGAAGTCCTATCTTCCATCCTATTTCACAAGCAATCGAGGTCTCTTAGTGCTTTTAATAAGATAAAACCATGTAAAACATGACTATTTTTTTAAAAATTAAAATACTTAAAATTAAAATCTTATTCAAAGAGTAGTGCTTTCATTTTTAGTAGTATAATCCTGCATTGGAGACATTGTTGGTTGCAGAAATGAAGTTGAGAGTTTCATGTCAGCTCTTAGCTGCCTTAGTAACAGTGATAATTTAATTAGGACATGGAAGTATATTTGCTTGAAATGTCAAAAAGCAAAGGTCCCATATGGGACTTTAGTTAAGACAGGCTTTACTCCATCTGAGTACGTGGTACTCAAGGGAGGGAACCGTACTCATCCTAATTACCACATTTTGATTACTCCAACTTCTCATAATACTCATGTCTAACATAACTTGCCCAATAGTTGTTCCAAAAAAATGTGTTCCTTTCCCCCTCCTCCAGTCTGAAATCTTATATTTCACTCAAGAGGGGTTAGCAAAGTGGTAGCTTCTACAGAGCTAGCCTGATATGCACCTTTAATTGCATGAGCAATCTTATCCTGATGTAAATAAAACCACAGTAGCAATTACACCAACTGCCTGATTGAACACAACTCTCAGTTTATAAAACTAATCCACCTCATTATCCCCAATCCACATTACAGCTTCTCCTCTCATCTAAACCGCACTTCTTTCTTCTTCTCTGACATCAGTGAGAAGATTACTACCAGTAGGAGTTTCTATCCACACACATTTACACATTTCTAGTTTTGGCTTTGGTTTGTTCCCAATAACTGAACAACACTTTTCTTATTCCATAGCTTTAACAAGAAAGGCAAGTGTGGAATTGTTGCTTTTCACAACTGTTGAATCACAGCTAAGTCTCAAAATAACTTGGGTCATAAACATTCCCTAACATGTTACTTTATCTTTTTCTCTTTTTTTCCCCTATCTTGGAGCTCATCCACATAGCCATATTATTGTGTTTTCCTCCTGTGCCTATTCCCCTACAGTCTACTTGTCTCAAAACCAAAGCTAGTAAAATTGCTATCCTGAGATGACAGAATATATAACTGCTGATTGTGCTGTTGAACGTGACAGCAGTGCTGGCCAGCAAGTCATGTAGGTTTACCAGGAGTCAAAAAAAAAAAAATAGAGCAGTAGTGATCTTTTAAGACAGAGGTATCCAATCTTGGGAACCTTAAGACTTGTGGACTTCAACTCCCAGAATTCCCCAATTGGTCATGCTGGCTGAGGAATTCTGGGAGTTGGAAGTCCACAAATCTTAAAGTCGCCAAGGTTGGACAACCATTTTAAGCATTTTTTTTTCACCTTTGAGCACCTTTCCTTCCTGAGTAGTAGGCGCTGTGCCTTTTTTGCCCACAACTTCCTTCTTCTCTCATGATTTTAAACTGAGCCACAGACTAGACAGGTGGGCTTGCTACCCTACATCTTCTGGTTTTATAACCTCCCCTTTCTCTTCCATCCTTCTGGAGGTTCCTCTTGGTCAACTATCTGCCTTCATCAGCAGAGAGCAACTCTTTCTGGGAGAGGCAGGATTGGTTAAAGCTGTCTCTGTACCGCACATGTGATGGATGTAGATCTTTTCTCTTCCTCTGCAAAATAACCCAGCAAGATTGCTAGCAGGTTTAGTCTGATCGATTGCATTCAGAGTTTGTCTAATATTAAAATTATGGCCTTGGCTGGCATAACTAGATGATAAAAAGGAAGAGTAGAGGTCTTCCATTATTAAAGCACTCACTTTGGCATGCAAATTTGGCATGCAAATATTATGCAGTTTATAGAAATGTTTACTTAGTCACATAAACTACTAAGATTGTATTCAAGGGCCTGTAGAGGCCATAGGAAATGGCCTTGAAGGGTAGGAGTTAAAAAAAAAGACTACCAAGGCAATGATCAGATACCTTCTGGAGTTGGGAATATGATCCTATCTTATTTGCATGTGCTATAACCCTCCTTCTGCCCTAATTTAAGATGCATCCTGTGTATCTGAATCCCAGGTTTATCAGAGTAAGAAAAACCAGGCTGCCAATCATCACTAGAGGATGTCCATCCTGCTGTTCAAAGCCACCAATTAAATTAGACACAGATGTCAGTGACAGTTTTCAATAACTCCTAACTAGATTTAGATTTGTAAGGATGACCCTGAGATATCAAGCTCTGCATTTCTTTCCCAGTCTTGTCAGGTGGAAAAAGTGCTTGCTAGCTCATAAAATATTGCCAGGTAAATTACCATTTGACAGAGTCCTTGCGTTCTCTCACAGTGGCCGATGAAAGTTATAGATTTCCTTTCCTTTGCATATGATTGCTCTGCCAATAAGCCCCTCTGAGGAACTTCCAGGAAAAAGAAAGGAAGGCTCTATCTGAATTGGCTTCCCTGCCCATGGATGGCAATAAGGATTTTTTTCCTGGCTTTTGAATAAGCAGGGATGCAGTGGCTCAATGGCTAAGACAATGAGCTTGTCGATCGAAAGGTTGGTAGTTCAGCAGTTCGAATCCCAAGTGCCGCATAACAGAGTGAGCTCCCATTATTTGTCCCAGCTTCTGCCAACCTAGCAGTTTGAAAGTACGTAAAAAATGCTAGTAGAAAAATAGAGACCACCTTTGGTGGGAAAGTAACAATGTTCCGTGCACCTTTGGCGTTTAGTCATGCCGGCCACATGACCACGGAGACGTCTTCGGACCATGCTGGCTCTTCGGCTTTGAAACGGAGATAAGGACCACCCCCTAGAGTAGGGAACGACTAGCACATATGTGCGAGGGGAACCTTTACCTTTACCTTTGAATATGCAGACCATTTTCACCCTCGGCAATGTCAGAGACTGGCTATGTCATGTATTAGTAAAATAAGTTATCTCTCTAAGCTGTCAATTGCAAGATCACATCATTAGCCTGATACTTGGCAATTGATGAAGCCTAGGAATATTAATATAGGTAGTCCTCAACTTACAATAGTTTATCTGGTGACCATTCAAAGTTACAACATCACTGGAAAAAGTGACTTATGACCACTTTTGACACTTACAACCATTGCAGCACCCCCATGGTCACATGAACAAAATCCAGATGTTTGGCAACTGGCTCATATTAATGATATTAATGACATAGTGTCCCAAGATCATGTGATCACCTTTTGTGACCTTCGGACAAGCAAAGTCAACGGGGAAGCCACAGTCACTTAACAACAGCGATACTAACTTAATTGTAGTGATTCACTTAACAACTGTGGCACAGAAAGGTTGTAAAATGAGGCAAAACAAATGCCTCACTTAGCAACAAAAATTTGGGACTCAACTGTGATCGTAAATCATACCTGTAATGAACAAACAGGTTAAGAAATCAAAGAAATATAAAATATGAATAGAAAGATTAAAAGGAAAATAGACATTTAAAATTAGTGAAGGAAGTAAAAAATCTCTACACATGAACCCACAATGAGGTATTAGATGAAGGAAAAATCAAATTGAATATTTACTTAATTTTTAAAAAAGATTTAATGATCTTTTTGATCACATATTAAGTCACAAATGAAGGCAGTTATGAGTGTCCCGGGATAATGTTGCAGGATCCAAACTGACTCGGTCACCAGGACCAGAAATTTAGTCTTCCAAGCTTTTGGACCATGCTGATGTCCATCCTCAGGGAACTTCTTTCTCAATGGTTTTAGAAATGGTGGCATCTTCTCCATTCCATACACTTGCCGGGTCCTTCAATCGCAAAGGATTGTACAATATGACTTTTAATGTCCATTTAAATTCTATGATTCATACTACAGCTGAAATAAGAAATCTAGAGTGAAGGGCCCAACCCCACCACCAATTTAGATATCATCTTACTTTGTTAATATGTTTATCTATTTGAAAAATGCGTTTAAATGAGATCTAAAGGTACAAACTAGAAGTGCAGAATTTTTTTCTTATCAGAGAAAGTCCAACAGAGTTAAGTTACTGTGTGGTAAGTATTGCAGTTATCGTACCTAGTTATTATATCTCAGTCTGATGAGGATTCAGGAGATACTTTGATAAATAGCCACCTGTAAATTTCTTCATTATCAAACTGCAAACACCAGCAAGCTTACTCAATCATAGAAAGGAGATTTTAAAAAGACAATGAGGAAGACTCAATTTTGAATTAATTGGAGTTGGATTAGACAAATAAATCAGATCTTCTATTAAACAGCTATTGCTATTGCTATTACTATTACTATTAAACAGCACAGGCTGTTGATGGATTTTACAAAACAAAAGATAAAGGTAATGTAAGCCAGACTGCAATGCTCACTGTAACTATAGTGTCATCAGAGAATCATTGTTGATATTTATCTAAAAGATTGTTAAAAGACAATCTTAGAAATGCATTGAACATTTTGGAATATTTGGAGCAACATAATGAAAAACAAACCCCACTGATTTTCATAGATCTAGAGAAGACTTTTAACAGTTTGAACTTGTCTTTCTTGTTCCAGGTTTTGGAAGATACAAATTTGGAGAGAACTTTATAAAAAGAAATAGACTTGTGTACAGATTATGAACATGTAATTTTTAAAATGTATAAGCTTCTACTGAAATTTGAAACAGAAGAAATACAAGTAAGAGAATGTTTAATAAAGTAGACTAAAGGTTTGGGTTGTAATATACAGATGAAACAATGGGAAATGCCTGGCTGAAAGGATTGAAATTTACGTTATGTTATAATCTATTATGTAGAATGTATAAAAATACTTCAAATTTATATTGAAAATTTGAACGAGAAAAGGATATTTTATCATGTTTGATGGACATTATAAAAAAATTTGGAAGGCTTGATGAACAAACAGTTGGAAAAAAGTCATAGAACTTTGCTTTTATACATGACAACTGCAGCATGAGTAATGTATTGCGTACATTATTGCATGCCCAAAGATGGAAAGATTCTGCTGCATTACCCACAATGGATGATGGGTAGTAAAGACAATGGAACTTGCTGAGAGGCTAAATTGATTTTTTTGATCAGAGAAACAGCAACATCTACATTTATTGTTGACTGGAAACCTTTTATGGACTTTTTGCATAAAACAGGAAAAAAAATAATTTATGAAGTGCATTGATTCTTGCCTTAACATTCTTAGCTGTCCAGACTTGTCTGGAACTCTGACTTAGTTTGTATTTTCTTTCCTCTTGCTGCTTGTATGGACTTAGTAGACCAGTGAATCTACCTTTGAATCCACAATCCCCAGCCTGAATCACTGCTGACCTTGAAATAAGCCTGATATATTTACTTTAGTAATTGAAGTCAGACAAGCATAACTGTTGTGAGGCCCAAACATATCGTCACATCTTTCAACATAGTCCTTATTACAAAAGATATCCTGATATCTGATTTTATGTTCCTATCCTGTTAGGTCTCATGACTAGAGTATAAATCCCCAGTTTACACTGAACTCCTCTGATTAGCTCTGCAGAACTGGAGCAAAAAAGGAGTGTAAGAAGCCTGCCTTTTCTATCTCAAAATATTCTGAATTCTCAATGAAAGTTACTGGTTCTCACTGCAGGGACATCCTCTCTGTAATGTAAGCTTCAGGAATAACCAGGAATAACCAAATGGAACCAGTGGTGAAATCCAATTTTTTTTTACTACTGGTTCTGTGGGCATGGTTTGGTGGGCATGGTGTGGCTTGGTGGGCGTGGGAAGGATACTGCCAAATCCCCATTCCCTCCCCAATCCTGGGGGAAGGATATTGCAAAATCTCCATTCCCACCCCACTCTGGGGCCAGCCAGATTTGCCAATTCTCTGAACTGATCAAAATTTCTGCTACCGGTTCTCCAGAACCTGTCAGAACCTGCTGGATTTCACTCCTGAATGGAACCCATTTATCCATGAAGATCCTACCATTATCAGAAGTGATCAGATGTTTGCATATGGTTAAAACTGTGACAACTATGATGAAAGAATACATCCATATTCCATTCCTCTTACTTTGGAGAAGGTTGAATAAAATAGTATTATTCATTCTTTCTGTCTCTCTTTCTCTTTTCTCTCTCTCTCTCTGTTCACTGTTATTGTGATTGCTATAGTTAAGTTAAAAGTTGCACTTAGAGCTTGAAGAACTCTTAGTAGAGACAAGACTAAAGTTGGTTGTTTATTCCCAACCTCTGTTTCCTTACTAGAGTGATTTTTTAAAAAAAAAGTGATTTAATCTATGAATATAATATATATGTTGCTGGATGCAAAACTAAGCTTGCGGCAGAATAGGCAAACTCATATACCAAAACCTCAAGTCAGTCCAGATAAATCAAGTCATGGTGATCAGGTAATACTGTTGGAAAAAGTATTTTAAAAGTATTCAAAAATTATTTATTTTGGTTCTGAAGGAGGAAACTTTTCATGTGATGGAATTTTAAGATCTCTTGACCAAATAATTGGCATTGTATGTTTTTTTTTTTTAAAGATCTGTAATTTATTACTATTTTCCATTTTAAATCCTGTTTTGGACCAAAAAGAAGGGTCAACTCCCAGAATTCCCCAGCCAGCAAAGCTGAAGTCCTCCAGGCTTAAAATTGCCAAGGTTGCAGACCCCTGCTCAAAAGGAGGCCCCTGAAGTGTCACTTTTCCTAAGAGCATCTCCCAAACCCACCACTACTCCTAGTGGGCATACATTGGAGAACTAAAACAGGGCTGCCTGGAAAAAAGGCTGCCCTCCAGCCACAACCTCCAGATTTGTGAGGGGGGGGGCTACAGTTGCCAGGTGTCCACTATTTGAGCGGATAGTCCGCTTTTTTCACAGTATGTTCACTTTTTTTTCCACAAAATAGTGGACATTTTTTTTATTCAAAAGCTTTATGATGAAATGGTACGTAATCTAAAGCTGTACAGTCTAAGTCGAGAATAAGGATAGGAGAATCGCGTTTTGTCTTTTTTTTTCAAGAATTATTCCTTAAACACAAAGAATTGATCAAAGCTGTGCAGTCAAATAAAAGATACACACGACAGCAAAGTAAAATGTAATTTAATATTTTACATATTATTATAATATATTTGATGTTTTGAATTTTAAGTAAAGTTTTGAAGTGATTATTTTAATACGTGTTAAAATGTTTGTAAGAAAATATATAATTTAATTGTAAATTTTTTTTTATTTTTTTACTGCTTAACACACGCACGCACACACACACACACACACACCCCTTGTCCCCTATTTTTTGGAAGCAGACCTGGCAACCCTAGGGGGGGGGGCAGCCAATGTTTTGGTGGTCGAAGTTCTTCCCCAGCCATTGCTGACCTCCAGGCGTTCAGGTAAAGTTCACCATCTTCATCGCCCTTCAAAAAAGCAGAATTCGAGGTCTTTCCCCTCCCCCAAGCAGGAGGGCGTGCAAAGCGCTTGGAAGGAGAACGCCAGGCGGGCACAGCAAGGAGGAACCAGAAACCAGGACAGCCTGGGATCGACCCTGCAAAAGAAAGGAAAAGCAAGAAAGAAAAGAGCTGGAAAGAGCAGAACAAAGAGAAGGAAGGCTATAATCGAACGGGGGTGGGGGGTGGGGATGCCTTATTTCTCCATGGGAGGCAGCATCTCTAAGAGAAAAGGCAAAACGAGACCAGCAAACCCTCCCACCGCTCGGTCTCTAGAATTTTTTGCTATCGCGTTTGTCCGGCTTAACTTTGAAAGCTTCTGCCTAGGATCTCTGCAGGAGCCTTCCTATTGGTTATCGCGAGCGCCAAAAGGGCTGAGGATACTACATGCCATCCAGTCGCTCTTCTTCCATTCACGCTTTGCTTCAGCTCTGTTGGCGGCGGAGAAGAAGGAGCAGCACTGGAAGCGCGCTTCCCTAAAATCCGCCTAGTAGATTTTATTTCCCCCCCCCCCCACAGGAGTAAAAAAAAAAAACCCAAAACCCTGTTTTCCAAATGGCCCAAAGGACCGTGCAAGACGAGGCCGGGGGAGCGCGATGTGTGCTGAGGCGGCTGATTTGCAACACGGATGCTACGTTACCCCTCCTAACCACGCTTCTCCTTTAACGTTGTCAATTCCCCCTACTTCAAAGAAGTTTGTTTCTCTTGTATGCCTCCCTACGTTGGACGAAATAGGTTGGGCTCCGCTTTCTTATTGCGTGCGGCACTTTTTTTTTTTTTTTTTTTTTTGCAATGCGCCAGTTTCTTGGAGAGGGAAGAAAGCTCTCATCCGTGAAGAAGATTCCTATTTAACACTCAAGCTTTTTGTTCTTCACTTAACCAAACATGGTCTACCTAACTTGCAATCAATTCTGCTCTTGCTGGAATTTCGCTCTGAAGACGCCATCTGTATCCATTTCCCCATCCCCAATTTCTAATGTCCTCGTTTTATACATTCATTCCTTGAGACCTTGGGAAATGGGCGCACAAGCGATGGCCTCCCGCCATTGTCATTTTTAGATAAGGTTTGGATTACTTGCAATGGTACATTTTAACTGTAAAGCGAGGCAGTCTTTAGACTGAATGGCTGCCTTGAGGCTCCTTTAACGAAAGCCTCGCATATGGAGAACAGAAACTCAGAACAAAGTCTTGAGTAGAGAGTTCGTTCAAATGTTTGTTCCCCTACTAGGCTTTGGTATGAAAATATCACACCCCAAGTCCATTTTCTTTCTTTCTTTCTTTCTTTCTTTCTTTCTTTCTTTCTTTCTTTCTTTCTTTCTTTCTTTCTTTCTTCTTTTTTTCTTTATTTCTTCCCTCCCTCCCTCTCTTCATCCTTCTTTTCTTTCTTTTTTCTTTCCTTTCCTTCCCTCCTCCCTCCCTCCCTTCCTCCTTCTTTTCTTTCTTTCTTTCTTTTTTCCCTTCCTTCCTCCCTCCCTCCCTCCCTTCCTCCCTCCCTCCCTCCCTCCCTCCTTCCTTCCTTTCTTTCTTCCTTTCTTTCTTTCTTTCTTTCTTTCTTTCTCTATTCAGAACTAAGATAGCAAACAATTTAAATGCACACTTGCACATTTTGCTCAGATTTATGAGAAAGCTTTTGGGGGGGGGGTTTCTTTGATGACATCTGTCTCGCAAAACGCGTGTTGTCTAGAGGGACTCAATTCCCTTTGCCCCGCCCCGTCCCATCCTCAACAAAGTCTTTCCTCTAAATGGAGCGGGACAGGAACCTAAGCACCAGCAAACCGCCCTTCTCTGTTGATGGCGTCATCCCTCGCCCCAGGACAGATCTCGAATCCCAAGGGTTAATGAATGAATCTGCCCCGAAGGGAGGCGTCAATTGGGTCGCCCGAAGAGGAGAAGAGTCCCGGCAGGCGACTCTTTCTTGGAAAGACCGGCGTTTCTGCCAGCAGTAGGGCAGATAATTCGATGTTAACCAAGCAGGGTGATCCAACACAGATCCGTGCTATAATATCAGAATTTGGTGCAATCCAAATGGGCGGGGGGGGGGGTGCCAATTACAACGGGGCGACTGTAGAAAAACTATTTTGGGTATTAAAGAAAGAACCCTTGGTAAGGTTTTGGTAAGAACGCTTGGTAAGAAGTTTTCTTCTCCCGTTTTTGTTCCTCCTCGGGCTTTTTTATGCATCTCTCTCACATTTCTGGATAATAGAAATGGAAGGAGTGGAGTGGGGGAAGGGAGGGGAATCTGCAGCGTTGAGAACCTTGGTTTGGGAGTCTATAATTCCCATAGATCAGAGGTCTTCAAACTTGGCAGCTTTAAGACTTGTGGACATAGCTGGCTGGAGAATTGAAGTCCACAAATCTTAAAGCTGCCAAGTTTGAAGACCTCTGCCACAGATCATCCCTTTCCATTGTTTTCCTGGGACCTCACTCAATCCCCTGATGATAAAAGCATCCATCCCTCCTGTGCTCACTCAGGTTTTCAACCTGATGCACTCCAGAACTGTCATCCAGACCTCTGAAGAAGGTGGGGACCAGATCTTCATGGCCCATCCTTATCCCCCATACATACACACAAACTCTCACCCACTACTCACACTGCTTTTTTCCCACCCCTTTCTTTCTTTTGTTTGTCTTTTGAAGCCAGTAATCTGAAGGTGTGTGTAAAACTCAAAGACTAGCATAACTCTTGGGATTATCTCTTTGAATTGATTATTCTCCTTGAGTACAAAACTCATCTGAACTAAGACAGCAGGACAGCTGTAGGGGCAATCATCCCCTCCTCCAATTAACAATACCAGTTCAATTTCAACCAGACCCTTTCATCGGCTTTTTCTTCTGATTTATTCCAGCCAATCCAATAAAACAAAGGCTATTTTTCAAAGACCCTCATTTGACTTTAGTGGGTGAAAACTTGCAAAGTTCTCACTTGGCTGTCTCTTCTATGAAGCATCTGCTTCCGGGAGCTCCGACTGTCCGTATATCTCTTGAACTCTTGATAAATGTCAACGTCCTTGCTGCAGTTTTTTTCAGAAACCATAAAAAAATGAGGTGAGTTCTCCAAGGATTGCATTTTATTAGGAGACCCCCCTCAGCCCTACTAGTTTAAGGCTCCGATTAGTCACTTGCCTCTCTATTAAGCATCTACACTGCAGGGAAAACCATTTTGCAACTTTTAACACTTGTGTGTCTCTGTGTGTGTGTGCGCACGTGAGTGTACCAGTTTTTTACTTGTGACAACTGCCTGGAAAAGTCCCTGCAGCTTTTTTGGCAAGATTTTGGAATTAATTTACCATTGCCTTCCTTGAGCTGAGAGAGACTGGCCCAAGGTTACCCAGATCTGGCCTGATGCCTTCACCACTACAACAAATTGGCTCTCTTTTCTTACTTGATCTTCCTTAATTTATTAGCATACCTGTGGAACTATTTATTCATGCAGTTTTCAGATATTCTTGGTTCATTTATTGCATTGTCTCTCCTGGTAGTATTCAATGCATCCATCTCTAGATGTGCTTTTTCAAGAGGTAACTGGACTTTCTGGAGGGGATTTTTAAAACATTTTGCTTCTCATCCAAGAAGCTTCTTCAGTTCTGAAGAAGAGCTGAAGATGCTTCTTGGATGAGAAGCAAAAGTCTTCAAAGAAAAACCAGAAAATCCAGTTGCCTCTTGAAAAAGCACCTTTGGAACAACCATGACAGGGGATGACTGAGAATCTCCATAGACATCTCTCTCTCTCTCTCTCCTTCCCTCCCTCCCTCTCCCTCCCTCCCTCCCCCCTCCCTTTCTTTCTCTCTCCCTCCCCTCCCCCTCAACAATCCAGTGAGGTGGGTTGGGTTGAGAGAAAGTGACTGGCCCAAGGTCATCCAGTCAGCTTTCATATCTAAACTTAAACTAGAACTCACAATCTCTTGGTTTCTCTTAACCAATACAACAAACTGGCTCTATGCATTTAAACTGGAATTTTTGGTCACCATATATTTATCTTTTTTATTACTTATTAGCTGCCCACAGTAAATTAATTAATTTACAAAATTAATTAATTAATTAATTTTGAGTAAAGCTATACCCAGATGGGTCAAATTTGAAATGTGAACAGGAATGTCATTGTGAACTACAGATGAATTATAGAGATTAAGGACATCTTTGATCCTGGTATAGTTTAATGGTTAGAATATTTGACAGAGATGGAGAAGACTTAGTTTCAATCTCAAATGTAATACAAAACTTCAGTAAAGCATATGAATCTAGAATAGTCACTATTTCTCTATCAAATGCCTTCTTAGGTTCATTGATAGGGTAAAATGGGGAATTAACCCCTGTCTGGAGGGTAGCAGAATATCTAGGGCCTGGATTTGGATATATCCTTTTGGCAAATAAATAAAAGCAACCAAGGATTATAGGGCAGAATTCACATGAAAAAGATCATTATATGCATACCGGGCATGCCCAATTCATGGCCTCTACATAGAATTGCAATTCCCATGAGTCCCAACAATTTCGCTACTGTAAAAGAATATTGGAAAATATAATCTAGCATTTGGGAGAAGAGTATCATATATTGCTGCTCCTGACATACATGGACACATGTGCAACAGATCCAAGGTAGGAGCATGCAAAAACTTGGTACTGTCAATAATCTGTTGGCCCTAAAAGTATCAATACAGTGCCTCTCTCACTATAGAAAATGACACCCAAAGGACACAAAAAGGGTGGTTTTCTTTAAGCAAAGGTGCTTACTTAAAGGAACACCTACTTACAACAACAAAAGTCAGTAAAATGATACAAGCACCTTTACAGAAACACTGTACTAGTACAACTAGCACTGAAGATGTTATCCAGTTTGGATAATGAAACACCTGCAAGAAAACAACCAAGCTTAGAGAGCAAGAAGGACCCCTCATTTCCACCCTGAGCTACAACTATTCTCCTTTATTAGAAAGATTGGAGTCAGAAATGCTCCACCCACTCCCTGCACACACACACACACACACACACACACACAAATCCTAAAAAGATTTTAGCCATCTGGCAAACTTTCTGAGAATAATTCTGAGGTACAAAGCAGGAGGGTATAATTATGTCTTCCCTGAGTGATCTCTAAATGATCAGCATTTTGCAAATGGCGCAGCATACTTTACTTTTTGTTCTTTCTATTTAGACTGGATACAGTTTCCCTTTGCAAGCCCCACTGGCTTCTGCTATTTGAGCATTATATTTCAGAGCATTACATTTTTGATCTCTTTATCTTTTATCTTCTATCTGTGCTCTTTTCTTTATTCTGGAGTGTGTCCCTTTTGTTCCAAGAATGATCAGCAGGAATAATGTATTACATTTCCTCAAGTCCTTACTTTTGTAATTTTCTTCCTACTGAAAATTGGTCTGATACTCTTTGTCCTTGTGTAAATGACTTTGGAAGATCTATGTTTTTCTCAGGTTTTCTTTGACTGGTTTTTACCCCCTTTTTATTGTTAAACACATTTATTGAAATTTCTTGCTCTTTCCATTTCCATCTTTTCTTTGTGTTTAATGCAGTCTTTTAAAGCTTTTGTTTTCTCCTGATTTTACAGTCCCTAAAGCAGGAATTGTTGTTATAATTATTATTACTGAGGAAGGAGGAGGAGGAGGAGGAGGAGGAGGAGGAGGAGGAGGAGGAGGAGGAAATAATACTGATGATTTTAAGTAAAATATATATTCAGGATCCAAAAGAATATATTGGAAAAATGTTTTAGAGTGAATACTAGGAACATTTATTCAGATATATTGAGTGCAGAGGCCTTATTTTGAAATAGATGGCTATAGCTGCAGTTTTAGAACAGAGCCCACTAAAGGGAAGGTAACCCATTGAGCTAAATTCTGAATCAAACTGACTGGAAACAATTAGAAAAGAGCTGCTTTTCAGCCAGTATGTAAAAGATAAATTGCTGAGAGCATTTAATCAGATCATAAGCAATTTCAAGAAAAAGAAATTTGAACAAACTCAAACTCTGTCCTTAAAACGAAATTGAAAGGGATATTTGTAACTTATTTAAAATACTACAGTGGCTCATTCAAAATATATGTGAAAGAAGGCAATTCCAGGAGGAAGATGCCTTAGAATATGAAGGATTAACTACAGAAGGGAAAATACATGCTGAATCCAGGTTATAGATGTTTTGATTAAATGAGAAGCAAAAGCGTAAGTTCTAGTAAAATAAATCTAGATTTTTGAACCTGTCATGTCGCTGAATATTGTTTCAAGAGTTAGCCTTTTGCACAGTCTTGCTGCCATAAATCACCATTCTATTTTTTCCTACAGTTCCTTCCATCTACTTTCCTTCCATTACTAGAAACAATCCATTAAGGAGGAGAAGCAGGGATGGGGCCAAGTATCTTGGACAGAGTTGGGGGAGCTAGGCGGAGCCTGCCCTCTAAAAACCTGAATGGTGGAGAAATTAAGCAAGGGCTACTACTACATATGGAAGGCAACCTCTTCTGACCCATCCAAAAATGCCAGATGGCTGCACAATGCAAGTCTTGTCTGGAGCAGCAAAGAAGACCAAAATGCAAGACATGCCCCGCCGCCCCCGCTGCCCTTCCTCCCCCTCCCCCTCCCACGGTACTTAATTCACAATGCAAAAAAAAAAAAAAGAGGGTGAATGGGAGCTCTGCAGGAGGGAATGGGGGAAAAAAAACCTATCTCCTCTTTAGAACTAACCACTGAGAGAGCGGGATTTATTATTTACTGCGCGGGAGTCGGGAGTTCATTCATTGGGTGACCTTGGGCATATTCCTTCGGCTGTCTTGGGAATCTGCCTTGCGGATGAATGCTGAGAGTAGCAAGGAAGGAAGGAAGGGAGGGAGGGAGGGAGGGAGGGAGGGAGGAAGGAAGGAAGGAAGGAAGGAAGGAAGGAAGGAAGGAGAGAGGAGGGACGAAGGAAGGAACGAAGGAACGAAGGAAAGGAAGGAAGGAAGGAAAGAAGGAGGGAGGGAGGGAGGAAGGAAGGAAAGAAGGAGGGAGGGAGGAAGGGAGAACGGAAGGAAGGAAGGAAGGAAGGAAGGAAGGAAGGAAGGAAGGAAGGAAGGAAGGAAGGAAAGAAGGAGGGAGGGAGGGAGGGAGGGAGGGAGGAAGGAAGGAAGGAAGAACTTTAGTATCTCTTTGCAAGGATCTTCCGGGCTCGGGTGAAAGATTGGAGCGATCTTATAACTGCCCCCTGGTTTTTTTAAAAAATAGCGCTGGTTTTGGCATTGGACATTGGACAGGTTTTTTTCTGCTGTACTGCTTCCCTCCCTCCCCCACCCCACCTCACCTCACCCACACACCCCCTTTCTCCGTGCCCTAAATGGCCCTTTCCCCCTCCCAGACAAAACAAGTCTTGATTCTTGATTGGGTCTTTGGTCCCTTTGCAAAGTGGCGCGCCTGGCCGAGCGACCCGCAGGACTGTCCTCGGTGCGCGCCTCGTCGCGCTTCTGCTGCTGCTGCTGCTGTGGTGCTGCTGGCAGTGGTGGTGGCTGGCACGGGTCCAGCCTTATCCCGGTGTGCCATCCCCGCCCAGCACTGCAGCTCTGGTCATATGAGCAAAACCGAGGAGAAGGGCACTTTCCCCCCTCCCCCCTCCGCCTGAAGTCTTCCCTTGCACTTTCTCTCCCGCTCTTTCCCCCCAAACAGTTGCGAGGATGGCGATGGCTGACTTGTTCGCCGACGAGGAGATCAAGAAGATGTTGAGAGCCTTTGCGGGTGAGCTTTTTCCAACGGGGCGGGAGGGAGGGAGGGATGGGGAGCGAGAAGGTCCGGGTTGCTGAAAAGTGGAGCTCAAGCACCGAAAGAGGGCATTGGAGGCGCGGGGCGAAGGGAGAGAGGGATGGGTGCCCAGCCTAAGCAGGCACAGCCGGGAAGAGTCCGGGGACGAGACTCTGCGCCAACTTCCTTGATGAGTGGAAAGGAAAGCTTGTCCAGGGGGAGACGCTGGGAGGCTTAGCGGAGACCGCACGTTTTATCAGCCCGAGGAAGAGACTCCAAAGGAAGTTTCTGGCTTTATCCTTCAGCCAGGGACACGCTCGATCTTTTGCACTGCAGCTTCCGCAAAACCGGACTCTACGCCCCCTCCCCTCGCATAGAAAAGTTGCCCTGCCACAAACCTGGAGAATGCAAGGTGGCCAGGTTTTAAGCAATATTCTCCTCTGTTTTCCCATCTTTCCAAGAGTTTCAGTTTCTTGTCATAGAGTTGGTTTGTTTTTGTTTTTTTTATTTGCTTTCCAGGAGACAGCTTTTTTTTTTAAAGGACGGGGGAGGAAACCAATTACTTTCAATTAAGTCGATTAACGGTGTTGGAAGGGACCTAGGTCATCTAGTCCAACCCCCCCACCCCCAACCCCCTAAAAAACCAGGAAACCCTACACCATTTCTGACAAATGGCAGTCCGGTCTCTTCTTGAAAGCTTACAAGGGCAGAAGGAAGATATGAATGGTCAAATTTCCTTGCAACTTCCCATAATTATTTGATGTTGGCACCCAGTGGTTAGTTTTTGTTCCTAGATGGGGATTCTGGGCACAATAGATGCTCCATCATGACCATGAGCTCAAGGGGCAGAAAGGTCAGGTTAAAACACAACCAGGCCCAGGGTCAGTTTATTTTACTTTTCGGGGGGGGGGGGGGGGGGGGCGGGGAGGGAGGAAGGAAGGAATCCACAGAGGTCTGATGCAAGAAAGAAGAATGGCAAGCTCCCACACATTGCCAGCTGCATCAGAAAGATTATTTCTCCAGGTGTTGCTTAGCATACAAACCAGATCTGCTGAATTTCCTTCTATTAAAGATGCAAGAGATCTCGTCTCCTTGCCTTCTTCGATATCTGGCCACACTAATCTCTCAATTTCTCACTTTAATGAACGTGCCTTGGGTGGATATGTTCCTTTGATATTATACGTTTTACTATACCTTGGTAATACAATTATTCTTCCTTGGTTTGCTTCTGTCGTATGAACTTTTTAAGTCACACAATTCTCTGGGAAATTCCATATAACTTCAGTGTGCCCAGACTGCAGATGGCTGCTGTATCCCTGTTGTTGGGCTGAACATAGAACTGTCTGGTTTAGCATTATGAAGTCTGGTGCCCTCCAAATATATTAGACTGCATGGTCAACATTGTCTGTTTGGCATAGCCTTCTTTTCCTCCAAAATCTGGATTAGTTTACCCTAGAAGACAAATCTGGATTAGAAGTCTCATTCAAGTAAGGCACTGCTATTTCACCCAAGTGTTTACAGGGCTCTTCGCTTCCATGGGATTTTATTTTTCTCTGTATTCTAGTTATATCCCACCTTTATTTCTTTTTACAGATCAGGGTGTATACATAATGTTCCTTTTTCCTGTTTTCCCCCAAAACAACAATCCTGTGAGGTAGGTTGGGTTGAGGGAGTGACTGATCCAAAGCCATCCACAAGGCTAGAATTTAAGAGTCTTACAGATTTGGTCCGGCACCTTAAAGCACTGTCCCAAACCAGCTCTCTGGAATTGTCACTCTCGCAAACCGTCTGATATCATATGGTTGAGACAGGAATGAGCAGACCTCAAACTTACAAAATCAACTTCATTTTTTTGCCAACCCCCCCCCCAACCAACAACAATGATGTATGAATCAACCCCAAATAAAAGCATAGCAGCTTCACATCTAGACGGATGCTTGCAGTTTAAAAATTCCTTAATCCATGAATTTATTTTCAGCAACACGGCTGAATTCACAGTTTAGTTATGGGATGGTTTTTCTTCATCCCCTAAATTGGGGAAGAGGAGCCTGTTTCATTTCAAGAGGCAGAAATCTGATCATTCCACCAGAAAAAAAGAGACATGGGCTTCTGTTGTCCAGTTGTGGGCTAATATATGCTTCTCTGTGTATATTTGCTTCATGCAAGTAATAGGCTAAATTGGGTCCTTCCCCTTTTTAGTTAAACACTGCAATTTTTGTGTGATTTTTTTATTATTTTTTTTTTGCTGTGACCTTGGGTAAATGCCCTGAATGAAACAGTAGCAATCGCGCAAGGAAAGTGTGCTATAGAACAGATTCCTCCAGGAGTGGACTGATTTCCAACTCACATCTTCCTCCTCTTTCTGTTCATTGATTTCCTCTAAATTTACATGCAGTGCCAGAAAAAGAAATCTGTCCAAATGAAAGACATTGCCAATCAGAGCACTTCTTAAAGTCACTATATCAGATTTCCCCATTACCTCTCCTGGATGTAAAAACCAAGGTGACAATTATTTCAGTATTTAAACTGAGCCATTTAAACTCTTGAGGATTATCATCAACATTATTAATGTTCTTACTGTTGTTGTTGTGTGAGGTGTGTGTCTGTAAGAGAGAGAGAGAGACAGAGAGAAGCTCATGTCATGGCTGTGATATAGTACAAAGCCTGTTTTATAGCAGTCTCCTAAATAATATCTCACCACCACCATGCACACCGTGAGATAATTTATACAAAATATACACTGGAGAAAACCTTAAACAAATAGCTATTTGTCAAGCCCCTTTAATTCTAACCTTCCGCCTTGTTTAGGATGTAGACAGCAATTTTAAAATATGGAAATTAAGGAAACTGTCTTCTGCACTCTTGATTGACAATGGGAAATTCTCCCAGGATTTTTTTTCCCCCTGCTACAGAATGATGGTTAAAATATCTGTTGCCTTGTCTTGTCTTGTCTTCTCTTAGGATTCATTATATGCTGATCTAACAGGATATTCTTACTTTCTCATTTTCTTGAAACTACTACTTCTTTTCTTGTAGAACTCTGCCAATGCCCTGGACATCCAGTGGACTTCAGAAAAATCCCTCTCTTGTTCTCTGGACTATAACCAGGCCACTGAACTGCTAGATCCTGTATCCGTCCCCCCCACCAAAAAACCCCTTAAATTCTTGGATTGGTGTTTAAAGTACTTCTTTCTTTACAACCTGAAGTGTCTTGAATCTTTTGGGTGAAACGGTGTGAATATCATGCAATTGTGAATATATTAATCTCCTGTGTTACATCTAGTTTAGTCCTCATTTGCAAATGTTCACACATAACTCTATTAGGCAGCTGGGACATATCTGTAGAGTGCAAGGGGAGGAGAGAGAGAGACAGCAAGATGAGAGACAGAGAAAGAGGAAGAGAAGTGATTATCTTTCAGCATCTTAAGCTGGTTTCCTGATCAGGTCCTAAAATGTAGCTGAAAGCAAATAAGGCCACCTGGATGACTTTGGGTTAGTCAGCCTCTTTTGGCACAGCCCAACTCTCACAATTGTTGCAGTGGGGAAAATAGGAGACTAAAGCATTAGTTATGAGACCTTGGGTTTTATAAAATAAAGGTGGAATATAAATCTATTAAAATTTATAACAACATTACTACTGGGAAAGCACTTGTGGTACTTAAGAAGTAAACAAAAAATAAAACAAAAATGTAAAATGTTGGCTGTAAATACCATGGAGCAGGGATCTTTGCTGCGAATGGTATGGTAAAATTACCATGTTGGTGCAGTGGTTAGAATGTAGTATTTCAGGCTAATTTTGCTAATTTTGCTAAGTTCGATTCTCACCAACTCAAGGTTGAGTCAACCTTCCATCCTTCTAGGGTTGGTAAAATGAGGACCCAGATTATTGGGGGCAATAAGCTGACTCTGTAAACCGCTTAGAGAGGGTTGTAATCTGGGTCCTCATTTTACTGACCTCGGAAGGATGGAAGGCTGAGTCAACCTTGAGCCAGTGAGATTCGAACTGCCAAATTGCAGGCAGCCAGCAGTCGTAGCCTGCAGTACTGCATTCTAACCACTGTGCCAATATGGCTCTTTGAATCACATCCAAAGACTACTCCCTGATATTCATAAGTTCATTTTCCCAATTGCAGTTTCAATTGGCATGAGGATGTAACTGCAAGCTAATGGTCTCTTTGGTTCACATAATGCTGGCCACATCTAATTTATAGGGTAATCAATTTGCAGTCATCCCTTGGCAGTCCCAATTAAAAGCAGTTTTATTTCATATAAAGTGACAAGGTCCTGCCATGATAAGATAGGTACAATCCATGCCTGTGTTCAAAGCAATTAGATAAGAAGTCTTGCTTCTGGAGTTGTCACAAGTGTGTATCTATCCACGCACATCTATATGGGCATCTATTCACTATCTAGCCCATGAATCTTTCCAAGTAAATATTCAAGCATTTTGCGCTATGTAAAGTACTAGGAACTCCTAAAAATAAAACAAGGAAGAAAAGCAAGGAACAAAGTGAATTTATACAAGGCTAGAAAGCAGGAGATGGTGAGTTCAAGTCCCACCTTAGCCATGAAAGCCAACTGGGTGATTTTGGGCCAATCACTCTCTCTCAACCACCCTACATCAAAGGGTTGTTGTTATGAGGAAACAGGAAGAGGAAGGTGTGTTGGACGTGTTCTCTGCCTTGAGATATTTGTAAAAATAATAAAAATAGGATGCAAATGAACAATAGACTAAATTAATTAATTAATTAATGTGTCAGATTACACATAGCAGCATCAATTTTGCTAGTTATAGTGGCCTAATTTTTGCATTCTTCCTGTGAACAAATGACCTTGACTTGGTGATGTCTCACACTATTGAGCTAAAGTACTATCCATCCATCCGTTCATCCATCCACCCATGAATCATAAACTTTGTTGCTTCCATTGCCAATCCCTATCCTGTCTCCACTGCATCTGTTTCAGATCACTGCCAAATGCTATTTGGTTATTTATGAGCATGGCAATCATTAAAGGCAAGGTTAACAGTTATTTGCTCTATTTTGCCTGCTTCCTGTTTCAGCCAGTGGGAAAAGTTACAACAATCAGGGCACACTAAGAGGAATGGGATTAGTTTGCCTTCAAGACTTTGCGTAGGCTTATCCAGCCTAGCTTTTCTGCCACTTTTGCACAAGTTGGGCACCTTCCAGGGAAGGAAGGAAGGAAGGAGGAAGGAGAAACAGTCCTCAAAAATAGGGAGGTAGGGCAAAAACAGAGAGAGTGCTGGATAGTGACTACAGGGAAGAGGATTAGTCTGCACTTTCCTGTACTCCCCAAATACACTTATCATCACTTCTTGCAGTCAGATAGGGCTTTCTAGATTTATGCTCTGCTGTAATATCCTTACAATACCAACAAAGTCATATCAGCCATCACTTCCTTCTCTTTTCTCTTGAATACATGTTGCACCATAGGGTTACTATTGCTCAGCAGTGGAAGCAATAGATCAGAGATGCGAGAAATGGGGCTGCCACAAAGAAGAGGGAGTCAAGCTATTCTCCAAAGCACCTGAGGGCAAGAAGCAATGGGTGGAAACTAATCAAGGAGAGAAGCGACCTAGAACTAAGGAGAAATTTCCTGACAGTTAGAACAATTAATCAGTGGAACAACTTGCCTCCAGTAGTTGTAAATGCTCCAACACTGGAAGTTTTAAAGAAGATGTTGGATAACCATTTGTCTAAAGTGGTGCAGGGTTTCCTGCCTAAGCAGGGGGTTGGACTAGAAGACCTTCAAGGTCCCTTCCAACTCCTATTCAATTCTATTCTATTCTATTCTATTCTATTCTATTCCATTCCATTCCTATTTCTAATTCTAATTCTATTCTAAATTTCTTGTTCGCTGTATATGATCTATATGATCCCTGTATAGGTATACCATATCGTCACAAAGTTCTGTTCTCAGTTAACACATTATTTACATTTATATAAATCTTATTTATATAAATGTCTCTATTATTTACATAAATCTCATCAGCCAGACAGTGTTTCTCTTCTGATTCTCCTAAGAAGTGCATGCCTGGATCCCATTTTCAAACACTATAATCACAGAATGGGACAACTCACCGTCGTCAACTCTCCACAGCTAACTCTCCACAGCCAACTCACCATGGCCAACTCACCATGGCTAACTCACCATGGCCAACTTGCCACAGGACAATTACCTTAATATATAAAAAATGGTGGAATAGAATCATTAAAGAAAGGACACCAAGGGAGAGATTAAATGAAATGTGAATGACAAAAATTAAAATAATGTTTTAATTATTTTAAATAATTAATTTGAATTGTTGAATTGCCCTGTGACAAGTTGGGGGTGGTGAGTGGTCCTGCAGTGAGTTTGCCATGGTGAATTGATTGTGACCTGGCGGTCATGGCAATAGTGATGTCCAGGTTTCTGCAGGTATCTCCTAGCCTGCAGACTTGGGATAATTTGAGTAATGCAGTGAAGTGGAGGAAGACAAGGGGCACAGAAGTTTGGTTAAACTGCCCATTACTACCATCTGTCATGTGGAAATAATATGTTTTAAAACAATATTTAGTGTACTGTATTTTTATTTACTACTGTTTACATTATTTGACAGCTGCTTTCGGAAGATTGATGTCCTCAAAAGAAGGAGATCAATCTATCAATCAATAACAAAGAAAACCAAACAGCTCAAGGGCAAAGTGAAGGCAAAGGATGTAGCACATAATGTTTGGCTACCATAAATTAACAGAGATCTCTTCTTGCAAAAAAATATATATATGCATATAGATTGGCTTTCTGCAATCTGTATGGGAAGCTGCAGTCCCAACATATCTGAAAGAAACTAGAATAAGTAAGGCTGACAGTACCTACTAGAATAAGCAGGTACTAACAGCTGGTCAGTTTTGGTTACAATGTTTTTTACACTTAGTGGATGAACTATCTCCACTGAGAAGTATTCTATTTACGATTATTTGCTCAAGCTAGGATGGCACTCATTGGCATAATTAAATCACCTAACTTTGCTTTCCTCCCAAAATGAACAACCATGTATCAATTAATTGCTCCTACACTGTGACAATGAATGGACCATGTCTTCTACAAAAGGAAAAAAAATTGCTCATGCAAACTGAATTCTGTTCATCCTCCTGCAGCTACCAATTCTTTTGACTACAAGAAATTCTTTGAGATGTTGGGATTGAAAAATAAAAGCCTCCAAGAACTGAAAATGTTTTTTAGCGTTCTGGATACAGATAAAAATGGCTATCTTGAAACCGGTGAAATAAAGTAAGCAAAGATTCCTTTCATAACATATACCAACTGATATGTGCTATATGCTAGTAATGTGGAATACAGTTTGATATTTTTGACACTGTTTGGCTACTAGCAGAAAAACGCAGGCCTAGTTGATAATCTCCCACAATTCTAGCCATACTGAAAGTATAGCTATCTATACTAATAAATCAGATGTAATATTCTCTTAAAAGAAATAAAATCAGAATGGAATCTGAATTTAAAATTCTGAACTGAATGAAAATGTTATTCCTAATGCAAACTCTAACTGATGTACAATGAATTCTGCTGTTGGTCACGATTTTCTATTTCTTAGACTAATTAACTAAATTAATTAAACATGTTTGCATATTGGCTTTTAACTTGTTTTTTTTACCTGTTATGAACCACCAAGAGTTACTTACATGAGATGGGCAGACATAAAATCGAATAAATCAAAATAATAATTTTCCCTCCAGCCTATCAAACAGGTAAAATATATTATTTATTTGTGTTGACTTCTCAGACATTTCTCATGATGTTCAACTAAAATCTGTTCTCCTGAAACTTAACTCCATTAAATCTATTCTGGTTTTAAGTCCATTAAGAGTCCATCTACTCTTTTCTGTGGAAAAATTCTGTAGGGCAGCTTCAAGCCAACACAGCTTGAATTACAGATACTGAGAATGGCTTGAAATAACCACTATAGCATCTGAAAATTGTACTTTTTCTAGTTGCATTCTCTTCCTTGTTAAGTACGTAACATGTGACAATGCCCTTTCCCAGACAAATTTAAGGTCATTCATTCATTCATTCAAGTTTTTTTCCCCTCTAGTCCAGGGGTGAAATCCGATCAGTTCGGACCGGTTCGAGTGAACCACTAGGAATTATTGGCATTTAACTTTTCTCCCTCCATTCAGAATGGAGCTGCTGCAATCTGTCCCTTTAAGGTAGTCCCCAGGAGGGAGGGGGCCAAGGGGGAACCATAAAGGCAGCAGCAGCTCTTTTGTGAATGGAGGGAGAAAAGTTAGCATTCTCTCTGCCACAGAATTCAACGTTAAATGCAGCAGAGGAAATCCTAACTTTTCTCCCTCCATTCACAAAGGAGCTGCTGCAGTCTGTCCCTTTAGTCCCCAGGAGGGAGGGGGATGGGGGAGCAGCTGGAATGGAGCCATTTTCATGAAAGGCAGGAAGATGGGGAAGGGGATTTTCCTGCCTGTCATCCATTCCTCAAATTCAGCACAGACTGAGGGAAGGATGGTAGGCAGGAATATTCCCCTCCCCATTTTCCGCCATTCGCAATAAGGAGTGGCTGGGAGGGGTGGGGCCGGTGAGGAGCCCCTCAATGTGAGTGATGTCGAGTTGGCCACGCCTACCCAGTCACATGACCTTCCCCCAACAAGCCACGCCCACAGAACCGGTAGGGGAATTTTTTTTATTTCACCACTGCTCTAGTCTTGTACTAGAACACAAACATAAACGAAAGAGAAAGCACATAAATCTAGACCAGTCAGAGAGGAAGATGCTAAGGGTGAATTAAGAAGTAAGTGGATGGCTTAAACAGTAGTTCAGGAATATTCTTCAGTTTGTGGATGCAGCAGAAGTATACTTTCTCATCAAACTGCTTTGCATTCTGCTGTAATCCATTCCACTAAAGAACTGAAGTTGCTTTTCTAAAAGACAACTGGACTTCCTTGGGTTTTTTTTCCCCCTGGAAGATGTTTTGCTTCTCATCCAAGAAGCTTCTTCAGTTCATGAAGAACTGAATGGATGAGAAGTGAAACATTTTCAAGCAAAAACCAAAAAAGTCCAGTTGCTTTTTGGAAAACCACTTTTGGGACAACCATGACCTGGATGATCTCCATTGACATTCCACTTTAATATCAATTTTTCATGAAGATAACCTTCAGGATGATTTAGAAATTTGAGGTGGTCCAAAATGAAGGAGGGTGATCTTTATTGGGTGCTGACTTCTGCAAGCACAAAGCATTTGTCCTGTGAAGTTCAGTTGCTACCATTAGTTCCAGGGTGATTGATCATTAAAGTCCTCTGTACTTTAGGTCTCATACACTGAAGAACCTGTCTCATTCCTTATATGACTTCCCTCCTCAGTAAGCTAAGATATACAGAAATAATTTTTCTTGGAAACTAGACTATACAAATAAGATCTCTTTTAAAAATCAATTTCCTTTTATGACTAAACCTACATTTAGAGCAGACTACCTATACCTGTCTACTAGATACATTACACTGAACCCTTTCATTGTCCATTTAAAATCCTTTTCATTCTGCCAAGATTTAATTTCCACTACACATTTTAGTTCCTTTTTAATTTGCGTGGATTTTTCTTTTTAAAAATACATTTTGTTTCTTTCTGTTGTTCAGAATGTTACTGACTCTTAAAATCCAGATGAGATTAACTTTTATATTTTTTCAGTTTTCTCCCCAAAACTATTTTTTACCATTTTTTGAAAGAAAATAAAATTCTATATGTATATAACAAATATAAATGTTTATAAAACTATTATCTCTGGAATCAGTTCTTCTTTTCCTTTCCATTCACAGGGTGATGTTGCAGATTTTTTCCCCCAATAGCAGGCATCTCACTGATAAAGAAACCCAGGAATTCATGGGTGCTGGAGATAAAGATGAGGATGGCAAAATAGGTATTGATGGTAAGTGTGCTGTCCTGGACCAATCAACTTTCGAACCAAAAATTCAGAATTAAATAACCTGAACTAATAATCATTATGCATTCAAAGACAGTGATAAAATCATAAGGCTGTTCAGGCCATCGAGTCTTACCCATTGCTCAGTCCAGAAATCCAAATTATAGTATTCCCCAAATACTACAATTTAGATTTCAGAGTATTTGAACAGATGCAGTGAAAGTTTGACCCCTCTCCCATGAAATGGTTCTACTATCAAGCTGCTTCTGCGTCAGTAGATATGTACTGGTTCAGTTTATCAATTACTTTAGTCAACAAAGTGTTGCTCTAATCTCATTTTCTCAAGGCTAAATATTAGGCCTGCAAGGGGACAGGACAGCTTGGTTTGTGATGAACCACTTTGTACCAGAGACAATGCAATTCCCTCTGAGATAACACAATTTCTTTCAAAAGAGGCACTTCATGTCAGCTCACAAATCTTCCTGACCTGATGCTCTCTGGAAATGTTAGGATTACAACTCCCAAAATTCCTAATCAGCAATGGCAGCCACAGATGGTTGAGAATGATAATACCTAGAAATATAGGAACATAAGAAGCTGCTTTGTAAATTTCATCCTTGGTCCAACTAACCTAGTACAGTCAACACAAACTCAGACCTGGTGTTGCTAGATGGATCGATGTTTTCCCAATCCTATCTGGACAGTGTAGAAATTGAATATGAGACAACGTTCTGCACAGGAAATGTGTGATCTATCCCTTACCCCAGTGCTGGGTTCCTACTGGTTTGCTCCGGATCTTGCGAACAAGTAGTAGCGGCAGCGGGAGGCTCTGCCCACCCACCTGGATGTCATCATGGACACTCTGTGCATGCGCAGAAGCGCCGCATGCAAGCGAAGCAAATGCATGCACACGCGCTCTCCCATTGCAAACCGGTAGCGAAGGTAAGTGGAACCCACCCCTGTCTTACCCCTTGATTGCTGTAAAACAGGGATAGCAACGAAGTTGGTTGCGTCTGTCATAGCTATCTCTTCTGTATATTAACCATTTATTACCTTCTCATTTTTATCGTTCCTCCAGAATTTATTATCCTGGTGAATCAATCATAAAGGTTTGGAATCATCTGAATCCTTATCTATCATTTACCACCTGATTCCACTTGTTTGTATGGGCCTCTTTTGTGCACCACCTGTTCATCTATCTTGTTCTATACTTCAACTGTCCGCTGCAGTCCTGTAACACTGTAATTGTGCTGGAAATGCTCTTAAAATAATAAAGGTCACGTCAATCTGGACTCTGTTCTCACTGCTTCTCTTATGTTATTTTGGCATGAAGGGGAAGGGACACTATGAGAGGATTGGGAAGACATTATTTCAATACAGGTATATTGCAAGTGTGCCTAATTTAATCTCATCGTATCTTGTTATTGCTTTCTGGCAAGACTGATTTCTTCTTCCAGAAACTTTCCTGCACATGCACGCATACATGTGTTCATAGGAACTTTACAAATCTACAGTGATAGCAGTTAGAAAACTTCATTTGACAGCCAATTCCTTTAAGTGAAATTGTCACAATACTTTACAATATTTCTTACCTGCCTTGGATTTTGCTTATTTATAAAAATGATAGGTGACTATTTCCCTAGTCATATACTCAGGAAATTATGCATGTCTGGAAGATAACTTATGCACAGCCTTTGCAACTATTTCAACCAAAGGCAGTCAGACAATCACTTCTAGAATGGACAATAGCAGCAGTGCCAGTAAGTAGCTTGTATGGGAAACAAAACGATTCATACCATTTCCCAAAAATTCAGATGAACAGAAAAGAAATAGCTTTACTGAGATTTTTGTGCAGCTAATACCATTCCTGCCTTAGGGGGAAAATGCTGCAGAGTTTATCCTCCCAAAGCAACAGAATTTTATTCTAGATTTTATCCATTGCAAGAGAAGTTTTCATGTGAGACCAAACATTTTTCTTCCTCCTGAATCTTTGCTATTCTCTGCAGGAAATTTCTGACACTGTGAACTATTATCAGAAACTGAGAAGTACCTGCTATTTTCTCTAGATATTTCTGCTCACAGTTGCTTGTGTCCTGGTCACCTCCTGAATGGACTGCTCTGTAATGTCTATAGAGATTCTCAGTCATCCAGGACATAGTTGTCCCAAAGGTGTTTTTTCGAGAGGCAACTGGACTTCCTGGTTTTTCTTTGAAAATGTTTAGCTTCTCATCCAAGAAGTTTCTTCAGCTCTTCTTGGATGAGAAGCGAAATGCCATTGATGTGATGTCTCGCTGCCTGGAGACCGTGCGGGTCTGGATGGGGAGGAACAGGCTCAGACTCAACCCATCCAAGACCGAGTGGCTGCGGCTGCCGGCGTCCCGATATAGTCAGCAGGTGCCATCGCTGACTATTGGGGGTGAATCTTTGCCCCCCACAGAGAGGGCTCGCAATCTGGGTGTCCTCCTGGATGCACGGCTGTCTTTAGAAGAGCACATGACGGCCATGGCCAGGGGGGCCTTTTATCAGGTTCGCCTGATCCGCCAGTTGCAGCCCTTTCTGGACCGGGACGCCTTGCGCACGGTCACTCATGCCCTTGTCACCTCCCGGCTGGACTATTGTAATGCTCTCTACATGGGACTCCCCTTGAAAGCACTCGGAGGCTCCAACTGGTCCAGAATGCAGCCGCACGGGTGGTTATGGGCACAACTCGTTGTGCCCGCGTGACACCCCTCCTGTGCGAGCTGCATTGGCTCCCAGTGGTCTTCCGGGTGCGATTCAAGGTGTTGGTTACCACCTTTAAAGTGCTCCATGGCATTGGACCCGGGTACCTTCGAGACCGTCTTCTGCCACCAATAGCCTCCCACCGACCAGTCTGCTCCCACAGAGAGGGTCTCCTCAGGGTGCCATCAGCCAAGTTATGTCAGCTGACAACACCCAGGGGGAGGGCCTTCTCTGTGGGAGCCCCAGACCTGTGGAATGAACTGCCCCCGGAATTACGTAAGATCTCCGACCTCCGGGTGTTTTGTTGCGCATTGAAGACCCTGTTGTTTCGCCAGGCCGGGCTATCAACATAATAATTTTAATTGGGGTATTTTAAATTTTTGGGGTTTTAATCTGGCCAAATTTATTTAATTATTTTAATTTTTAATCATTGTTGTGTCTTGTGTTTTTAAATTGGCTGTACACCACCCTGAGTCCTTTGGGAGAAGGGCGGTATAGAAATAAAATTATTTATTTATTTGTTTGTTTGTTTGTTTGTTTGTTTGTTTATTTATTTATTTATTTATTTATTTTTGGGACTACTGTAATGCACGCTATATGGGGCTGCCCTTGAAAAATATTTGGAAGTATTTTGAAGCTTCAAAATGTGGTACAAAATGTGACAGTGCAGTCACAAATGCCCCCCCAAAAGGCACGTTATGAGACCTGCTATGGTTGTTAGTTTGCTTCCAGGATGATACTGATTCTGACCTTTAAGCACTACATGGCATGGGACCAGAGTATCTGAGGGATTGACTCTTCCCTATCACATTTTAGGTAGAAAAGGCAAGTTATGGGTCCTGTCTGCTAAGGAGTTTTATCTGATGGGATTCAGGAAGTGAGACTTTTCTGCCTTCTCTGCTGTAGCACTTACCCTGACCTGAGATTGGGCTCATGCCTACTGATCTTCTAGAAGGCCCTTGGTTTTATCATCAGGAGCAGTGATGCCTTGAGAACAGGAAGCTGACTTTGTATATGAGTTTTTAAAACTCTCCTGTATGCATGTTTTATTGTTTTAATGTATTTTTATTGTTTTGGTTTTTTACTGTATGCTACCCAGAGTCATAGTCATGAGGTGGGTGGCTACATAAATCTAATTAATAAAAAAAGCAAGCAAGCAAGAAATTTCTTTCAAACCCTCACTCAGAAATGGGTGAATACATATGAAAGTTGTATTTACCCAGATAATATAAAAGGCAATCCATTTTTTTAACTCTTGCCAAGGAAGAGGACATCAATGTAGCAACTTTGGACCTTGTCAAAACAGCTTCTTTCGTTAGGGTAGATTGTACTCCTTGTACAATGAAGTCCTGCTTCCTAGGTAGTGCAGCCTGTTTGCAGTCCTTCTATACAACTCAGTCCTTCCCTTCTACCTTTGCTCCAGACACCTTGCATATATCTTGATTAAAAAAGAATGGAGCTGAGGTTGTGTTACAGCATGGTTGTCCAACCTTTTGGCTTGCCTGGGCTGCATTGAGTGAAGAGGAATTGTCTTGGGTCACATATCAACTATATAATATAGTTAATGTATATAATTAACACATTTTCTTTATTTTTTATATTTTTTATTATCTTGTGGGCCCACATTATTAGCTCTGCAGGGCCCTGTTGCAGCCCATGGATTGCAAGTTGGATACACCTATGTTAGAGTATGGAATAAAGCAAAGTTTAAATGTAGCAAATTATGGATACTATGGATACCATCAAAACTGTATGCACCTCATCTGTGCATTTTAGCACATTATTAGACCTAGGGCATTCAACTCAATGAAAACAGGAGTCTGCAACTACTTGGTTCCTTCTACTTAAATTATAGCAGAGCTTCACAGCTGTGATTGTGATTTTCTCACAGCCTTTTCTAATTGGGTTTTTCAAGAGGTTGCTGGGAATACCAAGAGATTTTGATTTTTTAAAAAAATAAATGTTGTTTTTCAATTTGCACAAACTTTGCATGCCACACAATGCTGGCAAGCTCTTGCAATGGTGGGAATTTTACATGCCATGATTCAGCTGCCAATCTGTCACTTTTCTATTGCTGTAAACATTATTAAACGTGGATTGTCCAGGTTAGAAATTAATTGTGTTGTGACATTTTCATATTCCAATAGAAGAGAATATATGAGCTCAGAGTTGAACTGGGGAAACCTTGGTGCTCTCTGAGCTTGGTTGTTTGCTTGCAGACATTTTATTAGCCAATTAGATAATATCTGATGATCAGTACCACTGCTTATGTTACTTAGTAGAAATAGAAATAGAATAACACAAGGGACCTTGGAGGTCTTCTAGTCCAACTCACTGCTTAAGCAGGAAACCTTACACCACTTCAGACAAATGGTTATCCAATCTCTTCTTAAAAACTTCCAGGGTTGGAGCATTTATAACTTCTGGAGGCAATTTCTGATTAATTGGTCTAACTGTCAGGAAATTTCTCCTTAGTTCTAAATTGCTTCTCTCCTTGTTTAGTTTCCACCCATTGCTTCTTGTCCTGCCCTCAGGTGCTTTGGAGAATAGCTTGACTCCCTCTTCTTTGGGGCAGCCCCTGAGATATTGGAACACTGCTATCATGTCATCCCTGGTCCTTCTTTTCATCAGACTAGACATGTCCAGTTCCAGTTACCGTAGGGTAATGAAACATCTGCAAGCAAATAACTAACCTTAGAGAGCACCAATGATTCCAGAGTTTTCGTATTTTCTGCAATTTGTATGCAGAGGTTCCCTGAGAGTTGAACATTATTTCACAGTTTCCTTTATGGCAATTTTTTTTTGAGAAAAGCTGTTTTAAGGGGCTGTATGCAAAACCAAGGAGCTATCAGATTGCTGGACAACTAGATAGACATGGTGCAGGTTTCTGCAGAGGTCTGAATAGGGAAAGCTTATGTGGGGAAAAATTTGAAGTGATTTATCTTGATCTTGATGTTTTTTACACCTCAAAAATTGGCATTTTAACAGGGGTACGTAGATTTTTTTCACTGTAACTCTTTTCTACAATAGTTCTAGACATTCAGGAAATTATTGCAGTTTTTCTGTCACAAGATACTGGGGAAAAATCAAGCTACAACCTTGTAATAGTTTAGGTAACTGGGAAAGTGGCCATTGAGAAGAGCTGGTCACTGCAAATTTTGCAGAACAAATTAAGATGAATGGAGTGGATAGGAATAAAGGAATCTCTCTTGCTGTCTGCATACCCATCTATCAGTTTGTGGAAGTGGGGAGAAAAAAATTAAATTAAGAAAGAAATTTCATGTTTTTTTCAGATTAAATAACATCGTATTTACATATAAATACAATCATCCAAAAATGGAAGATGTAAATATTAACATTAATGTCACCTACCACCACAATGTTCTTTCTCAATGCTTTCTGCTGTCTCACTTTTGAGAAATACTGCACATATTAGCATGTATTTTACTGAATACTATAGTTCACTTTCCATTAATTTTCAGCAATTAGTGGGATTTTATTTTTCATTTCAGTTCTCTTCTATGTAATTCTGGGACAGAATGGGAAAGTATTAGGAAATAGTTTCTGGACTCCATGGCACAAATAAACATAGTACTAGGGCCATAATATATCCTCCAGTTTAAAATAATGGCTATGGATAAAGGGTTACCATGAATCAATAGGGGACAAAAGACATATAGAATTCCATTGGATTGTCTGCCAAGAATTAATTGCATTGCCCAGCCAATTCATTTATCTGCCACCATATCTACGATGCAATATATGCACAATACAGAAGAGTTACTTGAATATTAGCAGTGATATATAATACTAATACTATTCAGAAATCATTCCCTGAACTAGGATGAAATCTTTCATGGAAACAGAGTTGATGAATATTTTGATTTATATGCTACATATTCAAAAGCCCAGATCACTTTCCTTCTGTCTAACCTCAGTAGATTACCATGGGATCAAATAAGTTCAAATCAATGCACATTGCCTTGAACTCCATGAAAGAATAACAAGTACAAATATGGTAAAAATTCAACATGATAATACTTTCACAGTCATTTGTGAAATGGCTTATCTAGGCAATGGCATCAAAAGCACACTAAAAGATGTTCTGTAATTTATATTTCTCCATTTAGGATTGGGCTGTCACTGAATAGTAGGCTATGACAAACATGAACGTATCAATCATTCCTAAAAATGTATTTCTAGTTTATAAATAAACCAACAGAACACAAAGCAAAGTCTTTCTGGGATTCATGCCATTTCAAGTTCTACATGTCATAGGAATCATAGGAAAGGGAGATGGGAAGAATTTTAGTTGGTTCCACCCTCCTCTGGATTGGTTCATTGGTTCTTGATGTCAACGTTCCAACTGATGAACCCAACCAAAGCAAGCATGGCTGAGACGATCCAATTTCTTTCTGCAAAAACTTTATTGAGTACATCATATTGGTAAAGATGAGGGCAAAACCAGATCTAACCTTTTCCTGCACAAACCCTATTAAGGTTAAAATTCAGGTCTTCCCTCCCCACTATTAAATCAGGTCACATTGTCCAATAGAGTCCCCTGGTATTGTTGTGAGTTTTGGCTTTGGTAAACACCTGCCAAAACGTCCTTGGTTCTCACAGCTGACATCTTGATGTCTGGAACCTAAGTTCTATCTCCCCTTTCCCTCCCCCCATAGTTCATTGGCAAGCTGAGAAGCAATAATAGTTGCAACAGCAAAAGATCTTTTGAAGTTTGATACTTGACACCTCGGATGGATCTCTCCAGGAAGGGAGGGAAGGGAATCTGTTCTACTCTTCCTCTTCTGGAGTCTATTCTATTTCTGAAGAGTCTACATCTAACTTCATTCTGTGACCATGCATAATTCTAAAATGAGAGAGAAATATAGGTGAATATCTAGACTCTCTGTTGCAGATGTTCACCATAGGACACATGAGAGATGATGTGGCATGGAAACCTAGATGTTCTCTTGCCACAATTTCAAACCATGAGGAAAGGGACCATTAAAAGCATTGAACTTTCTTTTCGTTGCGGCACATAAAAAGCAGGCTAAAGCAAAAGAATTCACTTGGAAAATGTAAAGGAGATTTTTTAAAAATAAGATATTTGATTGGGTGGGGGGGAAGAACTCCATGTCTGAGAAGTCCTTTTTATGGCCTTATTCAGTTCAGAAACAGACATCTCTAGAGAAAGGCTTACCAAAAGCAATGTCTTCCTGATGCAGTATAAGCCACTGAATGTCATAATATTCTGCCTTAGAGGAAAGGAAATACCAATATATCATTGGGCTAATGCAGATCAAAGCCAAATTGTTCCTCGTGCAATTAGAAACCCTTCGCTCCAGTGAGTATGTGCAGTAGTTGTATATGCTGCACGCACACACCCCTTTTCAGGATTGGTTCGGCTGGCTTCTACCTAAAAGGGTATCTACATCACAGATACAGACGCTACTCATACAGCCCAAATGCTCTCACAGATCAGCGTACAGCTATCTTGGACAGGTTCGTGCAACGCTGCGGCCCTGTTGGGCCACTTTAACATCTAATCCACACATTGCCTCCAAAATCTGAGATGATCATCCCTCAGTTCTTTAGGCTGACACATACCAGCAGCTTTCTTCTCTCTCCTGTGATCAAGACTGACATCTCAGGTTTTGAAAACTAAATCTCATTTTCTCAATACAGGATTGTGAATTCAAAAAAGGAGTCTTAAAGCATCTTTTTTTTCAGCAACCACTGACCTCCCATGGCCAAAAGGTGGCATTGCATTATCTTTAAGTCAAATTATTGGCCTTTGGCAATAATTACAGTACAATATAAAATGCTTGTAATCAACATACCTAGGTTAAATTGTTAATGCAGTTGGCGTTTTTATTCCCATTCCCTATGGACAATTCTATACAGAGTCATCTTCCTCCCATAGTAATAAATAGGTTCTGCCTGAGTGCAGTCCAACTGAGCAGAACATTTGCAATAATAACAAACACAGAGATTACCTTTATCTTTCTTACTTTGCCCGAGGTATTGAAAACAGCTGATTTTTCCTGAGTCATACTGATGTTTGTTCTAAGTCCAGCACCATCAATCATGACTAGCAGCAATTTCAAGGGAGCCAGTGAGGTTAAGGCATTTTTCCATCCTGCTATCTGAGATCAGAACTGGCATAAAGTTGAACATATAGTAGGAATGGGTATTGAGTTGTGGAGTGTTTTTTAAGATAATTCTTGTTAATTAATGTTAAGTAATAATTAGGTGAAGCAGTTTATACCAAACCCAGCATTATTTGTATTCCTTCCCTTTAAAATCATGGCAATGGGATAGGTTAGTGATAAAGTATGATTTTACATTTTTGTAATCAAATGCAAGGGAGAAAAATCAGTCCCTCATAAGCTCATTCTGGTTTCTTTAAAGACCTCCTAATGTGATGGAGAAAATTTGAATAAAAGCTGGTCTTTCTTATATTTTAGAAAATATTTTTAATATATATATATAAAATATAAGAAAGACCAGCTTTTATTCAAATTTTATTGGTGAAATATAACAACTACAACAGAAACAAAATGCAATAGTGACAATATAAAAATCCTACATGCACCATAATGATTAAAATAATGAGAAAAGAAAACTAATACTATAGAAATCAGGTAGTGTCGATTTGTATCAATACTGGATTCTTTATTAATATTCAGTATGGATCAGATTATTACTTTTTACGGTAGCTACCAGCATTAATGGGGGCAAGTAGGAAAACTGGCAGAAAATCTACAGTAGGTCTCCTTTGCACACATGCCCGATCTGAATTGCAATATTGCCTAATTGTTTGATAGGACATGTGTTCTACCCGGCCTTTGCAGAAGCAAGAAATAGATTCCTTGCAAAGAAAAACTTCTCTTTATTTATACCTTGGGAATTAACTGCATTCACCAATAGAAAGTCCAGGCAAGAGTCCTGCAAGGAGTTAACTGAAGCAATAGTCCTTATCAGCGCGTTAAGATAAATGCAAGGCTATGAGCTCCCAGCCAGGAAGGCTGCAAATTAAGTCAAAGAAATAGACAAACCTCAGTTCTGGCAAGGCAGTCTTTGTTCCACCAAACATACAAGGAGCAAACATTCTAGAAATGCAAATGGTTGTCTGCTACAACCCCCCCCTCCCTTTTTCTCCTATTTATTCCCCAGCCAGGGAAGGGCCATTCAGCATCCACATTTGTTTTGCTTCCCAAGCTGACTCCTTGTCCTCCATTGTTCACCTCTCCTATCTGCTCTGCACATACACGCATCTGGAACAGGCCCCAGCTGTTCCTCCTCCTCACTCATCTCTGACTCCAAAGGCAGCTGCCTCTCCAGTGGCTGGGAAATGCCAGACGGCCCTGGCTCTATCTCTGTGTCCGACACTGAGCATCCATCAGAGCCTTCCCCAGGCTCCAGAAGTGGCCCAAGTTCTTCCCCAACCTCCTCATCTTCCAAGTCTGCCGCCAGCTCCACTGGCAGCTGGCAGGCCACAATACATAGCAGGAGACAATAGTGCACACAAGTATTGTTAAGAGAGGAGGTTCATCCTTTCTGAAGGCTGTCTCCATATCTGGAAGTGAGACAGAGCACTCATGTAATAGTGGTGAGGGAACTGATATTCTCTGCTGTCTTGCTGTTTTATGGATAATCTGGTTTCATACAGTAACAGCAGTCTGAAGCCTTAAACATATACTCCTATTGTTTGGCTGCTGATCCTTCCCTAGTACTCTAGACCAGGAGTGTCAAATTTGCGGCGTCATGGCGGCATCACATGATGTATTGTGACTTTTTTCCCCTTCATTAAACCGGGCGTGGCCGTGGCCAGTGCATGATGCATCTGGTCCGCGGGCCATGAGTTTGGCAGCCCTGCCCTAGACCATTTCTCTGCAGATTAGGGATATTACATATACTTCTACTGAAAGTAATAAAGAACTATAGCAGGACTGACTTCCACATGACTTTGCACAAACTTCTTAAGTAGGATTGATTCACACCTGCAGCTAAGTTTATGGGATAATAATTATTCATTAATCAAGTTATGCCTATAAATGTATGAATTAGCTCCATACACCTTTCATTTGATTTTTTTTCAATGGCTCTAAATTGTGGTGTTATTATGTGTTCCACACTGGTCAATAACAGGTTGATTTGTTGTTTTTAAAAGTCAATTTATAATCAATATTCTTGAAATTAACCTGATAGAAAATACATTACAGAGAGCATTAACTAGAGTATAAGCCTGGGACTATGGTACAATGCATTTCCTAGACCCTACTGAGCATACACATACCACATGGCTTGTCTATGAGTTTATTTAAGGACATCATTGTTTCAGATAAATGCTCCCTTGCCACTGCCACCCACATAGCAAGACACCTGCCTTACCTGTCATGTATATGATCCATCTGGCACACTACATTGAAAAGCTAAGCAGATAGTCCTTGAAACACAGTCAAGAAAAACCATGCTTATCTTCTAGTGGAAAAAAAGCAATAGAAAAAAATAATATGTCCAGATGATTAAGCAGAAAGGTGCAACACAGTGTTCATTATGAGATAAAAAACAGAAAATCCACCTTATGCACCTACTTTAGATCATACATCCAGGTTATCTCCACACTTTCAAGATAATCAGCTTGCTTCTTTATAAGTAGCAGAATTATTGTCTGCCTGTTAACGGTCTCCCAAGCCCTCATACATTTTCATGAAATGTTTACAAAAAAGGAGAAATTATATTTGGAGGCATCATTTAGTATTATATTCAGTAATTACAACCTGCTATTGTAGAATTGGTAATCAATTTCTTTGGAAGATGCAGGCAGTTCTAAAATAAATGTAGGTCAATCTTGCTCACACAGGGACTAAACTATATTCTGACTGTTAGGCACATAAATTAGGCACAGTATTTATTGAAATAATCTATTGATGTGTGATTATGCAAGAACAAGAGTTACGCTTGGCCTAGCAACCTAAACTCAGAAATTGCAAATAATGGGGAGTGTGGAACCTGGAACTTTACCTTGAATACTATTTTCAATATTTTCCAGCTGTGAGAATCAGATCTAATATAATAGAGTCATAGAGGGAAAAGAATAAGAAAATGTATCCAGTGAATCAGATACCTCATAATTTTACTGAGGTAGCAATTTATTGCTATCCCACTAGCTTTTGGATAATATTGACACATATCTTAACACCTGTGCAACGCACATAAAAAAGAAGCAGAATCTGGCTGCATCTTGATTTTTTCAAGATGCAGATATCCTTTTCCAGGCATACAGATGAATGATTGTAGCATTGAAAAAACGAATCTAAAAAGTTAAACTAAATAAAAAGTTATATCTTTATAATTAGATCCAAATGCTCTTTGGAATCCAATAAACCCTATTAGGCATTTGGGGTGGACTAATAGAACAGAGATCTGCTCTGCAGAGATCTGTAGCACCAATGAACTCCACAGAAATAAGAGATTGTGCCATACATTTGTATGCTTGGTGGTTTCTGCTCCCCTGCAGAAATCTCTCCTATTGTTGTGTTCTAAATTTCATATCTCAAACAAGGAATGAAGACACTTTAGAGAAACACTGAATAGCATTACTTCATTTGACTGCTAAGATATGTTTCAACACATCTATTTCCTTGTACCTATCTAAATCAAAACATGAATTACAAGTAAATGAAAATAAAGAAAAAAATTGTGCTATTGTCATCCAAGTATTTTGCTTTGTTGATACTTTTACATTTGGCTGCTTGTCTTAACATTTGTGATTTACTCCAGCTTCAATTCATACTCACTAACTTTAGAATTCACATTGGATGGCTTTCTCATTAGAGAACATTCTGGGCAGAAATGTGATCAGAATTTACATAGGGTTTTTATTCTTTTGGCTCATGAAAATACATCTCAAATTCTGAACATGTAGCAGTTTAGATGATACGTAGTGTTTTTTGCTGTATCAGAACCGTCCTTCTGCCCTTGCCCTTTAATCTTCAATGATAATCAAGAAAAGATTATTAGTAAATTCTATCTTCTTTATATTTTATTAAACAGCTCCCAAGCGTTACAGTGATATTAACTCTTGCTTCCTCTACCCAACGCTTCTATGCTATTAAAATATAATTCATAACTAAATTGATGATGATGATGATGATGATGATGATGATGATGATGATGTAGACTTCATCAGTCTACATATGCAAATGCAGGGATAATGTATTTGCAACCTGGTGCTCTTCAGATAGCTTGAAGTAAAATTTCTATCAGCTCCAATATGGCCATTAGTAAGAGATTAAGGAGAGCAATGATTATCTATTCTTACAAAAATGTTTATACTGATATTATACTGATAATGTTTATGCAGATATTACAAACTAGTACTGAGTAGATTGTTTAATTCAATATGCTTAAATTCTCCTTAGTTGCTTAAATGCAATCAAGACTATGCTTTCTGCAGTCCCAGCATATATTTTATTTATCACCTTTAGAAACTGCCCATCTCCCTCACAGGGAAAAATAGACATTAGAGGTTGTGGGTCATGATTATCTATTTTAACTCTAATTTAAAAATAGTACTAAGTTTCCTATTCTAAAATCTTGAAAAGATCCCTCTTTTCTTTCATTCCACCTTTCCCAGCATTATAGACCATCAAGAGATCTAGGTATCCGAAATATGATGATTTGAACCTGGCCATTTGAGTATCAAGTGAGAAGTCTGAAATGATTTGTTCTATGATTCATTTTTTTGCTTCTTTGGCTATCCGTGGTATGCTCAGGAGTCTTCTCCAATACTAAAAGGATAAATTCTCTTTCTATTCTGCTTATGTACAGTCCAGCTTTCTCTTCCATAAAGTAACAGGGAAAAACATTGCCTACACAATTTTCATCTTTGTAGGCAGACACATCACAGCATTTGAATATCTTTTTCAAGACTTTCATTGCTACACCATCAAGTGCTAGTCTAGGGTATATCCCTTGACTTTTTGTTCCTTTATTGTTAATCCTAAAGGCAGAGCTGTTCAACATAATTTTACTGTGAATTCCCAGTCTTCTTAGATCTTAGATCCCTTTTCAATGTGCTCCTTGACTTTCATTACTAAGATTGGAAATCATTCATATTTTCAGCTATCAGAGTAGTATCATCAGTACAGCTTAGCTTGTTGATGTTTCTTCCTCCAGTTTTAAAAATGATGGTCATCTTTTTCCAATTCCTCAATATACAGTACATTTAAGATATAAATTGAATAAATCAGAAGAAAGTATAACTGTGGTTTAACAAACCATAGATAAACAAGCCATGGCTTAGACTGAAGTGTCTGTTTAGTTTAAATCTTCTCTGCAGCAGTGGTGGGTTGCTCCCGGTTCTGTCCGTTTTTTTAGAACTGGTAGTAAAAGCGGCGGCTCTGCCCACCCGCCCGGATGGCATAATTGACAATCTGCACTTGCGCGTGTGCATGCTCCCATTGCGAACCGGTAGTAAAGGTAAGTAGAACCTACCCCTGCTCTGCAGCTGCTTTGTCTCCTACCTTTTCTTTTTTACTAATCACAAACTGTTCATTTTTTATATGACAGCCTTTTAATTATTTGAAAACTGCTAACCACATTTAATCTAAAGTATTATGAACCTGGAAAAATTGAAGGCAATAGAAAATAGAAAAATCAAGGCAAGAATACAAGACAAGATGGCTTAGAGTCTCAATGATATTATGATCATAAAAATATAGGTGAACTGTTGGTCAGATCAATTCAGTTCAGGCAACAAAGAGATGGAGCAAATGGATATCAAATATCAATACTATGGACATTATGTCATGTAAACCCAAAATCCAGAGCTGAATAGCTGAATAAACTATGATTAATTTACCCACAAGTATATGCCTTTATCTTGTATCATATTCAAACTCACAAGTTTGCCTTTCTTAGATGTATAATCCCTGCAAATAAAATTCTTAATATAAATTTTGGTAATAACAAAAGTTCTAAACCTTGAGTAATGGTTTCATCATCAACGATTTTCATTTTTTTTTGTTTGGCTATTGTCCTTCTTTTGGAATTTCTTTTTTTTTTCCAGTGTCATTTTTTAGCACTGACTGACTGCTTCTCAGGATGGAGTGACAAGTTTTTGAAGACACTGATTTTAGAGCATACTCAGAGAATAAGTTATGTTGGCACTGTAATTATACCTTTTCTTTTTGCTAGGTTTGTGTCTCACACTGCCTCACCATTTTGTAAAATAAAAACAAAACTGTTAACTTCTTCAAAAAAGAAGGTGAAGTATAGTGTGAATTGAATTTTAAGAAATGAGTGCAAGAGGGAATTGAACTGTTTGTTGGAGATTCCAAGGGAATATCATAGGCAACTTTTCTGTTATGCCGAGCTTTTCCCAAACTTCCTTGAGAGCTGCTACCTTGACCCTGTCAGTCAGAGAATCAATGCATCTTAAAAGGTTTTGCTACTGCAGAATTGTTTCCAATTTGGAAAAAAATAAACACCTCAACCTGTGATGGGGGGGTGGGAAGCATCCATTTTACAATTCAAGAGACTCATTTTCTTATTTCAGCTGTTCTGATTTAATTTCACCATCCAAAATGCATTACGTTTTACAGCATTTGGTTTACATAAGAGCTCCAGCTTGCTGCTATGGTCTGATTGAGATCAACCCTGGATTCAGGCTTCGAGGCAGACTTAAATCATCTTCCATTCTGTGCCTCAATAAAGGATCTTAACAATAAGGGCAGCTTTACAGAAGCTGGAACAGGGTAAGGAAGTTAGGAGAAAATATTCCTGAAAACGGATATGTTGGCCTTTAGTGTGTTTTGTGAGATCAAGATCAGCTGTTCCATTTTGAACTCCTTCAAGGAAAGGAAAAAATTCTGGTAAAATAATGCCAATAATAATGGTGAGGATGGTGATTTCATTTCGGCTTTTGCTTGGGAAGCCATGAAGGGAGCCCTGTGTGGGCTGATAGCAGAGGCTACTCAGCAGATAAGTCAACCAGAAGCCGTTTCTGCTTCTCACAGATTTAAGGACAGTGGCTTGCACAAGCTTTAAATGCGACTGTCAGTCAATCACAACGAAAGGGGGAAGGCAGGAGTGGTTGAGGCCAACGGTCGTTGGAGAAATGCCTCGAATGCGGAGCAGCCTCAACCCCTCGCTGCCCTTTCCTAAAGCGGGATGGGGGGAAGGGAGCGGCTGCAGCAGAGTACGCAGGCGTCAAAAACTCAGTTAACCTTGCGTGGAGCGAGCCAGACGCGAGAAAGTACATGAGAGCTAAAGAGCGGTGTGAGAAAGTCCATTATTTAAAACGGCGGGGGGCGGGGATGAAAGCGACGGTTCATTCTATACTCCATCGCTTTGGGGCCTACATGGACACTCCAGAGAAAGCACAACTAAATATGCAAAGGATTCTCTCATCCATCAGAACAAACTTTTCTTTGAAGATTGATAAACAAAACGACTCTTTTTGTCCAAATGGTACAATCCATTTGCATTTTAACCAATCATAAAATACTCTCTTAGGGGTATCATAAATTACCGGGTAGAACTAAAACGCTAAGGCCAACGCACGCTAAAATTGTAGCTTCGAATGACATCACCCTTTGCCTGAGAGTTGGAGGGGGCAGGACGGCGTCAGGCCGATGGAGAAGAGATTGACCGTCGACCTTATCAATCACAAACTGATTTCCTTTTGAGCGGCATATGCTGAAAACCAATGCATCGAAGCCATGGGCGGTGCCCTGGGCCCAAAGGCGGGAAAACATGAAAGTGACAGCCAATGGGAACGGCCTGGCGAAGCGCTTTATCCAATCGGCTTTTCCTATTTGGAATCCTCCGATGGAGGCATCGGCGAATGAATGGAAGGGTAGCGGGGTTCTTCGTGTACTGTTGCTAAGAGAGCTTCGGCTTGTGTTTCCCTGCGACTGAGAAGAAAAGGCGGCTATTGTGTCCTCCACAGTAGAACTCATAACAGCCTTTTTTTTCTAGCAGGGTCTCCAGAGGGACTCTCTTTCTCTCTCTCTCTCTGTGTCTTCCCTACATCAACCCCCCACCCCCGGCTTCCATGAGTGCGTGATGTCTCTGGGCTCCATTTAATTTTTAAAATTTCAGTCCTCATAAATGCACGTCTCTTCCTCCAGCTTCCCCGAAGGCCCATTTTTATGGTGAAGAACAATACAGGCCATGGTGAAACTGGCTGCCAAATGCATCGTGGCGGGTGAGTCCCTAAACTGGCCACCACGGTTTTCAGTTGTATCTTCTTCTTTTAAAAAAAAAATTAAAAAAAATAGGGCCTGGATAATCCTAAATCAAGACTTGGGTCAGGAAATTTCCAGCGGTCCCCTATCTAAAAATGGCACTTAAAATGAGTTAGGTAATTTGGAAATAAGGACGAGGAATCTGCTTGATTCCCAGTAGGCAGGAGATTCCTCCTAACCTTAAATTGAACAGCCAAATCTATAAGGTGGCTTCTTTGGCTTGGTCAGTGCTGGTATATTCAGTAAACTATTAACACTGTGCTTAGGCTTTTAGAGGAATTGTGAACCCAATCACTTGCTAGTTGCTGCTTTTGCAACAGTTCAAGCTGGAGTTTTTTTCCTGACTGAAACCTTAAGGATGCCAGCAATCTGAAACTTTTGAGATTCCCTTCATCATGTGTTTATTTATTTATTTATTAGTTCGATTTATATATGCCGCCCTTCTCCGGAGACTCAGGGCGGCTTACAATGCCTTAAGCAATAGTCTTCATACTTTTGTATATACCTGCTTAGTAGGGCTTTTTGGGGCCCGCTGAGCAGTGTTCTATTTTATACAAAGTCAGCTTATTGCCCCCACAAACTGGGTCCTCATTTTACCTACCTCGAAAGGATGGAAGGCTGAGTCAACCGTGAGCCTGGTGAGAATTGAACTCTCAGTAATTGTAGGCAGCTGGCAGCTAAGTACTACTTTTAACAGCAGCAGTTTAGTCTACTGCGCCACCAAGGCTCTTCCACAACAACAGTGTTCTACTGTTGTGCTAAAATTTTTAGCCAGTGAGGATTACTTGCAAGGCAATTTTGAGGTAGTACACATAATTTTCTTACCTTTGTAGGACAGTGTTCTTTCCCTACAGGTCTGTTAACTTGGGTGTCTTTTAGTGTCTCTAAATCCAGGGGTTTTCAAACTTAAGGCTGCAGGACATGTTAGAGGAAAAATAATTCCTAGAACCCACAATAAAGACTTTTTTTCCTGGTTTCTATTAGTCTCTCTCAAAACCTATCAAAATATCTACATTGCCAAGATCTAAACTGCATTGGCACAGGGTCTGCACTGCAGTGGGTGATGAGAATCAGGGTGGATTAGAACAATAAATTAAGACAGACGTAGGGTGTGTTAATGGTGGAGAAAGGTGATAAGGGTAGCTGGGTAAATGCCTGTAGTATGACATAGACAATTGTATAAGAAATACCTCAACGTCAAATTGTGGGCTGTATATCTGTTCTAAATAAGGTCTGTACCACATCCAGGCCACCAGGTGGTCCATTGGAATTTTTTTTTTAAAAAAAATCATGACTGGAAACAACTGCCACCCTAAAAAACACCGTGCTAAGCACCTTTTTTTATTATTTGTAGCCTTTTTTGCCTATTTTCAGCTATCAGTTCTGAGGTGTTTGATGATTAGAATTGCATGGGAAATATCTACTGTCTTCATAGATTAAAATAGTATTCTAATGGGAGCTTTATTGTTTAATTTTGTTCCTAATTATTCCAAGCATGGAATTTGTCCCACATACTGATATTAAAGAGGATACTGGAGGTTGGTGCTTCATTCTGTAGCATGCCTGCTAACTATTCAACTTCAAGCATTTTTTTTTAAAAAAAACTAAATTAAATTCAAATCAGCCAGGAAACCTGGAGGGTACTATTTGCATATCCTTGATTCACCCTTGAATTTCTTGATTCACCCTTGAAACACCCTTGGGTTTCCTTTTCTGTGGAAAGCCTAGTATAAATATATGCTTGTTTAACATAGTTAATAATAATAAAATGGAAGAAAACTCATGATTTCTTAAGTAGAAATGGCTTAATCAAAGAGCTTTTTCATCCATTTGTGATGCAGGTGATTCAACTGTGGGGAAGACTGCTTTGGTCCAGATGTTCTGCAATGATGGGGCTCATTTTCAGAAAAACTATACCCTGGTGAGCTTTATGATAGACTGAAATACTGAGGAACTAAGTATTAATTATGATCCTTAAGATCAATATTAAAACATTTTTTTAAAAACACTAGAGTCAGTTTATACCCAGTTATTTTCAGGTGGAAAAACTATTCAATTCCATTTTCTACTATATACATACACACACACAAAGGGAATGGGCATCGCTACAGTGGCCTGTTCATATAGAAGCTCAATTGGAACTGGCAAATATAATGCCGATCTGACCTGTATACTTTAGATTGTTGGCTAAATATATGTATGAACCCATCCTCAATATAGAATAAACTTTAAAGGCTTTTAGCAAAAAAAAAAGATTTAAATTACGGTAAATGAATAAATCATTTTTCAGCTTAATTTTGTTTTTTCAGCTAAGATTTTAGGATTAAATTTGAGTTTCTCTGATTGAAAAATATCTAGCACTGGGTATTGTGAAGGGTCATTTGAGAGACCTAACAAGTTGTAAAATAAACTGATTTTATTATTATTTGATATATTTTTCCATGTACTGATCAATAGACAGTAGGAGTGGAACTATTGGTGAAGACAGTACCTATTCCAGGAACAAATGATAGCGTGGTAAGATTGGCTATGATTTAGATTTATATTTTTAAAAAACTCCTCGAACAGATAGTTTTCTCAGAAATATTATTTGTGTTTTGTTAAGTTTAGCTATTTGTGTTCAGCTGCATGCGGAACTTTAATATTGGCTGTGTAGAAATAGGGATGGCACTTCATTGGCTGTGAATCTTTTAATCTGAATTTCTCCCAGATTAAAAAAATAGAAACTCATAATTAGTTGCACTATTATTATTTCAGATTTATTATAGCCACCTACTCCCATGAACTCTGGGTGACTTATAAATACCAAACAATAAAAGCAGTTAAAAATACATAGCACCATGGGGACCATAAAGTTATAACAATACCAAACCAAAACAGGCTCACAAACACATCATCCCAAGCCTAATGCCAAAGCCAAGTCTTAAAGGTGTTTCATAACCCCAGGAGAGAGGGAGCTGTCCATACCTCTGGAAAGATGCTGTAGAGCCATAACAAAGAAGGCCCTCTTCTTAGTCCCATAAAATGACAACATTTAATAGAGATCTAGAGCACACCCACTCTACCAGAATTGGTGGTCCATAAAGATTGGAGATAGGCAGACCCTAAGGTATGCAGGCCCTAAGCTATAAAGGACTTTATAGGTAATAACCAGCATATTAAATTGCACCTGAAATCTATTGGCAACCAATCACCATAGCAGCAATGCTGGTGGGTATCCATTAATGCTTGGACTTCTGGATTTTGTACCAACTCTAGCTTCCAGATAGTCTTCAGGGGCAACTCCAGCACAATACAATTACAATAATCCAGTTGTGCAAATTGCTTCATTTTTTGATACTATACAGGTTGTCCTCGACTTACAACAGTTTGTTTAGTGATCGTTTGAAGTTACAATGGCACTGAAAAAAAGGGGGTTATGACCATTTTTCACACTTATGACCGTTACAGCATCCTCATGGTCACATGAATAAAATAGGAATGCTTGGCAACTGACTCATATTTATGATGGTTGTAGTATCCCAAGGTCACGTGATTCCCTTTTGCAACCTTCTGACAAGCAGAGTCAGTGGGGAAGCCAGATTCACTTAATAATCGTGTTAATTTAACAACTGTAATGATTCACTTAACAAAAGTGGCAAGAAAAGTCATATAATGGGGTAAAACTCACTTAACAAATTTCTCACTTAACATAAATTTTGGGCTCATTTGTGGCCGTAAATCAAGGACTACCTGTATCTGCCTTATCCAGCCTTCTTTAAATACAAATTGCATTGTGTAAGCTTAATTAATATTATAGCTATCTCTTATTTGCATGGAATTAGTATTTTTTTTAGAAGTATTTTGGCTTTTGTATATTTTTGTTTGAGCCAAATGTTTTGAAGGTATTTGTGTCAACAGAAAACGCAATAAGAGGAGAACACAACCTATGTGAAATTTATTTTACATCCTTTGTGTCAAATTTATTTTAAGCTCCGATGGTCATTGAAAGTCTTGCATTTTTGCATCAGAAATATGTAACTTGCTAGTTAAATTGCTAGTTTCATTACAGTATGCATTAAGTAAACTGGGAATGATAATTGGACCTATTGGTTTATGTAAAGAAAAGTAGTTCAAGATCTATGAACCGTTCCTTGAACTCACTACATTGCACTGTGTATTGTGGTGACTCAGCACCACAGGCTAGTTCTTGAGGGAAGAGGGGGCATGAGAGAATGGCATCTTTGCAACTTAGGTATGGCCTGGAGCTATTCTGTCTATGGAGTGTGAATTTATGATCTTAACACAATAGATTACATTTATCTTTTATTCTGCAAGCTGATTAGCCACTTGCAGAAAGAGACGGCCCCCCCAACCCAGCAGCTATGAAAATTCTAAAATTCAAAAGCTGTTCTGAACTATGGAATATTTTTTTAATTAAACAATATCTTTGTTCTCTTTTCAGGAACTTTTCCTCTTTGATTCAGCAGGCAAAGAACTCTTTTCTGAAATACTAGATAAATTGGCAAGTGTAAAAATCTTCATTCACCTGTCTTTTCTCCTAAAAGATCTGCTTGTTTGTTTGGATGCTATGATTCTTATTTAAAATGTTTTTGTTTTATTTCAGTTATAGGATATATCACCTAATTTTTAAGACTGCACAGTCTTAATTTGTAAGACTGTACAATATAGAAGATGTAGAACAATTTTTTTCACAAAATAGAAAAATGTCCAGAGAAAATAAATACCATCTCACAAATCAGACAATCTAGCAGGAGGTGCACCCACTCTACCCCAAGGCCAAGGGGAAAAAGCTAGATCTTAAGGGCTTGTCTAAACAAGGTTAGTTAAACAGACATACGACTCTCTAGGGGGAATGTCATTTCAGAGCACAGCTACTGTCACAAAGAGGCTCTATTTCCAGAGTTCCATTAGGGTGGAATTGCTTAGTAGACTCTGAGTATGCCAGATCAGCAAATAGTCCCTAAAATATCTAGCCTCTATGCCATGAAGGTCCTTGTAGGTGATAACCATCACCTTCAATTGTACCTGGAAGCCAGCTGGGAGCCATGAAGCATTGGTTTTACATGGCCGTATTAAGTATGCCAGGAACTGCCTTTGCTGCTGCATTCTAGACCAGCTGCAGCTTCTAAATGGTCTTTAACAACAACCCCAGATAGAGCACACTGCAGTGGCTCAAATGCAAGATGACCAAAGTTTAAGTCCATTACCAAAGAAATGAGATAAACTGTAAGAAATTCTGTCTCTCAGGGTTTTTTGGCCCAACAAGACTCCCAGCTGGCCTAGGAAACCAAGGCCATTCCCTCCTTGAAGTCCTCTTTCCCAATGGAAAGCACTACCAGTTTCTCACTAGGGCAGCCCCCAAGCCTTTGTTAATTTGTTACTTTTCCCAGTATAAAAATGTCAAAGAATGAAACTGGCTGTTTAGAACTGCCTTATTTGCCGAGTTTCTTAACTGAGTATATTTCACTCCTTTCCTGTGTCTGCATAGAAAAAAAAATGAAGAGATGGATTGTTTTAAGGGGTGCAGCTTTGTGAAAGAAAACCATAACCAGGGGTGGGTTTCACTTACCTTTGCTACCAGTTCGCTTCTGCGCTTGCGCAGATCGTATTTGATGACATCCAGGCGGGTGGGAGGAGCCTCCCGCCGCACACTGCTACCAGTTCACATGAACCGGGGCAAACCTGTAGCAACCCACCACTGACATAACCTATCATTTAGGAGGTGTCCCAGAGATCAAATATGCCCGTTTAGAAGAAAACATGCTATATGTCTTCATGCAATGGTAGCTGGTCTGATACTTGTGCTAGAAAGTACAGTTGTGTTATTTTCTATAGCTTAATTGTTCAGAGATCTTGAATATGTATTCTTGTTTTGCAAGTTTAAAACACAGAAGTAGTGGTAATTTTTAATTTGCTTTTTTAATTGATAATTCAAAGAGTAAAGGTGGCCCACATTTACTTAACAATGTCTCTAATTTTTTTAAAAAGTAGGAAGTTTAATTGCAATTAAAGGCATCATTTTTTCTTCTTCTAATTTATTTCTGTCTTGAATCAAATCGCTTTTATTATGTTTTACAACAACATGTTGTCATTTTCCTTTTAGAGGCTGTAGGATTATATGGGTGATTTATTTCAGCATAAGTTATGGTGCTTTCCTTTTACTATATAGTGGGAACAGCCCAATGCCCTGTGCCTTGTGTACGATGTTACCAATGAGCAATCTTTCAATAATTCTGCTAAATGGCTGGAAAAGCTAAGAATCCAAACATCAGGTATTCATACTCCAGGTAGGAAATTTTAAATGTCTGCATATATATTTTGTTTCTATATCTCATACTCCTCAAATATGCTGGAAATCAGAAGCTTAATTCCAAACAATTGCTTTCTTCAGTTTACTCAACCATGCCTTACATAATTGTAAAATTTATATTCTAGCTTATTCCTTTGTGATCCTTTTCTCTTGATAAATGTCAGACAATTCTTTTTAACTTGTTAGCTTGCTTATCTGTAACAATCCAATATTCCCTTTTCTTTTTCTTTCTTTTAGGTGTCCTGGTGGGCAATAAGATTGATTTAAGTGATAGGAGAGTTGTAGAGCGCAAACAAGCACAACAGTGGGCAGAAGCAAATGGCCTGGAATACTGTGAAATATCAGTAGTGAGTAGCCTTACTTTACTGGATATATCTTAATGCATTTATTTTCATTTTGAGGAAAGGCTGGATTACTTTGGTTGATTTATGCAGTAGCTTGATGAAATAACTCTATACATCCATTTGTAATTGTTTCTTTTTTTCTTTACAGAAAGAGATGGAAAATTTTGAAGCTCCTTTTCACATTGTGGCAAATTCTTTCCACCAATTGTACAAAGAGAAAGTAGAAATTTTTCATTCATTGGTATGAGGTGTCCTTAAATACAATATGGTGAATTAAAAAGAAAACCCACTAATAGGCAAAATCATTTGAACATGGAAAGTAGGTTTTGTTGTATGGTCATTTGCTTTCCATCATAGAGAATTATAATTCTTCAACTATTATTTCAGATCTCATCTGCTTACTGTTTTTCCTGTGATGGACCTTTTTACAAGAAACATTGTTTTTGGTTATCATTTTTGCATGAATTCAGAGTTTAAATACTGTGAAATATTTGACAAATTTCATAAGGAGAAATCTATCAAAAATTAACAAACATACCATTACTCTGGACATTTCAACAACCCGGACAATCTGTTTCTTACAGATTGAGTTATATCAGGTAATTTAGTTGAGTTATATCAGGTAATTGTTATTCAGAAATCAATATAAAAGATATATTTCAACTTTCGTTTTCTAAAGGTCGAAATTCTTAATCCTTAAAAATCTTTTCTTCTGTAACTTTTTTTCTGCCATCTCAAAATATCATTTGGTGGAGTTCTATTTGAATGTTAGTAACTAAAACCATAGTTATAGGCCCTTTTTGTTGCCTTTTCTAACTTCAGGGGTACCAATTATTTTAATGCAGGAAAAAGGTTGAGACACCACTTTGTACAATGTCATTCATAGTACTATATTCTAAAAACATTGCAGGTTAGTAGATCAATTTTCCAGGGTTTTTTCATATCTTACTATTATTGTTCATATCATGAAACTAACTGGTGGACTTTTTAACATCACTATAATGGTATACAAAGAATCTGCTGGGAATAATAAAGAATGTGTTTATTTTAAAGATTATACTGAAAAGACTTGTCATAATGAGCTGGGGGCTCAGAGCATTGTTGTTGCTTTTAAAAAGCCTTTCAATGATGATTCTGCCAGCTAGAAATGGGACAGAAATCCATCATAGATTTAATTTCAAACAAAAATGATAGAAATCCACAAATATTGAATCTGGTATATCTTACTACATACAAAATGAGTGAACCAAAAATGATGTTGGTGCAATGCTTGGGTAAATTTGAATAATATGAAAAGGGTAGGATTTCAAACTATCAGCCCTTCAATGCTGCCAGAAGAGAAAACATTTTATTCCTGTTGCAAGAAATGGATAGTTCTACCTAAGTCTACTTGCTTCTAATTTACTTGAGTTGCTTTCCGAAACTGTTGCTCTTCTTGGACTAGCTTTCTTTCTTTCTTTTTTTCTTGTATGGAAAGAAAAAGAGCTCAGTGCTCTTTGCAAAAGGTCATCTGGCTCATTAAGAAAGCAAAATCTGCAATTTAAAGACCATATCAAATGTTTTTCAACAAGTTTGAGTTGAATAGTTAGGTCACAAGCTACACTCTTCTGAGTGTATCAATATTTAATTAAATGTATCTTTCAGATTTAAATCTGGTAACTGTACCCTAGGGCTGTGCACCTTTCCTGGCCACCTGAATCTGTATGTTTAGACACAAAGCAATTTTAAATTACCCTTGAAATTGCTGCACAAAACCTTTGAGAGATACAACCTTGACGCTTGAGCAGTAGGTTTGATGGCACGCTTTGGTTATTTCACAAAGTGCTTTGCACAGCCCCGCTGTACCCTGCTGTATCCCACACACACTTATTAATATTAATGTTGCTACATGTTGCTGGATTCTTAGAAGAGATCAACAGGTAAATACATTAATTATTTCAGTATATACAGTTAAATATGTTTGGGTAAGTCCAAGAGGATATTGCATTCTTCTTATTACTACCATTGTTTACTTTTCATGTTCTAAGTGTACTTTGTTAAGATGAAATAATTGGTAGAGAAAATTGCAAATTGAGAATGTTGGGCAGTTTGGCAACTACCATATTTCTAGTCCTGTACTGGACGTTAGAATCATCTGAAGTTTTTCCATTCCTGGTTTTGTTAACATGATCCTGAAGGAAGATTTATATTTGGGATATTCAAATATTAAGTTTTCTTAATCTTTGTGAACTATTGTCCTATTTGTACTTGTCACATGGCAGCATGAATGAAAAGTGTGATTATGTATTTGACGATACTACTTCTCCAAGAAGTAAAGGAACATGGTCAAGTTCAGGTCAGCAAGCAAGCAGGCAGACATGGAATCTTGGGTGGGTTTGATGAATTTGTACTTTTAAAAATCCATGCAAGTTTTTTTAAAAAGCAGATCATTTCTTAGAATTGATCTATTATGGCAACTTGAATAGTAAAATGTACATGAATTGAATCCAAGCCATTGATAACCATTGATTGTGATTGCATAATGAGCTCAGAGGCCACATGGAGCATTGCATATAGTTGATGGCAGAAATAGCACAATATAATTGACAGAGCAATCTACACCTGGAATGGCTTATTTCATAAGTCATAATGGAGATAGCCCAGTCCAACTTCATACTTGGTTCTGGATTAACATTAAGAAAAGCAAATCCATAATCTAATATTGGAAAAACAAACATTTGTAGCTTGAAATATAACATTTGTATGTAATCTAGACACTTTACCAAGATTTACATCAATATGTGAACATATTTTTTAGCCATCATTCTTATAAAAATATGTTTAAAATGTCTGTATTTTGTAGGGACAATTAACAAGTAAATGATGCAGCAATAATAGTCTACATTGGTATTCCAAATTTCGTTTATGGCTAATAAACCCTCCCACTTTTTGATTAATTTCTAGCATTTCTTGCCTCTTAAATTTTGTATACTGATTTTAATATTTTATTGTACAGACTTCCTCTGTGAGAGAGATGCACAGCTCTTAAACATAAACAAATGTATGATTGTGTCAAAGGGGCAAATTAAATTCTGCTTTAGTGGGAGAGTGTTACATGCAAAAGCTGAGTCTCTAAACACAGTTCTTTCTATTCTCTATATTATCATGGTTGAAGATCTAAGAACAGTTTTCTTAGGCAAGAATTGAATCACAACAGCTTCTACTGCTGTTGATAGTTGATACTGCTCAAATTCAGGCTAGTCCTGAATAGAATACAGCGGTAACCCTGACAATTTTTAAGATTAAAATTGTAATCCCTACCCCTTCGTTTTTTTAGCATATAATAACTGAATATTGCTCCCTCTTGCATCAAAGAGAATCAAAATGACATATTATTGAATTTATTTATTTTTCCCTCCCTCCCCCCCACCCCGTGATGTTTATGTAATCATTCTTGCAATGCTCCTTTAACATTATCTTCTTACTACACTACATGGTGTGGCTTTCATTCCTTACGGATAGGAAAAATGGCTAAACAGAAGTGACAGCTAGCAGAAGAGAAGGGATAGAGCGCACATAGTTAAAGAAGACTAACAGGCTACTTTCTATAAACCTATTTTTCTTCGTCAAGCAGAAATTGTACTAATTATTTCTTGGCTCTGCGTTTGTTACTTATGAATGTCATCAATGTGGAAAATATTACAAATTTTAGCACTGGACATGAGACTTTTACCTTGTTCGTAAAGCCTGTCATCTCTCTCTCAATGTTGTCTTGTTTTTAGCTGACCATGAATCTTTTTATATAAAATCCTAGATAGAGTCTAGGATTTTTCCAGCCATTGGTAGTGCTAGGAAACAATTGAAATGTGATAATCAAGAGTATTAATGTGAATTAAAATATATTTGAATTAGGGTTCTCCTAAGCAGGCATCCCCTTCATTCTCCTAGCAAGACTGCTTTCATTTATTTTACCATCTGCTCTTCAGTGCTGGAGATGATGCTGGAGATATGTGACTTGGGGCACTCAGGCGGAAACTGGCCTGCACAAGGCCAGGCATGTGTTTGTCTCCTAGCAATGCAGCGGTCAGCAACAAAAAATTTTTGCTGCCATATCGGAGAGCAAGAGCTTGGAAATATTTGAGATGCAACAAGATGGGCTGTAGGAAGGCAAGATTTGTGGAGGGTCAGAGGAGACGAGCAACTGTGGTATGAAGGCAGAATGATAGGCTACATACAGATGTAATAAAAGAGAGATTAAATAACCAGATCATTTAAAGATACTGAGATATTAGAAGATGGGGATACACGGAGTTGGTAGTTGCTGACAAAATGACTTCATCTGTCCCTCTAGCAATGAGGAAATAGGAACAGCATGAATCAAGACTGATGGTTGGAAATGGCACAACAAAGCAAGAACAATTCTACCAAATGTGGCGATTATGTTAAAAACCTCAAAGGTACCATAAAGAAATAATCAACATATTCAAAAAAATTCCAAACAATACATTTCAAACTGCAGCCATATATTTTTATTAGGTATAATTCCAGAAACAAAACAAAACAAAAAACAATCACAGCTTGCTAAGATATTTGCTAACAATTGCAAAAGCAAACTTGTCACAACACTGGAAAAAAGAAATTTTGATGATGTCAGATTGGGAGACTAAAATTGGAGCATAAACTGTAATGGCAAAATGGACAGTATATCTGGGTCAACTACTACATGACCCAGACAGCAGGGTTTTTTTTCGGAATTTCTGTATTATATGGGGATATTTTGTGCAAATGGTTCATGTGGCTGTAATAACGGTGATAATTCTCCCATTCTTCTGAAGTAAGGGTACCACCAAGAAAGCCTCCAGAGGGGTGGCTTTAATGCACAGGTAAATAGGAAGTGGTTATCAGGCATTGGGTGGTATCAGCTGGGCCCCTTTTGTTAACATCTTTTCACCATAATGTGGGGACCCCACCATCTTCCCAAGCAATTGGAACTTCAACAGGAATGAGCATGTTTGGATGGACTATATGGCTGAGAAATAAAAGCAGATCCAACAGTTAGTTTGATTGCTGACAGCTGACTACCATTTAAGGAGATTCTTTGCTCCTTAAGATCTCAAATTTCTATGCTATAAAGAAGGAGCAGGATGAAATGGATGAGCTGCATAGATTCTCAAGCACCACCTCCAGAGTGACCCAAGAGAAGGTGTTGGAATTGGAATGGAGGTTTCACCACAAGTCCTCAAGCTGTTACTACATCAATTTAATGCATCTTCGCTGTATCAGAGGATGCATATTGACAGATCTGTTAGGACATGTATACAGGTATCCTAACATTTCTATGACTATGGCATGAGGAACTGATAGCCAAAGGAACTATGATGGCTTCTCATTAGCCAAGATGCCTTTTGAGGTTAGAATTTCAAGACACATAGTCCATGCAGGAAAAGATGTCTTATTTACATCCCAGTAGATAAACATTAGGGGCCAAATTATATTACTTAGACAAGTTCTAAAGAGCTAGTTTATTTATTTATTTATTTTATTGAATTTGTATACCGCCCTACTCCTGAAGGACTCAGGGCGGTGAACAGCCATGGAATAAAACATATAAATACAAAATTTAAAATAGATTAAAATGAATTAAATAATTTGGCTGAACAAATTTAAAACCCCAATAATTTAAAACCAGATTTAAAATTTCCATTTAAAAAGGGGAGAGACTTAGGTCAGGCCGGCTTGGTGAAAGAGGAAGGTCTTAAGCGCGCGATGGAAAGTACGCAGATCCAGGATCCTCCGTATCTCCGGGGGGAGAGCTCGTTCCAGATAGTAGGTGCCCCCACAGAGAAGGCTCTCCCCCTGGGGGCGGCCAGTCGACATTGTTTGGCCAACGGCACCCGGAGGAGCCCCTCTCTATGGGAGCGTACTGGTTGGTGGGAGGCTATTGGTGGTAGCAGGCGGTCCCGTAAATAACCAGGTCGTAAGCCATGGAGCGCTCTAAAGGTGATAACCAAAACCTTGAAGCGCACTCGGAAGACCACCGGGAGCCAGTGCAGCTCGCGCAGGAGAGGGGTTACATGGGAGCGCCACGTCGCTCCTGTCACCACCCGCGCGGCCGCACTCTGCACCAGTTGGAGCCTCCGAGTGCACCTCAAGGAGAGCCCCATGTAGAGAGCGTTACAATAGTCCAGACGGGAGGTGACGAGGGCATGAGTGACCGTGCGTATCGAGTCCCGATCCAGAAAGGGACGCAACTGGCGGATCAGGCGAACCTGATGAAAAATCCTCCCGGCCCCGGCCGTCAAGTGCTCTTCTAAAGACAGCCGTGAGTCCAGGAGGACACCCAAGTTGCGAGCCCTTTCCATGGGGGCCAATGATTCGCCCCCAATAGTCAGCGATGGCACCAGCTGACTATATCGGGACGTCGGAAACCACAGCCACTCGGTCTTGGATGGGTTGAGCCTGAGCCTGTTCCTCCCCATCCAGATCCGCACAGCCTCCAAGCACCGGGACATCACTTCAAGGGCATCGTTGGGGTGGTCTGGGGTGGAGATGTACAGCTGGGTGTCGTCAGTGTACTGATGGTACTCCACCCCGAAACCACGGATGATCTCACCCAGAGGCTTTACATAAATGTTGAACAAAAGGGGCGAGAGGACCGATCCTTGTGGCACCCCACATATAAGGGGCCTCGGGGTCGACCTCTGCCCCCCCCCCCCCGTCAACACAGACTGTGACCAGTCAGAGAGAAAGGAGGAGAACCACCGTAATACAGTGCCTCCCACCCCCAACTCTTCCAACCGGTGCAGCATGATACCATGGTCGATAGAATCAAAAGCCGCTGAGAGATCTAACGGGACCAGGACAGAGGAGCACCCCCTGTCCCGAGCCCTCCAGAGATCATCCACCAACGCGACCAATGCCGTTTCCGGCATTAGTTAGGCAACATAGCATCGGAGAAAAGGGAAGTTGATTTTATTATATTCTAGCTGTTAAAGTAAAATGAGTTTAATTTATCTCTCTATAAAATGAGTGAGAAAAGCTTTGCCTGCCTGAACAAATGGGAGTGGAAGATGCCACATAGCTTTATAAAAAAGAATAGTCTTATCACATCACTGAATACGTGTGCTTATACACCATACCCCAAGACCATAACAAGGTGAGCTAATTCTTTTCTAAAGCAGCTAGGCTTCCCTTCAAATATTTTACAAATGTCCATCCAGTCCAGTATGGATGATTTCTGGGCAAAGACCCAAATACTACAGTCCTACAACTCAGAACCATATTTAGTCTCGCATAAATTGAATGCAGCATATGTGTCGGTTTATGGTTCAGTGTGTCTTACGAATCCAGAAAATTGGGTTAATTGAATAAACGCATGGTTTTGTACATGATGAATAAACTTTGCTTAAACACAGCCAAAAAGCTGTACTCAGTTTATATTCATCATAACTCACTACGGGCAGTCCTCAACTTAAAACCATTTAGTACCATTCAAAGTTACAAAAGCACTGAAAAAAGTGAGTTTATGATTCTTTCACATGACCGTTGCAGCATCCCCCATGGTCACATGATCAAAATTTGGATGTTTTGCAACTGGCATGTATTTATGATGGTTGCAGTGTCCAGGAATCAGGTGATCACCTTTTGCAATCTTATGACAAGCAAAGGCAATCGGAAAGCCAGATTCCCTTAACAACTGTGTTACTAACTTAACAAATGCAGTGTTTCGCTTAATGACTGATAAGAAAGGTTGTATAGCTGGACAAAACTCACTTAACAACTGTCCTGCTTAGCAAAGGAAATTTGAGGCTCAAGTGTGGTCATAAGTTGAGGACTACCTGTAACAGCATTGCTTTTTATTCCTCTGCAAATACCGGTATGTAGGAAACATACATAAAAGCACTTTTGTGATATATCTCATGTTTATATTAACTGTCCACAAAGCCAGTCATTTCCTTAAACATGGATACCTATGCATAATGTGATAATTCGTTTTTACTTAAAATTTAATTGTTAACAGGTTTATGATTAACCATGATACTTAGTTTTAATATCAATCAAACTATAGGAACTAGTAGAAACTGATAATGGTTTGTCTTTAAGGGCAGGCTGTCTTGTTGCTTATGAATAAATACTGATCTCTTTAACTAGTAGAGTTTGTTTTAGCTAATGTTGTTTATAATGAAATTTAGTTTTATGGTGCATTTCTTAGCAACTAATGTCTTAGAAACTGAATTCTAGCTAGGATTATGTTTCATAAGCTCATTTATCTTTTTGATTATTTTCTTCTAAGATAGTGTATGTATGTAGTGAGCTATTAAGTATTTTTTGACAAAGCAGTTCTGCTTGCTTTTGTAAATCCACATGATCCGTCCTCGTTTACTCAAGTTTGCTTTTCATGCTTGTGTATTTTAATATGCCACTCAACTGTATAGAGGAGACACATTAACTCAGCTGTAGTCTAAAAGGGTAAAAGTAATTAAGGTTCCTCTTTTTAATTTTATAGATGTCATATCAGTTTGGTCATACAAATAATTGACGAGTAGTGGCAATTTCAGGGAGAAATCTTTCCATCAAATCCATATTAGTTGGTCTATATGCAAGTTACAGCAGTCAAAGAGACTTGTGTGGCAGAAATGTTGACATTCTGAACAAATTAGACAGCACTTTGTAATTGGTTATGATGTGTTGATATATGGTGTTATTCCTGCAGCCTGAATGCATTTTTTTTTCAAAGCTGACCCAAAAAATTTTGCTATCCAAATTCCACATCTCCATCTCTCATTTTAACATGTTGAAAAGTCTATCTTCACTATGTACACAACAATTCCCGTCTTCAGCTGTAATATGGAATTCCCTTTATTAGCTTTACAGAAGCAGCTCCAACTTTGTTGTAAATGTGCAATGTGCTTTATTTCACTTTTTTAAAAAATCCATGACATGAGAACCCAAGATAGCTTACACACTAAGTTCCCTACTTTTATCTCAAAATAGCAACTTTAGGAGGTGAATTGTGCTAAAAGTGGTAGTCACAAACCTACTGAAAGATCTCTGGAGTTAATTGGGACTTGATTCTAGGGCTCTCTGGTTCCAGTCCAATATTTCAATCACTCCATTGCACTGCCTTATACATCTGAATGAGCAATAATAGCTGATATATTTATTAGGTGTGCATTTCAAACTGCAGTTCACACTGGTTTCTTTTAAATATTTCATTCAGAAGAACATTGTGAAAATGTATTCTTTTGTGTGTGTGTGTGTGTGTGTGTGTGTTAATTTATTAGTATTACCTTGTCATTCTTCCTGGTTTTTCTTCTTCTGTACTAATGAATGTCACTTCTCTTCTGTTCCTTTATATAATGCTTCTCATATACAGTATTAGTCTCAGCTCTGTATTTACCCCTTCTAGGTCCCTTTTACCTCCTTTTAGTCTGTCTTCTTCTGTTGCTATTGAAGTAAAGTGAGAATACTGTCAGCATCATAAGGGGACAAGCTGTAAAACTGCAATTCCCAGCGGGTTAAGTTGTGATCCATTTCATTTCTACTTTGTCCTTGAATGTGCAAAGGTGTTTATTCAAGGGGGAGGGGCTGTACTGTATTTGTGTCAAAAGAGAATTCAGCCCAGAACAAATGGAGCTAACGATGAATATAGGCCAATTATAGATAAGACTCTAGGTAAAACTGGAGTATCTTGTGGCTTTGGGCAAGCTACCAAGAACATGGCATATAGCAGAAATCACACGGATAAAATATATTGGATGCTTTATCCTTCTGTTGAAGTTGTGTTACTTGCATGTGTGGCTGTTGTTAAAGGACAATCACTACTTTCTACAAAAGGCAATCATAGCAGTTCTTGGATTCATTGCATGTAAGATAAAGGTTGTCTCAAGATTAGTTTGGTTTCTCATGACAGCATGGACACTTTGTGACTTATAGTTCACTCCAATCCAAAATGACTATGGATATCTTACATTCCCTTTTTCCAGTAAGAAGGTTAAAAATGAAAAATAATAATAACACAGGCTAACCATTAAAAATTCAATTAAAATCACAAAAAGTGTTGCACCCAATCAATACGCAAAATAACAAAACATAATCCGTCAAAGGGGGACTTATATCAGTCATTCCTAGGACCTGCTTAGTCTGGTTTTAATGGCTTTCTTAAAAGTCAAAGATGGGAGCTACAACTGAAAAACTTAAACTTCATGGCCCTGAAGATGATTGTTTCTAAGAAAATGGACCCAGGGCCAGCCTAACCCTAACTATACATTATGAAAAATTCATACAGCAAAATTGGCAATTGATAAGGAGGGCAATTTTTTGTGTTTCACCGCTACCTATATGGAGAAGCTCCATTGAAACCAATACTTGAACGTCTGGAAGAAAGGTAGGTTATAAAATATGAATAGATACGTTCCTGGATACTATTTGATGTTATGCCTACCAACAGTTGGAATGATGTGTTTTTCATTTGTATCCCTTGCTATTATATTTAAGGCTGTGGCCCTGAAAACACTAGATAATCCTTTTGATTATCTTGAGTTTACTTCTGAGTAAATACATATGGAATTGTAACACAAATTGGGAAGGGAGAGTTTTATAAAGAGTTTATATATATATAATATTTCTGATTAACTTTTTGATTATTTTGTCATAACAGTAGATATGATTAGTCACAGGCAACCAGATGTTTAGACTGGATTTGGTATTTTTATCCACCAGAGTCTTTCCCAAGGACTTGGGACAGGGAGTTGTGGATGTTTGATGGTGTTAAAGATATGATCACAATTGTAACAATCAAATTGTAACAAATAAAGCTGCCTTTTGCAAATCACTGTTGGTGATTTGTCAATGTAGATGATGTTCAAATGATGCTCCAGATGTTTTGGGATTGCATACAAAGGGCCTACTGCAATGGTGGGCTGCTGCTGGTTCGGGCCAGTTCGGGCGCTATCACGTCCTATATAATTGCCGGTTTTTCAATGCCACACGCGCTCACATTTTCGGTTCCAGGTGAACCAGTTGTTACAACCAGCAGCAGCCCATCACTGGCCTATTGGTACTATCTTTGATGTCTGGGGCACAGTTGTTCTATTTGCAAGTTTGTGCATTTTGTGATTTTTTTTTACAATACAAAAACTTGCAAATAGAAGTAGAACAACTGGGGCAAAATACATCAACGATACTACCAATGGTAATGAGCCCTTTGCATGCAATCCCAAAACACATCTACATTTTTCTTCCATTCTGTTGTCTCCAGGCACTGCAACATCTACAATTCAGACTTTTTGCCTGTTGCTTGTCTGATTTCTGAAGTCCCAGAGCACTTTGTTTTCTTCATTTTCTATTACTTTGCCTATTTTATGGTTCTACCAGTTTTTGCTTGCAGACAAATAGTATTCCTTGCAGATATTCCAATGCACCATTGTTGCTATTTTGTCATCCATTGTTTGTAGTCAATCTATAGCTGGTCGTTCTTGTGTTGTGTAGAAAAATGTTACATATTTGTGAAATTTTATCTTTTGAATATTTTACTTTGGGATATTAATATGTCTCATTGCAATAGACATATTTTTGTGTATTTATGAAAAGATATAGCTTTAGAAAAGACATATTGTAGTTCTAATTCAGAGATAACTACATATAATAATTTGTCTGACAAAGTAGTTTTGAATTTCACACATTCCCATCCAGTAGATGGGTTAGTTACTTTGTGGGTTTGTAATTTTCCATCCAAATCTTCAAAACAATACCCAACAGTTCCATGGATATTTCAGTAAATTGGCAATAGTAAAGTTCTTGATACACATTTTTTTTTTTACAAAATGTATAAACAGATGCTGCCAGATTTTCTGCCTCCAGACAGTTCTGCTTAACACATACGGCATTTTTAATAACATGACATAGCACAATGGCCTAAAGAGGAAGAGTGATAATGACAACAATTGATTACACATCGAAACCCAACAAATTCTTGCCACTTTGTTAACAGGATTGCTCAAAAACTGCCCATGAATAAAAACCAGCTACGTCAATATACATTGTTATGCAAATGTGGAATCAGCTATTGTTTTCTGTAAAATTAGAGGGAATTCCACTTGCACTCAATTTAACTATTGAGATCAGATTCATTTGCTTATTAATTTGTTAGACCATTTCTTGCCGCTCATGATCCTTACACTAATTTAGAGTTTTATACATGGTAAACCATGCATTCAGAAGCATCTGGAAATGAACTAAAGTCAAAAATAGATTAGACAAATGAATAAAAAAAATCATGTGCTTCAAAGGCAGAAAGCAAGACACTCTTTCGCAGAGCTTCAACCCACCCTTGGTCTCCCATCCATACTTACGATATTAATGAGAACAACTGTGAGAACAACACTGGGCGTTCTGCCTATTTCCTAGGATTACAGCCAGGATTCAACTCTGAACTGAATTTAAATTAAAAGAATTCAGATTTTGAAAAATGTGGTAACTTTCTTTGGCCATAACCTGGCTTCCCCCGCCACCCCAATTATCAAAAACTAATCACAAATATTGAGCCAGTGGGAAAGGATTGAAATGACTTCCAAGTTGATTAAAACATACTTTTTTAATTTTAGAAATTCAGCACTGCCCTCATTTTGCTTTTAATGCAAATCAGTTTATGTGGCAACATTATAGAAATAGCGTTTTCTATTTATTTGCTTCTTCTGCCTTATAGGGTTTTTGTTTTCCTTTTTGTCATATAACCTGCTGTTTCTCCTGTTTTTTTCACAACTACCCCATAAGTCTCAGAAAGAGCAACTGGCCCAATGTCACTGGAATGATCCCATTTATGGTTTGCTAATTTGTAGTCTTAACAGCTTAACTAGTACACCAGACTGTTTTTTGTTATGTCTTTGAGTTTCCTTCAGTAGCTATATGTTAATTATCAGGTTTCTTATTTTAATTAGTTTGTTAATGGTTAGTTTTCCTTGGTATTATATCTGTGTTTAGATGCAAAATCAGTTTCCTATAAGAATACTACAGGCAGTCTTCATTTAATGACCACAATTGGGTCCTGCAGTAAATAAGCATCATGATTTTACAAACTTTCCTTTACTCTGCAGGTTGTAAATACAAAGATTGGCACATATTTACTTTTTTGATCACCTTTAAAGTTGTGAATGATTGCTAAACGAGTTGGTCACTAAACGAGGACTGCCTGTGTGCTATTTGACTTCTAAGTGAACAGTCCTTGTAGAGTCATGTTCTCACTGAGTTCATAAAGTTTTGGTTTGCCTGTTTCTCTTACCAAAGCTGTTTCTGTCTCTGAAAAATCAAACATGGTTAATGAAATCCAGAATTAGTATTTTGTTAGGTAAAGATTCTATTGAAACAAACTCAGCTCCTGGTTTCCATGTTGTTCCATGCGGGGGAAGTGGGGAATACCAAAATGATCGGCTGCTGGCTTCTTCTAGAACTTTTTTGGCTTCCTAATCTAGTCTACAGCCCTGTTCCAATTACTTACCAGGTCTGGTCTCTTTAAATGTTCACTGCAACAATTCTCTTTGACCATTGGGCTTTTTATCTGACAACACTCTAGAAATTATGTTTTTAGGCTCAGGATATCAGAGAACGATAAGAATCTATAGCAGGGCTGTCAAACTCACGGTGGGCCAGATGTGTCACGTGCTTGCCATGCCCACTCCGGTTTAGCGAAGGGGGGGAAGTTCCAATTCATCACTGACGACATGACGATGTGATGACACACCCCTGATCTCCTCCAGCCTAAGCTGGTTCTGCATCTGATGACCAAAGACAGAAAGAATGGGATCAAGCAATAACCTTTTGATTAGTTTAGGAAGGTTGTAAATGGGAAAGTCCTTTTTTTACTATTAGCCATGATGCTCAAGCCCAAATTTAGGCTTGTCCCTAAATTTTGAAACGCCAGAAGGTGAGAGTGAACAAAAGTCAAGAGTTTTTTCTTTTTGCCTTATAGCTCTCTTGGAAAAATTCAGGGTTAGCCAGCGTCTATGATGAAATTGTGAGCTGGGTTTCAAGGACCAATGGGCTTCTCTACGGTGGCAGTTTTTTATTATTACTCCCCACAAGCTGTTTCTGGCAAGCAAGTCTGCTTTGCGCAGAATTCAGGTGACGAAGTTTCTTAGAAAGGGTTCTAGTTTGTAAATATTAAGTCGAGATGGAAACTGTGGGAAGTAGCTTCAGCAAATCAAGAAACAACTGATTTGTCTTTCTCTTTGCCACCTGTACATGAGAAATAACCAGCATTTCATTTTCATTTCATTTTATTCTGGTCACAAGACCAGCGCTGCCAACAGTGTACATAGTCAAGAAACTGAATAAAATACGAAATACCAAAATTAAAGCTAAATTAAAAGCAAAGGGATAAAAGAAGTGACAAATCAATGACTGGATTCAGCATTTGAACAATTGTTAACAGATAACAAACTGTAGCACAAAACTTAACAATTTTGGAATTGTTCATTGCATATGTATCTACTAACAAACGAAATACATAAAAGTGCTGACAACTCAGCTTGTAATGAAAGTAGGCTTAGTATAGTTGTAGTAACAGCAGCATAGAAAGACGTAGGGTTTTTATTTAAAGAGTAGGGACAGTTTCAGATTTGCACATCATAGAACAAAAGAAATGTTAAATAAAAAATGGATGCAATGTCACTGCTCTGTAAGAATCATTAGCCCAATTCCAGCTTTAATGTATTTGCACTTTTATTGTCCTCACATTGATATATAATATTCTCTCACTTTGTGATTCTTTCATTTTTCTCATTTCCTGCCCTTTAAATGGAAAAATCTAAGCATAGCTGCATCATAAATATTTATTTAATCAGACATTACTTCATTCTATCAGCATGTTGAATAACATGGCTAGCAAATTCTGCTACTGCTGGAGTCTTCTAATTTTGTTGGACTTTCTTTTTTAAAAAAAGGAAGGAAGGCATTTATGGGAGAATGCAGAAGCAATCCTCTGAATTATAAGATGTCTCTACTGGAAAATCAAAAAGTATTCCAGAGTTCATGTTTATCTTTTACATTCATACCTAAAACTCCATTTCTAATACAGGCACATTGCTTACTTCTACAACATAGGGTTGATTTAGCTGTATGTAATGTACACTTCAATTCTTAGTTAAAAATGCCAAGAAGCTTGCAAAAAAGAAGAGCTTTAAGGAAAGAAACATTAGTTTCTGCTTGATTTTTATTCCTCATTTTCTGATTCCTTCAGTAGTAAACTGTCACAAACACTCTCTCTCTCTCTCTCTCTCACTCACTCTCTCTCTCTCTCTCTCTCTCTCCCTCCCTCCCTCCCTCCCACCCTCCCCCACCTCACACGGTTGTTGTGGGGACAATCGGAGAAGTAAGCTGTATTTGACATGTTTGCTGCCTTGAGTTATTTGTAAAATAATAAAGGTTGGATACAACTCAATCAGTTCATAAATCTGTCAATTACCTTGCGTTTCAATACATGACATCACCTCTTTGAAAAACATCCATGAGATAAGCTCTTTAATGTTTCCTCCTCTACCACAGCAGTGTTCTTGGGTAAGGGTTGCTCTAGCAAACACTGATAACTTATATATTCTTTCCAACTTTGCCTCTTCTTCAGTAAGGCCATCAGATGTCTGAATCAAGGTATAACACCATGCAGCTTGTTAGATAATAAGTCATTATATTTACTGTACTGTACTATAGTTAAATCATAGCTATATGTCTCTTACTACATCTAACAAAGCCTGATATATTAAGTCAAAATCCAACAGCCAACACAATTCATCAAGGCTCACTGTTCTGTTTTATACTGTAACTTCCAACTCCGTAAGATTTCCATGTCAGATATTTGTAATAAAGATGTTTTGATTATGGGTGTATCTACTTTTCTCATAATAAGTGCATAATAAGTTGAGAGTAGACCTTGCTCCAGTTTCAGACCATTGTACATTGTACAGATACCTTCATTTAAGAATAGAGAATGCCCTGCTTAATTTGATTTGCAGCCAAAAAATGTATTTCATTTGTAAAATATCTCTCTGTTCCTTGTATGTCTAGAGATGAGAGAAAGACCATAACTTTTGGCATAACTGTATAATAATTCATAAATATGAATTATAATATTTAGTCTAATTTCTTACCTATATTCCTGACAAACTTTCTTTCCCTTCCCCCCCCCCATATACACACACAGAGAAAACCATTATTTCAGCTGGTATGCCTTATTAACAGCCTGCCCTTTATTTAGAACTAATGGCTGACGTGCATTGATTTATTCCCTTCTCTTATTGATTTGGCAGCTGCTGAATGTTCACATCCCACCAAAACATGCAAAGAGGAAGGAGATAAAAACAGTTCAGAAACAAACTCTCATGCAGATAATGTGCCTGGCAGAGGCTGACTCATTGTTCCAAAACTACACAGGACAAGACAGGGCTCTCTGAACTCCACTCATTAGGGCTCTCAATCACAAAAGGCCACAAGAACGCTACTTTTTTGGCAACAGTATAGAAGTGCTTTGTACTTAAGGGGAGGGCGGGGAATAGTGTCTAGATGTTTCATTTGGGATAGATATTTCATGGGATAGATAAATTTTACATCTGCTAGTTCAAAATACTTGGTACGTTCCAGAACGCTCATTAAATTATCTGTATCCCACTGCCAAGTCTCAGTTCAAGGTAATGAAGAGCCTATTCCATGTAACAATCCCTCGGTAATTGTCTCTACAATAAAATAGCATCGTCCCAGTGGACATTTGGAAAATGCTAAAAGAATTTCAACGTTTTCTAGTCAAGTTAAAAAAATATTTACCTACGTTGTTTGAAGTTATGCATTAAGGGGGTATTAAAAAAAGTAGTTATTTGGCTTTTATGGTGGTCTACTTAGCCTACCCTATTTCTAATAAGTTAAAAGCATATATGATTGTCCGAATTTGGAGAAAAATAGACTTTTTTTATTTTTTTATTTATTTTTTAATTTGATTTATATGCCGCCCTTCTCCGGAGACTCAGGGCGGCTTACAATGCGTTAAGCAATAGCCTTCATTCTTTTGTATATTTTATACAAAGTCAGCTTATTGCCCCCACAAACTGGGTCCTCATTTCACCTACCTTTGAAAGGATGGAAGGCTGAGTCAACCTTGAGCCTTGGAGAGATTCGAACCAGCAGAAATTGCAGGCAGCTGTGTTAATAACAGGGTGCATTAAACCACTGTACCATCAAGGCTTAATCCTTTCTCTTACCTTTTCTCTGTAATTTTTATGCTATTTATTTAGTATGGCTAATAATTAAACTTCTTAAACTGCTATTAGTAGAAAATAGCACTCTTATATAGTAGCAAATATAAAAACCTGTGTAATCTTAAAAGTATGAGAAGACAACATGAATCTTGCTAGTTAAAACTTAAAATCAAAAGCACTTATTGGGAGTTCTTTACAAGTAAATCTGTACATAGTATTGTACATAACAAGATGCAGGGAAAGAAAAAATGAGAAAAAATGGAATTTGAAAAGGGGGCATTGATATTTGCAAAACTATTTGTGACATTAGAATAATTCAAGAATGAGAATGTTAATTTATAAATGTGGAAAGTAATTCAAGAAATAGAATAGAATAGAATAGAATAGAATAGAATAGAATAGAATAGAATAGAATAGAATAGAATAGAATAGAATTCTTTATTGGCCAAGTTTGATTGGACACACAAGGAATTTATCTTGGTGCATATGCCCTCGGTGTACATAAAAGAAAAGATACATTCGTCAGGAGTCATAAGGTACAACACTTAATGATAGTCATAGGGAAACAGTCAATATAAATCTTAAGGATACCAGCAACAAGGTTACAGTCATATAGTCATAAGTGGGGGGAGATGGGTGATAGGAACGATGAGAAGATTAATAGTAATGCAGACTTAGTAAATAGTTTGACAGTGTTGTGGGAATTAGTTGTTAAACAGAGTGATGGCATTTGGGAAAAAACTGTTCTTGTGTTTAGTTGTTCTGGTGTGCAGTGCTTATAGCGTCGTTTTGAGGGTAGGAGTTGAAACAGTTTATGTCCAGGATGCGAGGGGTCTGTAAATATTTTCACAGCCCTCTTTTTGACTCGTGCAGTATACAGGTAAGTATATAGGACATGTAAGTTCACAAGAGTCAGCCAGAATTTATCAGATAATGTGAATCAAGCACATGGGAAAGCCATATGAATGGCAAGGAAAATTCTGCAGTGAATTATGATAAGAATTAGGAGCCAAAATTGACCTTTCAGATATAAAACTGAATCGGTGAACTGAAAAGCTGAAATGGTGGGTGAAAACTCTTAAAGGTCAGAAGTTCTATTCATTGGCAGATAGCAATATGAACAAATGGTGTTGAGAAGACAATTATGGATGAGGGGTTGTAATGTTTTCTCATTATTATTATTACAAAAGTATTATTATTATATACTTTATTCATTAAACATGAAACTCAATCAACTGAACATTAAAAAATGCATCACAAATACCATTGATACAGGTTGCTGCCAGCGTCCTAGGTATCAACCAAGTACCTTCTTAAGATGTACAATGTTCCAGGTAGCACAGTTTTTTGCAGTTCCACTGGTGTTATTGCAGGAAGCTGCAATTTGTTGATGTATCTTATAAAATTCTAGGATATGGTACCAAGTGCCTCGAAGACAATGGGTATCACTGTTACATGTTTCATCCATAATCGTGTAGTTTCGATGGCCAGGTCACAATATTTCGTGATTTTTTTCCAGTTCTTTTTCTTCTACTGTAGCATCTCCTGGTATGTTGTTGTTGTTGTTGTTGTTGTTGTTGTTGTTGTTGTTGTTGTTATTCATATACATCGTTGAGCCTCTTGGTAATTTATTAAAAATGTTGGCAGAAATGTTTGTCTTACACTGCTGTATTCCTGTTCACTTCAGCAGAATTTAAGAAATGGAAAGGGTCACTGAAAAGCAACAAAGCCAATAAAATAATCGTATTATCTCTCATCAATTCAGTTACTACTGTTAAATTCAGTTACAAGCATAGGTTCAACATATTTGCTAGCCCTGTAAAAATGTAGATGCTGTTAGACTTGATTCTGGTATTTGTTAGACTTGACAAATTTCCTGCCCTGTTTTATTTAATCAGTCAGAGGAATACCTAAAATGTCCAAATTAAATCATAGCGTTTTACATTGCACACTTAACAGACAAATTAAAATATATTTTTTTTGCTTAATCTTAACCCTCATCTGTCTCATCCAATTCCTTCCTACCATAACTATTTGAAATAAAATTTAACAGCGCTGCTTGAAATTGCCCCTTTCAAAAGAGAAATCATTTGATTCTGTCCTTGATCTGCATTTAGATGTATCTATAAAACTATCCTAGGTTTATGGTTTGGTTTAATAACTATTGAGTGCATATTCTATTATGCACTCAGATCTGAGAATGTTTTCAAAATAGGCAAAAGCACATTAAACTTATATGGATATTATGAAAAGATCCCGAAGAACTGTATATTTGCTGAAATTGATTTGAGACCACAAATTTAATGGATTTCAGTCTTTGGCGTTTTGGGATTATGTGATCTCATTTTCTGGCCATCTCTCTTTGAAAGCTAATGAAAGATCCATCAATAAATAATTGATGTAGAATTACACTGCAGAATTACTCTGAGTGTGGTCAGAGTAATTGTCGCCGTTTTCTTTCTCAGAAATCTCTTTGCACCCTCCAATCTTTTTTTGGAGTACCATATATTTTTGAGAGAAGGAAGATATTCTGTTCATTTCCCATAATTGTGGAGGTTAGAACACTAATATTCTTCAACTAAGCTTCTGAATTTACTGATTTTACTGCCAAAGTGATCTGTCTCCTCTTGTTCCAGAGTTTATTATTACCTTTGGCTCTCTTTATTAACAAATTAATTATTGCAACCAAAGGCAACAAAATTATTTTAATAGTAATAGTTTTACTAACAGTAATAATGATTTCTGTCAACTTTTAGAGTCATCCAGACATCACTGTACTAAAATAATAACAATGTGGATAGCTTTATTATTTCAACAATGGCTGAACAATAATGTAAAAATGCTGGAGGTGAATAATTCAGAAATGTCAAATCATGAATCCAGATTTATTTCTCCATTCATTCATTCATTCATTGGGGAAAGGAGAGAATGAAATTATGTAGCCCCCTATTTTATGCAGCATAACCATGGGCATATCACAAACAATAGTAAAATAGTAGTAATGATAGTAATAACAGAACGATTGTGGCAAAAGAAAGCAAAGATAGTTTCGATTGTAGTAGTCTCATACTACACCAATGTTTGTGAATTGGATGAAAAACCAGGTCTTTAAATCTCTGGAGAAAGCTAAGAGGTGACTGACTACCTGCCAGATCTCAGGAGAAAGGGCATTCCAGAGGGCAGGGCAACTATGAAGAAGGTGCAATGCCTAGGTCCCACTAGATGGCATCATGTAACAGAAGGAACCAGAAGTATGCCCACCCTTTCAGACCTAGTGGAACATGCAGATACCCTTAAAGAGAGACAGTCCAACAAATCACCTGGACCTAGGCCACTCAGGGCTTTATAGATGATAACCAGCACCTCAAATTTCACCTGTAATATAATAATGTGTATAGGATTCGTTAGTATAATTAAAAGTTGGTGCATTCTGCACAAAATTGATGCATTTCTTCTTTTAACATACAATTTACATGCACTAAGTCAGGCTGACTTTCTATATATAATAAAGGAGGATGCCTCCAGCAGTGGATAAATAATATAATAATTGCATCTGGAGGTGAAGAGAAACGTTCACACAAACTCCTCTTAAGTGGGATGACACATTCCACTCTAACACTTGTCTGTGTTGTGGAATTGGAGTAATTCTGCACTCTGATAACCTGCAGATATACAGTACTCAGATTTTAATTTCCAGAATTCCTAGCAAGAATGATCAGCTGACCTCCCTAGAGTATAATTGTGTTGTTGAACTACTACAATAAGTTAGGCCAATGTCTGTATATCAGATTCAGGGTTTCAGTGAATAAAACAAGTCACTGTTTTAAGTAGGCCCAAGATTTTAAGGAAATCTTTTGGGCCCGAGTCTCAGATTGAGGGCTTAATTGCAGATTGCCAGAAAAGGCTCTTGCAGTACTTATGAATACACTTTGGTTTGTATCAATTCTACTCATTCTATAAATGGTGGCTAACTGAGTCTGCATTTCTAAAACAAGTAGGAGGGCAGAGGGAATGGCCTTGAGGGACAGAAGGAGGAGCTGCTACCAGGGGCCATGATTAGATAAAAGAGATCTGAGTCTGGGGCAGGAATGTAACCTGAGTAAATGTCTCAGACAAGAGCCTCCCTAGTTACGACAAAGATAAAGTGAGGGGAAAATGTACTCAGACTTGCAAATTTCTGTTACTGTAGCCTTACAATAAAAATAGTACTGACCTACATGATATCATGCTAATCTGATCTACCTTAAAGGGTTGACACATCCAGAGAATGTCAGATCCAGGAATATCTCAAAAGATCAGAATCCTCTATTTAGCTTCGATGTACCCAGAAGCACATTGCTCCTCAGGGAGCTCCATATCCACATGATACTAAGGGCCATAATGGCTGGGTATTTTAGCAGTCCTATATATCACACCCAAAAGATAGTCAAATAAAGAAAACCAGAGCGTGCTAATTTAAAATATACATACTGTGTAACAATTCTCTCAGGTTAAGCCCAACTCCTAAGAACTGCAGCCATGCAGTTTTCTAAGCAGCATTATGGAAATGATTTGCCATTGTCTTCTTTCAGTTTTCATTTCCCATTCAGATACTAACAGGGCGTATCTTGCTTAGGTTCTGACATCAGGTAATGTCAGGTACATGCTGTCACTATTAAAGCAAAAAAAACACCATTTTTTTTTTCATTATAGGTTTAATTAAAAAATGAAGCAAAGGAAAATAATCTAGGGAGGAAATGAAAGTAAACACTGAGGGTGAAGATTCATTCTCCGAGTTTGTGGACTGGTTTCCAAACATTTCATTACCAAGCTAGGTAACATCTTCAGTTGAGGGGATGTCAGTGTTCTTCTATTTATAAGGGCTTCATGTAGTCAGTAGGTCTTGTGATTGGTCAGGTGTGGGTGTGGCAAGTGAGGGTCAGGTGTGAGTCATCAGTGAGAGTCTTGTGATGGGGAGATTGCATCAGGTGTGGGTCATTGGGAGGTGAAGTGCTGGTTGTGGGAGGGACTTGCATGGGTTGGTTGAGGGTTGGTGCCATTTCTGGCTAGCTGTGAATTTAATTTGGATTTGTAGTCTGGTTGTAGCCCTTATAAACAGAATATAATAATAATAATAATAATTTTATTTTTATACCGCCCTTCTCCCGAAGGACTCAGGGCGGTGTACAGCCTATTTAAAAACACAGAACAAAACAACGATTAAAATTTAAAATCATTAAATAATTAGGCTCCAATTAAAATCCCAAAAATTTAAAATACCTCAATTTAAAATCGTTATATTGATAGCCCGGCCTGGTGGAACAACAGGGTCTTCAGTGCGCAGCGAAACACCCGGAGGTCGGAGATCTTACGTATTTCCGGGGGCAGTTCATTCCACAGGGCTGGGACTGAACACTGACACTGACATCCTCTAAACTCCACTGAAGATGTTACCTAGCTTGGTAATGAAACATTTGGAAACCAACTCAAGCTTGGTGAACAAACCTTCACCCGCATCCTATGCCCGAGTTACAGATATTCACCATTATTGAAAATAAACACTGACAGAATAGTAGAAAAGCAGAGCCAAAACATTAGAAGCTGTGGATCTCCTATTTTCTTATTCGCTTTCTGCATTCCTCTTCTTGTTTTGGCATGGGCTAAGCTCAGAAGGAGCACTCTGCTCAACCAGGGCCTCAATTGCGTGTGTTCTTGCAGCTGAAGTTTGTGCAAAGCAATATGAGATGGCAAAATTAAGGCACTCCAAACTTGGAGTTCGCCTAGGTCTCATGTACAAACATAATGCCAGTTTCACTACAGATAATCCTCAATTTATGATCAGAGTTGGACTGGAACTTCTGTTCCTAACAATGTGATTATTTAGTGCAGAGGTCTTCAAACCTGGCAGCTTTAAGACTTGTGGACTTCAACTCCCAGCATAGCTGGCTGGAGAATTCTGGAAGTTGAAGTCCACAAGTCTTAAAGTTGCCAAGTTTGAAGACCTCTGATTTAGTGAGTCATTACCTGGCCAGATCTGATTTTATGACCTTACTTGCTATGGTCGTTAAGTGAAGTGTGATCATTAAGTGAATCCAGCTTCTCCTGTTGACTTTGGTTGTTAGAAGCTGGTTGGGAGGGTTACAAATGGTAATCACATGACCTTGGGATACTCTAAGCATCATAAATATATATTGGTTGCACAGCACTTCAATCATGATCACATGACTGTGGGAATGCTGCAACAGTGATAAGTGCAAGAATATATCAAAAGTCAATCTTTTCAGCACCGTCATAACTTCAAACAGTTGCTAAATGAATATTTTTAAATTGAGGATTACCTGTAATACTTTCCTCCAAATGAATGCCTTTGGAGTGGTTCCTGTGAAGACATACACTTAGAAAAATAGACTTAGATATTGATCAGCTATATTGATTTTTTTTTTCAAGGACTGCCCAGTGGACTGGATTATTTCTACTCCTATTTGCAGGATTGCTCATCAGGAAAAATAATGTTTTCATGTATATAATCCCATAGTATCTTTCCTAGTGCTCCTTGGGAACAAATGCTGAATCAGAAGAGTCCACTGAATCATCAGATCATAATCTGTTCTAGTGTGAGAAGTGAAATCTAGATCCTCAATTTAATGTTGAAATAGGCGACTTGATATCTGCTCCCAAAGATAGTTCTTCCTCAGTCAAAGAGAACTCCAAATATCCTGGACATCTCTGGCTTCCCAGGGCACACTAACCAGGAAAAACTCAACATAAAGGAATGTGCTAAACTTCAAGATGGCAAGCTCAAGAGCTCATATTTTAACCAGCATTTTAACAGTTTTTTTTAACAGATTAATAGAGTTGGAAGGGACCTTATAGGTCATCTAGTCCAACCCCCCACTCAAGCAGGAGACCCTACACCATTTTTGACAAATGGCAGTCCAATCTTTTCTTAAAAGTCTCAAGTGATGAAGCTCCCACAACTTCCGAAGGCAAGCTGTTTCATTGGTTGATTGTTTTCACTGTCAGAAAGTTCTTCCTCGTTTCTAGGTTGTATCTCTCCTTGATCAGTTTCCATCCATTATTCCTTGTCTGGCCTTTAGGTGCTTTGGAAAACAGCTTGACCCCCTCCTCTTTGTGGCAGCCCCTCAAGTATTGGAAGACGGTTATCATGTCTCCCCTGGTCCTTCTCTTCACTAGACTAGCCATTCCCAGTTCATGTAACTGTTCTTCATATGTTTTAGTCTCCAGTTCCCTAATCATCCTGGTTGCTCTCCTCTGCGCTTTTTCTAGAGTCTCAACATCTTTTTTATAGTGTGGTGACCAAACTGGATGCAGTACTCTAGGTGTGGTCTTACTAGGGCTTTATAGAGTGCTATTAGTACTTCACCTGGTCTATATTATATCCCTCTATTAATGCAATTTAGGATTGCATTGGCTTTTTTAGCTGCTGCTGCACACTGCTGGCTCATATTTAGCTGATTGTCCACTAAGACTCCAAGATCCCTCTCGCAGTCACTGCTATAAAGCCTGGTTTCTCCCAGTTTATATGTGTGCTTTTGGTTTTTCTTACCTAAGTGTAAGACTTTACTTTTCTCTACATTGAATTTCATTTTGTTAGATAGGGCCCAATGTTCAAGTCTGTCAAGATCCATCTGGATCTTGAGCTATCTTCTAGGGTGTTAACTATTCCTGCAGCTTAGTATCATCTGCAAATTTGGTGAGTTCTCCTTCTATTCCCTCATCTAAGTTGTTTATGAAGATATTGAAGAGTACTGGAACTAAGGCAGAACCTTGTGGCACCCCACTGCTTACTTCTCTCCATGTAAACTTAAACCCATTAAGGACTACTTGTTGAGTATGGTTTGTCAGCCAGTTGTAAATCCATCTGGTGGTGAAGCTATCTATCCCACTTTTTTCTAGCTTACGAAGAAGTAGGTTGTGGTCTACTTTGTCAAATGCCTTGCTGAAGTCTAAGTATATCCACAGTATTTCACTGGTCTACTAGTTTATTAACTATGTTGAAGAATGAAATAAGATTGGTTTGATCTGGCTGCTAGTTATTGCTTTACTCGTTTCTAAGTGTTGGCAGATCTGTTTTTTTATTATCTTTTCCAGTATCTTCCAGGGTATTGATGTTAGGCTGATTGGTCTGTAGTTTCCTGGGTCTGGGTTTTTTGTTTTTTGTTTTCCTTTTTTGAAGATGGGAACCACATCAGCTCTTTTCCAGTCCTCTGGTAGTTCCCCGGTGTTCCAGGATTTTTGAAAGATGTGGTGCAATGGTTCTGAGATGACATCTGCCAGCTCCTTTAGAACTCTGGGATGTAATCCATCAGGTCCTGGTGATTTGTATTCATCAAAATCAGACAGGTGTTCTCTTACTATTTTTTTTGCTTATTTTAACTTTTATTTCCAGTCTGTTTTTTACAGTTATGTTTCTGGTAGCTATAGTTTCTTTTTCTGTGAAGAACGATGCAAAGAATGAGTTAAGCAGCTCTGCTTTCTCTCTGTTGCCTGTTACTTCCTTGCCGTCTTCTCTCTTTAGTGGACTGACTTTTTCCTTGATTTTTTTCTTGTTATTTATGTGTTGGAAGAAACTTTTTTTGTTATTTTTGACTTTTGTTGCAAGTCTTTGTTCATTCTCAGCCTTTGCTTTCCTGATTTCGTCTTTGCAGATTCTGGCTGTCTGCTGATATCCTGCCTTAGTTATGTGTCCCTCTTTCCATTTTTTGTGCTTGTCCTTTTTATCTTTCAATTTGTCAGAGAGATCTTTGTGCAGCCATGCTGGTTTCTTCTTGGATTTCTTGTTTTTCTTTCTCAGCGGTATTGCACTGGTATGGGCTTTTATGATTGTATTTTTCAGAGTTTCCCAAGATTCTTGAGTTGTTTTTCCCTTTAGGATTTTCATCCAAGGAATCTTTCCCAAGTTCTCTCTGAGTTTATTAAAATTAGCTCTTTTAAAATCTAAGACTCTGGTATCATTTTGTTCTACTGCTTGTGTTTGTGTTATGTTGAATTCTAGTATGACATGGTACTCTCACCTAAAGTTCCTGATTTTTCAATCATGGTTGTAAAACCTGGACAAACCAGAGTGAAAAGCGAAGGAATCAAGCTGTTTTATGGAAATAACAAGAATCTAGATAACTCCAAATACCTGGGCATTCTTAAAAGTCCAACTCAGTGGCAGAAATGCCATTAAGACAATTAACATCTGGGCAAATCCTTAAATACTCAGCTAGAATAGAGCACTGGACTCAAGCTGAATGAGAAGCACTAAATAGGAAGACTAGAAGACTAGAAAAGACTAGAAGACTAGAAAAACAATGACAATGAATCATGCCTTTCATCCACACAACAGTGTTGAAGATTTGGCTTATCAAGGAGCATTGGTGAATGTGGAATTTTGCAAGTACACCAGACAGTTTAAGAAGATAAAAGGTCATTGGAAAAATATCTGAAGGGCAGTGAAGAAGATGCACTGAAGCTAGTACACTAAGAAAGCTTACTGAATATCAAAGAGACAAAAATGACCTACTAGAGGAATAGAAAAGAGTCAGGGCAATGAAAGTATCACATGGCCAGTACACACACACGCACATTAAATAAAAACTAGCAGGAAAACCAGAGAATTGCAAACCCTGGCAATGGGTAAGAGCAGGAAAGTTGAAGGAGACAGAGGGGCTACTCCTGCCTGTACCTTATGATTCTTGACGAATGTATCTTTTCTTTTATGTACACTGAGAGCATATTCACCAAGACAAATTCCTTGTGTGTCCAATCACACTTGGCCAATAAAAATTCTATTCTATTCTATTCTATTCTATTCTATTCTATTCTATTCTATTCTACTCTACTCTACTCTACTCTACTCTACTCTACTCTACTCTACTCTACTCTACTATATTCTGTACAAGACCAAGTCTTAAGAACAAATACATACCAAGCCAGAATTGAGATGACAGCAAGAGACAGCAAATGCTGTCTCAGCAAAGAAGCTGAAGAAACAGTGGGCCACCTAGTTAGCTGCTGCTGTCCCAAGGAACTGGCCTCCATTTTCCAGACTCCCTATAAAGCCTATCACCTGCAAATGGAACAAACCTAAATAGAGCAGTTATGAAATACCTCCTCCCAATTTTTCACTGTGTTTGATGGTGTGAATTGTAGGTGAATATACCACCAATTTGGTGGGTGAGAAGAGAACAACTCAAGGATACAAAAAACAGTATTTACAGTATGTACAGGGATGATTTGACATCTCCTTTATTTATTCCCCTTGTTCCTTATGGGAGCTGATGTCTGTAGCTTGCCAAAAAAAAAAAAAAAAGATTTTGTGATGGTATTTGCCAGGACTGAAGAATGGGCTGACCTCCAGCCTCCCCACCTCCTCACCTATGCTATATTGTATCTTAGTTTATGAGCAAAGAAATGGTGCATATCCAACAGCAAAGAACTCCTTGGAAAGGCTAGCACCTCTGCGAAGCAAATGGGATCAGAGACTATCTTGTTCCTTTCAGTGCACCATATTTGCTTACTGATAATTTTGCAAACTGGGTAAGAGAATAACATCAGTTGTGAAAACTGACAAGGTTAATTTTGAAACACAGATATAGAAAGGAATAATAGCAATTTTGAAAAGCACACCAGAATTTTAGGAAACAGCCCTGTCACTGAAAGTATGCTTATACTAAAAGTTTGAGTTCTGAACCAATATTTTTTAAATGGCAAAACTGGGTTTTGTGTTGATGTTAGTGATAACCTGACCATTCAGTGTGAACAGTTTGGCTGTTTGTGAGTTTCCTACCTTAAAGGAGAGAGTGAAGCTCATGTGCTCAGGTTACTATAGGATGTGGTCAAAAAAGTCAAATGGCAGTCATGTTGGTATGATTAAAGCTCCACTTTTTTTTTTAAATGTGTGAACATAAAAAAGAGGGAGGAGTTTTAAAAAAAACTATTCTTGCCACATGAACTTTCCAGTAATTTTGTCCTGGGGTTGTGTATATTCTAGAACTGTGGATGTTTTAGAATTGTCCAGCTGTCTTTTTGTGGCACTTGGTTACAAGACATCCCTCTAAAAGAGAAAGAGACACTTGAAGAGTATAGAACAAAACTACTAAAAAGAAACAGAGACAAAGTCATGCATCTCCTCCTCAGAGCATCACACCTCACAAAAAGAAAAGGACGGCAACTTCCAAACAGAACAGGTGTCAGTAAGGGTTCTTGTTATCAGTGTCATGACTACAGACTTAAAGTGCCTTTATTATTTCAGTTTGGCATAAAGATGGTCTCTCCTGCTGACTTCAAAATGCCATTCAAGTTCATCAGAGTTATCCTGAACTATAAATCTACCCAATTCAGAATTCTTCCATTTAATGGAATGTGCTGAACTAAAATCTCAAGACAGGGATATTACTTTGTGTTCAAAATGGAGGCTTTGTTACAATAAAGCAAATCAGGCTTCTGTTGGTTCAATCTATGTGATACATCTCCCAAACTAGGAGCAGTTTGATGAGTGTCAAAAGAATTAGAAATAGAGTGCTGGGCAAGATGGAAATCTCTGCTCAGAGTTAACCACCCCAGTTTTCACCTTAAATTACACAATACTTCTGTTCAGCTATTATAGGCCATGACCTAGCGCTGACATACATCTAAGCTCATTCACAGATAAAGAAAGGCTTCCACAGAACCATTTTAGGTAAGTCTGCTACATAGCTTCTTTAGAACCCACTAGCCGGTTCGATGAACAGCATTTAGCGCACCACCAGCATAAAAAGGAATTAATACAGTAATTCTGCAGTCATGATCTTCCATATTTTTATGCAAGCAACTATTCAACTTCTGTAATTTTATAAATATGCAGATTCCTAGAGGCATTTAGAAAGCATCCAGTGATGACGTGATATAAAGTTTCAAGCTAAAACTCTGCAAAACTATGCTTTACAGTGCAAAAATTCATTAAGCTATTTAAATAATTTCCCTCTCTTTCTCTAATGTAAGAAAAATAACTGAAAGGAGAGTTTTGTACTAGTGTGATGACAATCAGAGGAACTATTTAATCCTTTCAAAGACTTTTAATTTATTCTTTTCTTGCTTTCAAAACAGTGACAAAAAAGAAATGGAAGAGTGCACAGATGAAAATACATACATTGTCAAAGGGAAAAAAAAACACGGAAAGTGTAATCTTTTCCAAATCTGCTTCCAAATTTTCTCCTTCCAAGTACCTCTCCCACTCATCAGCAAAATCTTCTCCTTGTTGGATTCAGATGTGTGCCTGCACTTCTGTTTTGCCATGTTGTTGTTTATATATATATATATATATTTATACTAAAGGTAAAGATTTCCCCTGTCAATCATGTCCAACTCTAGAGCACGGTGCTCATCTCTTTCTTAACTGAGGTAGTCACCATTGTCTGAAGATGCTTTCATGGTCATGTGGCTGGCATGACTATATGCTGAGGTACATGGAATGCTGTTACCTTCCCACTGAAGTGGTACCTATTTATCTACTCACATTTCCATGCTTTCGAACTACTAGGTAGTCAGGAGATGGGGCAAGAAATGGAAGCTTACCCTGTCGCAAGGTGCTAAGATCTCAAACCCAAGCAGTTCAGCTTTCTTTCCGTCTTAGATCAAACAGAATTAAGACAGAGTCAGTTTATGTTTTTTAAAAAATGGTTTTCTTCCCAGACTTCATTCATGTTGTGCTAAGTTTATGAGCAAACAAATTGTGCATATCCAACAGCAAAGAACTCCTTGGAAAGGCCAGCACCTCTGCAAAGCAAGTGGGATCATAGACTATTTTGTACCTCTCAGTGGACCCTATTTGCTTACTGATAATTTTGCAAACGGGTAAGAGAATAACATCAGTTTTGAAAACTGGCAAGGTTAAGTTTGAAACACAGATATAGAAAGGAATACCAGTAGCAATTTTGAAAAGTACACCAGAATTTTAGGAAACAGCCCTGTCACAGGAAGTATGCTTCTGCTAAAAGTTTGAATAGTACCAAAAATCCCATTCTCACTGATGGTCCAGAGAATACCATGACTAGTGGTATCAAATGCAACCAAGCCAGTGGTGAGTTGCTACCAGTTCGCCACGGATCAGGCAAACTGGTAGCAGTGGCTGCAGGAGGCTCCACCCACCCGCCCAGACATCTCTGTGCATGCACAGAAGCATCACGCACGAGCGCACGCATGTCCACAAGCGAACCGGTAGCAATGGGATTTAAATCCCACTACTGAACCAAGCAATCAAGCAGCGCAAGGAGATGTATGCTCCCTTAATATAGATTCTGCAGCAATTCATCTACGAGAACAAGTCAACCATTTTCTGTTTTCTACCCTGTACCGAACCCAGACTGGAAGGGATCCATATAAATTGCTTCATGCATGGCCATTTGTGGCTTCCACTCCAGTGCAAGGATCAAGTATATAGCTGATGGTGTTCATCTTGCAAACAACTCTGACCATTTCCTCAGAGTTCACAAATTTGAATCTCAAATCCTAGAACCTTGGTAGTACAGTGGTCTAAGGCACCCTGTTATTAAGCTGGTTATTAAGACCAGCTGCCTGCAATTACTGCAGGTTCGAATCTCGCCAAGGCTCAAGGTTGACTCAGCCTTCCATCCTTTCTAAGGTAGGCAAATTGAGGACCCAGTTGTGGGGGCAATAAGCTGACTTTGTATAAATATACAAAAGGATGAAGGCTATTGCTGAGCACATTGTAAGCTGCCCTGAGTCTCTGGAGAAGGGTGGCATATAAATCAAATTTATAAAAAAAAATCACCTGTCATGAGACTTCACCGACCCAACATCCAACTCAGAGTGAATATGGGTGATTTTGTTTTGAAAGTGTTTTGTAAATAGGTCATAGTACCCTGCAAGAAAATTTTCCAGTCTATTAAGGTAACCCTAAACATTTGTATTTCCTTGCAACACAAAGTTGCAATAACTAGGGAGATGTCAACCCTTGCCTCCAGGTTACAGTCAATTATATTTGCTCTTTGTCTTTTTCCATATAACTCCGCTTGTCTCTTATGACATTCCATCTTCTCAGTAATTCAAGAAACTCCCTGGGTTGATTACCCAGAGAGGCCACTCAAGAGAAATCCTGTTAAGCACTTTCATCCCCTCCTTACTGTCAGCCAGGCATCTGATGGAAGAGTTTGTCAGATTGTTGGCAAACTCCACAAGTTCACTCTGAAAATGATCAGAACCCATAAGGCAGCTCAGGCAGATCCTCTTAATTTAGTTTTCTAACAGAGTCATCTAACCACATGTTCACCAGGAAATGGATTATCCATGACAAATGAGTAAAGGAGATGACCTCTATCTCCAAATCAAACTCCCATTATTTTACAGTAAAAGTTGGATCCAAAGTCTTTTTGTTTGTTGATTTGTTTCCCACCTTTATTTATTTTTACAAACAACTCAAATATCCAACACAACTTCCTCCCCTTATTTTCCTCACAAGAACCCTGTGAGTTGAGTTGGGCTGAGAGAAAGTGACTGTCCCTAGTCACCCAGCTGGCTTTCATAGCTAAAGGATTAGAACTCACAGTATCCTGCTTTCTAGCCTAGTGCCTTAACTACTAGACCAAACTGGCTCAAACTGGTTCCTCTATGCAGTTCAGGTCTATGATAATTTGGGATGAATTCACAGTTGACATAAAATTTAAACTTATCCTGTTCTCCCATCAGGGTATCAAAATTAAAAATTCCCTGCACCAGAGGCTGGGGGACCCATCATTATCCTGGGCATGAAGTCAAATAACTTTACTAAGGATTCTGAGGTAGTACACCAACAACATACCTACCTTACTCTGGCATCCAACTCCATAGATAGGATGCCACATCCAGCCACTTGTGGAATGCAACAACTGGTCACCAATGATTAAATGATGTTTAATCATTATATGGGTAATCCTTGAGATCTTCATCAATTTTAAGAGCATTAAAAAAGTAATCTTAAAGAATGATGAATATTTCTCATATTGTATATGACTCTGGCAGGTAAGTCATTTATCTTTCACATACTGATTAATAGAGATCAGATCCTTGAATGATTGTTTAACCAAACCCACTCAGCCTTTAAAGAGAGAAGGAGAGAGAACAAGAAAGGTTTACAGGGTTATGAAAATGTAACATCTCAATCTCTTCTACAAATTCAATTTCCTCACAAAGTCTTCTGAAAAAATTGCACTGGTCTTCCCAGTCTATCTCGTTTTCTGATTTATGAAATTGTTTAGAGATAAATAAAATTAATTGGATCAGAAATCCCAAAGGTCCTTTTCCAGGAGGCAACTGGATTTTCTTGTTTTTTCTTTTGAAGACGTTTCATTTCTCATCCAAGAAGCTTCTTCAGCTCTGACAGGATAGTGGGGAAAGGAAGGATTTATATTCCTTGCAGACAGCTGGTCATCTGAATACTTTTAGTGGGTTGTTGAAGCACTTGGAGGTTTATCTGTGTCCTCAGGGTCATCTGAGTGGTGCTCCTGGTTCCTGTAGTCTGCAATTGGATCAGAAAGCAGGTAAGGATCATATAGTGTCCTTTACTATTATATTAATTAGTGATTATGTGTTTTAGAGTTTTCAAATATTTCTTGGGTCCATTATTAACTAATTACAATTGGAAAAGAGATGGAAAGGCACTGAACTATTGCAGATTTATTTGTTAAATGCTTTATGACCTAATGGTTATCACCTTTGTTTAACAAAGAAATCTCAATGTTGGAATTTCACAAAACCTTAAATAAAGTACTTTGTTATACAAGTACTGTATATAATACCCACTGTTCAGGCAACATGTCAAATCTTAACATGGATTAGGAAAGGAATGAAATTATTGTGTTCACGTAACTTTCTATGACCAAACAAATTAACTACATTAGGCTTTAACTTTGTGGCAAGCACATAACACTGAATCACAATCAGTCCAATGTTATTTTATCACACTACACAGTTAGAAATTAAAATAACCTCCATGGCCTTAAAGAGGGAGGAGTTTAACTACTTCATGGAGGATAAGTATAGTCATGATCTCTGTATGCTACATCCAGATTCACTAGCACATATGTTCAAATTATCATACACAGATTACTTAAATGAGAGTGAGCTATTATCCTCAAATTTTACTTATGGGTTCCCCAGGCCACTTCAGGAAACAAAGTAATGGGATTGGCAGTGATTTGGTCTGATCTTGCAGGGTGCTTCTTATCGCCTTATGCTCTCCTCTCTCTTTAAGAATTTAAAGGTGTTTCAAATATAATATTCATAATCTTTTTGTCTGCTTTATTCTATACTCCACAAAGAAAATATATACCAATCTGGGTTCTTACAAGAACCTTCTAAAATGGGGGGGAGGGGAGAGAGAGAGAGAGAGAGATTTCCAGCTATTAAAGAAGGAATAAAACAAACATTGAGCAAAAGTAGCTATCTGTCCTCCCTACCCCCGAAACACACATTGAAGAATAATTAGTATTGATTTTTCTTGCTTTTATTTTGTTTTGCTAACACACATAATGTGCTATATTTTTCTCTATTTCATTTTCATTGTCTTCTAGCTGAAGTTTTTGGCTCGTCTAATTGTGATGTGACAATTGAATTTGGAAATTGAATTAGGCAGGTTTGACTGGAGTGCAAATAAAGGGGGGGACAGAGAGTGGTGAAGACCCAGATATGCTTCTCTCCGAGCTCCTGAAACCTATGGGAGAGATAATTTCAGGGATTGGGAGAAGAGGAGTGAAAATGGAAAAGGACAAGCAGGAAGGCTAATAGCCCCGCCCTTCCTGCTTCTGAGAGCTAGCTAGGACAATTATTCTCACTTACAGATGCTGGCGAAGAGGATCTAGGAAGTGAAAGATTCCCCTCACCCCCACCCCACCCCAATCTCCAATGCCTCCTCGGTTTTCCCGGCAGCACCCCGGGCAAAGAGGTAACAGAGCTGTTCTTCAGCACCGCGGAGTGATCAGTGCAGGGGAGCTGTCCATTTCAGCACCACCACGTTAATGCAGTAGGTGGAGAGCGGAATTCACAAGGAAAGCGAGGCGAGAGACACCGACGGGCAGCGTATCCTGCAGCAAGGCTTTCTGGTTTCCTTATCTTCAGAAGCTTTGCGGAGAGGGGGCAGGAAGGGGAAATCCATCTCGAAAACCCATCTGGCAGAAATTCCCCCCCTCCCCTGCCCAACTGTTAGCTACTACCACTCCAGAAGCTCACCATCTCAAAAGAGAGAGAGAGAGAGAGAGAGAGAGTAACAACTACTTCTCTACCACTGCCTTGGAGGAAGAGCCATGGAAGGCAAATGCTCAGCACCTGTTCAGTTGAAAGCAAGGGCTTACAAGAAACTGGCAAGTCTGGCTTGGTGGTAAAAAGAAAAAAAACAGAAGAAAAACAGGGTCAGAGAAGAAAAGAATTGAAATCAAAACCAGCAAACAGACAAAGTAAGGGGAAAATCCAAGGAATATACACTGGAAAGAAAAGGATTGTTCATGGCGCAGGCTGCAGAGCTAAGCAAGAAGACTGAAGGTTGCATCTCTACTCTTACAGTCTCTAACTGTCTAGGTCCAGATAATGAGAGAGTGTGTTGAGAATGCTGTTTCGGTTGCTGCTGCTGCTGCTGCTGCTGTTCCCCTGTTCACTGTGGAAGCCATCTCCAAATTAGCCATCACATATGGAAACTGGAGACCAGAATTTTAGAAAAAGGGATTAAGGCATCTCATTTTGGGGGGAGGGTTACCTATTTTCTTTCTTATTTTCTTTATAATATTATATAAAATATTAACAACTGGAACGTTTTTTTTTTCCTTTTGAAAATCAAGCCTCTTCTGTGTGATTTTTTTTTTCATTTACACTGATTCAGTGGGCTTTCTTACCTCTTTTTTTATATATAGATTCTCTCTATTGATCTCAAATAGTTATTAAGATTATCATTTCTTTTACTAACATTACACACACACACACACACAAACAGCCCAAGAATCAGAAAGCAGTTGGGTATTTGTATAATGAAGAATTATGGGGCTCTTTGACAGAGGTGTTCAGATGCTTTTAACCACCGTTGGTGCTTTCGCTGCCTTCAGCCTCATGACCATAGCTGTGGGAACCGATTACTGGCTTTACTCCAGAGGGGTTTGCAAGATGAAAGGAACCGGAGATAATGAAACCAGCAAAAAGAATGAAGAAGTCATGACCCATTCTGGATTATGGAGAACCTGCTGCTTGGAAGGTATTTAAATCTAGATCTCTTCAATTCTTTCATCTTTCTTTCCTCCCCCCCCCCCCCACTCCATACTCCCCATTCCACCATTTTCTCACTTCAATCCCAACCACAAAGAAAGCAGGGTGTTTGATTTAGTTACAGAAGAGAAACAGTCAAGTTGTCAATATAAGGCAGGCACCTTCCCATTATTCTCCCTCCCCTCCCCCGTCCCTCCATTTGTCTCCTTATGCCCTGAGTTGCTTGGTAATTTCTGGTTTCTGTTGAGTTCCTTTATAAAATGCAAGTCAAAAGTTGCATAATTGGAATGGGTTGTTGGGTTTATTTAAAAAAACAGGAGGAAATAAGCGGTCTTCTTTTTTGAACTGGATTGATGAAGTCTGGGACAGGGAAACCAAAGAAAGAAAAGCAAACTTCCTATCTAGCTGATTTTCTTTGCAACCATTTATATTCTTAAAGTCATCCTCCAACTGTAGATTGTGTTATGTCTAGGCAGCTGTCTCATTTGGTAAACTCAAATGTCCCTCATTGCCTTGGTCCAGAAGAGTTTCTTTTTTAAGCAATGGGAGGGGAAGCTTTCATAATGGTCTCCAGGCAACCACCATATAGTTTGGGTTAGATGTGGTTTTGTTTGCTCTCCTTTCTAGAACTTGGGGCTGATGAAGGGAATTTATACACTCAAATCTCCAAATGAACAAGTGGTGGAAACAGGAAGGGTGAACACCCTTTCTAACTCTTTCCTCCTCCTCCTCCTCCTCCTCCTCCTCCTCCTCCTCCTCCTCCTCCTCCTCCTCCTCCTCCTCCTCTAGTGGGAAAGTGAAGGAGAACATGCCAAGTCTGCTCTCACCCGTAATATGCCGGGATGGCAGCTGAAGAAGCCGCAGGCAGCTAGCTTCTAAAAAATCAGACACTGGAAGAGGAGAGAATCAGTGTGCAAGAGATGTAGGGGTATTAGTGTACAAGAGGAGATGATGATGATGATGATGCGGAGAACTATGGAGAGGACAATCGAATGTTGACCGTTCAGGTCCTCTGGAGGGTAGGGGTCCTTGATAGATAGGAATTCCTAATACCCCGTGCTCTTTAAGATTAGAACTAGCATGGGGAAGGGGTCAGAGTGGACACGCGTCTACAGGCTTGTGTTGTGTCCCCGCCTCAAAAGCGAGCTAGACCTGATAACTGCCACTGATGCCAGGGCTGAGAACGGGGAAACATAACCCGCAAGATTGCAAGCGGGATCGTCTGTAGAAGCAGGGGAAAAGAACATCAAATATGCCGAGCTGCCCTAATAATCCCTCTTTTCTCTCGCCCCAGCTCACCATTCCCTAAAAAACAAAACAAAAAACAAAAAAAAGAGGGAAAGGAAAGGGGAAAAGAGAAAGCAAACGCTGTTCTTTGGAAATGATTGTAGCCAGGAAAGAGAACATCTTCCACTCTCCCACCCACCCACCCCCAAACCCGCCGTTCTTGGTGCAAATGGTTGAGTGATGGCAGAACATGTTTTGAATAGCTAAGTGACTTCATTGAGCGATGGTCTGTTTGACGCATACTGCATTTGGTGCCCTTTCTCTCTCCAAGCCGCTGCCTTTTAACATATTCTGCAGAGGACCTTCCGCCTGGGTATCTTCAAGCCAGGGGTAGGGGGTGGGGAAGCAAAAGCAGCCAATTAATCGAGGGTGTTTCGAATACACCCCCGAGGGCGCGCGTCCACCTCTAGGGAAGTGAGATTATACGTGCCAATATTTAGCCATCCAGCCAACCCGACAGCCTATCAGGCAGGCAGCGCCGTTTCCTTAACCCGCGAACCGAAAGCTGCGATGTGACCTCTTGATGTGAAAGAATACGGTCCGCTAGAAAGCTCAAGAAAGGGGGCTTAGAGGAGGAGATCCGGGGCGGGGGGGGGGGGGTGAGAAAAGAGAAAAGCCCTTTCTTCCTTCGGTGCCCTTCTCTGGCTTTAGGGATGTTTAGGCAGTTGGCTGATGGGGGAGACAGCTGGAAACAGTCGGGAAGGAGCCAAGCGACCCTTAGCAGAGATATCGGGGTGGGGGGGGGGAGGGAAAGGGGATGTCGCCGTATTTTGTGGTTGTGCGATTGCGCTTCTAGATCCTCGGGCACGTACCTCTGGCTCCAGGACATTTGGCGCGGAGCGGGGAGGTGAGGAGGCGGGGTGTCAAGGAGGAGAGCCGGGGAGGGGGGGGGGGGGCTTTCTCCTTTGGCCTGTTTTTGTAGGAGTCTCTCTTCTCTTCTCCCTCCACCCCCCCCCGCTTCTCCTCCTCCTCCTCCTCCTCCTCCTCCTCCTCCTCCTCCTCCTCCTCCTCCTCCTCCTCCTCCTCCTCCTCCTCCCCGTCCACTCCCCACCCCCACCCCTCTCCCGCTCGCCTGGACTGTGATCGCCCGGAGATTTAAAAAAAAGAAGAAGAAGAAGAAGAAGAAGCAAGGACGTTTTAATTAAAAGCCCCTAATTGTCCCCATCTCAAAAGGCGCCGCCTCGCCAACCCCTTGAAATCGAGGGGCTCGTTGTTCTCAACCGACTTCGGGCTCTTCATTCTAGCACAGCAAAATGGGTGTGAGATGTAGGAGCAGCAGCCTTGGCTCTGGGCCTACCCGGTGCTTCCCCGCTTCCCTTGGACCGGGGAACTATTTTACATGCCATCCCGCAAAGCCTTTTGCAGCCCGGACTTGAGGAGCCGAGCGTGGAAGCTGCTTTATTGGCTACTCTTCTTCCCCAACTCACTTTCCTTAAGACCCTGGAAAATAAGCAAGCCGGCGCCCCCTCCGCCTGTTGCTGCCCATTCCCTAAAGCAGTGCTTAGGAAGAGTGTGCCGTCCACCAGCTCTCAGGGTCAGGGAGCTTCTCTGCTTTTGACTTACTCTTGGTTCTGCGCAACTCACCTGAGCTCCAAGTGGATCTCCAGACCTAGTTGTCCCAAAAGCTGAGATTCTAGTGGATCACAGACCTTATTACTTCCAAAGGGCTGGCCAGGCAGGACTGTTGGTCTTTCCTCAGCCCCTGGCCCCAGAAGAAAAGCCTTCTGGGTGTTTCTGATCTGTCCCCTTTCAATTCTGAGATAGCTCTCCTCCACACACACTCCCTGAGAAATTCTTATGTTCCTTTCCACCAATTGAAGTTGATCACCAGGAAGGAAAAAGGTCACTCGGTGCCTCTGCTTCCTGCCAAGGTTTGATTGAGAAACTGTTTGGCTGGATTCATACAACACACTAGATTACATCAGTGTGCTTTCAGAACACAGAACTTGTCTTAGCATGTGTATGAACTAAACCATCATCTTAAACCACAGTGTGATGTGTGGTGAACATTAAAACTGTGCTTCATTAACCCAGATCTAGGCTTTAGCATGCTGTGTGAGCTTGGCTAGTTTAGTTTAGTTTAGTTTATTTGATTTGTATACCGCCCTACTCCCGAAGGACTCAGGGCGGTGAACAGCCAACAATAAAATACATAGATACAAAAAATTTAAAACCAGAATAAAATCAAATTAAATCATTTTGGCCCAGACAGATTAAAATACCCCAATAATTTAAAAACAGATTAAAATTTACATATTTAAAAAGGGAGAGATTAGGCCAAGCCCACCTGATGGAATAAAAAGGTCTTCACAGGACGGTGGAAGGAACGCAGATCCGGGATCCTCCGTATCTCCGGGGGGAGCTCATTCCAGATGGTAGGTGCCCCCACAGAGAAGGCTCTCCCCCTAGGGGCCGCCAGTCGACACTGTTTGGCTGACAGCACCCGGAGGAATCCCTCTCTATGAGAGCGTACTGGCCGGTGGGAGGCTATTGGTGGTAGTAGGCAGTCCCGTAGATAACCAGGTCCTAAGCCATGGAGCGCTTTAAAGGTGGTAACCAAAACCTTGAAGCGCACCCGGAAGACCACCGGGAGCCAGTGCAGCTCGCGCAGGAGAGGTGTTACATGGGAGTGCCATGTCGCTCCCATTATCACCCGCGCGGCCGCACTCTGCGCCAGTTGGAGCCTCCGGGTGCTCCTCAAGGGGAGCCCCATGTAGAGAGCATTACAATAGTCCAGGCGGGAGGTGACGAGGGCATGAGTGACCGTGCGTAATGAGTCCCGATCCAGAAAGGGACGCAACTGGCGAATCAGGCGAACCTGATGAAAAATCCTCCCGGTCACGGCCATCAAGTGCTCTTCTAAAGACAGCCATGAATCCAGGAGGATGCCCAAGTTGCAAGCCCTCTCCGTGGGGGCCAATGATTCACCCCCAATAGTCAGTGATGGTGTCAACTGACTATATCGGGACGTCGGAAACCACAGCCATTCGGTCTTGGATGGGTTGAGCCTGAGCCTGTTCCTCCCCATCCAGATCCGTACAGCCTCCAGGCACTGGGACATCACTTCAAGGACATCGTTGGGGTGATCCGGGGGGGAGATGTACAGCTGGGTGTCGTCAGCGTACTGATGGTACTCCATCCTGAAACCACGGATGATCTCACCCAGCGGCTTCACATAAATGTTGAATAGGAGAGGCGAGAGGACCGACCCTTGCGGCACCCCACATATGAGGGGCCTCGGGGTCGACCTCTGTCCCCCTGTCAACACAGACTGTGTCTGCAACACAGACAGGCTAATGTCTTTTTGTACAGTTGACCTGGTTTATATAATGCATACACATGTTAAATACATACCATGTGTTTCTTTGGTTTTGGATGAGCATGAAGCAAGTCACTTTAGTCTGCAAACTCCGTGGTAATCTAATGTGTTGGGACTGATTGAGTAAAACATGATTAAAGAAGCTTCACCTTCATTGTGAATATCTGAAGGAATACTGAAATAACGTCTTCAAACTGGAATTTCATTTTTAAAAGTAGCTTTTGTTATAGAATCTGTAGTTCTTGGCAAGAGGGATTTAGATTTTTAAATTTAATTTAGATTTCTGTTTTAAGGAAGAATCTGATTTTTCTCTGAAAATGTGCAGAAAAAAAACCCCAACCCCCCCCAACACAAAAACTCTGAAATGCAGTATATTTATGCCTCTGCCAAGGTACAGATCTTCTTGGATATTTCTTTTTAAGAAGCTGCCAGGGTTGTGCTTTAAAATATGGGATAGAAGTTTGTGGTTAGCCATTGAGGTCCTTCTGCCTGTCCCCTCAACATAAGAGCTAAGTTAAGGTGGCCTCTGGCTGGCCCTAGTGGTCTTTCCAATTCAAATGAACAAGGACAGGGATTGATTGATTAATATTACTAGTTAATAGTGACATCCATCTGTTCTCCTTTTAAAGCTGCCGGCTTCCAAAAGTAAGCCCAATCAGACACAGTGGGCTTATTGGTTCTTTTTTTCTCTGCAAAATATATTCAACAGGAGTATGATTGTTCCTATCCAATTATTACATGGCAACTTAATACCATACTATGGGAGGCACTGAACTGGGATTGACAGGACAGTCACGTAGAATGTAACATCCCTGTGGGTCAGGGTTAGATAGATTGAAGTATGTACTGAATGTAGCATCAGAAGCAATTTTATCTAGCCCCTAATGGCTCAATTAAAAAAACTTCAAACCATATAGTAGAACCTATGCCCACAATTTTATCCATAAGGAGAACACATATTTCTATTAAAGTTTTTCAAAATTATGTTGTATTTTCTTTTTGATATCTGAATGTAACATACAGTATACATATTTGCATATAATGTTCTGGTTCAGCACATGTGCTCCATGAAGGCAAGCTGCCCATATGGTTATTATCATGGTTATTAACACAGTCAGCTAGATGTTTAGACTGGATCTGGCATTTTTATCTACCTATTGAGTCCTTCCCAGGGACCTAGAATAGGCAGATGTTGTCTAATTATCTTTCTGACTATCTATCTCACCCTTTATCTATCTCTCTCATTATCTATCTCTATGGCAAGCATACCTAATACTCCTTCCTCCTCCTATTTTCCCCACAGCAGCAGCAATCTTATGAGGTGGGTTGGGCTGAGAAAAAGTGACTGGCCCAGAGTTACCCAGTCAGATTTCAAGCTTAAGCAAGCCTAGAATTCATACTCTCCTTTTTCTAGGCCAGCACCTATCCCATAAGCTGCTTGCTTAAAGATTGAAAAGGAAGTTCAGGAATGCATCATTCACAGTGATGGAATTGCAATATTTAACGCCTTCGCTCATTTTTTTTTCTCCTAATCAAAACTCAAAATTGTTTTTCCATCTATACATTCAAACACATCTTTTTAGGAAAATAGGATCATAGGAAGCTACCCAAACCTCACTGAAATCATCAAACAGCTTTCGGTTATGCTTTTTAGACAATTATTTTTTCTAGTTCTACCTAGCGATGCTGTGGACAAAGTCTTTGGCTTGTAAACAAACTGAAACCAGCAAACATTTTCCAGTCAAATGTTGATAACTTTAGAATGGATATTCAATATTTGGAGAATAGTCATATTTTTGTAGCTAATAAACTCCCTTCCTTCTGCCATGCCTGAAGGACAAAATGAGAACCATTCAGAGTTGAAGAAGTATCTGATTTAGAAACTCTTAGAAAAATAGGCTGATAATATCCCTATTATATGATAATAATAAAAAAATATTTCAAAAGCAATTACCTTGATCTTTCAGGACAAGTTTGATTCCCAGCTCCTTATGAAAATATCTGAGGAGAAAATCTTTAAAAATTACTGATGTAATTTTGATTGCTGATTATAGATATGTAGAAAATACTCAGAGCTATTAACATCTATATCCATGCATTATATGATCTTCTTACAAATGAAGATAATTAGAATTGACTAGATAGGTAAGTTAAGTACTTATGGCTAAAGCAGCCTTCAGTTCAACTGTAACCCAAGAATTCAGGTAGGAATTCTAAGAATTGCAATCCCAACAATTCTGGAGGTCACTAAATTGAAAAAGGTTGCTACAGGGACTTACTTAGGTGTAAGTTCAGCTGCATTTTAGAAGCCTTGTTTCAAGTAAGCTTTTAGCTTCTTGCTGTATAGCAGATTTTTTTTTCTTTTGCTGTAGCAGATTAATTTTCTGTACTTGTTCTAGGAAAGGATCATTTCAGTTTTTAATTGCTCATTTGCATGTGAAGGAGATGAAATCTGCAGCCTTCCTTCTGCCACACTGTTTGTTCTTGCAGAAATTGTTTTCTTTCTTTCTCATGGCTAATTCTCAGTAGTTTTTAATCTATTGTTTTTGTTTAATGCTAGATCTGAGCTTCTCATAAGTAGAAACTAATGTGGTCCCCTTCTAAAGAGATCCAGAAATAAGAAAAGAAGGATAACTTTGTGCCTTTGGAACCACATAGGAATAAATGTGGGTTTTTTTTCTGGTTAAAGGCTTGGTCATGTCATTGCTATCAAAGAAAGACTGGTTACTGAGACCTGTATATAAGCAGAGGAAAGAAAGAACGTCTACTAAGAGGAAATATGGGAGATGTAAAGCAAGTTAGACATCACAGGTGGGTTGCCTAGAGTGATAACAAGAAGCTGAATGCAAAATCTAGTGTTGGAAAGAAATGCCATCTAGGAACTTTTTTGGGGGGGAAATGCTAACAAACTCCCTGCTTCCCTTTTGTGGGAAATTTTGACCATGACAAAAGTCAATTCTGGTCAGAAACTGGGGTAGAAGGCAGACAGCTGTTAGCTAGCTTTTTTTCTCTCTTTTCTCACATTACTGAGGCCAAACCCCTATTATTCAGTTTCAGTGTCTCATCCTTTTCTCTTCATCTCTTGCACCTGTCATCTGTGTTTTACACAACGAGACACATACATTCGCAGAGGCCCCTATGGAATTCTGCCACTGCCCTTCAGCCTCAGTCTGTTCTCGGTTTTCCAATTGCTTTCATATTAATCGGTCATCAGACTTTTTGTCTGATAGACACCAGTTGTAACTGGTGATGGGCATGCTGTTCCAGTTTTGTAACCTGCTGTGCTTGGCTTCCTCAGTTTTGCCATTCCCAAAAACCTGCAAATAGTGCTAAGGCTTGCACAGCTTTGCTCTTGCACATCCAGGCGGATTTATAATACAACCTGCTGTTCCAGCCTGAGATCTCCTTGGAGCACGACATTCTCAGCTGCTGTGGATGAAGGCAGGATGGTTGTAACTTGGCTGCATACAGCACTGTGTTGCACACAGAGCAGCAAGCAACTGCTGAGCACACTGTGCACACCAATGGCTTGTTGTCCAGATGCAGCGGAGATTGGGGAGATGTAGCTCAGTCATGCTGTGCAGATATGAAGTCCAGTGGTTGACATTTCCAGTTGAAACAATGTTCTTCAACACCAGGACTGATTTGACGAGCTGCTGTTAGAGCCGTGGCCTAGATGAACAAGCCCTCTCTCCTGCAGGAGAATAAGCTTGCTTGCAGAAGATCTGTTGTATTTTCCGTCATTCTCCCAAAATGCCTGACGGTAGAGAAAAGACAGAGCTTCTTTTGAAAAACTGAGGTGGAGGTACAGATTTTTGTCAGCTTGGTGATCATCTGCACATACAGCACTTGATTTGATTTTAGAAACAGCTCTTACTTCTGTAGACTGGTTTGAAAGGTAGAGAGAAACCATTACACTGCAACATGTAATCCTCAAAGATGGATCGTACAAATAAAAAAAATTAAGAAAAAGATCAAGGCTTTTGCTGCACACGTTAAAATCCTGAAATGTACCACCCTAACAAGTGTGTGAGGTTAAGATGGGAAAGGGGATGTCGAAGCTATGTTGTAGTAGCACCACCACCAATGACAACACTCTTGACAACACTGTGTGAAAAATAATGGAAGTTTTCTAATATTTTCAGGAATGCTGAAGGACACCCTCTTTGATAACCTCTCTTGTTTTTCGCTGCCTTGTGTCCCTGATTCAACCATCTTCTCTCTGTGTCTGTCTGTCTCTCTCTGTTCCACCCACCCTCCCTCCCTCTATCTCTTTATTTACACAGACACACACACACACACACACCAGGGGTGCTATTCAGCAGGTTCTGACAGATTCTGGAGAATGGGTAGTGGAAATTTTGAGTAGTTCGGAGAACCATCAAATACCACCTCTGGCTGGCCCCAGAGTGGGGAGGGAATGGGGATTTTGCAGTATCCTTCCCCTGCCAAGCCACGCCCACAGAACCAGTAGTAAAAAAATTTGAATTCCACCACACACACACACACACACACACACACACACGATTTTACTATCATCCAGAAAAACTAAGGCCATACGTTTCCAAATCTCAGAGTACTGAAGTATTTGCCTCAACATGTTGTTGTTTTTAACCAGTAAGTCACCAACCCAATGGGTAATGGATCTAATTTCATGGAGATCTTGTCCAGATCTAAACAACTCTTGCATCATTGCTGAATGGTCCACATTCCCCTTTTCCAAAGGAAAATGGTGCTTTATATGTCTTCCTTCTTTTCTTTCTTCAAGGTTATGAAAATGAATTGATAGATTATGGAACATTTTTAAAACACGCATCTAATAAAGTTAAGGAGAATGCTCCTTAAGCTCTACCCCATCTTACTCCAATATATAAACATTTTACAGTAAGGTTTCAAATGAAGGAAATGAAGATAATGCATGCCTTTAAAATGACCTGGAAATCCCACAGCTGTAGGCTAAACTGGGAATTGAAAAGCAGCCAGAAAAAGACAATGGCAAAACATTTTTATACTGTGGACAAGAAAGTGGTTTTTTAAGTGGTTGAGCATAACTTGGGGGAAATTATGTCTTTACTTTCACTTAATAGAAAGACCAACCCCCCCTTCCCTCCCTGCCTTGTACAACTTCATTCCTCCATCTACATTTTTATCTCTTTGCTGCTTTTCTTAAACCCTTTTCTTTATTCCTTTGTATCTGTGTTGGCTATTTATACTTTTGTATTCAGCTCCATGACAACTTTCTTTTATCCTCATCTTCTATCATCATTCTGTAGACTTTCCATCTCACAGTTTCTCACTATTGGTGCCTCTATCTCTTTCAATGAACTCTTTTCTTTGTTATTATGACACTTCTTGCTATTGTTCACACCTTGTTTAAAATTGCTTTTTTGATGCCTATCTTCTCAGCCTGAGTCCTCTTTCTTTCTTTCCTGAAACTGAGAAATAGGGGAGCTGCTTTTGCTCATAAGGATAAGGAAAGCTATCTCACATATGTCTGTGCACTGCCACACACACTTCCTTTTCTCAGCTCATGGCTTCCACTTCCACCACCTCTGAGAAGAAATTGGACCTGGACCTTTTTCCTCCTTGTGTCCTTGTAGGATACCCCTTGTATCTTATATCTGGTGGACACTAATTAATATGTAGGCTGCAAGAAAATATGACAAATACAGTCGGGTAGACATTTACCTTTGCTGCTTCAGCTACACAGTCCCACCTTCCCAAAGTCTGATCCATTCTAGATAAATAGAATATATGGATAGTTGGCTGAGAATTATGGGAATTGCCATACCCATCTGAATGTACCAAGAAGAGTGTCAACGCCAAACTGAACCTGGCAGAAATGATTTTTCCTGTTCACCATTGCCACATACTGGGTGTGTGTGTGTGTGTGTGTGTGACGGAAGGAATGCGCTACTAGACACAACACAAGGCTTTCTCCTGAGAACCAAGGTCATTTCTCAGGCAATGGGAGGAGGAGGAGAGAAGTGCCTGAGAAAGCTGCCAACTAAGCTAATTGGCCAACATAACAAGTGACACTTGGGGGGGGGGGTTGTTGCTGGTTTAAACTATGCTGAAACCGCGCAAAAGTGTCAGAGTTGGCTTTACACTAAGTGTGCCGATATGGTGTGCCCAATAAAGGAATTCTTTGAGGAAAGCGAAAGCCTTGGAGTTCTGATTTGCTTGGCTTCATTAGTCGGAACCTTGACAAGGGGATAATGAAACCATTGTTTTAGAAGGCACTATATGCACTCTTTTGAAACAAATCTTTACTAGCACTTGCATTTGGCAATAACAATCTAGAGAGAGACAATATGTACCCCAAACCATTCAGAAGTTGTAGTTGGCTAAACAGCCTTTTCTCCTTATATGTATAGACCTATTTATGTTTACATGAATATAGGATTGTGTTCTCAAATTTGTATTTGCACAGTCATTTATGTTCCATGTTATCAATGCCATACAGCTTTATCTTTATTTAACTTCCTTTGCAATAATACTTAATTGATTTGTATTGCAGCCAGTCTAAAAAATTCCTGAATACAGTAATTCAGTGGTTCTCAACCTTTTCTCACAATGGACCCCTTTTAAATGCCTTTTGTGGTCACAAAAGATTTAACTCAAGATTTAAATCATAATATTTCTTTAAGCCTCCGTGGACCCCCTGTGATTACATCGCAGCCCACCCCCCCCTCCCCAAAGCATCAGCGGACCACAGGTTGAACACCACTGCAGTAATTGACTGACTTAGTACTTTGGTCACGTCCAGTCAATGTTTCCCAGAAAAGAAGTAGATGTGAGATAATGTCAAGAAGCAAAACTTTAGTATCATTTTGTGCATGATGAAGTTCTTAATGCAGAAATTCCTAAAATGAATAGCAAGTTGTTCAAAGTTTCATTCTTCTGATAGAAAACGTCTATTTTAGGATTTTTATGTACAATGCAAATGTCTCTATAACATCTTCCTAGGATGACATGCACAAAATACTGGAAAGGGTCTTGATTGTTCTTCTTTATCAGTACAAGTGGTTCTAGGTAGTAAGATCAGAAATTCCTACCCTTTCCAAAAAAAAAAAAAAAAGCAATCAAGACATAGTACCTATCAGCTAATGAAATTTGACAGGAATGCAGCTATATCTATAATTCATATCTGGATTAATCATATATTTAAAATTAAATGATGAATCAGAGACAATATTGGATTGCTTTATTGAATTTTTAATATAGCAGCGGCTTTAGTGTAGTGGCATGCTGTTGTGTTTATTTATATCTTTTATTGTTTCTGTTGTAGTTTTTAATTGTTATAGCTATCCAGAGTCACATTGGTGTGATGGGCAGCTATAGAAATCGGACAAACAAATGAAATGTCAATTTTCTCTTGTTGGCAGAAAGACAGAGAGACATTTAAACCAGAGGTGGTATTCAGCAGATTCTGACAAGTTCTGGAGAACCTGTTGCGGAAATTTTGTATAGTTTGGAGAACCAATAAATACCACCTCGGACTGGCCCCGCCACCATCTATTCTCTGCCTCCTGAGTCCCAGCTGATCAGGAGGAAATGGGGATTTTACAGTATCCTTCCCCTGGAGTGGGGTGGGAATGGAGTTTTTACAATATCCTTCCCCTGCCATGCCCACCAAGCCATGCCCACCAAGCCATGCCGTGCCCACCAAGCTACACCCACAGAACCGGTAGTAAAAAAATTTGAATCCCATCACTGATTTAAATCAAGTGATATTAGGAACTGCCTTCTACAATATATGTGCCTTTGACTTGCTCCAAGGTGATAACTAGATTCATAGGAATCAACCAGAGGAAAAGTTTGTCAATTGTTTGGCAGTTCATAAAAGAGGAAGCCGTCATGGCCTTTTTCTTCACCTTGTCACTTTTCTATGTAAACTTCTCCTCTTTTTCCCAATTGCCATGTTGGCATGCTGATTCTCTGCCTTCTCTGTACAACAAGAAACTCGGGTAACAAATATTGATCCACTGAAACCAGCACTGAAAAAAAATAAGAAGGGCAAAAGGGCATACTTTATACATCTCAGGTTTGCAGGAGTACAAAGGTAATAATTTACGCAAAATAATAGGTTGTTAAAAGAACAGATTAAGAGAAACGAGAAAATCTCAAACTAACCTAAGGGGACTAAGCAAGCTCAATCCTGTTAGTGAGGAGGGACAGTGGAGTAGCCTGCTTGTGCATACAATTGATTTGGATCACTGAATAATTATAATTACATAACTATTATGAAATGATTGTAAGGTTTTACTGAGAATCCATTTTTATTTTGATATTCTATAATATACTGTATGTATTTGTTACCCTCCTAGACTGTGCTGCTGTTCTTAGTTATCTCAAATGAGCAATATGTGTCTATGGAGAGTCTCAGTCATCTAGGTCATGGTTGTCCCAAAGGTGCTTTTTCAAGAGGCAACTGGACTTTCTGTTTTTTCTTTGAAGATGTTTCGCTTCTCATCCAAGAAGCTCAAGAAGCTCCTTTGCCTCCTCCCACCTTTGGGATAAGCAATATGTGCCTCTTCAGATATGAATTACATATCTTGCTGAATTACAGTTCTTCTTTGTTCAAACCATCATAGGAATGTTGGGAGTTGCAGTTCACAAACATCTGGAGGGTCATATATTGGTCTTCTCTGTCAGACAGTAACATTCTTTAACATGTTCATCTCCTGATATTTTCAGTTCCTAGCTGATCCTAGCCTACACAGCCATGATTGGGCAAGGCTGTAACAAACCAACATTTCAGAGAATGAAGATAGAATGGCTCTTTTGAATTGTTACTTCTCCAGGATTTATCTTGGGAATTTGCTGAAGTAAATGAGTAAGTAATTGATTATGCGGCATCAAGTCACTGTTGACTCTTAGTAGTGACCACATAGATAGATTTTAGGTCTTCCAATGGAACATTCATTGCCACTTTAAGTGAATCAATCCAGTTGGCTGCTTGTCCTTGTCTTTTCCTTCTGCCTTGTCCAGCATTCAATTCTTCTCCAGAAAGCTAGGTTTTCACATAATGCAGCTAATGTAAGATAACTGAAGCCTGATCATTTGTGCCTCAACTGAAAACTGCTTGATGATCCATTTCTTTTTTTGGTTGTCCACAATATTCTCAGGAGTCTTTCCAGCACCAACTTCCAAAGCATCAATACTCTTCCTATACTGCTTTTCAAGATTCATCTTTGGCTTCCATGGCAGATCATATAGGGAATACTATTGCTTTCTTGAACCTGATCTTTTAGAAACAGACACATCTGGAATTTGAATATCTTTTTTTGAAAGCCTTCATGGCTGTCCTACCAAGTGCCATTTTGTTCCTTCACATCTTGGGGCAATTTCCAACTTGTTTCTTCAGCCAATTATTCCTCATGTTTTGCCCCATCTTCTTTTTGGAAAAACATCTAGTCTAAAACAATTGGCTGTCTGAGAAAGAGCAGTAAATACACTTCTTGTCCCAAGTATCCACAGGAAGTGCAGTTATTTTGACTTTCAAGCTTGGAAATATACATCTTTCCTAGTAACAATTATTAATGTTACTAGGGGCATAATAATTATATCCCTAGTAATAATAGGATCATACTGTGTTTCCCCAAAAATAAGACCCTGTCTTATATTTTTTTGAACCTTGAAATAAGTGCTTGGCCTTATTTTCGGGGAGGTCTTCTTATTTTGAGGCACGTGGAGCAAGAGATGTGGCTCCTCTTGCCGTCTTACCTGATTTCCAGCTCTGCATTAAAATATTTTTGGGGAGGGCTTATTTTCAGGGGGAACCTTATTTTAGCACATGCGCTCAAAAGCCCAATTGGGCTTATTATCAGGGGATGTCTTATTTTTGAGGAAATATGGTAATAATTTTTTAAAATGACACTACTACCCATAATAAAAAGATGGATATTTCTGTCTAACTAAATATAGGATCAGGCTAGGGCATCTTTTAAATTTGAGAACTCAAATCAATCCACAGATTGCTGAAACATGGTTTAATAACAATAATGCAATTGGCTACATTAACACATTATGTTATAGTATAAATCATCTGGACTCACCCTTGAATGAGATGCCAGGACCAACCTCTAAATTGTAGGGAAGGCCAGGACAAAGTGAATGGGAACAAAATAAAAAGTACTTGTATTTAATTTAATTTGAATATAATCCAATAGATTATAATATTTCTTGGCTGTTGCAGTTAATTTCTTTTTTTATTATATTTTAACTGTTTTGTTTTTATAATTGTTAATATACAAATATACAAATTTGAGATGAGATCATTTATTCAATACAAATTGAATAAATAAGTAAATAATAAATAAATGGAATTAATTACATACAGTTAATTAAAAATTTACAATTGGGTGGCAATGATTGGAACTGTTCTATAGTCTATACTCAGGAGGAAGACAATATGAAACTCTTTACTAACCAGTTTTATACTAAACCAAAGTCAACCTCCATGATAGCTTCGTTTAATGGGTCAGTTTCCCCTGCCCCCCAGACTCTAGGGGGTGGTGCTCATCTCCATTTCTTAGCCAAGGGAGACAGCATTGTCCAAAGACATTTCTGTGGTCATGTGACTAGCATGACTATATGCTGAGGCACACTGAATGCTATTGCCTTCCCACCAAAGTGGTACCTACTAATCTACTCGCATTTGCATGCTTTCAAACTTCTAGGTGGGCAGGATATGGGACAAGTAATGGAAGCCTACCCTGTTTCATGGAATTTGGTAATTTCCATCGGACAAACTCAGTTTTTTTAACCACTGAGCCACCGCACCTCTTAATGGGTCAGTTACTTGTAATGTAAACAGCTATAGATAATAGTTTCAATTTTTTTATCTTCTCTTCCTCATCACCAAAACCTTAATTTTTGAGTCGGGAGTGAGCTTTAAGGTGGGATTAAGTGCATTTTGTCTCTATAAATTATTTTTATAATTAATATAGAATAAATCTGTTATGCACAGCCAGGTTTTCATCTATTTTGGTGTAATTCATGGTAACTGCTTAGCTTGACGATAATGTTTTTTTTTCCTAGTGTGTTTTTAATCAAACAAAAATTCCTTTGAAATCAGTGAAAAACAGACTATTGGAGAAAATTTCAGCAAATCTACTGATATGTGGTGAGAGGTCCAGGCAGTTCTCATTGGAGTGACAATTTGAATTTTATGAACAACTAGACGCTTACAGTTTTCTAAGGGTAGGGTAAAAGCTTTTAAATAAAGCTTGTAATTATGCCATAGCCATCATCTGTCCTCGTTTAATAGACTTCACTGCCAAGCCAAGAACATAGGAAGATTCCTACTTGATCAAGCCAATGGCCCATCTAATCCAGCATTCTGTATCAACCAATGTTCTTAGGATCTCACTGGCATTGGATGTTTCCACTGAACTGTAGCCTAGGAATGAAATGTAGGTAAGACTTTTTCATGTCGACAAAATACTGCTATCTGAAAGGCAAGTACTACTGGTCCTCTGAGGTATTCTTTGCAATCTGGAGTCTTTAAATTTATTGTGGTTACAATTCCTAGAATTGGTCAACACTGCTAATCCAACATACCTGATGGACACTAAATTGTCCAATTTAGATCATTCAAAATACATATGAACATATCTTTATTGGAGTAAAAAAGAGTATGCCACATCTTTTCAAAAGTATCTTCCTTTTCACATGCCTTGGCTTCTGATTCTGACGATGAGCCCAAGCCCAACGTAAATAATGTGTATTATCTGGATGCTTGCACAGAGTTCCACTTTGAATCTGTCTGATCGATCTGGATTCTTCCTGGAGATGCATCATCCAGCTGAAAATTATGACTTTGTATGAAGCTTAGCCTGTGGAGGTACAGTGGTTAGAATGCAGTATTATAGGCCAACTCTGCCCACAGCCAGAGTTCGATCCTGACCAGCTCAAGGTTGACTCAGCCTTCCATCCTTCCAAGATATGTAAAAATGAGGACTCAGATTGTTGGGGGCAATATACTGACTCTGTAAACCGCTTAGAAAGAGCTGTAAAGCACTGTGCAGCAGTATATAAGTCTAAGTGCTACTGCTATTGCTTATCTTTGCCAGAGTACCTTATGGCTTCATTTTATTCCTCTAGTATAGGCAATCATGCTATTTCCCAGATAAAAGGATTGATGTTGCAGAAATTATATCCTGTTGGATGAACTGGCTAAATTAAACTTCCTACTTTTATTCCTTTAGCAGGCATGCAGGAGTCTGTAGAATCAATGGTGAACTTGAAATTAGTGCCATTGGATGGCATATGTTGCTTTCGTTGTTCTAAATACCCGCAAGGCAGAGTATGTGTTGTTTAGTATGTTTTTGTTCTTCTCACAGATTAGTATAAATCATGAGTCACTCTGCTGAGAAAAAAAAAGATTGAGACAGAGAGAGAGAGATGATTTTATGTTTGCTGTTGAAGAAAACTGGGTACTTACATAAGAATTACTGGCATACATTGAATCAGACCGATGTTCTACAGACTATTCACCTTAAAATGCATAGCATTAATTTGCTACCTGTCAGGTCATCACTGCAAATGCTGAGATTTATCACTAGATTTCTATTGTCGGATGGCGGGGAGGGAACAGTCTTTGAACTATCTTCCCTTCCTCCATTATTGAGAAGCATTTCAATATTTCACAAGACTTAGAAAGACACAGCAACTCAGATCTCAGTTGTTATTTTTCTGCATGCTTCATTATAAAAATCCAGGTCATCCTAAGTGGCAAGCTGTTTCCTTCAAAACCGATGCCCCTCTGGATATAGGTTAAGAGAAAAAGAAATATCCTATTGGTCAGGTATGCAAGTATGCAACGTTTGAGAGACAAGCACATTTTGAAATATGAGCTAATAAGGCCAGACTACATCAGGGAGAAGTGACAGGTGATATACTTCCACTAGGAGCTACCTTGGACTCTGTTGATGATAAAAGGTTATTTGAGGTCTCTGAGAACCCTTCCATGATATCTCAATGGCCAACGTGACTGTAATATCAGCTATTTTTTTTCTGCTTTCAGGACACAAGAGGATAAAAGGGCAAACATGATAGAAGAAGGTCTGTCTGATGATTACATTAACCTCAGCAGACATAATCTTGCCAACTGCTTGTTAGAATATATACTCCCAAGCAACCATTTAAAAAGCCTAAATAGTATGTGGATGAACAACAGCAACATGGTACCATGTTTGGTATGTGGACCAAAAGAAGACTAAGCTCCACCATATATTTCAAATATAAGTTCTTATTATTTCTCATTGTTGGTGGACTTTCTTGACTCTGCATCTCTGCCTCCAAATTCCTCATGCCCCCCCCCTCCATTTATTTTATGCTTAGAGGGGGAAGGAAGGAAGGAAGGAAGGAAGGAAGGAAGGAAGGAAGGAAGGAAGGAAGGAAGGAAGGAAGAAAGAAAGAAAGAAAGAAAGAAAGAAAGAAAGAAAGAAAGAAAGAAAGAAAGCTAACTGCTGGTCACTTTTAGAAATAAATGTATATGCTATCTGTACTCACAATTAGCATCATCTCTAATTTCCAGAATCCTTCGCAACATCTAGAATTCATTAGGCAACATACAGGAGTTTTTCATTTATTTAATACATTTCTAACTCATCATTCCTCTATCAGGATACAAATTAGCATGCACATCAGGCTAATCCATATGACCTCCTTGCCTAAGCATGAGTATGGACTACTGGCCATTTTTCTGAGGCAGGAACACATGGTACTGTCCTCTACCTGTACCCAGCTCCCCAGGAAAGCAACTCCTGCCTGTCACTTTTTGCTATGAGTTAAAAGTAGGGCTTCGTGCTTGTGCCAACTCAAGCAGTGCTGTCTGGTTCACCTGCTGTGCTTCATTTCTTTGTAGGCACAAACTACTCTATTCCACTTGGTTGGCGTGACAGGAATACCTCCTCCCCTCAAATCACCAGTCACCGCCCTCCTTAGCTTTTTTGGGGTTTTTTTTTTACAAATTCACTAGTATAATAGTGAAAGCCTGTTTTCTTCAACAAAATAATTGGCAGAACAGCAAAATGAATTCTCCTTGTGTCTATCTCATTGATGAGGAAAATTTGCCAATAGTTCTGCCACTTTCTCCTTCTATCCCATTTGACAGAAAAAATGGTGAACGAGGCAAGAAAATCCACCTGTCAGGGGCTATGGTAAATGTGATCCAAACCCCTCACCCCCCAAAAAAACCCTCACAGGGTTGTCATTATGGCCAAAGCAGAAAAAAGGATTATAATCTGGAAAGAGATTTCTTAGATAGTTTCATTTCCACCTGATTTATTCACAGGAGTTTAATTTAAGGTTGCAGTGTGGACAAGCCTAGGTTCTGTCTCCCAGGAATCAACCAGATCTCCAACTGCTTTAGGGGATCAAAGCATGTCAAAGAACATTCTGTGGGGGATGAGGATTCTGCTATTAATAAAATACAGGGCTAATGAATTTCACGTTGTTTTATATTTTCTATATTAATGAGGCTAAATAGGCTGGGTGTTGTGGCAAGATACAGATCTCTCTGTGTAAATGTTTGTGTGCATGCCCTTTATGTTACCAAATTTTATCAGGAGATAAAATAAAAAAAACACTTTTACGCATAGATTGACTTTGAAGATAGGGAGAAAAAGAATGTTAATTGCATGTTTCACAGATGAAGTTAATATTCTAAAAGAATGTCCCATAAGGCCACTGGGTCTGATTTTTGCAATTACTTAATCACATCACTTGCTAATTTTTCCTGTTTATTATTTTAATCAAAATCTTGAAGTGCACCAAGAATCATTAGCAATCTCTCTCTATGCAAACTCTATGCAAACCATTGAATTAAAGCAGGGATGGAAAATTAATGACACTGCAGTTATTGTTGCAGGGCATCTTCCATTTTCCTTCGTCATTAGATATGTCATCTTGAAGATGTGTGGACTTGAACTCCCAGAATTCCCCAGCCAGCAAAAGGCCACACATCTTCAAGTTGCCAAGGTTAAGAAACATCCTTATAGATTTTGGACGTGCAAAACTTGTTTCCTTTGTTTCTTTGCATTGGAGAACTTTTGGCATTAACCCATTGTAGCAGTATTTCAGAGCAAAGTTCAAACAGGTTTCTTTAATCACAATTAGAATTAGATTGGGGGATATAGGAGACCCTCCTATGCAGCTACTGGAGCGATTTGCTATCACTTTGGAAATTTCATCAAGGAAAGGAGATTGCTTATTTCTATTTCCTGCTGACTTTCCCCCCACCCTCCCAAAAAAAATCATATGTGGAAGGTAGACCTGAAGGAAAAAACAGGTTCATTCTCACCAGGAGGGTCCCATCCAGAGGTGAAATCCAACAGGTTCTGGCAGGTTCTGGAGAACCAGTAGCGGAAATTTTGAGTAGTTCAGATAAATGATAGTGGAAATTTTGAGTAGTTCAGAGAAATGGTAGTGGAAATTTTGAGTAGTTTGGAGAACCGGCAAATACCACCTCTGGCTGGTCCCAGAGTGGGGTGGGAATGGAGATTTTGCAATATCCTTCCCCTGGAGTGGGGTGAGAATGGGGATTTTGCAGTATCCTTCCCTGCCATGCCCACCAAGCCACTCCCACCAAGCCACACCATGCCCATTATGCCACGCCCACAGAACAAGTAGTAAAAAAAAAATGAATTTCACCACTGGTCCCATCCTTGGAGCAAATAGTTTTAACGGACAGAATAAGCCCTTTTGTTTGTATGAAAAACAAATCTGTAGCTAATTCAATAGTTTTAGAAATTTAAAAATAGGAGCACTTTTTAATTAAATAGAACAGGGTGTCAAATTGGGGGACTGTGGGCTGGATGCATCACACGCAGGCCACACCCACCCCAGCTCTGCAAAAGCAAAAAACATTGTGATACGTCATGTGACATGATCAGGTTTGACACCTGTGAAATAGATTTTTAAAAAATCAAAGAATATTTTTTAAAAAAGGTGATTGTTATGAGGGTACTTCTGTCTTAGCACTGTTTAAACTCCAATTTAGAATTCGCTTAATTTTTTTTACAGGGAATTCCCTTAGTCATCAAGGATGCTTAAAATTTCAGGTTTGCACATTCTTTGTGAAATCTTAGTTGTTTATTTCTTGGTTGTACACATAGTAAGATTGTAAGCCACGCAGAGCTGGGAAACAATTGGAGCAGCTTATAAACCTAGTAAAATAAATAAATGGTTGGTGGAAGTTAAAGTAATTGGACGTTCTTTCACTCAAAAAGCACAAATAATCCAATAACAGAAGGAGAGAAATGGCATATGCAGAAAACTAGGCCATAGATGCAGAATAACATTTGCTGGGCAGTTTGTTTGGCTAAGGGGGAAGAACAATGAAGGATTCTCAGATTCTCATTCAAATTAAAAGGCAGTCCGGGCTTTGATCCATAGAAAGTCTTAGGATGTGCTTCCACTATTAAGAAAAGGATATGAGGGACCCATGGAATACATGAAGCACCAACCTCATTTTTGTGGCCTTCAAAACTCTCAAAATTATATTGTTGAAAGCCATTGGCAGGAGAGTAATTATCTCTAGCACTTTTTTTTCCTGGATTTTCTTTCAAAATAAAACTCAGAGATGCTAGATTTCTGGGAAGCTCAACCTCTTCTCATGAGTAAAATAAGGAGAAATGCTGTAATTCATCACTGAAATATTTCATAATGGTTGACCACAATCCCTCCAATGACATCATTGTTGTATCCCTACTGTCTTCAGAAGCAAAAATGGAAAAACAAAATTAAAATAAAGAACAATCTCAGAGTTCCTCACTCCTAATACAATGTATAAAGTACTTCATTCTCTTCCTAACATGTTATTATTAATAAATTAATAGCCCTGGAGAAAGAGAAAATAATGTTTTTAAAACATGTGACCACCATGTTCTTTTTTTCTTTTCTTTTTAACATTATGAATGTTTAAATGCAAGTTTATCCACCATCCCTTTGGAGATGCTTTAAATTCCAATTTTATTGAGTGCTTAGCAACATCCTACCCTTCTTTAGAGGGACGCGGTGGCTCAGTAGCTAAGATGCTGAGCTTGTTGATCGAAAGGTCAGCTGTTCAAATCCTTAGTGCCATGTAATGGGTTGAGCTCCTGTTACTTGTCCCAGCTTATGCCAACCTAGCAGTTCGAAAACACGTAAAAATGCAAGTAGAAAAATAGGGACCACCTTTGGTGGGAAGGTAACAGCGTTCCATGTGCCTTTAGCATTTAGTCATGCTGTCCACATGACCACGGAGACGTCTTCAGACAACGCTGGCTCTTCGGCTTTGAAATGGAGATGAGCACCGCCCCCTAGAGTCAGGAACGGCTAGCACATATGTGCGAGGGGAACCTTTACCTTTACACTTTTTTATGAAAATTAAGTTCCTTCTATTGATTATAACTAATGTGAGGATCTTTGCCTTGTGCTGCAGCTTCTCTATTCTTCCTGTGTTGTTTATAAATGCTCAGCGCCCTTGAGGCTCATTCTCTCAGCAGTTTTGTAACATTTTATAAAGGGTAGGTGAGAGGGAAGGCAAAGCTGCGCTGAGTTTGAGAAATGGAAGCTTGCCTAAAGGCCATTCGGTGACTTCACATCTTTGTTCAGTTTCTTTCGATTATGCAGCTCAAATGTAATTTTTCAGAGAAAGGCACAGTGGCCTTTTACAATCGGAATACTTGTTCAGGTACAGACTGAAATCCAGTGGCAGAAATGATTTAGGCAAGAACAAATAGAGTCCCAGCCACTCAGCTATGTCTTTCGCTGCAAGGAAGTTCTCCGATTAAACACAATAATGCCTCTAATTCTCTTTCTCTGCATCCATGCCACTTTTAATCTAGAACTGGGTTTTCTCCACTTGTTTGTTTGTTTGTTTGTTTGTCAACAAGTACAAGGAAACAAGTAACAGTCTAGACATAGACATGGACACATGAAAAAAAATTGACACAAATAAAAGGATATAAATAGGCAAAACATAGCCATAAACACATAGAATGATTACATATAAATGGGGACAGTAGGACAGGGACAGAAGGCACGCTGGTGCCTTTATGCGCGCCCCCTTAGGGACCTCTTAAGAAACATGAAAAGTCCATGGAAGACAGTTTAAGGTAAAAGGTATGGGGATTAGTGAGACTAACAACAGGATCAGGTAGAGTGTTCCAGACTTCTCCAAGTACAGGTATCCTTCACTTAACAACAGTAACTGGAACTGAGATTTCCATAGCTAAGCAAAGCATTCATAGGGTATGAAATCACATGACCATGCCAGTTAGTAATGGCAATTCTGATGACCTCATGCTATTTCCCCCCATTGATGTTGCTTGTAGAAAACCAACAAAGAAGATTACAAATGGCAATCCCATTGGGTATGCTGTAATTGATGGAAGCATTACATCATAACTACCACTCGTTCAGCACTGTTATAACATCAGTCACTAAATAAGTAGTGGTCAGATGAGGCTCACTTGTAGTAGTTAATAAATATCATGGGTATCCAAATAGGCAAAACTTGTTCCCCAATGAATTTGGTCTCCACTTCATCTATTGCACAAAGTCTAATGTGGCTTTGAACTGATGGAAATTCTAGACTCCTCTATTACAGCACTAAACACATCATAGGAAAAGGCAGGACTAAGAGCTACTGAATGTATATTATTGGAGAATCTGGAACAAGAGACATGCACTAAAACCTTCTTCAGTCTGTTTAAAACTATGCAAACTCTACAACAAAGACGGAAGAGTGGAATAAACATGCCAGTTTCACTTGCCCTCTCCTCATCATCCAGCACTGATTTTTCCTCTGTATGTTAAAGAGATGCCCACTCCTTGCGATGACAGAGGGCAGGCAAACTCCCATCGGTATTGTATGAGTGATCAGGCATGGTATGGTGAATAGGTTTTCCAATTCTTCTGGCATAGTATGGTGATTAGGTCTTACAGTTTAAAAGTATAGAGCTAATTCATTTATGTTGCATACAAGAATATCCTGTATAACAGCCATTCCTTGCCCTAAATTAATTAGTTTCAATAAAACAAGGTAGAGGACTGAAATTTGTTGTTACTTGTTCAATAGCTACCAAGCAAATCATCTGGTGATGACCGATGATGACCTATGAACCAACTTTGTGATTTCACCTGCTGCTGGTTTACAGGAACAAATTAAAAGACCAAAGAAAAAATTAGATTAGAGCAGGGGTGTCAAACTCAAGGCCCACAGGCAGCAGGGTGCTTAAATCTGGGCTGTGGGGCTGTCCTGGAAACAGCGAAGGACTGGCCCGCTGCGGCTCTCCCAAGTTCCATTTTCGCTGGCAGAGGGTTGCAGGAAGCCATCGCAGTTGAAAATGGAGCTTGGGAGCCCGTTTTCTCTAGTAGAGTGCTCAGGCCACACAGGTGCCCCCGACACGAGTGACATCGAGCTGGCCACGCACACCCTGGCCACGCCCCCCCATCCCCCCCAAGGTCAAACACAACCCAGATGCCACTCTCAATGGAATCCAGTTTGACACCCCTGGATTAGAGAGATGGGTGAATCTAGTAGTCCCTCCAGTTTCTCATTTTCACAACTCTTGAAGTTTCTGTTTGGCAACTTTTTATTTTTCCATTCATAATATTGATTTATCCCATTCATGAGGTCATTCTCATAGTATCCTATTATCTCATAGTTTGGGATCTTTCTATATTTGAAAAGTTTAGAGTCTGTGTACATATTCTATACACGTTTTCCAAATGCATGCATTTTTATTTACAGTTTTGCCTATGGTATGAATTTTTATAAGTGCTTCTTAACTATACAGGTAGTCCTCGACTTACAACAGTTCATAGTGACTGTTCAAAGTTACAATGAAGCTGAAAAAAGTGACTTATGACTATTTTTCACACTTATGACCGTTGTAGCATCCCCATGGTCATGTGATTTACATTTGGATGCTTGACTCATATTTATGACAGTTGCAGTGTCCCAGGGATATGTGATCTCCTTTTACAACTTTCTGACAAGCAAAGTCAATAGGAAAGACAGATGCACTTAACAATCATGTTACTAATTTCACAACTGCAGTGACTCGCACAACAAATGGGGCAAGAAAAATGGGGCAAAACTCACTTAACAAATTTCCATTTAGCAACATAAATTTTGGGCTAAGTGAGTTGAGGACTACCTGTAATATATGTTTATGCAGATTTTTCCCTAATATCTTTTTTTTAACCTGAAAACTGCACAGCAAGATCATAGCACTTTAATAATAAACATACCTTGATTAATGTTTTAATTTATGTATTATTAATTAATAGTAAACACACCTTGATTAATGAGCCATGGTGGCGCAGTGGTTAGAATACAGTACTACAGGCTACGTTTGCTGACTGCCGATTGCCAGCAGTTCAGCAGTTCAGTAGTTTGAATTTCACTGGCTCAAGGTTGACTCAGCCTTCCATCCTGCCAAGTTCGGTAAAATGAGGACCCAGATTTTTGGGAGTAATAGGTTGACTCTGTAAACTGCTTAGAGAGGTCTGTAATGCCATGTGAAGTGATATATACCGTATTTTTTGGAGTATAAGACGCTCCAAACTATAAGGCGCACCTACCTTTTTTGGTGAGGAAAACAAGAAAAAGAAATCTGCCTCTGCCTCCCAGCAATTTTGCCTCATTGCAGCAAACAGCAAATAGCCTGCTTTACTTTCATTTTTGTTTTCAGCATAGCTTCATTAGCACAAGGAAAAAAAAATATGCTCCCAGCAATTTACCTCCTTGCAGCAAGCAGCAGACGCCTGCACAAAACAGCTGAGAGCAAAACAGCTGAGAGTTGGGAGGCCGACCCAATCAACTTGTACTAATTAGGCTGTGCTGAAACTGAAACGAGTTGTTTCTTCTTGCTGCTTTCTGCAAGAAGGTAAACTGCTGGGGGCCAGTGGGTGGGTGGGGCTACATTCGGTGCATAAGACGTACCTAAATTTTCACCCCCTTTTGGGGGGGGAAGGTGCGTCTTATACTCTGAAAAATACATTAAGTCTAAGTCAGAGGTGGTATTCAGCAGGTTCTGACTAGTTCTGGAGAACTGGTAGCAAAAATTTTGAGTAGTTCGGAGAACCGGTAAATGCCACCTCTGACTGGCCCTGCCTCCTTCTATTTTCTGCCTCCCGAGTCCCAGCTGATCGGGAGAAAATGGGGATTTTGCAGTAATCTTCCCCTGGAGTGGGGAAGGAATGGAACGCCCACCAAACCATGCCACACCCACCAAGCCACACCCACAGAACTGGTAGTAAAAAAATTTGAATCCCACCACTGGTCTAAGTGCTATTGCTATTGCTATCTATTTGGAAATAAAAATTATATAAATTTGTGTTGATTTAATTCCCATGGGGGAATACAATAGACTATTTTAGATCTGTTATTATCTCAGATAAGATATTGTTTCCAACTATTGCTTTGGCTTTGAAATGATTTTTTTTTCTTACCCACAAATAACAGATTTTCAATAAATACAGGTCAGTAAGGATTCATAACCATGAATGAATCTCCTTATGAAGGGGAAAGGGGAAATGATAAAAGCAAGCCTATTTAATGAGAGCCTGTGGAAAATAACAGAAGCTGTGGAAAGCTACCTAAAACAAGAGCAAAACAAAAGAAATGGAAGAAAATAAAAGAGCAGGAACAAAGGTGCATGGGGAGTGGGGAGAGAGAAAGAGAGAAATCTACTGTATTATTACACTGAGACAGTGGTTTGTTTACCAAGTATGGGTTGGCCTTGAAATAATATTGATCATAGATACGGATGGACTTACAATGGTGGGGGAAGGGTGTTGATGGATTAGGAGTTAGGACAGAATGAAATGCTCCTTCAAGTGGAAAGGCTATTAAAAAAATTCTCCAACAATACTGCTAGATTTGAAGAGATCCTAGCTAGATATACCTACATAAAGACCTAGCCCAAATCTCCCTTCCTGGTGTAATTTATTTATTGCTTTATTTCATTTCTTCCTCTACTTTAACAGAACTGGATGCATTTCTTCGTTGTTGTTGTTGTTGTTGTTGTTGTTGATGATGATGTTGTTGTTGTTTCCTTTTTAAAAGCACAAGACTCTGAATTTGAGACCTCTTTAAGCCATGGAGGTCTTTTATTTGCATTCATGGTTCCCATTAGAGGCCTTGTTGCCATTCTAGCCGCTTTAAATTGATGGTTTGGTGTTGATGATGTTCCTACTGTGTTAAACATAAGTTTGATCAGAAGCAAAATCTGAATTGAAGACCTATTGGAGATGCATCTCTCTTCCCTTGGGGAGCTCACATTGAGTCTGGATCTTTTTTCAGGTAAGACGTTTCCATGCTAGTCACCCTACCTACGTTCTACTCATATATTTATAAAGGTATAAATTGCAAAGGACTCTTTTGCACTTGTTTACATTTTGTTTGAATTTTGCATTTCATATTCCATGTAAACTGCCAGAAGTCAGTCTTAAGGTACAGAAGGGGATTTGCAGGGGGATTTGAGCTCAACAACTCAGACTAACCCGAGTACAACCAAGCCCCTACCTAAACAGAACACACCACATCCAATCAGAGCATAGCCAAACCCCCATCCAATCAGAGCACAGCCAAGCCCCCAACCAATCAGAACACACCTCCACCCAATCAGAACACAGCCAAGCTCCCACCCAATCAGTTCACACCCCCACTGGCAGTTAAAAGGAAAAAACAGCTGCGATCACACATTGCTCCTAGAAGCACGAAGCTGAAAACACCAGCCTGAAGATGACAAATGAGACTTTGTCGAAACATCGCCAAGACACTTCCAATTTTACGCAGAAGGAAACCCGAATAGCCAAAGATCTACATATAAACACCCGTGAAAACCTCAGAAAACAAACCTAAAATACTACACATATACTGGAAGACTTGCCTCCAAATGGAAACCAGATTCAGGCATGCTGTCCTGGGAATACCTTCCTGCTTTGAGAAACAGGAGACTGTACAAATTGTTATTTTTTTAAAAATACAAAATATTGTACTCTGATTTCCAGCATTTCCCTCACAATCTAAGCAGCTGTTACCAGTGTCCCTTGATGGAAGCCATGACAATCAAGTTGGGTTTTATTTTTGGGTTTTGGCAGTGTTTTAGGGGGGGAAAACATTAGTAATATAAAGGCAGCCTTTGGAATAGTATTGACAGCTGGCTGTCATGTAATATGTAATTTCTGCTTCAATAACAACTCCAGTTCTTGCTACAACTGAAGACAGAGCACAACAGAGTCTGGCACTAACAGGAGCTCGTACCCAAGGTGATATGGTTGTTCTTATGATTACATTTAGTACAACTACTACAAGCAGGCACAAAGGAGTTTGGGCCATTATTATACCATACTTACCAGAAAGTAAACAGAGGCCTAGGAAATGATTTGGAATTTTAAGTGCAGGACCTATTTGAAGCACTTATTTTTTATTGCTTCTGCACAAGGCTAAAAGCAGATATGGCTGCTTTAAAGAATCACCTTAGAGATGCAATTTCTTTAACAAGTTAAGTCTTTAATGGTTTTTTAAAGCCTGGAAAAATGTATTATTTTTAAAGAGGTGTTCTGTTTGTGTTGCCATGCAATTCCATAACTCCTTTTCCAAACCACTTTCAAAGTCTTTACCATCCTATTTTATAGATAAGTGTGCAGATGTGTTTCAAATTTCAGTCTGAAACTTGGGGAATTACCTGAAGCAAAGATGGGAAATGAATGAATGTGCCAAATATTTTCTTGATATGAACTATTGTTTTGGTTTCATTCAAATAGAAATAATGTTGGAACTAATTTAGTACTGGCTTAACTATCTTTGATCTTCAGATGGAAATATCTGATTATTCCCTGATTTGTTAAGTCTTTAAGATTGCAGTAATATGTAACTTTACTTGGGAATTAATCCCTTTTTCACACAGTTGCCCTAGGTAAACATGTGCCCAGATCACACAGCACTAAATATTGCAAAGCTTTCTACTTAGTAGGTATACTCAAGTCCCCTAATCAGAAATATGTTTTTTTATTTGTTTTATTTTTCTCCATGGATATTCTGGAAAAGAAGATGTTAATCCCCTCAAGATGATAGGATTAACATTCTCAGCTATATTAGCAATCTAGTATGTTCAGGTAAAGAAAACAGTCTGAATTGTATAACTGGGGTTGGGACATTGGTTTCTATGAAGTGTGGTTTCTATAGAATTGGTTTCTATGAAGTATATTATGCAGACATATTATACTTGAATTTCTGTAAGGCATTCAACAAAGTATACCACAACCTACTTCTTGGTAAGCTAGAAAAATATGGGCTAGACATCATCACCACCAGATGGATTTGTAAGTGGCTAACAAACCACACTCAATGAGTAGTCCTTAATGGTACTACATTTACATGAAGGGAAATATGGGGAAATGTCCTAACAGTGAAAACAATTAACAAGTGGAACAGCTTACCTTCAGAAGTTGTGGGTGCTTGGAAGAACAGGGAATTGAAATGGATTGGTATATGTATGTGCATATACAAACAAGATATGAAAAAGATGTTAAATTACAGGGTTTTTATTTAGAGAAGATTGAGCTTGATAAGATACACACAGGAACAGAGGATAAACTAATTAAAAAATGTTACAATTTTTTTACTAAATATAGAACTAGAGGAAGAACAAGTAAAAGAAACAATGATAGCCTGGGCAAAAAACTTTGGATATTCAATTGAATTGGATAAATGGCAACAATTATGGGAAAGAAATTATGAATTAACAATGTCCACTGCATATAAGGAAAATCTATATAAAATGTTTTATAGATGGCATTTGCCCCTGAGAAACTGGCAAAAATGTTTAAAGATAAATCAGCTAAATGTTGGAAATGGCAGCAGTTACCAGGTTCATATTACCATATGTGGTAGACATGTCCTGAAGCAAAAAACTATTGGAATAAAAGTAAGTTATGGATGGAGGAAATGATACAACAACGTATAGATTTAAAACCAGAGCTATTCCTATTGGGTATCTTACCAGAGAAAACTAGTAAAGATAATATATATTTGATTATACATGTAATAACAGCAGCCAGGATTGTTTATGCACAAAAGTGGAAAGCAGAGAATATACCTTTGGAGGGAGGAGTAATTTTAAAAAATCTTAGATTGTGCAGAAATTAATAGATTAACTATGATGAAAAAGGAAAGAGAAGATACAGAATATTTTAAGATATGGAATAAATTTTACTATTGGTTAGAAAAGAGATACAAATAAGTTTTTAAAAGAGATTGAAAAAAATTGGTTGTAATTAGAATACTATATTAGTGGAAAATCTTTGTAATGGATTTGGTGAGATTGAAGACAGAAGAGGCAGAAGAGAAGAAACTTTTGAAGATAACACCGAAATGACACATGGAAGAAATGAATGATGTACTAAATGTTTGTTTGTCTTTAAAAATAAAAAAAAATAAATTAAAAAAATAAGTTGTGGGTGCTTCATCACTGGAGGCTTTTAAGAAGAGATTGAACAGCGACTTGTCTGAAATGGTATTGGGTCTCCTGCTTGAGCAGGGAATGGATTAGAAAAACTCCAAGATCCCTTCCAACCCTATTACTCTGTATTCTGTAAGTGGAGTACTCCTAAATGCAGTACTAGATACCCATCTTTAGAAATGAAAAATGGAAGCTGGCCTAAGCAAGCCAATGTCGTCCAGATGTCTTTGAATTCAACATCCAATCTGCCCGGAGATTGTATGGCCAATGACAAGAAGCTGTAATTCAAAATATCTGGAGATTAATTTTCTTCAGTTTACGTTTGTAAAAGACTATTTAAAGGAAAGTGTAATAGTTTTCTTGCATATAGAAAGCCTGATGTTCAGTCTCTGGATCTCTTGGTAACAATTTCTCTGCAGATTCTAGATAGCTACTGCTTGACCATTCTCTGCTATTATTCTTATGCCATTATTCTGGATGAATAATCTGATTTCGTATAAGGGACGCATTATTCCCCATATCCCAGATGGCTATTGTTTTCGTGTGGTGTTTAATCAAGCATGGCTGAATGTTAGGCAAATAATCATTGATTTTCTGTTCGGAGCCAACTGATTATCATTTTCATTAATAAAAATTCATTTTAAAAACTCATGTCAAAGCAGCTTCCTGTTGCTACCTAAGCAGGGACCAAGGGTTGTGCTGTTTTCATTTTCCATTGCTGCTACTATTGCTTCTACTCCTCAATGTCCTTTCTTTCTTTCTTTCTTTCTTTCTTTCTTTCTTTCTTTCTTTCTTTCTTTCTTTCTTTCTTTCTTTTTTTTTCCTTTTCCTTTTTGCTGAGCTGAAAGGTGGACTGAGAGATCCAAATCTTCCATGATCTCCCTTGGGGTTGTGACTCAGAAATACAGCTAGATTGCCTGTAGCATTAGTGCTTGGTTAATAAATAGAAGCTTCCTTATGTAGGGTTGCTGCTAAGCTTATTTTCATATTTTTAAAAAAAAAAAAACAATGCCCAACAGGAATTAATAGCAGGGTAAGCTTGATGTTATGGCTGCTATTTCTTTAAAAATGTATAATTTATTATGTACAAACCTACATTTGCCTCCGTGCAAATACAAGCTGAAGTTTAATACAAAGATCTTGCTTTCTTTGTTCTTTCATTTACTGCTGGTCTGCCAATCTAAGATCCTGTGCTTGTGTTCAAGGCAAGAGACAGGTTTAATACATCGTTAATCTAAATAGGAGAAGCAGGGAGGAGCGATCATGCAATACTTTTTTTTAATCTGAGAGAGCTAAGTAATCAAATGCACCTATTATGGTCTAACACAGGAGTAGCAAACTCAGGGTTGCGTTTGAGGCAAGGGGCTAGGGGGGTGGCACCAATGCAACATCACTCGTGTTGGGGGGGCAACTGCTAAAGTAGGGCTTCCCTCAGACCCTCCCTCCCTCTCATTATAATCTTCCTTCCTTCCTTCCTTCCTTCCTTCCTTCTCTTGCTCGTTCCCTCCCTTCCCTTCCTTTTCCTTCCCCCTTCCTTCTCCTTTCTTCTTCCTTCCCCTCTTTCCTTATTTTTCCTTCCTTGCTCTCTTCCCATCTTCCCATCTTTTTCTTTGTCTTTCCTCTTTCCCTTTCTCCTTTCCTGCCCCTTCTTGGATGCTCAAATGCAAAAGGGGAAACATTTCTCCTTTTGTTTTGTTTTGCTTTGATTTGATTTTAGTTTGCTAGCCCTCTGCCAATGAAAACAGAGCCAGGGGTGCCTCATGTGTGGCCCCCTGAGCGCCATTTTCAGCTGTAATGGCCTCCTGTCGTCCTCTGCCAGCGAAAGCAGAGCTTGGAAAGGCCGCGTGCAGCCCTTCTGAGCTCTGTTTTCACTGGCAGAGGAACTGCAGGCCGGTCCTTTGCTGTTTCCACGGCGGCCTCACGGGCCAGATCTAAGTACCTCACAGGCCGGATCTGGTCCACAGTCCTTGAGTTTCATACCCCTGGTCTAATATATTCGGTGTATGATCCTTATCTTGAGACTAATTTTGTAGGCTGCAGTAGCTGGAGTCGGCTGGAGATAGGGCGGCATATAAATCTCTTTAATAAATAAATTAATAAATAAACAATGTGTACATGCATGTTATGTTTCCCTTTTTCTGGTTTCTTTAGTGCAAGGATATATGGGTTAGTTTGGACTAAGACCACAAAGCTTCTTCATCCTCCTTTTTAAAGAAAGATTTTTGCATATAAACAGGCCTGGGATATGTTTTTAAAAATCTCTATTGGTGTCAATGAAAAGGGAAATGTCTTCACACACAAACCTGTTAACCTTTCTTTTAAAAGGTATGGAGAGAATACTTAGATTTTGATTATCTGTCCATAGTTGTGCAGATCCTGAATTGGTCATTATATATTTACTCTGGAAAAAATGGAACCAGGATATAGGATTGCTCAATATCCCCAATTTATATGCATTACTTATTTTATTTAGCCTTGAGCTATACATTCCATGTCCTAATTTTGAAGCTTTCCTGTTTTTATTTCATATTGCTGGATAATGAACAACTTTCAGGACTCAAGAATATGCCAACTCTTGGGGTAGTTAGATTGACTGAAAGTTATTGTCCAGCTATGGATTTTGGTCTTTATTTTTTCTGTTGTAAATCAAGGACTATCTGTATATCTACACCCATACAAATACATACCACAAAGCCTCCTCCCAGAAGGTAACAAGGAAAACAGGTCATGAAGAGGATATGTAGCTCCCAGATAGGGTCCCAGGCAATACTGCAGACCTTGCTAAAGAATCACTTATATGCTATGTCCTGAATAGAAGGAAGTGAACTACCAGTAATTCTTTTTTTTTTTTTCCTATTCTATTTTTCTAGAAGAGAAAAATGCTATTATTCTTTTTAAAAACTGCAGTTGTTAGGACTTGATCTGTACTTCTAGACAATCTTTCTGGACAGATTCCAGAACTTTTCTGGAGGCTTGGCACTGTTGGGTCAGTACAACTAATAACATTTATTATGGTTTTGATTATGTGCCATTGCGTTGGTGTGGACTCTTAGCAACTACATAGACAGATTTTTTCCATTACAATCTGTCCCTAACCTGCCCTTTGAGGTCTTCACCCTACACCACTGCAACTGAGACTTTCCACTTTGCTGCTGGTCATCCACCTCCTTCTCTTTTCTTCCACCTTTGCCCAGCATGAGAGCCTTCTCCAGAGAGCTGAGTCTTTGCATAATGGGACTGAAGTAGGATACATAGTTTTGATCTGGTCATTTGTGCCTGTAGTAAAAATTCTGTCTTGATTTGTTCAGTGTTCCATTTGTTTCCTTGGTTGTCCATGGTATTCTTAGGAGCCTTCTTCAAAGATTTTAGAAGGTCAACGTATTTGCTGCACTAAAGAAAAACAACAAAGGTCCTTGTGACACCATAAAACCAGGTTATAGATTAGGATGGCTTTGGGTAACTCTTTCATTCTGACTCCCAACCTCTTGATCCAGGTTGATGAGATGTTTTTAAACAAAGAGAAAAGTATTGGTCAAAGCTTGAGCAAAGGAAACAAACATTGTCCAGCACAGATTTTAAAAGAGTGTTGTTACATGTTATTATCATCCCTGACCTTTTGACCATTTAGTTGGATCTGTTGAAAGTTAGAGTTCAGCAATACTTGTTAAGCCATAGCTTCCCTATCCTTTCTACAAATGACGGGAAAGTATTTCTTTATTTCTGCAAATGGGTTATTATGCTTCAATAAAGTCACATATAGCCAGCTGTATTCTGTCTCACTCCAAAGATTTAGAACAAATGCATACATATAAGAAATGATGAAGTCTGTCTAGTCAAATTAGTCAAGCACCAATGTTAAGAACGTACATTGATTCACATATGAATTCTTCACAATATGAAGAATTTTAATGCAGCCCGGAATAACTTAGAAGCAAAAACCACATTCAGTCACAACCGCACAGCTGGAAGCCTCCCCATTTAGCGGAAGAAAGGCTTATTCAGTGCTTTCTTTGAAGTACTGTAAAATGCTTTGAGATATGTAATGGGAAGAAGTATACAAATATTTCAAATCAATAGAGTTATTGTTTGTGATCCTGACATTGCATCAGATTGACTTAAAATCTTGTCCATGCGAAGGATCCAGAAATGCACAGATGGATTTCAAACACAAACTTAGTTTGCTCTGATACAATTATTCATTCATCAGGCTGCTAACTCACAACCTGTTCAATTTTGCCAAAGTGTGATGTATGCAGGGGCATCAGCAGAGAGATCAAAATTGTGGGTGCGACTAGGATGATCAAAGCTCTGCTCCTTTTTATATGCCTGCATGTGATACCTTTAATAACTATTTTTAAAGAGTGTGGATTCAATGAAGTGGCAGTGCTTACTTTGATGCTGTTCACTGCCAATGATATCCCCAGCTGTATGAATTGAGTGGCTCTCCAAAGGCTGCTAATTATGGTTTATTCTCTAAACCATAGTTAAATAAGCGCAACTGTGTATGAGCATACATGAATATTTCTTACACTGCTGCAACACACCTGTACTTCAAAATAATAATACTCCTCTGAACTTCACCAGTCTCCCAGATACTCACTTGTTCTTATTTATCTTGGTTGTGTCTAAATACTTCAGGGGAAATTTTTTATCATCTTTTTATGCAATGCTATATTATTACGACTTGCAGTCACAACAATCAAATTATTACTTATTAATCTTGTGAGTCCAAATTTTTCAAATATATCTCATTGGGGAAGGCTATTCCAGTTAACTGAGAAGCCTGATTATGTAACCATTCATGATGAATTGCAATTATATTTTTTTCTACATAGTAATAATAACTGATTTGGCTAGCAGTTATTTATCTAGGGGTATAGTAATTGAGGTGCAAAAATTTGGATGATTGCTAGATGGCCAGAACGAGGTACAAAAAAATTCTAACATATGGTAGCTCTAATTTTCCCTGTCAGAAGTTTTGGATGGAAATAATCTTTATCATTTGTGATTCAGTTTGCTAGAGCATAGAAGAGAGAAAAATCCAAGTATGTGTGTGTTTTAAGAAATGTCCAGGCCTCAGAAGGGAATTGTTTAGCCAAATTTGAATACAGCCAAAACTAGCTTATTAAAAATCTGACTGGAATATCTCCTGCACCACGCAGGCAAGTTTGGAAAAAAAGAAGATCCTTTTAATGAGTGACAAATGATCTTCACAGATTTGTGTGGAGAGGCAGATTATTTCAAATGTTGCCAGATTGCTCCGTGCAGTTATCTTTTTAAACGGTTATCTTTCTAAGGCTGATCTAACAGTTTCTAGGGTTCTTCTCATCTAATGAAGAGCAGGCTATCATCTATGTCAGGGGTGTCAAACTCGATTTCACTGAGAGCCGCATCAGGGTTGTGTTTGACCTCAGGGGGGCTGGGGTGGGCGTGGCTAGGGTGGGCATGGCAAGCTCAACATCACTCCTGTCGGTGGCGCTTGTGGTGGCCTGAGCACTCTACCAGTGAAAATGGGCTCCCGAGCTCCGTTTTCAGCTACCACAGCCTCCTGCAACCCTCTGCCATCCTCCTGAGCTCCGTTTTCACTGGCAGAGGGTTGCAGGAGGCTGTGGCAGCCAAAAACAGAGCTCGGGAGCCCATTCTCACTGGCAGAAGCACTGCGGGCTAGTCCATCACTGTTTCCAGAGTGGCCCTGTGGGCCAAATCTAAGTACCCCGGGGGCTGGGGTTTGACACCCCTGATCTATGTCATACTGTTAGTTTATTCTCAGGACCTTTCCTATCCCTACATCTGACTGCAGATAGTTGGCACTATAGCCCAAACTTTCTCAAGGGCACTACTTGGGGAAGACTGCAGTAGTCAACAAGATGTAATGTGCTATCATATTGAAAGTGTACAAATAAGAGTATTAAAGGATTTTACACTCATGCACATGAATATATATAATCCTTACACTATTAAGCAGAATGGACCTTCACTTACCTCAGAGTCAATGTATAATAGAAATATTATAACATAGTTTATGGTATTATTTCCTTTCTTCTCTTTCCGCTCTTGGTTTGGCAGGAGGAGGAAAAAATATCAAAGGATCCCATTACAGCTACCTGACAGCAGTCTAAGACATAAATTGCATATTAATCATATGGCCAATAATCAGATTAATGCTGTTATCAATCAGGTTTGTTTCCTTTGAGATCAGTACTAGATATCATGGATCCACAGCAGTGGTGGGTTGCCCCCAGTTCGCCCTGGTTCTATAGAACCGGTAGTAAAACCGGCGGGAGGCTCTACCCACTGACCCCGATGTCATGAAAATGCTTCTGTGCATGCTCGTGCACAGCCCCACTACGAACCAGTCGTAAAGGTAAGTAGAACCCACCCCTGATCCACAGCCCACAATCAGGAGTAGGGTTCACCCATTCCATTTACTTGATTACTCAATAAAATATGGCTGCATGGTTTTTGTGGGTTAGTGAGCCATTTAATTGGCTCAATCATCAGTAGATGTACTGTCAATGCCAATCAGAGAAATCATCCCATAAAGCTGTGGGAAGCCATACTGCCATATCATCCAGGATTGTCTCTTTAAAATGATTCTTTCATTTACAGTAATTAGTCAGCTATAAGATCTGTATAATAGGTGTGTTGTGATGTAGTACAGTCTTTCTATTGGCCATTTTAAGTTTTGTAGTACCATGCACCTTTCTACTGAATTACAGGTTTACAAAAGGAATACAATGCCTAGTTATTTTCCATCAAAAGAGAAAAAGAGACCATGGAGACGCTTCACAATATATTGTATTTGTTGGACTCCTCTGGGGTCATGCATCCAAAGGCCAGGACAGCAACAACATATCGTGCACTATTTCCATCAAAAACCATTTGCTGCCTTCTATTCTAGGTGTGCTTACAATTTTGGCATCAACAGAGTTAAACACTGCATGTAGTCTTAAATTTATTAATTTAGGATTATAGGAAAGAAATTGAATCCTATCATAGTAGTGAAAAATCATCTGAAAATCAGGATACAATTTAAATTTTGAAAATTGGGAGCAAATAGAAGAACTATGCATGATCAATAAAGGTTTACCTATTTTTTGATACATAAAAGCATCCAGAGATTCAACACATATGCTAAAACAACTTTTGGATTGTACCACTTACCCTTGCCCATATATTACTATATTATTTTCTTATGTTTTCTACATTTTCTACCCAAAGTTAGACCCCAGTATTTAATATTTGCTTAAGTGTATTCCTATTATATTCAGTGGCACTTATGTCTGAATAGACAATAGTAGGGCTATATTTTAAAAAGACATGAGAAGGAATCCAGGCAGGTTTTCCCCCACACATGTATGTTCATAGATATGTACGAATTAAGAACATCTATTCAATCTATTCAATTGAGTTTGATTCTCAGAGACTGCCTGGATAAATCCCTGCAGTTTTCTTGGCAAGGTTTATCAGAAGTGGTTTGCCATTGCTTCGTTCCTAGGTCTGAGAAAAATGACTGGCCAAAGGTCACCCAATTGACTTCATGCCTAAGGTGTGACTCAAATTCAGTGTTTCCCGGTTTCTAGCTTGTTGTCTTAACCGCTATATTAAAACTGACTCTTTAAAAATAAGTTAAATTAATCATAATTATAATAAAATTTAATAAGATACAGCAAATTAAGTACAACATAGAATCAAAAAGCCACATTTAAATACAGAATAGTAGAGGAAGACAATTCTACATCATTAAATTAAAGACAAAAGACAGAGGAATCAAATTCACAATGTGATATTAAATTAGCGTATATAAATAAAAATAGTTGAGAAAACAATCATTGCCTTTTTCTGGAAAGACACGGATATAAAGTACTTTTATCTGGGGGTTCTAGAGTGATGGGGCTTATCAACTATTTTTGCAGACCAGACTTGTTTGTTGGCTCACATCAAACATGGTAGACTCATAGAAATAAGTATATATATATGTGTGTTTATTCAGGACTGCATAATGGTCATAAATTAAAAAGAAAATATATTTAATTTACTTTTATCTTTACAGATTAAACAGTACAATGTGTTTTCTGTTGAGACTCTAGAAAAAGTGTGGAGAAGAGCAACAAAGATGATTAGGGGACTGGAGGCCAAAACATATAAAGAACGTTTGCAGGAACTGGGTATGTCTAGTTTAATGAAAAAAAGGACTAGGGGAAACATGATAGCAATGTTCCAATCTCTCAGGGGCTGCCACAAAGAAGAGGGAGTCAAACTATTCTCCAAAACACCTGAGGGCAGGACAAGAAGCAATGGGTGGAAACTAATCAAGGAGAGGAGCAATTTAGAACTAAGGGGAAATTTCCAGACAGAACAATTAAACAGTGGAACAACTTGCCTCCAGAAGTTGTAAATGCTCCAACACTGGAAGTTTTTGAGAAGAGATTGGACAACCATTTGTCTGAAATGCTATAAGGTTTCCTGCCTAAGCAGGGGGTTGGACTAGAAAACCTCCAAGGTCCCTTCCAAGTCTGTTATTTTATTCTATTCTCCAGGTCTAAAACAGTATTTTTGTTTTAATGTTCAAAAATGGTGGCAGGAAACAGACCCGATGAAGTTGGAAATAATTTTTGAGTTTAGTTTCTAAAATTGTGAGGCTAAACCTTGCCCATTATTTTTCCCTTCTTGACTTACAGAGAAACATGTCCTTCCTTCTTATATTCCCAACTCATGTTTCATTAATTCTAAAAGTGTACAAACCTGGGCATGTTTTTATGTTTTCTCTTCTGAGACCCAAAGAATCTAAAACCATTAAAATTTACCATGCTACAGAGAAGCAATTGATTTGTGTCCTGAACCAAGAGAGTGCTAGACAAGAAAGCTCTTTAATTTCTTTACTTCAGCAACAGTGCCGTCACATACAACAGAGTAGTTTTTATCATGATAAAGCCTTCAAAGTTTCAATAGACTTTTTGATCTTGTCTATGGGCAGAATATTCAAACAATACTTAATTCATCAAGACAATAATACAATCAGCTCAAGATGATTCTGAGTCAAAAGTAATAATTAATAGGATATTCTGGCATTATTATTTAGCCAAGATAGAAGAGTGGTGCAGGGCCCTAGAGGTGAAAACACTCATCTTCCACTCAAAAGGTTGAGAGTTCAATCCTAGGCAGTGAAGAGAAAATATCTGTTGTGAACTCCACGTTAGGTGTCAGGAAGGATATCTGGCCAGTAAACCCTCAGCTCCACTCAGTTGTCCCAACTTCATCCCAAAACAAAGGGATTAAAGCAGGGGTGAAATCCAACAGGTTCTGACAGATTCTGGAGAACCGGTAGTGGAAATTTTGAGCAGTTCAGAGAACTGGCAGCAGAAATTTTGAGTAGTTCGGAGAACCGGCAAATACCACCTCTGGCTGGCCTCAGAGTGGAGTGGGAATGGAGATTTTGCAGTATCCTTCCCCTGCCATGCCCATCAAGCCACGCCCACAGAACCGGTAGTAAAAAAAATTGGATTCCACCACTGGATTAAAGGGTCATAAAAAGAAATATATATATGACAAGATAGAAAAAAGTTGCTTTTTTTCAGCTGTAACTACCTTACTAACTAGAACATTCCAGAGCCAAAAGACAAAGCAAATAATTAAAACACTGAAAATCCAATTAAAAGATGGTTAATTGAACTCCAAAATTTTGCCAAGTTTTCTGCATTGGATACCTAATTACTTGACATTAGTAACTATTCACTTTGATTTCAGGATATGGCAAAATCAGATGTCATTACTGCTTCATCTCAGACTGCAAACTATCTTAAGCAGCTCTTGCTTGAAGCAATTGATGAAAAAATGTTTAAAACGGGAAATATTTTTGTTTTAAAAAAAGGAAACAGAGCCAAATAAAAGAGCACAACAATCTAAAACCTGTGGGATCCTTGGTGCTCTCTGCCCCTGGTTGTTTTCCTGCAGACCAGATTAGATCTTGCACCAATTGGTAGTACCAATTTCATTTCGACCCTGAGCTACAAATATTGTCCTTTATTGGTAATCTAAAACCTTATCAATCAAAAATTGATTGATCAATTAATCAACCATCTTAAAATGTCTGTAAGAATAATAAAAATATAACCTAAGAGCAGAATGTCGCCTGGAAAATCTCTTAATTAATTTATTTTATTTATTAGTTTGTCAAACCTGTAGAAGATAGCAGGTATGAATATGAACACGGACATGAACGAAGGAAATGAATACAAATAAATGGGAACAGTAGGACACGGTATGTAGGCACACTGGTGTGCTTATGCATGCCCCCTTTATGGACCTCTTAGGAATGGGATGAGGTCCACGGTAGACAGTTTAAGATTGAAGCTGTGAGGGTTTGAGGATGTAACAATGGAGTCGGGTAGAATATTCCAGGCATTGACCACTCTGTTGCTGAAGTCGTATTTTCAGCTATCGAGTTTGGAGAGGTTTATCTTGAGTTTGTATCAATTGTTTGCCCATGTATTATTGAGGTTGAAGCTAGAGAAGTCATTGACAGGTAAGACATTGTAGCAGAAAATTTTGTGTACTATGCTTAGATCAGACCGCAGGCGGCGCAGTTCCAGATTGTCCAAGCCCAAAATTTCAAGCCTGGTGGAATAAGGGATTCTATTGTGAGTAGAAGAGTGGAGTACTATTTTAGGTTTTAGGTTTAGGTTTTATTAAATTTGTATACCGCCCTACTCCCGAAGGACTCAGGGCGGTGAACAGGCACAGGATAAAATACAAAAATACAAAAGTTAAAAACAATTTAAAACCAAATTAAATAATATTGGCCCACGACAATTAAAATCCCAATAAATTTAAAACAAATTAAAATTTCAATTTAAAATTTAAAAGAAAGGGGAGAAAAATTAGGCCAGGCCGGCTTGCTGGAATAAGAGGGTCTTAAGAGCACGGCGGAAGGTGCGCAGATCCGGGATCCTCTGTATCTCTGGGGGGAGCTCGTTCCAGATAGTGGGTGCCCCCACAGAGAAGGCTCTCCCCCTGGGGGCTGCCAGTCGACACTGCTTGGCTGACGGCACCCAGAGGAGACCCGGCCGGTGGGAGGCTATTTGTGGTAGTAGGCGGTCCCGTAAATAACCAGGTCCTAAGCCATGGAGCGCTTTAAAGGTGGTAACCAAAACCTTGAAGCGCACACGGAAGACCTGTATATCAGACATATATAGGTCCAGAGGTATTTTAATGAAATACCTCTGGACCCACTCAATCGTATTAATGTCTGATATACAGTGATATACTGTAATTGTAATTGTGATACAATGTTTGGGAAGATCTTATTTGCTCTTTGAGTTCTATTCCTGAAGAGCAGGACCCATGGGGCAGAACCTTTCCAGCCCACTTTAAAGCTGGGAACAGAAATGGGTATGTCATTTAAGGCTACACCAGACAAGTTGCTAGTTTTATTGTTCATTGCTTCTATTCATTTGCTCATAATTAATTTCATGGTGGAAACAGGCAATATGTACATTTTTTAATGGGCCTCTCACGGGAATGATGGCAATGGAGGGCAAACATGTATCTTGTTTTTCAGAATCCCCATGCATGCAAACTCTGAGAAAAATGAGCCGATTTCCGAATTCCAATTTCTCCGAATTCAACCATTCAGGACAATACATATCTTTTCATCTCCCAAACGAAGGACAAATGACAACATAGTCTGCAATTCATTCGGTGTCATTTTTTCAGCCTTCAGAATTAAAATATAGGAGTAGGAATATTTAAGCATATTTTGTTTACATTATACAAAATGTAAAATGATTATCTTGTGTAAAAGTCCATTACACAAGGGACATTTAATGGTAGAAGCATTCCATTTAATTTTCTTCTGATAGCCATTGTGAACATGGCACATATGATACATGCCCCATTATGCCAAGCTTGGTCCAAATATGGTCTTAAGAAAAATGTAATCTATGGCCAAAATAATAGAATCTCAGAAAGAATGAGCCAGCATCTGGATTGAACAATTCTGCTATGGAACCAATAACCAGAGTCAAATATATCCAACCGAGAACTAAGAACTGAGTTCTTAGTTAGGACCCAACCCCGAACTAAGAAAAAAATTTCCTGACAGTGAGAACAATTAATTAACAGAATGGCTTGCTTTCAGAAGTTGTGGGTGCTCCATCACTGAAGACTTTTAAGAAGAGATTGAACAACCATTTGTCTAAAAATTGGACTAGAAAACTTCCAAGATCTCTTCCAACTCTGTTGTTCTGTTATATATTATTCAACACATCACCTTACGTCCGTGAAAAAATGTCTTGCTTTGGGTTAAGGTTTAATGTCTGATTCCAGCCATTGTGGTTTATCAACTATTATTTTTAGCAAAGTGCACAAATTTTCTAGATTGAGAGCTAGATTTGGTAACCAGTGGAATACTCCGAAAATTAAGAGATGACAGGACAAAAATTATTTTTGATTTGGTTCCATTTACATTCACCTGTGACTAAAATCAAACATACTTGATTAATTTTTTTTTATACATAAATTTACATACAAATAATTTTTTTTAGGAAAGTCCATTATCATTTAATAATTTGCCACTCCTGTCAAAATAATTTAAAATGTACCACTCATGTTGCATTTAGAGTGTAATGTGATCTTTGGCGATCTTATGAGACTGTACCCAGCTTTTGGGACCCTCATAAGGTCTTGAATTTAATGGAATTACATTTAAGAATATATAAAAATGATTCCCATCATCACTATTCATATTGGCCCCTATCCCTATCCTTAGCTCTATTTTTCCCAGCAGATTTTTTTTTAACTTTAGTTAATTATTTCATCTTTGCAGCAAAGAAAAGTTTAATCTTCTTTGTTGTTGGAAGGAAAGAGGAAGGAGAAGACACTAGAGTACTGCTTTTGCTGTAACTTCGGAACTATCTTGAAAGGAAAGAGATCCTTGATTCTCTGAACAGTCGGAAGTCTCAGAGAAGCTTTACCGAGTCAGCTTCCTTAGGAAAAAGTAGAACTGCAGGCAAGAGATTTGACTGTTTTGTAATGCTCATCTACTTACAAATCTCAGCAGCCAGCATACCTCTTATACAGCACATTTGCACTGATGCTTTCCTGTCTCCCCATTCATATACACTCAGTGTAGAGCTGGCAATCTCTTCCCCCCTCCCCACCCCCAATAAATATTCCTGGAGACAAAAATAGGTGGCATTACCAAACCAAGGGATTTGCATAATGTTTACATGTGCTACTTTTATACAGAGAGCTGCAAATCTTGAAAGGCTGGCTAAGGCAGTTCCATGAGCATCTGTGTGACATCAAGCATGAAAGAGGCCTCGTGAAGAGGTCACTTTGGATCGCTGGCACAAGCAGTGGAACCAGAATGGAAGTGCTCCAGAAAAAAATAATGGAGGCTTTAGGAAGATTTATGTGGAAGAAGGGCTGAATAAGGCTGAACGGGAGAGTTTAAGGGTTGGAGTTAGTTCATTTGTTCTTTATGTTAGGCTATAATTAGAATTTTATTTGGTTGAGGGCTTTTTTTCAGAATACAAATTATACAAAATATAGAAAACACTTAAATATACTTAAAAAATAAATGAAACAATCTTGGATGAGGATTTGTTTTAAATGACTGACTAGGATGAAGATGGGCAAAGAAACCTTTGGATAGTGAAGGAAAATTGTATCAGCCAGAGTTGCAAAAATCTCAATGACTATTAGCTTCTTGCAGCCCAAAACTGACTGTTTTGATCTTGATAAACATTTATCTTTGTTTCTTTTCTTTTCTTTTTTAACAAAACAATCTTTAATCTTGAAGAAAGAAGAAAATTAAAAGTACAAAGTAAAAATACAAAATAGACTATCTTTATCTTGGTTTCAAATTTCAATAATTAAAACCAAATTCAAAATGAAATGTATCTTTTTTGCTCTCTCAGTCAAATTATATGTCTTTTTCCTATCATTTGAACAATCAAAACCGTTTCAGCTCCAAATGGCTTGCTGCTGGAGGTTTTTAAGAAGGGATTGGACAATTACTTATCTGAAATAGTATAGGATTCCCTAAGGTGCTTTTTCAGGATGCAACTGGACTTTCTTGTTTTTTCTTTTGAAGACGTTTCACTTCTCATCCGAGAAGCTTCTTCCACTCTGACAGGATAGTAGATAGTAGAGCTGAAGAAGCTTCTTGGATGAGAATCAAAACATCTTCAAAAGAGAAAACAAGAAAGTCCAATTGCCTCATGAAAAAGCACCATGACCTGGATGACTGAGAATCTCTACAGACTTATAGGGTTTCCTGTTTCAGCAGGGGATTGGACTAGAGGACCTCTAAGATCCCTTCCAACTCTGTCGTTCTGTAAATATGTAAAATAAACAATTTTATTAAAGTGACAGGTTAGCTGCATTATTAGAGTATATTGCAATGTACATTTATTTAATACATTGGCATGCTACTTTTCTAAGTACATTGTCTTTCCAACTCCCTCACAATTAGTATATTCTAATTTAGTAATACATACCATTAATTAATATAATTTAAATAAGTATAAGTAATTATCTTATTATTTCAGTGGTATTTCTTGTAACTAATGCATGTTTGCTGCCTCATAATAAACGATTTTGAAATACAGCATTGAAATTGAATAGTGGATCTGAGTACTAAAATATATAGATAAATTCAGGAGTGAAATCCAGCAGGTTCTGACAGGTTCTGGAGAACCGGTAGCAGAAATTTTGAGCAGTTCGGAGAACCAGTAGTGGAAATTTTGAATAGTTCGGAGAACTGGCAAATACCACCTCTGGGGTATTTCCCACCCCGAGTGGGGTGGGAATGGGGATTTTTCAGTATCCTTCCCCCGCAACGCCCACCAAGCCACACCACACCTATCAAGCCATACCCACAGAACCAGTAGTAAAAAAAATTGGATTTCACCACTGGATAAATTCAATGAAAAGCAAGACTATAAGAATAAATCAATGGCATTCCTTTTTACTAAACACAGAACACAATTCCATGCAACAGGATTGGAAACCTGTTTCTAGGTGGGATTTCTCATTATAGACATATCTACAACTGTATTTGCTTGTCCTTCAATAGTTTTTATTCCAAGTGGGCAAATCACACAAAAAGCTAATAGAAGGTCATCTATCTATCCAACCAACCAACCATCCCTCCATCCATCAATCCATCCCTCCAATATTTATGACTCGACAGTTCACATAATTAAAATATTACATTCCTATACAAAAAAAGAAAGACAGTTTTCTATAGAACATTATGTTTCTTTGTAAAAAGGAGCTTTGGGATGAGGGCAGACCCTTCACTACTGACTCAGAATTCTAGCATAATTTAAGAGAGCATTCTGAGACGTATATTGACTGAAGGTCTTTTCTCAGATCTCTTTTGAGAAGGCAAACATCATTGCACAGGTCACTCTTTGGCAAAAGAAATTAAATGCCCTTTGTCTTTCATTGTCAGTTGTATGATTTTGGCTGGCCTGGAAATCTCTTAAAATATTAATTCTTAATTAATTTATTTTTTTGGAGCTTTACTTTACTGTGAAGACCTGGTATGAGAATATTAAATCTGTAGGATGCTATTTTGTTTTAAAAAGGACTTTCTCATGAGCATTTTAACTTTTATGGATTTTTTTAAATTTTAGATGGGATTATTTTATTTTATTAGTTATTAATTGCCTTCAAAGTTTTTCAATAAATATATGAAACAAATATTTTAAGTACTGGTATATAATGGCTCTCTTGTAAAAACTTTTTAAGCTCTTTAATAAAATAAAAAATGCCTCCCAAAAAATAATATACCATGTTTCCTCGAAAATAAGACCCTGTCTTATATTTTTTTGAACCCTGAAATAAGCGCTTGGCCTTATTTTCAGGGAGGTCTTATTATTTTGGGGCGCGTGGAGCAACTTGAGGCTCCTCTTGCTTTACCTGATTTCCAGCTCTGCATTTAAATATTTTCAGGGAGGGCTTATTTTCGGGGGAGGCTTATTTTAGCGCATGCGCTCAAAAGCCTGATCAGGCTTTTTATCAGGGGATGTCTTATTTTCGAGGAAACAGGTAATAGTTATTTTAAGTAATTATTTTTACTACAAATACCTATAAAAACTGCAGGTTTCTAAAAGTAGATGCTTTCAAAGTATTTTGAACTACAATTCCCATTGGGTTCAGTCAACACAGTGGACTCTATTGCTAAGGTAAACCAGACTGCAGAATAATAATATTGATAAATAACCATATTGATAAAGCCAATACATACTTACATATTTACGATTGATACAGTACCTACTTATCAGAGTTTGTTCCTATTTTGAAGTAACTCTGTACACAGAATTTGAAGAGATAATTCTATGTTTGTACCATTTATTCAATGCCAGTATTTATAATACATAAATTAGCACAGGTAGTCTTCAATTAAGACCATAATTGGGACTGGAATTTCTGTTGCTAAGTGAGACAATTGTAAAGTCCTTTTTTGCTGCATTCATTAAGTGAATCACTGCAGTTGTTAAATGAACCATGTGGTCGTTAAGTGAATCCAGCTTCTCCCATTGACTTTGCTTGTCAGAGCCGACTGGAAAGGTCACAAATGGTGACCACATAACCTCAGGAGGCTGCAAGTGTCATAAATATGAAGGTTGTAACTGCAAGGATTGATTTAAGTCATAATTTTGAATGATCATTAAATAAATGGGTCAGTTTAGTCTAGTGGTTATTAAGGTACCAGGGTAGAAAGCAGGCTGGATGACTTTGAGCCAGTCACTCTCTCTCAGTCCAACCCACTTCACAAAATTGTTCTTGTAGGGAAAATAGGAGGAAGGTGCACTGGATATATTCACTGTCTTGAGTTATTTGTAAAAATAATAAAGAGAGGAAAGAAAGAAAGAAAGAAAGAAAGAAAGAAAGAAAGAAAGAAAGAAAGAAAGAAAGAAAGAAAGAAAGAAAGAAAGAAAGAAAATGGTCGTAAATCAAGGTCTACCTGTATCATTGTGTTTGTGTACAAAATATTACACTCAAGTTTCCCTCCATTTCACCCCTAAACTCTCTTTTTTCAGGCTGATTGTTCCAGCATTTTATTCTATCCTTCAAGCATCATAAAATGGTCAATTTGGTTCACTTACTCTATTTCCTATTAAATACTTGCATGTTTTCCATCCAAAGATACTTTATGCATGGCTAAACCTTTTCCTGCCTGAATGTCTTCTAGGAAAAGTAGATGAATGAACTTCACAATAGATGTAAGGTGGCCGTTCTGCACACTTCCCCTTTGAATTAATGGGAACTCTTGAGTACCCATGTATCGTCTTTACGCTGGTACTACATGCGTACTCTGGCGTTTTCATCAACATCAAAGGATCTACTACTAGGCTAACATCTTCAGGGACCACTGTACAAGTTTTGTGCCACAGAAGATTAAGATAATGACTGAGCGTGAAGGGATATAGAAGGTAGGGTATGTCTAGTTATCTATTATGGATGAGAGAAGCATTGAACTCTAAGCAATGTAAAAATATTTTAATGTAACAGATTTAAAGGTCATAAACCCAACCAATTAATGAATAATATATGAACAAAACCAGAAATGAGGACAACCCCAAACTTTTTGTCAGCTACAGGATAATTCTTTCACTAGCTAAAGAGAAGACACACTCACTATTCCTTTCTGGCAATCACTTCTGTTGTTCTCAGTCTGGTGTTTTCTGTTGTCTGTTCTTCCTGAGTTCCCCCTTCCCCCTTTTACTTAGTGCTCTCTCTCATATGTCTTTTCAGCTTCACCTTACCAGCTGTCACAAGCCAGCTTTCTCCTCCTGTGCTCCCTCCTTTACCTTGCCCCAGTTTCTAAGACCTCAAAGCATCAGGCATCACACTTGGATGCATATACATGGAGAGAAATTACATGTTCCTCTATTTGATCGAGACATTAAAGGGCTTTATGTTAAGGCAAACTGTCTGTCATATAAAGTACTGGAGCATGGGACCATTGTTTTATCCTAATTTAAACAAAATGTTGAGTTAAGGTTTTGGAGTAAAGTTATAGGAGTAAAGGAGAAAAAGAATCTGCCATTCTGTTTAAACAAAAAGAAAGAAAGGCTGTGAACAGCCTTAGGAATAAAGACTGATTTCAGTAGCAACATTTTGCCTAAATAATTAAAGACTTTTCTTTCTTATTGACCTTCCTCAGCTAAATCCTCTATGAAATTGTGTTTGTTTGTTCTTTAATCATTCTTCTGATCCAGTATGAACCCAAGCACTAGTTACATGTAAATTGCACGGCAATACTTTCAAGAATGATAATTATATTTATGTCACAAAAGAAGGAGAGATAGTCAGTTCTCTGTTCCAAAACAGCCTCTCCCAATCTTATGGCACCTCTGTTGATTAGAAGGGGCTGATCCAACATTTCTGAAGGTTATCAAGCTAAAAAAATCTGCCCCGGCATGTATTTGTAGGTCACCAGAGTGAAGAAGGTGATTTACTACATCCAGAAGACCCAAGGTTACAAAAGACAGAAAAATATTTTTAACTGTGGTATCAGATCCCCAGCAGTGGTGTCCTTGACTTACAACAGTTCATTTAAGGGCCATTCAAAGTTACACCACCACAGTGACTTATGACCATTTTTCAGTTACGACCGTTGTGGCATCCCCCTGGTCATATGATCAAAATTCAGATACTTGGCAATTGGCTCATATTTATGATCTTGGACTCATGGGATCAGCCTTTGTGACCTTCTGACAAGCAAAGTCAATGGGGAAGCCAGATTCGCTTAACAACCATATTACTAACAAATGCAATCATTCACTTAACAACTGCAGCAAGAAAAGTCGTAATATGGGACAAAACTCACTTAACAAATGTTTCATTTAACAACATAAATTTTGGGCTCAATCGTTGTAACTCGAGGACTACCTGTATTATGGCTGGAGGTCAGAGGTGGGTTTCAGCACGTTCTGACCAATTCTGCAGAACCAGTAGCAGAAATTTTGAGTAGTTTGGAGAACCGGTAAATATCACCTCTGACTGGCCCCACCCCCACTATTCTCTGCCTCCCGAGTCCCAGCTGATTGGGAGGAAATGGGGATTTTGCAGTAACCTTCCCCAGGAGTGGGGAGGGAATGGAGATTTTACAGTATCCTTCCCCTGCCATGCCCACCAAGCCACACCCACCAAGCCATGCCACACCCACCAAGCCACGCCCACAGAACCGGTAGTAAAAAAATTTTGAAACCCACCACTGCTGGAGGTCTTTCAGAAGCAGCATGGCCATGAAAGAAGCATCTTTATTGAAGGCCCTGTTCATTTGTCGTAAACACCAAGCATGGGGAATTTATTCCTAATTAGTATTATTGTTGTTTACACAGTGCTATCTATATACAAGATTGGTCTTTTGGTTATGCAAGGTAGAGGAGGCTGTACATGAAAGCTGTTTCTTCATAATTTGTGTTAATTTTTATTGAATTTTAGTTGCCACAGAACAGGAGAGATGCTTAGGGGATTTGACTCAAAAGTCAAATGGGTTGAAGAGACATTCAGTTTGTTTCTCACAATTTCAGTGTTCTGTTAGGTCTTTACAGAGACCACTGCCATTTTAATATTGGGTGGGTTGGTGGGAAACATCTCTGTTACTCACTGCTCCTTTGTGCATTTTCATGGTGACTTAGCAAATTCTGTACTGACTTCACTGGCTACATCAGTCCTTAACAATGGTTGGATTCAGACTGGCAGTCCATGCATACTTCTCCCTTATTAAATCTGCAGCTTTCAGTTTCTCTCAGAATTAGCTTTGCAGGAGATGAAAGCACTTCTTGTCCCTTTGGAGATTTCTGCTATAGCACCATTTCTTGACAATTAGGTAGGTCATCAGTTTTTCCTTCCAGCTGCCAGCATCTCTGAAGGAGGATTATCTCCGAATTGCTAACAGGTGCTGGTTTAACAATTCTATTTCATCCAAGTTTTTTTTTTACTCTAGTCATTCCTTTTCAAGCAACTTACTAAATGAGCCACTGGGCAAATCTCTAGTCTTGGATTTTGCCCCAGAAAGCTTTCAAAGCCTAAACATCTTATCTTCTAGGGCTTTTCATGCCTTTATGGACTCCATCTCATTTCGTCATTTCTTTCCAAAGTGTTAAAAGTGCTTGCTAAAATATATCTGGAAGACTTTTCTGTGCTTGAAGAGTATTAGCACTTATAAGGAAGTAAATCAGTTCATAAGCATAAAGCATTTCCCTATTTTCCTAAGCAACGCATAGGAAATAAATTGTTATTTGAGGCTTTCATTATTCAATGCTTTATGTTTGGTTGATAAACCAAGAAATAACAATTGCATTTGCTTCTAGAGGTCTATAAGTCCTTCTGTAAGCTTGATGTGTAGTAAATTTCATGAATGCAGGGAACTTATTCCCAAATAATATTTCTTAACGTAAGAGGCATTGGAGCAAGCATCCCTGGCAGACTGAAAATTTAGTGCTGATGTATACCTGGTCATACAGTTTATCCTTCTAGCCTAGTATAGTCATCTGTTCCTGGCACTAAGGCTTCAGGGTTCCGGTAGAAGCCTTTCCCATCTATTGTCTCCAGCCTGGCACCAGCTACAGTGACCCAACTATCTTTGGACAACACTTTGTCTGATGTAATGTGATATCAAAGAAGCATGGAGTGCTACAAACAGTAGTAATTCATGTGCAGTAGTTACATAATCAGCAGATTTAATAAAGAAATGTATGGATGGATTTTTTGTAGAATGTTCTAGTGCTCACTAGGAGCTGTTGGTTTTGATATTAATTGATTCATATTAATATAACAGTGTTTATTCGCTCTAGTACAGTGGTGGCTACCCTTTTTGCCATCAGGTACCAAAAGCGTGGGGAGTGCGTGGGGGTCACACACGTGTGTGCCCACACCCATAATTCTATGCGCCCTGCCCCTGCACATGTGTGCGCAACCCTCCCACGCTTCCCCTGCTTTTGGCACGTGATGCCACAGTAGGCCCGTTTTTTCGCCCTCCCCAGGCTCCAGAGCCTTTCTAGGAGTCTGGGGAGGGCAAAAACAGCCTTCCCTACCCCCCGGAGGCCCTCTGGAAACCAGAAACAGCCTGTTTGTTGACTTCCAGTGGGCCCAGAAGCCCCGAAAATCAGTTGGCCAGCACGTGCATGTGCACCGGAGCTGAGCTCATGTGCCCATCGATATGGCTCCGTGTGCCACCTGTGGCACGTGTGCCATAGGTTCCCCATCATGGCTCTAGTGCCTTCCACATGGCAAATGGGTTCATACCACAAAAAATAGCCAATAGCTGGGGGAAAACCCCATCCTTTATACCAAAGCAGATTTCTCTATGTTTTGTCCTTACAAGATGAGAAATCATAAAAATATGATCTACATAGCTTTAGGAGACCAGAAAAGGAATAAAGAAAACTGAAGAATTTAGTTTCATTTTAAACAGTTACAAATGTTACAATTATTTATCACAACTGCATCTTTAAAAATGGGATCAACAACTTCATCTGATTTTTTTTTTAATGTAAGCTTTCTTGGAAGGGGGGGGGGAACAAAGGTAGCTGACAGAAAACTGTGAACAAATTGTGAATTAATAATCAGGAAGCTAATTTTTTAAAAAAAATCTAATTGTTAGCAATGTTGTGACACCAAGGCAAGGCTAGTCTCAATATTTGGATACACAAGACTACAGTCAGTCCTTAAAATCTGCTCAAACCAAAGCTGTCGTATCAATAAAGCAGCTCAGCGACATTGCAGCGGAGAATGCAACAAGAGACATTTGCCTTACTATTTTTCTCTTGATAGTAAACTGTTTTTTTGTCAGCATTTTGAAAGGGCTAAGCAATAGCCCAGAAGCCGTATTTAGAAGTGAGATGAGGAAGCCCTTTTCATCTGCTGTAACAGGGCAGGCAATCTGGGTTCTCCCAGACGTTTTGGACTTTCATGGTAATGGATAGTAGACAGTGGATGGTATGAGGTATGAGGATATTGAACGCTATACCACGAGATGGAGAAACTGAAGTTATATTATAGGGCATGGGTGTCAAACTCAAGGACTGTGGGCCAGATCTGGCCCACGGGGTGCTTAGATCTGGCCTGCAGGGCCACCCTAAAAACAGTGAAGGACCAGCACACGGTGCCTCTGCCAGCAAAAATGGAGCTCAGGAGAGCCACGCACGGCCCTCCCAGGCTCCGTTTTCAGCCATGACGGCCTCCTGCAGCCATCTGCCAGAGAAAACAGAGCTTGGGGAGGCCACGCAAGCTGGCCACACCCCATGGCCAGCCCCCGCCCACCAGCCCCACAGGTCAAACACAACCCTAGTGCAGCCCTCAATGAAATTGAGTTTGACTCCCGTGTTGTAGGGTATATTCTCTAGCAGTCAGCATAGCAAGGAATGGGAGCATGGGAAGCTGAAGGTTTTTCAACCAAATAGAATGTGTTTTGTCAAATTAGTGCTTGTTGAGTCTGGTAATGCTAGTTGGCTTGGCAGCCCAGCCCAGCATGAATGCTCAGAGAACCTGGCTTCTTTTGCAAAATTTCACAACATGTATCCTCTCAACTGGCTCTCTGAAAGTTCAAACTCATGGTTCCAGGTAGGTTTTTTATTTTATTTTGCAACCCACCTACCCCCATTTTGTTCATGGATTTCTAATGAATGTCCAGACAACGTCTTCTATTTTCATCCCTCCCACATTTTTCAATGTATAAATTAAAGAGAAAAAGATTGAATGGCTGCCCAAGGTATCCTGACCAGTAAAACTAAGGGTTTTCAGTCTTCAGATCCCAAGTTGGGCAGGAGTTTCTTGAGATCTGGGATTATTCACAAATGATAATGAAATCACCAGAGTGTACGTTTTCTCACATTAGGTATTTAACTTGGAATTGAGATTGTTCGAGAATGTCCTCGCTTACTTTTAAGCATGTTATAACATTGTAGCACTTCCCCACCCCCCTACCCCCACTTGAATTTGGAATGGGAGAAGATAGCAGAAACTTAATAGAAATTGTGAGTCATGTTTAGAATATTCTCAGCTAATTGGATATATCAGGAATTTATAGGAGTAGTTCAAGTCACCAGACTAGAGACTTTTGCCATCAATGTCATCTACCAAAAGATGCGGCACAGCTATTCTGTATTTCCTTCTTTAATAGGGATATAAATGTTTAAAGATAAGACAGCTGAGATGGAGGGAAGGAATTATAAGAGTAAGATGATATTATTTGATGCTCTCTAATCAGCCATGAGAGTCAGGCAGAAAATTAGAGCTCCATCTGGAAGCATGTTGGTCAGGGGATAAACAATGTAAAATTCTAGAAAAGCCAAGTTTCTACAAAAAGGCATGAGGCAAATTTCAGCCGAGTATTCCTAATGCCAAATGGGGTTGCCACTTTTTATGCCAAGCGGCAGTCATTGCCCTTTTAGTTTCCAAATGGGTAAACCATGTCCATCTGTTGAAGTCATTTCAGTGCCAGGTAAAGATTTTTTTCCCCCTCTTGCCTAGGAGTTTTAACTCAATTTGGTTGTAGCTGTTTCCTAAAATGCTACTCAGCTGTGCATTTTTAGTCTCTTTTAATACATTTTAGTGTCTCCCATTATGATGAAATTCATCTTTGGCATTTTATAAAACGTACCATATAATGGCTAAACTAAAAACTGGTTTATTATGATCTGAGGTTTGATAAAGTGAAATTCACAAAAGCTCCTTAATTTTAAAATAATTGATAGAACACATGGTGCTATCATTGATCCACTCAGCTCAGAATAGTCTTCAGGGGGGGTCAAAAAAGTTCAACAAGATCCACCAATAGGTAGAAATTTCTGATTCCCAACTATTTATTAATAAAAAGAATCTCCCTGTGATTATATTCACATTACATATTTAACTTTGTTTCTAAACAGGATTGCACAATGTACAGAACTATAGACTTAAATGGATGATTCACACAATACAAATCTAATCAAGGTCAGTATTAATAGCCTTCATATGCGATGCAAATGCAGCCATTTGTATTAGCTGACCTAATTAAGTATTTGCAGAAACACTTTACTGTGCCTTTTTCTCTCTTCAAGTGAAATAAAACTTAAGGAAAGTTTTGTTTCTCTTGGGGAAAGTCAAGATAATTTTGTGCTAAATTTTAGGGCTCAATTCTGATAATTAAAACAATTAATTGGGCTGGGCATGTGTTCAGAGATCCATATCTAATTTTGAGAATATTATAGCTCCACTGAGCTTCACTATATAAACAATTAGCTCCAATTGGTTCATTTTGGAAATCTAATATTCTTGCTTCTAAAAATGCTACTCTCAAGCTTGTCTGCCCATTTCTGGGGTGCTGTGACTGATAACATTTCCAGAAGTTTCGTTGAGAAAAATACTACCCCAGATCCAATCAAAATGGGAACTTGAATTTGGGAATAATCCAGGGAACTTCTCACAAGAAAGGTGTGAGTTGTACTTGAAGTATAAATCGATACTTCCATAGACAACAGTCAGTTAACAAAATAGAAGAAAGATAGCAGAAATTCCCTTACCTGTTCCTTCCAGAGTCATTTGCCTCTCCTAGTTGTAATCTCCTCATATCAAGACAAAGGACTAGGTCTACTGCAGAGCTTGAAAGAAGAAACATGGCTGCCTTTTGCTCAGTTCTGTTGGAGATACCCCTGTTCTAGTATTAGTCTGCTTTACTCAGGCCAGCTACCTTACCGTAGAATAGGCAATCCATATTTTGGACTGCAGCTGCCTCAGTTATGGCATTTCTGCCAAAATCTCTGTAACTGCTGTCAAATATTCACTCTGCAACTATTTTCAAATAGTGGTAGCAGCTGTAGGGGTATTACTATTTACATACTGCAGATGTTAATTGTTTCCCAGCGCTCTGACATAATCACACAAGCCGTTAGTCATGGCAGTTAACCTTGATTATTGTGCATAGTGAATCATTGCCATATCCTAGGCCCACAAATAGGTTGCCTTCTGGCTAGTTGAACTCTGTCAACTTGGGCAGTTTGAAGGGCTGATTTTACTTTCGAATCAATTTTCTTCTGCAGGTTTTTGTTTTGGTTTTCCTAGGTTGTTTGTTGGGTTGTTTCAAATAATATTCTTAATTAGTAATGTTTTCAATTGAATTCTTTGTCATATTCAAACTAGAGATTGTTAGAAGAACTTTACTTTTGGGAGAGCTGAACCACCAGAGTTGCTATATATAGTATATAACAAAAGCATGAGCCAAACTAAACGCAACTTTATTGGCATCATTTATTTCATTAATATCTTCTCTTTCATTAATATCTTCTGATCCCCTTTAATGGAAAAATGACACATCCAACTGAAGTTTGCATTTTGCACAATGATAAAAAAATTAACTCTTCATTGGTTTGCAGTGCACAGAGTTGTTCTGTGTTTTTTGAAGAGTTAATATTGTCCCCACCCAGAGAGTCAGAAACTTGATATGCAAAAGCTCTATGGCAGAGATTTTTTAACAACATTAATTGTCTCTATTGCAATCTTGAATGGCTTTGCTCCATTTCTTTGCCTTCCTAATTCCATGTGTCTTCTTTCTACACTGATTCTGGACTAATTCAGTATTTTCTTTTTTTAAGCTTTGTATATATTTTTCTATGTATGAGAAATGCAATTTTGCACAAGCATTTTTTCTTTGTATAATGCAAAGCAATTGTAAATTATATCTGAGATACATTCATACACACACACATTTTTATTAGAGACTTGCACTTTAGAAATAGAGAAAATCATTAATATTGATATAGGGAAAATGAATCAGATAAGCCTGCTTTAAAATAGCAATTGAGCAAATTTCTCCCCAACCTGTAGAACTGAACTGCAAGAACAGAGGCGCAGCCATCGATGGCAATTAAAAAATTATGGAAAACTATACCGTGTTTCCTCGAAAATAAGACCCTGTCTTATATTTTTTTGAACCCTGAAATAAGCGCTTGGCCTTATTGCCATGCACTGAAAAGCCCGATTGGGTTTTATTATCAGGAGATGTCTTATTTTGGGGAAAACAGGGTAGAACTTTGCTGCCAGCTAGAAGTTGATCACTTTTTGCAGCCCAAATCTTGAGCTGGATTTAAGTAGCTCTCGTAATATTATGGTATTATTAATATACCCTGATACATTTCAGAATGGCCTTATTCCTAAATCTCATTATATAGAGAATTCCTGAGTTGTACAAGATGAAAAAGTGATCATGCAACATTAGAGGCAAGAAAAGAAATGGAAGAGGTTGGTATTATTTTGTTTATGCTGAATATCAGTAAATAAGGAACAAGATGAGAGAAAAGGAATGGACGAAGCTTAGTTAGTTATATTTCATTAAATTCTTTGAAGGCAAAATAAATTCTCAGGCTTCTTTTCAAAGCAATATGGCAATTTCCCTATTCATTATTTATATAGTCTTCTAAAATCATCTAACCATCTTTGTGCTGATGTAACATCAAGGAGGTCAGGCTTATATCAACTGAGCAATGAGTGACAGATGCTAAAAGATGCTGTAAGAAAATAGTGACAAAATGGCCTGTAGCTGAAGGACTTGCTATGGAAACCCTGTGGTTTTCTTTGTGATATTCCAAAGAATTCCTTTTGTCTATGTCCTTAAACACAGGGTGTTTATAATCATTTGGGACTTACAGTAATATTGAAGAATACCCATTGTACCATTCTGTGCATCTCAGTTCAACATACAAATCCAGTCTAGGCATATATGGTTAAAAGAACTTTATTTTTTGCTGCACCATTATTCATTTGTTTTCTTACTTATTTATTTAAAGAATTTATATTTCACACAACTTGGATATTGTGAGCCTGGGTATATATATGTATATGTACATGTATATCATTTTTGGTTGGACAGTCAGCCAGATGTTTTGACTGGAAGTGGCATTTTTGCCCATCTATCAAATCCTTCCCAAGGACCTGGGATAGGCAGGGGTTGTTGTTTAATAATATTAAAGGTATCATCACAAGATGTAAGCCGTTTTGAGTAAAACTCCTTTTTGAAATTGACTGATGGTGGTTTCGTCAATGCCAATGGTGTTCAAATGGTACTCCAAATGTTTTGGGATTGCACCTAAAGTACCTATTATTAGTAGTACTATCCTTGCTTTCCTTTGCCACAATTGTTCTACTTATATTTTCAGGGCTTTGTGCTTTTTCTATTCTGTTCTGCTGTTTCAAAGTAGTGCATCATCCACTATCCAGACTTTTGTCTTTCTTATCAACACTTGTTAGATCCGGGATGTTATGTGGCAAATGTTTGCCTATTTGAAGTCTAAAGTCCCAGAGCCCTTTAGCTACTTTATTTTCTATTACTTTGTCTTTTTTTGTGATCCCACTATAGTTCTCGCTTGGCAAATGATATTTCTTGCAGATCTTCCAATGCACCATTGTTGCTACTTTGTCATAACATTGTTTGTACTCAGCAACTAACCAGGTGGTCTATTGTTTCTTTAGCTTATTAACATTTAATTTACAAGATCTATATGGCTGCCTCTCTTAGAGCACAACAACTATAAAACCACAAAATGGAAAACCGGTAAAACAAAAAAGTTTTTTAAAAATGTAAAAGGCACCTCAGCCATTGTCCCAAGATATGCCCAACAAACCAGTGGTGGGATTCAACATTTTTTACTATCGGTTCTGTGGTTGTAGCTTGGTGGGCATGGCATGACTTGGTGGGTGTGGCTTGGTGGGGTGGCAGGGGAAGTTTACTGTAAAATCTCCATTCCTTCCCCACTCCAGGGGAAGATTACTGCAAAATCCCCATTTCCTTCCGATCAGCTGGGACTCAGGAGGCAGAGAATAGATGGGGGCGGGGCCAGTCAGAGGTGGTATTTACCGGTTCTCCGAAGTACTCAAAATTTCCGCTACCGGTTTTCCAGAACTGGTCAGAACCTACTGAAACCCACCTCTGCAACAAACTATCCACAAGCTCCCATCTCTATATCAGTGCCAGGAGAAAGAGTCATTTCTTTATGGCCCTCCAGAATGCAATTGGATTATATCTTAAACTGATTATTATTATTATTCAATAATAAAAATGTGTTAAAACTCAAAACATGAATACGCAAACAGGAAATCACATTCTTCTCTCCCTCTCTCTCTCTATGGGAAATTCCAATTTTCCCAGCCCCAAAGCCTAAATATTACTTTCTTGAATTCACCTCCTGGCATCTTAAGGGCCTTTCTGCAGGCCTTGTCTCCTGTCAGAAACTGGCTGAAGGTGAAGCTGGATTTAAAAATCCCTTCTGGATTTGAATCCCTTCCTCCACTTTGGCCTCAGTCATGACCAGGTGATAGTTCTGACTGAACTATGATTAATGAGACTGCTGATCTGTGAATTCTCCTTCCATCCTTGCAGGAAAGCAAATAGGATGCACCCTTGTGCACACCTGGGTCACAATAATAGTTTCTCTTCAATTTTTCCTGCTTCTACAAGTGAAACAATAATAGCTGGGCCTTCTCCATGGTTATATCCTTTTTACCTACAAATGATGGAACACTTCTGGCAGGCTTTTTAATCTCATCCAAGAATAACACTTATATTTCACTTTTTTTTTTCATTTTAACTTATTCCAAAATCCAAATGCTAGGGTGAAGATTAAGGCTGGATGCAACAGATTAGTTTTGCTTTTAACCAGCATGAGCGCATCTCCCAGTTATCTGAAAAGATAAAATGAACTTGCATAATAGATGAGAATTTATGTGACGCTTGGTTTAATTTACCTCTGCTGGTCTCGAAACAAACATTTATCACTTCCTGCCATGGAAAAGTGAAACTCTGCTGACGAGATAGTATGATTTGTAGCACAATAGGAAGCAACAGGCCTTTAAAAACATTGAAAACTGTAGTAACAGCAAGCATTGCACATTATAATACTGTATAATTTGCAGCCTAAATAGGTAAATTTAGCTGATTGAGGATTTATTGCTAGCTCAAGCAGATTAATTGATCTCTCTGGAGGTGAATCCATATTTAACATGCAGTTTGCTTCTCTTAGTAGAAAATGTAGATTAGCAGCTGTTAATACAAATATTATTTTTCCCACCATGAACAGGGGTGGATGAGTGACTCTGTAATAACAGGGAGCAAAGTTAATGTGTTATAGTCATTCAGGTATTGGACTAGGGGTTCATCCCTAATGAGAATTCCTGCTTTACCACAGAGTCCCTACAGCATTTGTCAGATTTACAGGCTACTTTTAAACTTGAGTTCACTATTTTTTAAGAATCCTCTTTATACAGTAAATAGAATAGAATATAGAATTATTGGGCAAGTGTGATTGGACACACAAGGCATCGTCTCTGGTGCATAAGCTCTCAGTGTACTTATAGACAACAAAGTAACATAATCATAAGAAACCAATAGGAGAAGGTAGTAGAAAAGATGAAAAAGATAAAAGATGAGAAAGATCATGGAGATCTTTCTCTTCTTTCCTTTCTTCCCTATTTTAAATTCTATCAGATTTTTGAAAAAAAAGTTTTCTGGCAGACAAATTACCTGGCATGATTGGAGAAAGCCTATCTCACTTAGTTCTTTGGGATATTGGGGAATGGCTGAGGGGGCCAGAACACTCCTCCCTTTTCCAACCACCCTTCCACTACCACCCTTTGCTATTTTTAGAGCTATTCTATTCTATTCTATTCTATTCTATTCTATTCTAGTCTAGTCTAGTCTAGTCTAGTCTAGTCTAGTCTATTCCTATTCCTATTCCTATTCCTATTCCTATTCCTATTCCTATTCCTATTCCTATTCTATCCTGCTGGCACAGGGGCTCAAGGTTGACTCAGTTTTCCATCCTTCCATGGTCAGTAAAATGGGCACCCAGTTTGTTGAGGGCAATATGCTAACATTGTAAACTACTTAGACAGTGCTATAAAGCACTATGGGACAGAATATAAGTGCTATTGCTAAATGCTATGAAGCATTTGAAAGCTCCAAGATATGTGGATGAAAGAGGGAAATTCTCTGTCTCCCTTAGTACCAGCAATCATCCAGACTAGAATTCCGAAACAGCCCTAAGAAGAATTCTACCATCTTGATAGAACCAGCCAGTTGGCAAATTCTTGGCATGGGTAAGAAACAAAAGGAAACTAGTTGTTCTTGACAAGGTAGTAGCTGCATTCCCATGTCATGCCAAAATCTGAACAGCTAACATGCAAGAGAGGAAGAGAGTGGTTGCAAAGAGAAGGGGAAAGGAGTTCAGCCATTGCCCTGAGCAAATGCTCTTAACACAGCTGTCGTCTCAAAAAGCATTTAACATGTGGTTTAAAGCGAACTCCCCAAAGGCTAACATATGCAGAATCTTTCACTGGTGACTTCAGGACTTCTTGGCTATAGGTGGAGGATGGGGACCTGATTGAGATGCTGAGCAGCCTTTGATACCCATAGGTCATTAGGTAAGGAAAGGGGTGGCCACTGGAGAAGAATGGCTCTCTGTTCCACCAGGCAGCGTCCTCTCTGTCCCTGCCCAGTAATCCATGGAGTGGTAAGCTAACTGATAAAGCAGGATCCACCAAAAAAAAAAAAAAATACAACCTGCTTTAGAGTCGCATCTGCAGAAATACCTTCCTCAGCCCAACTGCTTCCCTCTACTTCTGTCTCTACCCTACCTTTTACTTCACAACTTAAGCATGATAATAGGAACTAATGGATGGTGTCATGGAGATGAGAACAACAGAGGCACAGGTTTTAATCTCAAGGCCAGATCAGCAATCTTGGTACCAATAGCTCAACATATGAATCATCCCATGAATCTAGTCTTGTCATCTCTCAAAATACACTTCCTCCCTAATTGCAATCCAGATTAAGAAGAATTTTCTTCCACTAGCTGGTGATGTTTAGGAGAGGTGATTTTCTTAAATTGTGCTGTATCACATCTATGAAACTTTTCAGGAAGAAATTTTTATGCCAACAAATTTTCCAGCCAACAGACTGAATGGTGGATTGCATTTAACAAAGGCATGAGCAAATACTCCAGGACCTTGGAATTCATCTCCAGAGAAAATTTGGAGGAGGGAGTGTTATGTATTTCACCTTGAAGTGCTACGGGAAAAGAAAATATAAATGTAACAATTAAAATAATAAATTTAACTATTACGTTGAATTGTACAAATAAGATTCTATTTCCCTGTTTTCTACACATTAAGTAAAAAAAATATGAGAGATAAACTTGGAAAACCTGGCCATAGAAATCTTGAAATTGTTCTAGTTTAATACAGTACACTTACAGTACAGTACTTTATGGTAATTTACAACCCTATTGTCCTTGTTAATTCTCAAATAAGATATGTTAAGACAGTGACACACTTTTTCTTGCATTACTCACTGAAGACTGTGAATTCACAGGTTTAGCAGATAAATTTGATAAAATCTACAAGTGATTTTCTTAAATAATAATTAAACATCCTCCCCAATTCTAATCCCCCATGTAAAATATTGCATGTTTCCAAGCTTGGCTGTTATTTCAAGATATTACATTTGAGGAATGTATATGTTTTGATGACACATTCTTTTTAACTTCATTTGCACATTTTCCTTCTGTAAGGTAAAGGTGTTAATTGCAAGTATATGACCATAGTTTATTGTTTATTTGCTGAAATCATTACAGGGGATTAAAGTCCCAAACATCTAAGTGATTTCAACTTTGGTAATTTCAAATTGTGCAGACTCGAACTCCAAGAATTCCCTAGACAGCAGGATCATTAATGAGAACTCTAGGAGTTGAAGTCCACACATCAATTGAGAAGTGTTAATCTAACCTCTTGGAAATGTAGGATGGGGGAAGTTAATATCCCAGAGGTGCTCCAGAAGTTTCAACCATCCCATCAAACTGCTCAACTTGCTAATTGAATCAGGTTTCAACTACTTGGGGTACAATATAAATCTGGGACCTTGGCAAGCAGATGCCACCTCCCCATCTTCAAAATGTACAAAATGATGCTCTACTATTTTTGGATTTGCAAGTAAGCTTCATAAAACACACAATATTTATTCTTCTATACCTCTGAGCCAATTTACTTATTCCCCAAATGGATTATATATTTCTTGGGCATATCTGTACTGTATATTGTTAAACCACTAACAGTTCCCTAATCAATGACAAGTTCCAATAGCAACATTCACTCAGATTCTTTGGATCACTGAAGATTTATTCTATTTCTAAAATTCTATTTTTTAAAATTGGAGATAGCATAATATTTCTGTAAGTAGTTTCAGAGCCTAGGAAAGGGATCTGAGTCCTCAAAAGTGCTTTAGGCCTTGGCCTACTCTTTCCTTCACTTCTCCTTCCAGATCTTCAATTTTAGGGCTCTGTATTAATCCAAAGCAATTTCAGAAGTGTGAGATCTCATGTTGTCAGAAAGGGTCAAGAGATGAGATGATCTAGCTCAGTGTTGTGGTGTGTGGAAATCACACTTAAAGCTATTTTCCTTTTATTATGTTGAAGCACTAGCACAGTTGTGAGCAGAGAGGTTTCACACTGTTAAGGAACTCTCACATCCCTCCACCTTCAGCCCCATCATTTTTCCCTTCCGGTAGTGAGTCTGACTCCAGGGCATTATTTCAAAGCCCTTTAAAATGCAACAAAACAAGAGTACTTTGGTATCAGTGGAGGTCCTCTGCTTTCTTTGTTTTCTTTCCATATTTTAATTTTATTTTGTAGAAATCACTGCACAAATGCACAAAGCATGAAATAAAAATATGAAGAGGGAGAGAACAGGAAGAATGAGAGGGGGGAGGGAGGGAGAAGGAGGGAGGGAGGGAGGGAGGAAGAGGGAGAGGGAGAGACTGATTTTGCATTCTCCAGCAGGTATTCTCAGCATCTTGAAACCTGATGGCAGTGAACATGACCACAGGTCACTCTCAATTTGCCTTTGAATAATTGAAAAGTGGAATCTGTGTGATATGGCAGTGCTTGATTTCAGAGGACAATTTCTCTTTCACTATTTTTGAGAAACATATAGAAACTTTAACCAGTCCCTTCTTGAAGAGAGACGTCAAAGCTGCAGCAACATCTTCAAAGTTCTGGCATTGTTTTTTCAAACAAATGTTTCCTAAAGGACCAGCTATCAAGAAACCATTTTTAAATAGTTGGAGAAACTTTCTGCTAATCAAGGCATATCCACTGTTTGGCAAAAAATATATCGACAACTCTGTTCATAACTTTTTTTTCCCACTGATTGATTGATTGATTTTCTCAGGCTTCTATGCCACTTAAATTGCCATCAAGTTGGAGTTGCTTACATATCCTATTCCCGTGATGGCGAACCTATGACACGCGTGCCAGAGGTGGCACGCAGAACCCCCTTTGTGGGCATGCATGCTGTCGCCAGCTGATCTTTGTGGGTGCCAGAGCACTGAAAAACGGGCCAAAAAAGGCCAAAAAACAGGAAACCAGAAGAGCAGGAGTATTGGTATCTTTTTCACAGCAGTTCAACAGGAATCAATGTCCAGTGGAACAACGTGAGATAAAAAATCTTTTTTCTTTCTATTGTAACTTTTAGCTCCAAATTACAGCCACAATTCTTGGCAATGGGAGAAACTAGAACCATGAGGAACTATATGTAATTTTACTCTTTATCAACATGCAGTGGAGGAATCCATGTATTCTCTGATTTTCCTAGACTCTATTTTAAAACATTGCTTTTGCATAAATTGGTAATTGTGTAATTCTCTGGACGCATCTTTTTATCATATATATATATATATATATATATATATATATATATATATATATATATATATATATATATATATATATATATATATGTTTTTCTTCTAGCCAGGTTTTCCTTACGTAGCCAAGGTTTTTTTGTAGCTCCAGCTCAGTAGAATCTCATCTACTCGGTTCTGGGCTTTTTTCCTTTCTAACACCTAGCAAGCTCTAACTGCTAGGTGGGAGACCTAAATAGATCCATTTCTAGCTCGTTAGCTGTCATCAGTAGGCCACACCCATCTCCTTTTTTTATAAAATATATTATTTTATAAACAAAGAAACATACAATACATAATCAATCATTCAGTATATCATCTAGGTGTTTCTTTTGTGTCTTCTTCTTCTTACTCCTCAGATCTTCATCATTTCTTGATTTTTCCCATTTCTTTATTATGACATTCTCCCCATACTTCATTTATTATAACATTTTCTTATTTACTATTAATACCTTGATCTATATCTCTTCTCTAACCTATTGTAAAATTGTCTCCATACCTTGTAATATTCCGAATCCTCTCTTTCTTTAATTATCAAAGTCAGTCTATTCATTTCTGCACAATCTAATATTTTTTTAATTACTTCTTTTTATCTTCTGATATTGCTCGATGCATTGTCTTTTTTGGTATCTTTATTCTTTTTCCCTCCAAGTTTTTTATTTTATTTTATAACATATAAAAAATCCATTTTCAATTAAACAGTGTGTTGTCTGGATACAACTAGTTTTGGGATATCTTTATTCTTGTGTGTTGTTGTCATTATCACACTTCTTAGTTTGACATCATTCTAGACCTAGATTGGCTAAGATCACAGTGCAGCTAAAATAGCAAAAAAAGAAGTTGACAACCAAAATATTGCAGTTCTAAATAATGTCCCTTGTTATAAGGAAAAGCTTGAGCCATATATTACTAGAAGGCAGAGATCCTTAAATTTCTAGCGGCATACAGCATAAGCAATGTTCAGTTTTTAATCTAGCGATTCATGAGTTATCAGACCTTGAAAGTCACCTTGATTTTGCAGCCAAGCAGTTCTTTTAAGTACCAATCCATGACAGAAGATTGTAAACCCCAAAACAGCCTTGCCTAAACTGTGCATATGTAGCCAGCCAGCCAGTGGAAGCACTCATTTGAATTTTGTTGAGATTAGCATATTGCAGCAATGAAAGAATATGCTGAATCAGAGCCTCAAGGCATGCACCTACCATGCCAAAATCCATCCATTACCACCCCACATAGAAAGGCCTCCATCTGTTGGCTGGGCCAATACACAAATTTTAAAATGTAAAGGGTATTATGTTAAAAAAAAAAAAAGACTGATGTACAGATGCATTATGGGAAGCAGCTGAAATGCTGGAATACAGATGAATGTGGTTGATACATGACAATGCAAACTGGTGAAAGTTTGCTTTATCATGTTTCTTTAGAGACTTTTTTAGTTTTAAAGGCTAGGGGTGGTAACCTATACCCAACCCTCCACACTTGGGCCTGGCTGGGTTACCTCCCACCCAGGTGGAATTGGGATAATGCCAAAGATTCTGTGAATGATTGAAACCACTGGAAAACAACTTGCTGCCCTATATGGTCTGCACAGGACATGAGGAGGAGGAAGTTGGGGAGGATGCAGCAAACTGATACAGAATAGTACAGTACTGAATATTATAACAGATAGATTAACAGAGTTGGAAGGGATCTTGTAGGTCATCTAGTCCAACCTCCCCCCCAAGCAGAAGACCCTACACCATTTCTGACAAATGGCAGTCCAATCTCTTCTTGAAATTCTCAAGTGATGAAGCTCTTATAACGTCTGAAGGCAAGCTTAACTGTTCCACTGGTTGATTGCTTTCAGTGTTAGAAAATTTCTCCTTATTTCCAGGTTGAATCTCTCCTTGTTCAGTTTCCATCCATTATTCCTTCTCTGGCCTTCAGGTGCTTTGAAAAATAGGTTGACCTCTATCTCTCTGTGGCAGCCCCTCAAATATTGGAACACTGCTATCATGTCTCCCCTGGTCCTTCTCTTCACCAGACTAGCCATGACCAGTTTCTGCAACCGTTCATTGTATGTTTTAGCCTCCAGTCCCCTAATCATCTTTGTTACTCTTCTCTGCACTCTTTCTAGAGTCTCAACATCTTTTTTATAGTGTGGTGACCAAAATTGGATGCAGTATTCTAGTATTCTATAACCCACTAAGGTTTTATAGAGTGGTATTAGTACCTCACTAATGTGATGTTATTATGTGATGTTGCACATAGTGTACCATAACTCTAGATAGCTAGGAAGTTGAGTAACTGATGGAATTTTCTCTGCATAGAGGATCTCCTCCCTGAGTAGATCTTGGGGAAGGCTCTTCTTTTCCATATCACGCTGTGTATTGAATGCTTGCTGTACAGGCTGAAGCTGCCACGGTGGGAGCCAATAATTTTCAGGACAGGCAAAACCATTATGTAAACATAGACCACAAATCTCTCCAAGGCTCAAGGCAGAGGAAAGTCCAGCAAAAAGACTATTAATTCAAAAGGGTTGAATAGAATAGAATAGAATAGAATAGAATAGAATAGAATAGAATAGAATAGAATTTCTTTTTATTGGCCAAGTGTGATTGGACACACAAGGAATTGGTCTTGGTGCATACGCTCTCAGTGTACATAAAAGAAAAGATACGTTCATCAAGAATGATAGTCATAGGGTACAAATAAGCAATAAGGAAACAATATCAATATAAATTGTAAAGATACAAGCAACAAAGTTACAGTCATACAGTCGTAAGTGGAAGGAGATGGGTGATGGGAATGATGAGAAGATTAATAGTAATGCAGACTTAGTAAACAGTTTGACAGCGTTGAGGGAATTATTTGTTTAGCAGAGTGATGGCGTTCGGGAAAAACTGTTCTTGTGTCTAGTTGTTCTAGTGTACAGTGCTCTATATCGTTGTTTTGAGAGTAGGAGTTGAAACAAAAGGGGAAGGTTTTGACATATATACAAATTGCTTAATGCTAATCTGTCTTCTGCCTAAGCATTTGTTTTGCACATATGTGACTTCTTTCTTGTTGGCAGTAAAGTACGTTCTATGCTGAGCATGTGAAGCCTTTGCTGTCAGTTACTCAAACTGGAGCTGCATTTGTAGAGAGTTGAGGTTTACTGCCATTCTTGATGTGAAATCTGACAGCACGGTCTGCCTACTCATATTGTGAGCGGATAATCCATGCTCCAACCCTAAGATTAAACAATGGCTACAAATCCCCTTGCAATACTGCTGTCCACAGATCAACTTGCCAATGCCTTCCCACAATACCAGAATCAAGTTGCAATCCAGATGGACCAGTTAACCCAGAAAATGAACCAGTTAGCCCAGCAAGTGGAGCAGAATCTGCTGTAACTGTGACTCCAATCTGTTCTGGCCTAATCTTCAGTAGCTATTGCTGCCTTAATATCAGTCTTCCGCAACTGTGTACCTGCTTCCCTGCCTGGATGGAAATCCTAGTGAATTTATTACCTTCTTCACAAATTATATGTCTTCCTGAGCAATTTCCCATGGATCAATCTCATGTAGGATTTATAATTGGCCTAATGACAGAGGCAATCCTCCTTCCGATACACAACAGCCCTGATTTGGACAATTACACCAATTTTGTGACACCTCTGAGGGCTAACTTTAATGCTATAAGTGACCACCAGCCACAAAATCTATCACCTCTGACAGGATAAGCACACTCTGTGCAAAAATAGACAGCAGATTTTAGTCATTAGCTCAGGATGAGGGCTGGTATGAAATAGGCTTCATTGACCAGTTTAAAGAGGGACCTGAAGAAATATGAGGATGAAATCATCAGGAACCCCTGATGTGTTTTTTTTTTCCTTTATTAATGCAGGTATGCCTAGATATCAGTGGTATTCTGAAAGAAATGCAGCAGAGTATTGCTTTTAACATGCCTGAATTGGACTGTTGGGGCCTGTATTTCCTTGGAAGGAATTCAGAATGATCCAGCTAAATTCAGTCTATTCTGTTTTGCAGAGTAAGAGGAAATATGTACAACTGTTCTCTGAGCTTTGCTAATTTTTACCACAAATGTGTTCTACATGTTATAGAACAAGATGTAGAACTGCACTATCTGACCAAAACAGATTTCCCTTTAAGTGGAGTTCTATTGCCCACTAAACCTTTATTCAAGCAGGCATTTACTTCTCAGTCCATTCCCTAGGCCCCAGCTGCCTCTTTAGTATACAGGCTGATGCTTCCAGTTTTGCCATGGGAGCTTTATAATTTGCTCTACAGTGGACAGTTTCATTTCCCTGCCCCCTCCTGCCCCCCAAACTATGCTTTCCATTTGTGGCAACTCTTTCGAGGCAAGACGAACTATAATGTTTTTAACAGGAAACTTTGGGCCATTAAAAGAAGCCTTTTAGCACTGGTGCCCTTTCGTTGAAAGGGAATATTCTCTAAGGTCTGAATAGACAAGAATTTAGAACACAAATTTCTAATAGAGCCACAATGTTGTGAGCATTATTCTTTTTCTTGTTTTAACTTTCATCTCTCTTATACTCCCAGTGTGAAAAACAAGCAGGAAGATGTCCTATCACAGGAATATTTCTGACCTATGAATACTGCATGGGAAAAAATCTCCCCTAACACCTGCCCTACCCTGTAAGATCCTTGCACCTGGAAAGGGGACTCCTTTCTTAACCAATCAAAGCATTTGTGTTGGGGGAGGGGGAAGAGAAAGAGACAGAGGGTTGATAAAATCTATATTCACTAAAAGAACATCTATGTATGAAGGTTTGGATAGATGAGGTCCCTTTTCTACTTTCTACCGCTTGCCTTCGGAATGGGGAGACCCACATCACAACAATTAGAAGCCAGTTTTGGTGTACTAGTAAACCATCAGACTTGAGAGCAGGAGACTATGAGTTCTAGTCCTGGCCTTAACCATGAAAGCCAATTAGGTGACCTTGGGCCAGTCACTCTCACTCATCCCAACTCACCTCATAGGGTTATTGTTGTAAGGAAAGTAAAGTGTGTTGGACATGTTCTCCACCTTGAGTTAGTTGAATATACTAGCCTGTAACTAGACACTTTGGTATACTCAGAATATTTCCCTTCTCCATTACTTTTGATGGTCTCGTGTTAAAATAGACATCATGTTAGTCTGTAGGCTTTGATGTCTATTCTAACAAATCTTCTGTTCCCTCTGCTTTACAGTTTTACTCTAGTCCTTGAGATAGGAAGAATTAATTTCGGCCTGAAAACTGCTACCACTACAGCATTCCCATTACCATGCCTACAAAGCAATTCTGTAACTTATGCAAGATTCTTGGGGTGGCAATATGGAAGAAAAGACTGGGTAGGTCATGTCAAGTTAAGAACACCTCATGAAGGTAGAAGAATGTTGGGCCTTGTAGTGCCACCAGTCTGCAAGGAAGCAGGCAGTATAGAAGCAGGCAGTGAGAATCTAATCTGCCTAGACAGCCTCACTTGACAATAGATATATGTCAAATGGTGTTGTTTGTTGACAGTTGGCTAAGGAAGGGAAAAGAGGGCTATAGGCAATGGTTCCAATATCTCCAGTACCTCTTTGTGTACAACTGAATTGGGAGAGATGCCACTACTACACACCAACATGCAGCTGCAGCCTAGAGCAGAGTTCCCTAATCTTTCCAGCTTTATGGACCAGCGGGGGCAGGGGAGAATGGATGACTCCACATGAGTGGCTGGCAAGCACACAAGCATATGCAGCTCCATTTGTGTGAGTGGCGTGCATGCATGCCCACCACTCATGCAAATGGGGATGTGCATACACATCAGTGGTGGTTTGCTCTCAGTTCTGTCCGGTTCTATAGAACTGGTAGTAAAACTGGTGGGAGGCTCCGCCCACCTGCCATGAAATCATCATGGATCATCATGGGTCATCTGTGCATGCGCAGAAGCGCGCACAGTCCCGCTGCAAACCAGTAGTAAAGGTAAGTAGAACCCACCCCTGGTACATATGCACACATTTGCTGGCCACAGCCCAATTGCAAACAGTTCAAGGCCCACTAGACCTTGATCTCTTAAATTTGGCAGATAGCAACTAGATGCTATTTCTAAGTTCACTCATGTCATTTTCTGTTGCAGCCTACACTCCACTCTTAACACAGCTCATACATTGATTCAATAAGTTTTCTGAAACCATAATTTACCCAATTATTATAGAGGAACACAGTTCACAGCATATTTAGTATCAAAGTTCTATTTGAGAGCCAGTGTGGTATAGTGGTTAATGCAGAAAGTTAAAAATTGGGAGACTATGAGTTCTAGTCCTGCCTTAGGCACAAAACCAACGTCTGTAAAATTTTGCCAAGAAAACTTCAGGCTTTCTCTGGGCAGTCTCTGAAAATTGGACATGATTGAATGGGGGAAAAGAAATAACTCTACCTGTCCTATGCCCGTCCCATGTTCTCAGGTGAAGAGAGCAAAAATCACCTTAGAACAATTTTGTTTTCTATGTAAACTACCAGCAAAATAATTGACCTAGTTTGTTTATGTATGGTTGAATTATTTATAGTAACTCAGTGTATCCCTCTACTCAAATATTATTCTTTCAAGCTCCTTAACAGTTACAAACTCTACCAATTGTCTATGGAGATTCTCAGTCATCCAGGTCATGATTGTCTCAAAGGTCTCAAAGGTGCTTTTTTAAAAGGCAACTGAACTTCTTCTTTTTGTTTAAAGATGTTTCACATCTCATCCAAGAAGCTTGTTCAGAACTTTGGGGCAACCTGAACCAACTATCATGTTTTTCAACTCTATGCTTTCCAGAGGGTTCCTATTTTTTGAAGAACTGATAGCCAATCATTTCCTCAAGGACCATCTAAATCTTGCCACATCCTCATATCTTTGGGTGTCCCAAAGACTTTTGCTGACTATTATCACCAGGAGCTACCCCCCAATTGTGGTAGAAGACCATGTGATCTCCTCCTCTCCTTGACATTCTAAAAAGCTGGATGCTAATTTAGTGGACTGTTTCCTAGACTTGTACAGAATCAATCCTATTATGTTTTGTCTGCAGCTTCCAGTTACACTGATAATATTTCACCGTTCCCTCCAGGTCCTGGGTATCTTTCTTGGCTGTTTGGCATGCCATTTTGGTAAAGGAAAAGGGGAGAATGAGGTGGAATGAATCCTAGATTGAAATGTTAATTGGAAGGGCTACTCAAATGCCATACAATTGCAGGAAGCAGTAGAAACACCCCCTTCACCAGCTCCACTTGCATAGGACCAAATCACTGGATTAGCCAAATATTTTGGCTTTGGTATTTGACAGTTCTAATTTAGATGAAGAAAGGGACTAGTCTGAATAGAGTCATTTGAACAACTAACAAGAGAAAAATAGCCCTATCCAAAGCTAACAGATAAAATTCTAGAGAGGAGGGCAGGATTGTGTAGTTCCACAAAGAGAAGGGATAGAAGGCCCTGAAATAGGGAAAACATCCCCGTTTCAGCAAAAGAGGAAATGGTTGTTTGAGGATGGCGAGGGGGGTGAGTTGAAATCTCTTCAAGGCGAAGTGTCACAGGAAACATGGAAATCACATTCACTTACCAGAGGGGCAGGAGGTACATTCTTTTCCAGAAGTGAAACAGCTGGCACTGAAGAGCTGCTAGCATCCGTGCCTCTTTTCCCTTCCAATCCTAAGGAGTAGAGATAAATCAAACAGCAAGAGCACAGAAGCAGTAAGTAACTGAGGCTAAAAGCTTTCAAGAGAAGGACAACCCCAGGAAATTGTCTAAGAAGCCCTTTGGGGAGATATGCCCCACTTGGTAGATTTAAGTTAGCTGGCTGCTCTTCTCATTGCTGCTTAGAACTACAAAATCTTATCCTGAACCTTTTGAACCTTTTGAATCTTTGAGGCCAATGGTGACTCTCGATCCCCATTGGCCTCAAACCTTTGGACCATCGATAATGACTTTTTTCTCACTTGCTTCTTGGATTTGATGTTGCTATAAGAATAAAGAGTCAAACTCTTTACAACTCCCTCCAGAGCTGCTTTCTCTCCCCATTTCTCTGCCTGCTGCTTTCTCAGCTCCTCTCAGTTCTAGACCTGTTACTTCCCACTGGAGGGATTTATAGCTATTGCAGCTATAAAACCAGATAGCACCATAAATAAATATGAAATCACTACAGATGAGGAAAAAGTGGGGGAAATGGGTTGGTTTTACAGCAGTTTTGGTATATGTTACAACCCAGTAAACGGTAGCATGGTACAGTTCAATAAGAGCCATGTCTACAAAACATCCAAACATAAAAGAATGTGTGATACAAAAACATCAATCTATACAAAGGGGTGAGATAAAACAACAACCTTTCCCCATTGTGCTTTGTAAATCAATAAATATGCTGAGATAGATCTAGAAAGTATGTATGTATGCATTTTTATTTGACTACATTTATATATTACTCCAATCCACTAAACAAAAGGAAAAATTCTTGCTACTGGACTAATATTTTTTTGACATTGGCCATTTTTTCATTAATGATTTAAAATATTTTTACAACATTATATATCTACTATAAATCCTAATTATTGCTGTATATAATAATGTAAAACCACAGCTGCCAGTTCTTGGCCTTAATATTCATTGAGTTCTTCTCAAATGCCTAGGATGTCATAATGTCAAAATCGGTGTAGTGGATTAATGTGGATTCAAGCAGTGTGGCCTTTTGTAGCTGAAAAGTGGAAATGTTGTCAATGTGCACATTTTCTAAATGCCATACAAAACGTTTTCGGTATTGTACCCAGTGTGCTGATAGCCACTAAAGCTAGTTTATTCCATGATCTTTAAACGTTGATTTTCAGATCTTAATTGGTGATCTTCTCCAACTCTTTGTCTTCTATTCTACTATGTCCTGGTATTGCCACATCAAGTATCCACACTTTCTTCTTTTCAACCACAGTTAAATTTGCCATGTTACAAGCCAAGACTTCATCAATTGGTATTCAGAAATCCCACAATATTTTAACCTGCTGATTTTTTTACTACTTTTTCAACTACATGTTCCCACCCATTTTTCATTACTGACATATGTCAATTTTTACAGATGTTACAGTGAATCGCTTTGGGAATTGTATTATGCTTGTACAATTTTGCACAAGCTAAGTATATGATCTACTGTTTCTTCTGTTTCTTTACACAATCTGCACTTTGAATCATTTGATCATTGTTTCATTCTGGCCTTGACTGCATTAGTTGAAATCGCTTGCTTTTGCACAGCCTAAATCAAGCCTTCAGTTTCTTATTTTAATCTGCGGACCCCATGATACGACGGGAATAACTCAAAGAACAAGAAGAGTTTCTTATTCTAATATTCAGTTTTAAGCCATTGTGAGGTTTTATCTTTATCTGCTTTCTCCTCAATCTTTTGTAGAAATTGACTATGTAATGCTTTGGAGCACCAGCTTTGGAGCAATTGGATTTGGAAATGAGTTAGCAGTCTCCTTTATTATCACTTTTTTTTTTTTTTTTGATAGTAGCAATGTTAGGAAAGCAATGTTTTTGCTGTGTCCTACCACTCCAAAACTGGAGGATAGCAACACACCCCAAGCTCTGCTAGATGGAGACTAGCAGGCAAAAATGTGGCTGAAAATGTATTTGCATTTCTCCCTTTGGAAAAAAAAAATCCCTGCCATTGCAAACAATGAGACAACCATCTAATCTAAATATCACACCAGTGGGGAGATATTGGAAATTCTTTGCAGCCTCTACCTAGTCTCTTGAGATTTTCTAGGTTCTGGTGTCAGTTCAAGCCACATGCTTCTGTTAAAGCTGGAAGGGAATCAGCAGATACTCCAAACAATCTGATGGCCCCAGGAATGTTATTCTAAGGTTATTGTCATTTTTATTTGCATTTCTTGAAAACTGCATCTGAAAGGTGAAACACAATAAATACAGTAAATATAATACATAAAAATATACAGCCAGCAGATTTTATCTTTTATGACCAAATGGGAACTAGTATGTTATTCTTCAATTTTAGGGGAGTGAAAATTCTCTACACAGGTTATCAATCCTTTGCTTTTTCTAAAGCATGCGAAGAACTTCATTACTGTATCACATTGATGGGGGAGATAATTGTCTTCTCTGTGCTAAAATACTAGCTCTGCTGTGAAACGCAGGGTCCCCTCGGGCAAGTGAAAGATTTTTAGATTCCTGTCTTGTAATGTAGGTCCCTGATGTTACTGAAATATCTTTATGCAATCAGATCTGTTTGGCTTTTTGCACTGCATTAGACAATAGTCCCATCATGCAATGCATAGCTGCATTCAATTTCCCTAGCAGGATAGTGCAGACATAACAGCAGCTGTACAGTGCAGTCAGGAGGAAAAGACACAAAGTGTCTTTTACAATGCTTCAAAGCCCCCATTTGGAAAGGATGGAAGGGCATTTCTTGATGTACTCGAGATACAAATGTATACCGTCCTACTTGTATCACGACAGCCGCATGTTCACAAACTATTGACATTCAAAAATATTCTCTCTCTGAACCTATGTTAGTCAAATGTTGATTGACTATTGGCTGATTAAGGGAACAACAAAGTAGAAGTTACCTGAGACCATCTGGTGTGGCTGGATAATGGAACTTCTGAGGAATTCAAGGATGTAAAGCAATAAATATTCACACAGAGAGAAGTTGTTCAGGAGGATCCTTGGTGTTCTCCAAGCTTATTTATTTGCTTGTAGATGTTTTATTATCCAACTAGGTAGCTTATTGGTGCTCATTTTAGGTTGACCTATTGCCAGTCCTACTCCACCAGAGTAGACAAACTGAAAGGCTTCTCAATCAGTAAACTCATTCAGGTGGAATTTCAGATAAGACTATTCTGGTCATTCATGCAAGATGTTCTACCCACATTTCATATTCAGTATCTGGCTTTCTCATAAATTGGTACTGCTCTGCCATTCTTTCCTTGTCCATTGTCTTTCATAGGTACGTTGGAAATCAGACTTCTTGGAGGAACACAGTGGAAAGTTCATTATCTGCATTTGCAAAGGCAAGCAGATGAAAATTAGAAAATTGCTATGGTTTGTACCTGCAGCCTTAATTTTGCCCAATAATGCATGCTCATTATGTTGCAGTCTGAAGTCATCTTGACAGGCCTTTAGATCATTATATTTTCCAGATGTGCAGAATAGAGCTTTGATGAGCAATTGTAAGTCTTCAAGCAGTTTTGAACATTTGCTCTTATAGATCTACTGTCTATAACAGCTTCTTTTCCTTTTAACATAAAGTGTTTGAGACAATAAAAAACTGATAAATTATGTCAAATATGGTTACAATCACAAACTATCTTACCAAGCCTAACTGTAAATCACTGATTTTAATTGAATGGTTCCTAAAGTAATGCAGATGAATCCTTGCACATTCTTAATTAAGAACAGACAATGCTATTCCAGACTTCCATGCTATGGGGAGATACTGAAATATTAATAGTAGATTAGTATTAATGGTAAGCATCCAAATCTTTGCTGGTATTTTCAAATATAGTTTAGGATGCACTGTTAAAGACTATGGGGAGATTTCTCAGGGGTTTTAGGTTCTCTGTCAGATAGGTAACATATGGGGAGAGAGATTTACTCCACTGTTGTTGTTGTTTTTTTATCTGTGTATTAAAACTCTCCAACTCAACTCCTGTCCTGTTAGTGGCATTTTAGGGTGTCATCAGTTAGAAAGATTCTGTGGACAGAGCAGGAAGAACTTTGAATCCTCCAAATGTAAAGTCCCCTTGTTTCATGGACATATCTTCAAATTGGGAATGTGTGGACACCACAGTTGTTTCAGAACTATGAACTTCCGTCATCCTTGACTGGCCCTGCTGGCTAGGCTGAGGGAGCCCATTGAGTGACAGCCTCTGAAGGATCAAAGTTTCCTCATCTTGGTCTGGAGAATAAACAGAATACTTGTGGTCTTCTCCTACCAGGCTCCATGTCCCTTCTGACTTTTTTTTTTAAGCTTAATTAAAAACGGGGAGGAAATGTCATGAAGCAATATGAAAAACCAAGATATAGAATAATGTTTAATAAATTGAGCAGGAGAGTATCATGCAGCCCACAGGCCATATGAAGTCACAAGCTCTCCAGAGAGCTCAGAATTTGTGCCAATGACATTTTTAATGGAAACTAACAAGTAATAGCAGCATGATTTCTTAATTATTTTCACTGGGAAAATAAATAAAATAAGTATGTGAAGCTCAAATGGGTTTAACACATCTATATAACAGTATTTGAAAACTTAGCCTGTCAAAATAAGAGGCTGAGATAGACAAAAGTCTTTCAGACTTCAATCACAAAAGGAAGGAGTGAAACAAGATCTAGTTCCTGACCTTAAAAAGGTTAATAGAAGGCTAATAGAAGAAAATTTGTAGCTCAGGGTTGAACTGTGGGGTCTTTGGTGCTCTCTAAGCTTGGTAATTTTTTGTAGATGTTTCATTGCCCGAATACCTAGTTGGATAATGAAACATCAAAGAACAGAACTCAGAGAGTATCAAGGACCCCATAATTTTTTTAAAAAAACTGCTATTCCCTCATTTATAATAATACCTAACTCTACAAAGATTCCACAGGTATTTTTGGGAATCAAATCTGATATGTTGGCTGCAGCCCAGAAATATGCCCAAGTGGCAAGAAAAATAAATACAGTGGTAAGCTAGGGTGGTAGAATATTCTTGTTAGGCAGTTTTCAGTGATTTCAGTCATGTTGTGATATACATCACAGCAGCCTTTTTATAAGAATGCCAGTGAGATGCTCTTAACATTCCCAATGTGCCCACAAGCCTGAAAAATTGCCTGTCTCCAGTCTGGCCAATTAAAAGAACCACTTTCTAATTCTCTCACTTTTCTCACTTTCTCTTTTGTATTGTACAGAATAACAACAATGCTCAAAGAATTTGTTCTTTTACATGTCAAATTATGCAGCTGCTAAGGAAGGAAACAATTAGTCTCAGCTTTACAAGGCAGAATCCTTAGTCATCCTTCATGGTACAGTCTGCTTTGCTATTGTCTTGACAAGAGATAGAGGCATGCTAAGGTAAAAGAAAAAACTGAGCATCTTCTTGGGTGAGGAGGATATTGAGATCTATTTAGCATTATTACTGTTTTTTTCTTTTTCTAATGTTGCATTCCATCTGGTTTATTATCAGGTATTGTATTCCATATCAACTTGCAAGGGAAAGGCTGAAAGGGAGGTACACACCTGCATATATATATATATATATATATATATATATATATATATATATATATATATATATTCTCAGGTTTTCGCGGGTGTTTACCTACGTAAACTAAGATGTTCTACCTAAGCTAAGATGTTCTACAGCCCTAGTTTTGTGAAATCTCATTCACAAGTTTCTGGCTTTTTGTATTTGCTGACAAGCAGCAACTCTGTGCTGCAATTTGGGAGACTCAAATAGCTATTTCTGCCTTGTAAGGCATCATCAGTGAGCCACACCCTCTTCTCAAGTATCCCCCCTGTAAAGGTACAATGTTTCTTTTTCTTTTTCGTAGGCTTTTATGTGCATATTCTTTCTAGCCAGGTTTTACCTACGTAAGCTAAGATGTTCTACAGCCCTAGTTCAGTGAAATCACTACGAAAGTGAAATTCAGTGAAATGCCTACGAAAAGGAAAGAAAACAAATACTGTACCTTTACAGGGAGGATACATGGGATGAGGCTGTGGCTAACTGATGAGGACTTATAAGTCTGAAATAGATCTTTCTTAGTCTCCTTAGTCTTCCAATGGGCAGCAGAGTGGCTGGCTGCCAGAAAAAAAGAAAAAAAGCCTAGAATCTAGTGGATTGTGATTTCACTGAACTAGAGCTGCATAAAAATCTTGGTTTACGTAGGAAGAACCTGGCTAAAGAGAAATACATACATACATACATACATACATACATACATACATACATACATGTGTGTGTGTGTGTGTGTATTAAAAGTCCCATAATCCCCCTTTGGTTGATGATGCAACAGAGTTAAAGGCTATAAATGTTACTATCCAAGAGAAGAGCTTATGAAAAGTGAAAATGTTGAAAAATGGTAAGATTGCAGGTGCAAATAATGTAATTGGAGAAATATTAAAATAGGAGTGTAGTTTGCTCTCTCTGAGTGCGTGAGAGGTGTGTTTCACTAGTATGTAACGTATGTATTTGAATTGATTTGTGCTGGATAGGGGTTGAGCAGAACAATTCTTGCTCTTTAACAAGCCATTGAGAAATGTATGAAAGCAAGAGTATCATCTATTGATTTAGAGAGGGTGTACAATAAGATGATAAGTTTCATTGCATATTTTGAATGAATATGGAGCGGAACGTTGCTAAATATGATATGTGAAAATAAATGTGCTTGTGTATAACTGGGTTGTTTAGCAAAGGGTACAGCAGAAAATATGTGAAGTCTTCTTAGTTGTTAAATATATTAATTTATGTATATTACAGTCATATTAGGGCAGTCTTTATTGGGTATATGTATTTTTGTTTGCAAATGAACCCTATTGATGACTGAGAACCCAAATGATTTGCAGCAAATGTTAAATAGCCTGCCTGATGCAATGAGGCATATGGACCTATCAAATGTATCAAAGACTATAGTAATGTGTTTCATAGGGGAAATGAGGTGAATGATTGCAAGTTATGCATACATTTCACAAAACTGGAACAAATAGATAGAATTTGTGTAGCTTGATAAAATGGTTACTAATGATGGTAAAGAGAAGGGAAAATGTTAAATAAAAATGTTGGGAAGAGCGATCATGGTAGCACAGAGTTGGTATGGCAAAACCAAAATTTCAATGCAGTGCGAATGGATTACTTAAAGTGCGAGTATTGCAAATATGAGACAAAGTCAAGAACAAATGGGTGATTAATGAATGTGGACTCAGTACAAAAATGGGCGGTCACACAAAAATAATATTAGAAGCATGAATTGTAACCAAATGATAAAACAGATACCTAAAAGAAGAGGAAGAATTGAGAGGAAGGAAAAGGTCAAGAAACACATGACTGGATAGACATGAGGAAATTGTCAAGAAGAGAGGAATGAGAATTTTAAAGAACAAAAAGGAAAGTGTGAAGCAATATATATGGACACAACAAAAGCAAGAATGGACAGGTATAGAATAATATAATGAATGGTGTGGGCTTCAACATGATTTGTTTGTTGAACAATTTGAACAATTTATCTAACCATATCTATCTTACCAATGTCTCTGGGCAGCATACAAGAAGTTAAACAACAATAAAACTGAGCAACTAATAATTCTCATAACCAAAGTATGAGGTTAGGAAATGTCATTCTCAATTCACCACAAAAAAGCAGCACCACAATAAAACCAATCGAACCACCAACTAAATGTGGCCTGGCACTACTGCCATCCTAATGCCCCCTCCCCACCAAAGTAATCAGCAAGTACAATCAATGCCATGTTCGTATTATGGGCAGGTATGAATTTAGACTGAAAGGGTCCAGATCATTTGCTTTCTCCAATACCTCTAGAACTGTAAGCCGACCCCCTTCTCCCAAATTTCCCTTAAAAGGGAAGGTTGGAGATTGGAGAGAAACCACCCAGATCTGATTGATTGAGGAAGGGGCAGATTATTGCCTTTTACTCCATCTCCTCGCACAAAGAAGCTTTCACTACAACACGGAACCAACTGTAGTTCACCTGGAAAGAAACTTTAATTAGTCAGTAGAGGCATGGATATGTTTTCAGTTTCTTATTCTTTCTCTATTCTTTGTATAATGATGCCTATCCCCAAAAGATACAATGTGATGGGTTACGCAATTATATTTTTTTCTGCCTGTCATAGAACGAGAAGTTCATTGAATTGCTGGCATTCTAAAAGTAACAGCAATATGACTGGAGTCTGTAATGTGTTGGAGAGAATGTACAAGTTAATATCTTTACATTCAGGACAAAAGTTAGTATTTTAATGATGTTTCATTGCTGGACAAGTATTGTCAATATGTTTCTCAATAGATTATACCTTTATATTTGCAGTTTGAAGTGCTCTTATCATCCATTTTATTGCCGGAAGGATAGTGATCTCTATTGTAGTATATACTGTAATATTACTATCTGTAATAATATGTGAGAGCTGCGGTGGTGCAGTGGTTAGAATGCACTACTACAGGCTACTTCTGCTGACTGCCAGCTGACTGCAATTTCGCAGTTCGAATCTCACCAGGCTAAAGGTTGACTTAGCCTTCCTTTCTTCCGAGGTGGGTAAAATGAGGACCCAAATTGTTGGGGGCAATATGCTGATTCTGTAAACCGTTTAGAGAGGGCTGTAAAGCACTGTGAAGCTGTATATAATCTGAATGCTATTGCTATTGTAATAATATGTGGGAATGACCCTGGGAGACAGGAGGAAGAGCTGCAAGCCAAACAGCAGTCAGACAAGAGGGAACTGAGCCCACAGAATGAATGGGCATGGCAAATGTCTCTGAAGGGGGTTCCCTGGTTTCTTGGACTCATGAGAGGGGAGAGATGTACTTTCAGACTTGCAAGATTCTGGGTGTGCTTCTTGCACACCAGGATTGGTAAGTGTCATAACTGTATTTTTTCCCAGAGGGAGAATGCAGAAGAAGAACCACTATCTCCTGGTTTCTAGCTGCTGCTGTAACCGCAACACCAAACAAATTGCATTGAGTAGCCTTGGAAGCAGGGGTGGGCTGCTGAGGGTTTGCAGGGGTTCGGGAGAACCTCTAGCTAAGATTCTGTGTAGTTCGGAGAACCCCCAAATCCCACTCCTGGCTAGCTCTACCCACCCCTCCCCTCCCAGGAGTCCCCATGCAGCCCATTTTGGATGCAGGTAAGTGCAGGGCATGCGGGGAGGCTCAGGGAGGGCAAAAAAACAGGCCTACCAGAAGTTTGGGAAAGCCTCCAGAGCCTGGGGAGGGCAACCCATCCCCGGCTGTGTTGCAGGAGGCCGACTAGGCCATGCCCACCATGGCCACGCCCACCCAGCAACCGGGCAGAGAACCCCTTGCTAAAATTTTTGAAGCCCACCCCTGCTTGGAAGCCTTGAAAGTGGCAACTATATGGTCCTGACCAGTGGTGGGTTGCTCCCGGTTCTGTCCGGTTCTATAGAACCGGTAGTAAAACTGGCAGGAGGATCCACCCACCTGCCACGATGTCATCATGGGTGAACTGCGTATGCGCAGAAGCACGCATGCTCCCACTGCGAACCGGTAGTAAAGGTAAGTGGAACCCATCCTTGGTCCTGACTGAGGTGCCATGATCATGCAAAGGCTGCAGTATGCAGGTAGTCCTCGACATAAACAGTTCATTTAGTGACCGTTCAAAGTTACAACAGCACTTTTAAAAGTGTCATGATCATTTTTCACACTTACAATTGTTGCAGTATCCCCATGTCATGTGATCAAAATTCAGACTTTTGGCAACTGAGTCATATATATGACGGTTGCAGAGTCCCAAGGTCATGTGCTCTCCTTTGCAACCTTCTGACAAACAAAGTCAATGGGGAAACCAGTTTTGCTTAAGAACCGTGTGATTGATTTAACAGCTGCAGTGATTCACTTAATATATGCAGCAAGAAAGGTTGTAAAATAAGGCAGTGCTCACTTAACAAATGTCTCACTTAGCAACAGAAATTTTGGGCTCAATTGTTGTAAGTCAAGGACTACCTGTATTTATTGATTGCCACTCTTTTGGGACACAGTTTAAAGGACTTGGCCTTCAAAACTTGAAATGTCTTGATATTTTTCTGTAAAAATGAATTGATTTATTCTGTATAAATCTTCAAATTGCACCTGTTTTGTGTTTTTCCAGGAATACTGTCTTGATTTAATCATTGTGATTTCTAACATTGTACAGAAATTTAAAAAAGATCTAAAAAGGTTCCTTCCTAGGCATTTTTATATAAAGACTTATATTTCATTCAAAGATGAAATTGTCTTCTCTTGTCTTTAGTGACTGTATTAATAACAGAGAGAATGTAACTGATTTTAAACCTTTGTTGATATTTCTTAGGATCTTGTTGATTGTGGTTTTTATTTGTTACACTGAATTTTTATATTGTGGCTATTTTCATCCATATTACTGTAAACCATATTGGACCCCACTGCTAATCTTGGAAGTTATACATTTTATTAAAAAAATTAAACACTTGTATGTCTCTCCATTCAATGGTTTTAATGTTTAGGGCCTCTGAGACAAAATCAATCTACAGTCGATTAAAGGCTGTAATTCTATAGCAAAGGGCTCAATAATTGGTTTCCTCCACTCCAGGGTGCCAAATGCACCTCTCACAAACTTTAGAGGACAGCAGGGCTCTATGTGTTACTTTTATTTTCAGCGTCTCAGTGCTTTTTTTTTAATGCACATGGGTGTGTAGGAAGGTGTAGGAAGAGCTGGTAGTTCAGAAAAGAAGGTAAGCAGTCTGTCCAATGAAAACTAAAAACTCTGGTCTTAGAAGTCTATGGAGCTTCTTGATCATCCAGGTCATGGTTGTCTGAAAGGTGCAACTGGACTTTCCTGTTTTCCTTTGAAGACATTTCAGAGGCCATCTATGTCAAAATTGAACAGTCCTCTCTCAACAAAGGGGGAGGAATACGACATCATCTCTCTCCAGTCTACAACACAGTCCTTTCAGTAGTTCCAAGAAGGCTCCGCACCCATTTGCACTACTCAGGTGACTCTGAGGACACAGATAAACCTCCAAATGGCCTCAATAACTCTCTAAAAGATTGCAAATGACCAGCTGTCTGCAAGGAATATAAATCCTTCCATTCCCCACCATCCAGCCAGAGCTGAAGAAGCTTCTTGGATGAGAAGCTAAACAACTTCAAAGAAAAAACAAGAAAGTCCAGTTACCTCTTGAAAAAGTACTTTTGGATCTGGTCTTAGAATCATAGAATCCTAGGGCTGAAAAGGACTTTAGAGGTCTTCTAGTTCAACCCAAGGCAGAAGTCCTTATACCATTCCAGACAAATGGTTGACCAATCTTTTCTTGACAACCTCCAGCAATGAAGCACCATAATTCCAGATGGCAAGTTGTTCCACTGATTAATCGTTCTCACTGTCAGGAAATTTCTCCCTATTTTCAGGCTGAATCTCCCTCTGACGAATGTTAAAAGAGTAGTGAGGAAGTAGGACTTCAGAGTTTTTGCATTGGGTTAATGCCAGTCTGCTCTTGACAGTGGATGACTCATGGGCTGACATGGCGAAATTACAAAAATGAAAGGTTTAAAATGCATCAAAGAAGCAGTCATCATAGGTAAAGGGCATAATTATGTATAAGCATAATAGGATGTGAAAAATGGAGTAAAGGAATTGCACAAATGAAGGAAAAATACTGATCAAAGGAGGAGGAAATTCAACTAGACAGAATAATTTAATGAACTATGCAGGAAGAAACAGAAAAAAAATAGGTATGTGATATAGTTGCACTTTGGTCTTGCTCTCTCAACTTGGGGGAAAGAGCCTGTGTAACAGAAAGGACTCCTCAAACCATCACTAGGGTTCTTTTAGAGGAGCAGGCAAACATCCATTTGCTTTGAATATGTTTGTGATAGGGACATGCTTTCTGAAATGTGGTAGGTTTGAAAATGAGCACCCAGTCATTCCAATTTGAGAAATGTTGTTCTGTCTTGTCCTGGCTTCAGTGATCTCTTGAGAAAGTAACATTTCACTATTGAAGGTGATAATTGCACCTTGGAAATAAAGATCTCGTACATTTGCCTTGCCTGCCTTCTCATTTAAATACCCTCTCTTCCTGCTTCCCATCTTTTGTAGCATCGTACTACTCACAGTCACCTTCTCTGCGTTTAGGCGAGAGACTGATTAGCAGCTGTTGGTTCAAGCACTGAATGCATAATTGATGATGCCTGCGTAGCTGTTTAAACTTGCATCAGTGTTGTTTATATTCATTTTAATGGCTTTTTTTCCAGTGGAGTTAAGGGTGTATGACTGCATAATGCATACCCTGATACATCTGCATATGAAATCATTCAAATACGTGCAGTTGCCATGCTTTGATCTTAACCCAAATATATCTAGGAACTAAATTAAAGAAAATGGTTGATTTAAGTCCCATCAGATAGCCAAAAACAGACATTTCAGTGGAATTTCTGTCATTCACTTTTTCCTAATTAGAATTAAAAATTCATAACAAAGTCAGTGAGGGAGACTTCACTAAGTGATATGCAATCTTTACTTTCATAGAAACCCAAGGCTTGCTTTAACATTCTAACTATATATTTATATGAGAGTTAATATTCAAAATGTATAGTATGAAATATTTTTTAAAACCTAGCAAAAACTTTCAATTTCTCCAGATATTTCCATCTTGGCTGCATATCAAATCCAACACAAAGGGATGAGGAATGAAGAATAGAAAAAGTTGGCGTGATGTTGGAATTGTGTCCATGGAATCTACATATATTTGGAATTTTAAGAAATTCCAGACAGAGTGTAGGAAGAAATAACAATCTTGACTAGAGAAAGCTGTTCCAGGTGCTATGTATATTTACACCTTGGAAGGACTATAATATTAGAAGAAAAAAGAAACATGTTACACTTGACAGTATATCAATATATAAACACAGATGTATATACACATACATATTCCAGCTGTTCATTTGTTCACTTCTAGGCCTCACAAAGGGCTACATAGGGAATGGCAGTGACTATGCCAGTTGTAAGCAATTTTGGGTCAGCCCCAAATTCTACCCAGGCTGATACTGCTCCATCCTTCTTTTTCAGAAATGTACTAAAGGAAGCAATTGGCCAACCAGACATGTACAGAGTTACACTTTTTTATTTTACCATTTTATTTTTAAAAATATCATTTTGTGTTCATTGGCCCAGAATCACCCATCTAGTTTTCATGATTGAGGAAAGCCCGGAATCCATGGTTTCCTAGTTGAAATTGCCAACAACCAAAAACCCCCCAAAGTCTCAGGAGGGAACATAACAAAAACTTTCAGAGAACTATTAGAGGAGATGAGAATCAATGCAATATCACCATTTATGAAAAAAAAAAAAATTGAACATAGAAACAGATATGGAAAAACAAGGGAAGTTTTCTAAAAGATTTTTAAACTCAGAAGGATGTCCTAACCTCAGATTGGAATGGTAAAAGATACCAATAAACAGATAATAATGGACTCAAGATCAATTTTGCAAACTAGAAAAATCAACACCAAAGATACTTAAGGAGATATTCCTTATTTACAAGTACATCTAGCACCAGAAGATGGTTCAGTTATTATCAAATCAAAAAGCTAGAGGAATTGATGGAACACCTATAGAAGTACAGCAAACAACATAAAAAGAATCAGTCAACTAGACCATACCAGCAAATTTACAAAATAGCATAATGGCCAACAGATTGGAAGATACCTGTTTATAAACAAATACCAAAGAAAGGAGATTTAACAGAACATGCACACACATTATCCTTAATTTCACATGCTAGCAAAAAAATGCATGTAGAACCCTACATGGAAATGAAATGTCAGTTATTCAAGCCAGTTTTAGAAAAGGCTGAAGAACAAGATATATTATAGCTAATGAGAAAGCCAAAGAATCCCCACCCAAAAAATCAATATGAACTGTAGAAAGTTCTTAGATTGTGTTAATTAGCTCAAGTAGAATGTAGAATGTTAATTAGCTCAAGTAGAATGTAGAATGTAAAATGACCTTATGAAAATAGGTATTGAAGAACATCCCAATTGCAAAATCTATACATAAGATATGAAACCATAATTCAGATTGAACATGGATTTTGAAACAGCTTAGACCCATGTCAGATTAGTTCCAGATCAGCAAAGGGGGTCAAACACAGTCATGCGCTCTCTTCATATTTATTCAGTCTCCATGCTGAATATATATTGAGGGAAGCTAGATTGGAAGACTTATCTGGTTAAAAAATGGAGGAAAAATATCTTTAATAACCTACTATATTCCAAAAATGCTACTTTGGTAACTGAAAGAACACATGAGCTGAAAATTTACTAATGAAAGTCAAGGAGTACAATTTAAGAAAAATTGAATTAAGATAAAATATTTAAAAAGTCCAAAACAGGTTCAGCAACTGGCCTTAAAACTGACATTGAAAGGTGGGTAGTGTCAGTTGTTCAAGGTAGGGCCAGGTCAGGAAATACTGTAGATTCAAAAAAAATATCAGAACTCTACTGATCTAGACTACCATAACAGAATCCTAAAATCCTGGCAGTGTTTTCCCTTCTCTCCCTCTTATACCAAACAATGTCAAGGCAGGGCCACATTAAGTTTATTTCTAATGCTTTCTTCTCTTCCAGTTTTAGTTCATGTTTTGCTAACTGTCATATATACTTTCGCCAAGAACATCTCCATAGTTGCCCAGACCATTTTTTTCTATTAGATTCAAATTCTTCTCCCACCCCAAAGAAAACCTGGAATGATGTTCTGGAAATAAACTAGAGGCAACATACCAAGATCCCTAGACAAATCTTGCAGTGCAGAATTAGAATGAATTGGTAGTTCTCCCTTCCCTTCCTGCCCTCAAATGTCTTTACACCCCTTCTTCTCATCTATATAATTTTTATTAAACTTTTTGATTACAAGAGTAAAAACCAATACAAATTAAACTTAAAGAGAGAATGGAACGAAAGTATAAAAAGTGCAGGAAAAAAGAAAAAGAAAAAAATATATAAAGTAAATTTCTACCAATCTTCTTTACAAGTATAAACAAATTGAGTAACTCTCACTCCCTATAAGGTTACAAATGAATATCTCTTCATCCTATATCCCAGCCCTTATTTATAAGCAAATCCATGAAACATCATTTTTTTCAATCTTGGTAAGAATAACAAGTCCATAAAGTATTGCAAGAACATTGGACAAAAGTATCTTCTTTTAATCTTTTAATCTTTTCTCCTTAATTCAAAATATTGTTATATGACTTGATTTATTTTCAATTCTTCTTTATTCCACCATACAACTTTTTTTTCAAGGCTTTAACAAACGTCTTTTGTAAGTCCAATAAGAAACATTTTTCAGGTCATTCTCTTGGTTTATCATTTGTATTTCCCTTATCTTTGTTATAGCTTACAATAGCCAAGATAACCAAAATATTGTTTCTCACAAGAAACTAACTTCAAGAACTTAAGTAACATTTTGTGTGCAAGGCATAGAGTTGTGCTTTCCCGTAAACTCTCCAATTCACAGTAGCCTTACAATGAATCAGATATCCCAACTATTTCTCCCTGCATCAAGAACCCAGAACACATTTTACTTCAGATAGCTTCAGCCTTTTAAGACCAAGGAGCTGTACTATTTAAGAATGTTGTTAATATCCTTTAACTTGTTCTTCACACTGTTTTCCTTGATGGTTTACACCAATTGCATGATGAACATGGTTGTTGACCAACAAGTCTTTAACTGTACTTTGTTTCCATTAAAATAAATCAGATGTTTATTTATTTTAGTGGGATGTCAATACTTTCCTTAAGGTGATGTTACATGTACAGTATGCACAATCATCAATCACACACTGATTTATTTTACTGGGATGTCAATAAGTCCTCTAGGGTACATTTATATGTACAGTATTTACCACCGGTGCTTCTCAACCTTCATAACTGTAAGATGTGTAGACCTCAATGCTCAGAATTCTCGAGCCAGCCTTGCAATCTCATTTGGGTGGAGGGGAGGAGACTGTGGAAAAGTGAAGAATAAGGCATCTGGTTTATCAGAGAAGTGGCAATTTAATCCAAACGTGAGAGACATGGGAAGAAAGTGTTTCGAAGAGACTCCATCCTAATTAACTCACTCAAACTGAGGTTGGGAATTTTCTCTTACAGTTTTCAGGAACCTGTTTGTATCCCAGACTGGTATTAAAGATACCTTCCTGAAATCAATGTTGGTCTTGCTTTCCTGGTTTTGCCAGTTATGTGAGGCTTGACAAGTAACTGTGCAAATCTTCCTTATGTATAATTATGTGCTGATCTCCTCTAATGACAGAATAGCTCAGGAATATGCTGGATGAAGAATAGCGTGTTTCTATTGTTTATTGTAGGGTTGTAATCTTTATCTCCCTTGACAGGCACAGTATGCTGAGTATTAAACAAAGGAATGTCACACATAAAAACGAAGTATATCACTATTGAGAAAACACAATGATGTCTACAATTATTAAATATATCTCAGAGTTTGTAAAACTCTACTGAAGCCAGATAATCACAACTTTAATCATTTTTATATGTTCTATTCTTAGTTTTGCTTCAAAGTTAATTACAAAATCAAAAATGGAAATCAGTTTTATGCATTGTTACATTTACTTTAAGCTTAGAATCATATGCTTTTATTGCTTTATCAACTTTTATTTGACTTTCTCTCTTATCGGTAATATTAATTTTGTTATAATTGCAAAAAAAATCATTTTTCAGTTACATAAAAAAACCTCACTCTTAAAATAGTACATCTGCATTAGGCTGATTGGCTCTGATGAATTTTGAGATAGAATTTTAGATAAATTATCCCTTTTAGACATCTAATGCTATTTTGCCATACTGTATTAATTCAGTCAGTCTTATATCTTGATTTTTAGCATTTCAAAAACAGGGTGAAACTCTGTTAATTATGAAAATTTACCCAATGCAATGCCGTTCATGTCTATTCAAATGCCAGGCTTGTCAAATTCAGTTGGCTTGATTGCTAGAAAATCAGTGTAAAACTGCAGCAAATAGGAAACAATATGTAGGTCATTGATCTCACAGTGATCTAAGTCAAATTTATTTATTTGGTTTTGATTTAGCATTTTGTATAAACTCAGAAAATTGGGGTTTATTCAGCAAATTAAACCATCCCTCAGTGCAATATGTAAATGAGTCAGTGAGTTGGATGCTGACAAAATTCAGTGCTACGAGGACTTGGAAAGAGAATTTTACACAACTGTTTTCCTCCCCCTCCCCCACCCTTTGTCTGATTGTTCTACTCCTGTCATCACAATTTTGCAGCTTTCACAATAAGTCTTAGTTTTGCAATACTGTTTTTGGAATGGATCCAGAATTGTCTCTGTATCTATGTCAGTGAGTATTCCATACACAGAACTTCCAGCTAAGCAAGGGATGTTCTTTGGTTCTCTGCTGGAAATCTTCTAGTGCAGGCTTTCTACAGGAATACCATAGTTAAGCAAACTTCTTCATTATTTTTGGAGGGAATTAACATCTCTGCTCTTAAACATTATAGTTCTTCATTGAGAAAGCAGATCAATAGATCAATAGTGCTGGCCTGAGTCAAATTTTTAAACTATTTTAAATTGGAATTGTTTTTAATTACGGCCAAATTATTTAATTATTTTAAACAGTTTTTAGATTTTCTATGTCTTGTTTTTACTTTGGCTGTTCACCGCCCTGAGTCCTATATTGGAGAAGGGCGGTATAGAAATTTAAATATAAATAAATAAAATAAATAAAAGGGAAAGAAGAAAGTCCTGGATATGTGTACATTGAACTTTGAAAGATTCCATTTGAAAATTTGAAACAAATTTGTCATTCTGATTTTCTGATCTTTATTAACTTGAGTTTGAAAATGAGAAAATAAAGAAAAAGTCATGTGAAAGAAAGAGAATGTATTCATTACAACAGAGCACCACAGAAAAACTTTCTGATATCTCAAAGTCTAAAAATACACAACCATTTTAAAATTGTCTTCAATTTTGGAAATTTTATCTTTTCTTAAAAATTGGGAGATGTTTGAGATAAATGTCCAGCAGCACATAGGATTGAAACAATGCTAAGAATATTTGCAAGCCATTACACAGAATTCAAAACTAGGCATCTGTGCTATTTTGAAAGTCACAGTGAAAACTTTCAAATATTTTAGAAGGAAAGCAAAGTTCTTAAAGACTGTATAGTTCTTAAAATAAAAATCAAATCAAACAGAATGGTTCCAGATCTGGAAATTTGGGCTTGAACTCACTAATTGTATTGCAGTTGTGAGAGGGAGAGACAGTCCCAAGAAATGACTAAGATGAATTAAAACGTATACTGTAGTACAGGAATTGTGAATCTGTGTTAATTCAGTAGTCCCAAGGGGCACAGAATGCCCTAGATTCTTGCAAATTCAGTTTTGTAATGGGAATGGATAGAACAAGGCACCTCTTTGAACAGTCTATATCTTGCTGCATGTATAGCAAAACACAGGCTGTTTGATAGACCCGCAAGAAGATGCAGATTTTTGGATATTCTTGGAAAATTAAAAATAAAACTAGCCGGCCAGAGCTACAGTACCCTGTGCTTTATTGTGCTCATCTATTTACAAATAAAGATAAAGTTAAGTAGGGAGTTGATAGTGAGTAGATAGTGGCGTGATAGAGACATTAATAAGAAACACTCTAGCTAGCTTGTCTTGTGGCAAATTTGTATTTTGTGACTCACCATACCCACTGCAGCAACCATTTTGTGAATGGACAGGTCCACTCCCTGTGGGGAGGTATTTTCTGCTTTCCAAATGTAAACTACATCCACTCAGTTGGAGACTCCTGCTGAAGCAGCAGTTCTTTTCTCACACAATGCATTAATTGCTGGCAGCTATCAGTCGATCTCAAAAATACCCCCAGGGTTCGACCTAGAAAGTACTTGGATGGGAGATGAAGCTGAAAAACACTGTAGAAGAAAATAATGGCAAACTGGCTCATTGCTGTCACCAAGAAAACAACAGGAACCAATTCAAAGGTGACTTTACTTTTTTCTGTTAAGTTTTACCTATAACTGGAATTCTAAAGGCAACTATCCTCAGTTAACTTCTACTGTCCCATTTTTTTTCTCTTTTTCTTTTTTTCTTTTTCATTTGTTCTTCCTGCAATATTGCTTCTGTGCCTTTAAAATTGTTTGACAGACAAACATTCAGTAGGTGAAACTTTTCACAGGATGGGAAAAATGATAAGAGAAAAATATCACCCACTGAATTTATGATTGTCAGACAGTTTTTAAAGGCACAGTCTGTCAGGGAAAGTGTCTATCAAGGAAAGTGGCAAACTTCAACTGTCTGCCAAGGTTTCGTGTCTGTCCTACATGGGCCCTGAATTTCACAACTTCACTGGCATATGCTGGGTTTTGCCATGCTGTGTATCTTAGCATGTGACAAGTGAAAGGATTACTACAAAATAAGAATTGTGGTTTACCATCTATATCTGAAAATTTGCCCCTCTAGACTATAGCAATTATTTTGATTTCCAAACATTCATTGGCAGGACATTTATAAAGCATTCAAACAGGTTTTTGTTTTGACTTGAGCTTCTCTTTCGAATGTAATTTATTCAGACAAAGTACTGCTTGCAGCACTTAAAAGTACCTTTATATATAAATATAAAATAATGCACAGCTCTAAAATGTATTTCTTCCTCTCCCTAGTTAGGGCTATGTGCATTTTTTTATAGTACAGTATCCAGCTTTAAACACTGACAAAAGCTGCATGTAGGCTAATAAATTGAAAGTTGGGGAAGAGGCTATCATGAGTTGTCCTTACCTCAGCCCTGTGAAATTAGTGTGGCTGAGTAAAATAGCTGGAGGGCCATTGTTGCATAGCATAGTCCATCTTTGTTATAGAGCAGGGGTATTAAACTCAAGGCCTGTGGGCCAGATTAGGCCCATGGGGTGTTTATATATGGCCGGCAGGGCCAGCCTAGAAACAGCAAAGGACAGGCCCATGGTCCTCTGCTAGCAAAGCTGGGTATGGCCGTGCACAGCTCCCCGAGCTCTGTTTTCACTGGCAAAGGGCCTTCAAAACAAACTAAAAACAAAACGAAAAGAGAAATGTTTCCCCTTTTGCATTTGAGCATGCAAGAAGAGACACAAAAGGAGAAAGGGAAAGAGGAAAGACAAAGAAAAAGAATGGAAGATGGGAAGACAGCAAGGAAGGAAAATAAAGAGGGGAAAGAAGAAGAAAAGAGAATGAAGAGGGAAGGAAAAAGAAGGAAGGAAGGAAGGAAGGAAGGAAGGAAGGAAGGAAGGAAGGAAGGAAGGAAGGAAGGAGATTATAATGAGAGTGAGGGAGGGTCTCAGGGAAGTCCTGCCTTAGCACTTGGCCACCACAGGTGCCCCCAACACAAGTCCCGTGTCACACCCACCATGACCATGCCCATCCCGTGGCCACACCCTGGGTCACTGATGCGGCCACTGATGCGCCAACCCTGATGCTGCCCTCAATGAAACTGAGTTTGACAGCTCTGCTATAAAGTATTGTCTTGCTTGTGCACAAATAATAGGCATAATAATGACCAATCTTCAGAATATGAAATGTCAGGTTAAGAATAAAGCAAAGAAAACATGTATTCAGTTTTTTGTCCCAGTAGTTGAAGCAGATTGAAGGGGGGGGGGGTGTGGATTGCTGAACCAGGAAGAAGAATCATAGCTGGATTGTATTGGTATGGAATGCTCTGTGAAAAGAGAATTTTATAGAAACACTGCTGATTGCCTGAGATACCACATTACATTTGGTTGAATGACTTTGAAAATCACTGCATGCAAAACAAAGAATATGCATGGATGGCTGCTCTAGGAGTATGCGGCACACTCATCTCTGCCTATTATCATTCAGCTAAGCTCATTTCATAGCATTCCATGTGTAATTTCATACATTGTACAGCTGTCCTTATGTTACTCCATTCTATAGCCAAAAGGCTCTGATTTTCCAAAGCGACAAAATCAAAAGGCCTAGTATGTGAAGAAACTGAAATAAACTATGTATTTTCAAATTCAGAGACAGGACATGCATAATAAAATGAAGTGGATTTCTGTTTGCTTTCTCCTAAGTAGTCTGGGGGCTGAAAATTGTAGTTGTAATGAGGGGTGCCTGGCTGGGTCAAGAGGCAAAATCATGAAATGGGTGCAGCAACAGAGCTCCACCCCTTTTGTACCTGTATTGTGACAGTGCCACAAGATGAAGTTTCACCTCAACACAGAAACCTCTGGTTGTAATGAAACATTCTCAGCTACACTGTGGTTGGAGGGAATGGGGAGGTTAGTTAAACATATACAATGGATTTCAGTGTCTGAGGGTCAAAGTAGAGACACGGTGTTTATGCTGTAGAGTTCTATATGAGCTGTTGGGTGTGGAACTAAAGGCAGAAATTTTGTATTCATTTAGCAAAAGATGAAATGACATTCAGCAGATGGCACCTTTTCAGATGAGAAATGTTCTTAAAAGACTGAGGGCTAAGTTATGATATACACAGATGTCAATGCCGAAAGAAAGAAAAAGAAAAAAACATTACATATTCATTTGGTTTTCCCCAAACTTAAATCTCTCATCTGATCAGAAAGATTTCAGGCCAGTAATGTATGAGGCCAGTTGCTACTGTCTTAAACAATGCAGCCTGAAAAATGGATCCTCTTGGTATTTCTGTAGAACCCTATTTGTACTCCCCAATCCCTCTACACAGTTTTACAATTAGCTCTGCAATAATCTTCAGTGCTGCAAACCTCAGAATGCAGAGAACAAATTAGAAGATGATCTTGAGGCCATTTGTGCTCTCTCTCCAATCGATCAATTGCGGAGTGCAAAATATGTCATCAGTCAATGCAAAAAAAACCTGGAATAACAATAGAAGAAGAAGAGAAAAAGGGGAAGGAAGGAAGGAAGGAAGGAAGGAAGGAAGGAAGGAAGGAAGGAAGGGGAGGGAGGGAGGGAAGGAAGGGGAGGGAGGGAGGGAAGGAAGGAAAAAGAGAGAGAAAGAAAGATAAAGAAGGAAAAAAGAAAGAAAGAAAGAAAAAGAAAGAAAGAAAGAAAGAAAGAAAGAAAGAAAGAAAGAGAGAGAGAGAGAAAGAAACAAAACTTACAGTAAAAGGAAACACGTAAAGTCCTCAGGCCATCTTTGTGCTTTAAGGAACAGACTCATGTGAAATCTGATGCCTTGAGGCAAGGTAAAGAACAAATGCCCACTAATAAAAACCAGATTGTTCATACATTCTGCAAGGTCATGACTAAAAATGTAAAGACTTGGTTGACAGATACAACATAGTTGAATTAATACAGGAGTGGGCTGCTAGGGGTTCGCAGGGGTTCGGGAGACCCTCCAGCTAAGATTCTGTGCAGTTTGGAGAACCCCCAAATCTAAGGTGACCAGATTTTAACATTGGTAAAGAGGGACATTGTGGGCGTGGCTTATTTTGTGGACGTGGCTAGCTGGTCATGTGACTGGGTGGGCGTGGCTAGCTGGTCATGTGACTGGGTGGGTGTGGCTAGCTGGTCATGTGACCGGGTGGCCATGGCTATGCGTATAGGGTAAGGTGAACAGATTTTAACATTGGTAAGAAGGACACCATTGTGGGCGTGACTTATTGTGTGGGCGTGGCTTGGAGGCCATGTGACTGGGTGGGCGTGGCTAGCTGGTCATGTGACCGGGTGGCCATGGCTATGTGTATAGGGACTACTCAGAGGGCTGAAAAGTCATTTCTGACAGGTCCTCACACTTTTGACTGGTCCTCACACTTATGACCATCCTCACATTTATGCCCGTGCAGTATTCTTAACAACCATGTCACTCATTTCACAACTGCCATGGTGACAAGATAGGGCAAAAACGTAAAATGTGAGGACAGTCGTAAGTTCGAGGACTGGTCAAAAGTGTGAGGACCAGTCAAAAATAACTTTTTCAGCCCTCTGAGTAGTCCATATGCACAAAAGGACTAACCAGAGGGCTGAAAAAAGTCATTTCTGACAGGTCCTCGCACTTTTGACTGGTCCTCACACTTATGACCATCCTCATATTTATGCCCATGCAGCATTCTTAACAACCATGTCACTCATTTCACAACTGCTTCTCTTCACCATGATGACAAGATAGGGCAAAAATGTAAAATGTGAGGACAGTCGTAAGTTCGAGGACTGGTCAAAAGTGTGAGGACCAGTCAAAAATAACTTTTTCAGCCCTCTGAGTAGTCCATATGCATTAAAGGATACAGCAATAGAGAGGGATGAAGGAATGGAAATTAGAGTAGGAGTGAGGGTAAGAGAGGGAGGAAGAGAGGAGGAGAAGGAGAAAGGAAGAGGAAGTAGGGAGGAGAAAAAGAGGGTGGGGGGAAGAGAAAGTAAGAAGGAAAGAAAAGAGAGTGGTGGTAGGTTTGAGGAGAAAGATTGCTGTACAATAAAAAAGATGAAAGGGAAGAAAGCCAACCCCAAGCAAATATAAAGATATTAAGATTAAGAATGAATTGTTAAACTTTAAAGAATAAAAGAGAACAAATATGAATAAATAGCAATAATTAGAAACACACATACAAACATGCAATGTATTTTCTTTGAACAGAATATTTGGCTGGTTCACAAATTTAAACAGCGTTTAGTCATTTCAATTAAATTTACAATTTCTATATTTCCTTTTTGCCATATTTATTCCTCATCTATTTTTAAAAAAAAACAATATTACCCTTCATCCTCATCTCTAATCTTAATCAAATTCAATTTTTCCCTTCTATTCTATATTATACCCCTTCCCATTGTCATCTATTTTTATATCCATCCTCACATTGGTTAATTATGTAATTATGTAATACAGTTGTTTAATACAAATTCAACATTTTAATATAAATCAATTAGTTATATAACTATCTTTTTTGTATATTAATCAATATGAACATGAATATTCCAATTATTTCCATGCAATCCAATTTCTTACAAATCAATTAATTATATTTACCAATAATAATAAACCAAATAATTTCCCCCATCTATTCCTCCAAACCACAACTTAACCATTTCTGCTTTCAACACAATATACAATTATTAATAGTATCTCAATTATTACAATTCCCTAGTTAAATAGAGCTTTTTTTCTTTTGTGTTTTAAAATCTTGAACTCTCCTCTTTTGCCCAAAATTTCCCATTGTTTGCAGTTTTGTACCTACCTTTTTTGGTGAGGAAAAAGAAAAAGAAAAAGAAAGAAATCTCTCTCTGCCTCATTTTGTCATGTTGCAGGTTTAGTTTCGCTTTCGCCTTTGTTTTCAGTATAGCTGGGGGTGGGGAATCTGCTCCAGGAACTTTTTGCAGCTTTTTGCAGCTAATTAACCTAGCGGAAGCTGTTAACAGGGGCTGTTTTTTCTATTTTTGCAGGCATGGGTCTATTCATTTTTTTTTTAACACTGATCAGCTGTAGGTCGGCCCTTTGAAGCCCCGCGGCAAGAGTTTAAAGAGTTTTTTTTCCCTCTAGCCATCAGCGGGGATTCAGGAGGCAGAATGAAAAATCGGGACTTTTTTAAAACGCCGTGGGACGCGGGACAAATTGCTCAAAAGCGGGACTGTCCCGCCAAAAGCGGGACGTCTGGTCACCTTACCCAAATCCCACTCCTGCCTGGCCCCTCCCGCCCCGCCCCTCCCAGGAGTCCCCACGTGACCTATTTTGGATGCAGGTAAGTGCAGGGCACGCGCGGACGCTCAGGGAAGGTGAAAAACGAGCCTACCTGAAGTTCTCCGGAGCCTGGGGAGGCCGTTTTCGCCCTCCCAGAAGCTCAAGAAAAGCCTCCAGAGCCCGGGGAGGGCAACCCCCCCCCTGCCATTGTGCAGGAGGCCGACTAGGCCATGCCCACCATAGCCACGCCCACCCAGCAACTGGGCAGAGAACCCCTTGCTAAAATTTTTGAAGCCCACCCCTGAATTAATAATTATTAACTCAGCTATAATTATTAACTTAGCTATTGAACACAGGATGGTACAGGAAGCCGTATTCTGGCTCTGATTGGTGATCAGCAAAAACACTCCCTGTAAATGTTTTATGGAATATCCAAACAGCAAGGAAGACATTTATTGCTCCGTTGGTAAAATCACACCAATTTTAAACATATAAAGGTCTCCATGGAGACCTTCTTTTCTTGAGACTTTTGGAGAATATTAATATGAGGTTCAATGCCATCTGCATTCCCACCCCAATCAATATTTTAATTTAGAAAATACATGAAATGGAAAGATATATTTCATATATCATAGAATGAAATATAGTTTTTCCATCTTCCATTCCACGATACAGGAAAGAAATCCTTTTCCTTGGTCTCACAATGCAGTAGTCAAAGGGGAAACATACGTTGTCTATTCCCTACCCCCAAATCCTAAATCTTGGTTTAAATCATGGAAATACCGTAAAATTATGCTACCATGAACATCTCCTTTGCAGTCTTCAAATGTCTCTGCCTTTCTCACTTTAGTTGGGATTTTCTATTCATTTAAAAAAAAAAATTTTTTTTAATAAATGGAAGGCTGTCATGTTGCAAGCAAAGAATCTGCCTGTAGAACTATCTTTATTTCTGAAATGATTTGGATACCATTCACATTCTTAAAAAATAAAAATGGTGAGTGACTATAGATTAAAGTTTTTCTTGATACCCATCTTTCCAGAAACGAGGCCAAGGACTAGAGGAGAAGATGGGAAGTCTTGTGGTAAATGGATATTTTTTATGGGAATCATTGTAAATTGGCAAACATACCATGGAAGCCATTGTCAAGGTTCCAAGTAACATCCCCAATGAAAGAAGACTCCGAGGCTTGAAGTGCCTCAAAGTTCCATTTTATTAGAGATGTCATATTGGCACATATGGGAAAATCCGAATCTGAAAATTTCCAGGTTTTCCCCACCCAAAGGAAAGTCCAAGTCCCTGCCCAGCACCCACATGTCCATCACATGGTCCAATCAAAGCACCATCCCAACTGGAGATGCCTCCCAGTTCCAGCCCTTCAAGTGCAGGGCAAGATGTCGTTGATTCTCTGGGAAAGGAATGTTATTATGACTATATATTACCCATGCTCCATACCATGGATGAAATGTAAAATTTGTTACTACCGGTTCTGTGGGCATGGCTTGGTGGGGGGTGATGTGACTGGGTGGGCATGGCCAACTTTTTTTTTTAACTTTTCAAAGCATTTTTTCTGCAATTGCAAAAAAAATGCTTTGAAAAGGCTCTGCCGATCAGGCAACACAGCTGGGATTGTCAGAGCCTTTTCAAAGCATTTTGTTAACCACCTCTTCCGCTGAAGAGGTTGCAGAAAAAATGCTTTTAAAAGTAAAAAAAGCCTCTGATGATCACGCGGCTCAGCTGGGCATGGGGGGGGCAGGAATTTTTACTACCAATTCTCCAAACTACCCACCGCCATCGCTACCAGATCAGGCGATCCGGTCTGAACTGGGAGCATTTCATCCCTGGTTTGTCCTGCCCAGGATCAGGTTGTTGCCTGGCTTGGCCCCTGATGGTGACTTGTGCAGCTGATTGGGAGGGGGGGGAATGATGGCATGGACAACTTCTTCCCTGCGGCTATCAAGCTGTGTTTTTGTCGATAGGGCATCAGATAGCAGATTTTTCCCCGCCAGGATGTACTTCAGCTCAAATTTGAACTGTCTGAAGTATTGTGCTCAGTGGATTTGTCTGGGGTTTTTTAGAGCTTCAATGTTTTTGTGATCAGTCCAGACCTCGAAGGGCACTTTCCCTCCTTCCAGGAAATGTCTCCAGGAGAGGAGGGCCCAGCAAACAGCGTAGACTTCTATCTCCGAAATGGCCCACCTTCTTTCGGTGTCAGTGAGCTTCTTGGACATGTAGGCACAGGGTAGGAGCTGTCCTTGTGGTTCCTTCTTAGGATCACGGCTGCCACAGCTACGTCGCTGGCATCCACTTGGATGAGGAACTGATGTTCTGGATCCAGGTGCTGGAGAATTGGCTCCTCGGCAAAGAGTCATTTTAACTTCGCAAAGGCTCTTTGGCAGTCCATTGACCAGGCGAGCAGTTGGCTCAGCTGTGGTGTTGCAGGAGGAGACCCCATTTTTAACAGTTCTGTTAGGGGAGGGTGACTTCTGCAAACACTGGGATAAATTGCCTGTAAAAGTTTGCAAATCCCAGAAAGCTTTGAAGCTGTTTGCAGGTGCATGGGGGCTGCCAGTCTAGCACCACTTTTATTTTTCCTGGGTCCATTTCTACCCCTCCGTTGGATATTCAGTAGCCTAGATAATCTAGAGAGGTTTGATGGAATTCACATTTTGACAGCTTTGCATAGAGCTTTGCAACGAGGAGTTTTTTCAGTACTTGCCACACTAGCTTTACATGCTGGTCGAGAGTTTTGTTGAATATAAAAATGTCATTCAGGTAAACTAGGACCCCCTTGTATAAGTGCTCATGTAGCACTTCATTGATTATATTGCATGAAGACTGCTGGGGTTCCCTGCAGTCCAAACAGCATGACTTTGAATTGGAAGCTGCCAAGCGGACAGTTAAAGGCTGTCTTCCACTCATCTTCTTCTCTGATCCTTATGCGATAGTAGGCTTCTCTCAAGTCCAATTTGGTGAACAACTTGCCCTTGGCTAAGTGGCTTAGCATGTCCTTCATGAGGGGGAGGCGGTAGATGTTTTCCATGCACACAGCATTAATTGCAGGAAAATCAATGCAAAGCCTCATCCCTCCATCTTTTTTTTTTTCTTAAATAGTACTGGGGCAGCCACTCCATTTCTTTGGGAGTTATGGAATACATCTTTGGCTTGAGCAGATTGGCTCCTTGCATGAATTCAATCGTGCAGTCTGTTGGGCGGGGGGGGGAGTTGCAATCTTCCTTGCTAAAGACTCCCGATAGGTCTCAGACCTCTCATGGCCACTGCGGGCTGCCAGGCAGTCCATCTGTGGTGGGGGCTGCAGCTTTGGGTTTGCTGGTGCTGTTGGGATTTGTGGCATTTTGGCACCGGTCTTGTTTTATGGGTGGTAGTGGTCCAATGCCTATTTTTAGTTTTCTATAGCCATCTTCCCGCATGATGGTCGGTCCCCATTTGTCTAGCCACGCGAGGCCCAATATGCTTGATTCAGTCATTTTTGGAGCTATGATGAATCGAATGAGTTCTCAGTGGTGGCCCATTTCTAGTCTGACAAGTTCAGTGACTAGCGTGGCAGGGGCTCCGCCTATTAGTATCCCATCAACTTGTTCAAAGCTGATGGGGCATGCTAGGAGCCTCGTGCGTATGCCTAGCTGTTCAACTATGGGGAGGCTGATTAGGCATCTGGTGCAGCCATTGTCTATGATGGATTCTACTTCCCCTTGGACCTCTGTTTCTGGTACTACTATCCTGGTCTTGATAGTAAAAGGGTGGATGGCTTCACTTACTATTGGGTCATCATTGCCACTGCTCCCTTTGGCAGAGCCTGGAGGGGTTTCCCTGTCTGGAGTTCCCTCAACTTTGTTGGGAAGGAGTGAAACCTCTACAGCCTGCTTGGCAATTCTTCCTTTATCTGGTGGCTTCTGCGGGGTCCTCCTTGCCTAGGGTGTGGCTGGAGTCTGGGCTTGGGGGCCTGTGTCTGGAGTCAAGCATTCAGAAGCTTGGCACCTGTGCTGACCACATCAGTAGCATTTGATATTCCCAGATGGTGTGGGTTGTGGTGGTTCGGGCGGTTTAACAGGGGTTTGGTGAACCAGAAGTCTTCTCATTGGTTTCTCTCCTGTTGGTTTTCTATGGGAGTGGATTTCCAGATCCATGGCCACTGCTGTGTTGTACCATGCTTGTATGTGTTCCAGTACCCCCCCCCCGAGTACCGCAAACATGTCGAAGGTCTGGGTCGAGGGCCTCCTTGAAGTGGTGGACAAGCAGGTGCTCCAGCCAGTCCCTCAGTTTCCTGGTTAGTCTTCAAAACTCCCATACTAGCTCTTTGGGAGGCCAGCCTGCTTGCTTTAGCGCCTCAATCTGGGCCTCAGCTTCCACTCTATGGGCCATATCTTTGAACCGGCCTCAGAGCAGTTAGACAAACTCACCAGCATCTTCCAGCTCAGGAGCTTCCTCGTCATGTAGCTCAGCTATCCACTCCACTGCTTTTCCCTCGTTCATGCCATTTGCAATAGCTGAAATCAATTCTCAATCAGATGGGTATTGATTCCTATAACGGTCGATGTAATCCCAGACTCGATTGATGAAGTAGCCTAGCCTCCCTGGGGTCCCATCAAATGTCACTCTAAACCACAGAGGGGGAGCGGCTGGTGGGGTCAGTTGAAGAGCTGGCATGGGCTGCTGGGCTGGTGCTGCCTGCTGGGCCGGTATCAGCTGTGGGACTGATGGCTGGTGGCTGGAGCTGCAGCGGTGGCTGAACCAGTACCAGCTGCAGGGCCATGACTGGTGGCTGGAAGTGCACTGGCTGATGGATTGGCATGGGCTGCAGGATCAGTATCCACTGATACTGCACCCACCCCTGACCAGGGTTGCATGCCCATCCAAGAGGGATCTGGTCATCTAGAGGCAGTCTGAGGGCCGGTTGTTCGAGTGGAGTACTAGATCTCAATAGCCCCAGTTGCAGTCCCTATAGAACCAGGCTGGCTCAATGGGCTTTGTTGCTGTGCCATTCCCATTCCCATGATGGCTGTCATCCCAGTAAACCAGGCCCGATATGTGAGGCTATGGGCTGAACCACTCTGTGCTGAGTGAAAGGAAATAGTCATCCTGCTCAGTGGTGCTACAGCCTCCTGACTTGGGAAAATGAACGTAGGCTGAGCCAGTGCCCATCCCAAGGGGCTGAGTAGTGCTGCCCATGCTGAGTTGACCAAACTGCTCCAGGAGGCCCACTAGCGACTGGCTGCGTGATGGCAGCAGGAATCCCCATTCTTGGGAGTGCTTGCAGCATGTTTCTCCTGGTACCCTCCACTCGAGGGCTGGGGTCTGCTCCACTCTGCATCCACCCATCTGTGGTTCCAACAGCATTGCCCCGGTCATCTCCTGGAGTGGCGTGGCTCACGCAGCGTCTCTCCACAGAGTTGGATCCAGTTGCGCAGCTTGCTCCAACTCTGGCACCCAGCTGGCGTTCCCTTTCTGCGGCCTCCTCCACTTCCACCACAGCTTGGAAAGGGGAGTAGATGGTCTCAACATAACTCACCGAACCAGCCCCTGTGGTTCCCTCTGTGGCCGCTTTTTCTTCCTCCATCTTCCCTGAGTGTTCATGCCACCTGGGCTCGACGTTCAGGGCTCAGGACCCTGGACAGCACCCTGGAGTTTGGGGAGCTAGCTGAGTTTTTAAAGGAGATTTGGATTAATGTCAGGGTTCCAAGTACACCCCCAACAAAAGTCGACTTGGAGGCTTGAAGTTCCTCAAAGTTCCATTTTATTAGAGATGTCATATTGGCACATCTGTGAAAACCCGAATCTGAAAGCTTCCAGGTTTTCCCCACCCATAGGAAAGTCCAAGTCCCTGCCAAGCACCCACATGTCCATCACATGGTCCAATCAAAGCACCATCCCAACTGGAGATGCCTCCCAGTTCCAGCCCTCCAGGTGCAGGGCAATGTAGATGGCTTCCAGGCCTGACAGCCATTTTATGAAAGCATCCATAAGATGCCCTCAAAATTCCACATTTTAATTGATCCCAAAATGTGGCTCTATCACAATCTTTAAAGTTGTTCTCTTAAAATATTTAGATTAGGTTAGCCAAGTAACAGTCCCTGAAGCTGCCACTGTTTCCCAACCCCAACCTCAGTTAATTAATACTCATTTAGAATTAGCATGCTCTGGTATTTTTCAAACGTGTCCCATTTATAGTCTCTGAATTGCTCTGCCTGGCCAGGAATCTAGAAAGAGGTCAAATTCAGGGCTCCTCATTTATTTTTAAAATAGCTAAAGCTGAGTAAGTGCCCTACTCTTTTTTTTCCCTTCCTCAGTGTATGATCAGTGGCATTCTACTTCATTCCTCTTCTGGCTTTCTACTTCTTCCATATCCTAAATCCTTTGGTTTTCCAATATTCTATTCTATTTCCCTGCAACTGCTTCTCATCAATATGCCCCAGCTCACAATTTACACTCAGTATCAGTTCCACTTCCTGCCTCAACTAGGATTCAACCATTCCAGGTTCCAGATTTCTTTTTGTTATTGCTATTATTCCTACTATGGTAAGAGACAGACAACAAAGGAGATACGGTTAATGAGTAGAGAATATGACAGCATGCATGTATGTTTAGAACAGTATTTGAATGATTCATGTATAAGAATGTGTTGGGCTTTGACATGGAATTTTTTCCCTTTCAGTGGGTAAATTTGGGCTCGTCATTCTGTCAGCCCAATATTCTGTTTGGGGACAAAAATTATGATAGTTCCCCCTTCCCACATAGATTGCCTACTGGAAAGGAAGACTATAAATGTAATATATGCATTCTTGATTACTACACAACAACTAACTATCTAGTACACCTTCTATTTAAAAAGTTCAAATATGATTATCCAAATCTAAAGGTTTTCCCTATCCAGTTGTGTCCGACTCTAGGGGTGGCGCTCATCTCATTTCCTAGCCATGGGAGCCAGTGCTGGCCGAAGATACTTCCATGGTCATGTGGCCAATATGAATGCTGTCACCTTCCCACCAAAGTGGTACCTATTTGTCTACTCTCATTTGCATCTTTCAAACTGCTAGGTGGGCAGGCAAGTAATGGGAGCTCACCACATTGCAGTGTTGGGTCTCGAACCAGGCTTCAGATTTCAACTGACAAGCTCAGCATCTTTAACCACTGAACTATCGTACCCTCCCCCACCCAAAACTACCTGATTGACAAGAAGAAAGAAGTACAGCAGCAACTGAGTAATCAATCTTGACCTTTTCTTTTTAAAAAAAGTACCTAGCAGGCAATATCCAGGTTTTGAGCCTCTTAGAATACTCAGCCTTTGGGGAAGTAGTACCCTGATAGAAAAGGCTACCTTCCCTGCCTCTCTACAGCTATTTCAGTTCTGTTCAGAACCTTTTGGCACCTCTAACACTTCAAATCTGATTAACAGTAAACCAAGCATGACATTTATTTAGGAAAGAAATAGGATAGTTTGGAATGGGGCAAGATTACACAGATGCAAAAAACATTTTAAGGGACGAAACATTACGTAATGCAGCTTCAGCTCTAATGCTTTAGACTTCTGTCCTTCAAGATAAGTTTGTTATCAAATGTGTTATCATGAGAAATGCTATTAATGATGAACAAAGTAAAAAGACAGCTTTTCTCTCTGGGCTTGATTTGGCTTGATCATTGATGGAGAATAACAGACCAATATTCAATTTGGCAGCTTTTAGTGTAAAGCCAACTCACAATGTACTTGAGTCATGCCCATCTTGCAAGGCAATACTGTGCAGCAGAAATTGTTATATTCTGTAAAATGGCCATGTATGTGGGCTATGGTGGCATCAAATGACACTTCAAATAATACATTTTTTAAAATAAAATATGTTGTGCATTGTGTAGCATATGCTTATCTACTACATTTTTAAACTGTACAGAACCCTAGCTATTTTTCCTTTTCCTCCCTCCGAAGCAAAGTTTTGTTCCCATAAGCCTTCCACAATGATATATGAAAAAGAGGAGGGGGAGGGGGAGAAGGACAATCATAAAATTAGTGTGATAGGACTTCCGGTTGATGTTGCAGCAGGAATGGCTGGAAAATAGTGGAGCTCCACTGGGCTCTGTGAAATGCAGCTGGCAACTGCTTGCCAGGAGATCCTATGAGGTCAAGCCGTCCTGGCGGGGTGGTGAAGAAAGGAGAGGCATTTCATCAATCACAAGGAAACCGCAATTTCCTCGTTGATCTGAAGAAAGCTCTCCCAAACAGTAGCAGGGACGACAGCCATTTTGGTAAGTCACAAGCTGGGACAACTGGGACACTAAAATTTTGTGCTGGAGTGGTCCATGGACAGAGCAGTGAAACTGAGTGAGATAACTTCCAACTTTTACCTTAGAGATTGAACCCAAGTAAAAAATTCTGAAAAACAATCTCCAAACATTAAGAAAGCTGAGATTGGATTTATGGAGAAGGATTAAAGACTAAAAACTGAAGAAAAAGATTAAAGATTAAAGACTCAGATGCAAAAGAAATACTTAAAGGAAGCTTTAAAACACAGAAAGCCTGGAAAAAGTTGAATAACATTGTGAAAAGTGATTATTGGTAGAAACTGCTTTTCTAAACTCTATCTTTAACCCACCTGATTAGTTGACAATCAGGTGTTTTGACTTTTACACTCTGTTGAATGCTGGAATTGGGAGCAGGGGAGCCATCTACTGGAGGAAGAAGATTACTGCAACGTGGGAAATTTAAGTGAAAGTGATGAAAGGAGAGAGAGTAAACAATACCTGGAAGGCTATATGACCTTGATTCTATCTTAGTAGGCAATTTGGATGCTTAAAAATATTTAGTGAGCTTTTTGAAGATCTTTAAGGCAAACTGAACTGTAAATACTAAAACTTTATTGAAACTGTTCATGGAAAGGTGGATTTGAAGATTTGAGGAAATCTGGTGGATCAAGTTGGATTTGGTTTACTAACATCACTTGATAGGTCATCCTACAAGGCAAAAGAAGAAAAGCGATAGCAGGAAAAAATAAAAAAAAGAAGAAAAGACAAACAAGACTTTAAAATTTGGACAATTGGGAAGGTGTAAACTGGAAATTATAAAGACTGTAAATTATAAATTTATAGCTTTTAAGAACTAGAAATTTAGGGGACTTGAAGGAATAATTCTGGGATTGACTTTTTTGGAGTTTTTAGATATTGGGACACTGGAATATTAGAGGTATTTTGAATAATTTTTAATATATTAATTTGGTACAAAATCACTCAGTAGAAGATAATAGCATTCTATGAAGAAATGTTAGTGATGATTAAAAGTATTTACGAAAATGTGACAAAGAATCACAAGGAGATGATGGAATTGTTCAAAGATAAAGATGTGAATGTAGAAGACCCTAAACAAATGGTGGGAAAAGATGATACTCAGAAGACAGATGAGAAACTAGGAGTGTTTAAGGAGACAAATCAAAATAAGTTAGAAGAAAACAAAAACACTGTAGTAACAAGTAGTAACAATAAATACTAAGATTCAAATAGATAATTCTTTAAGAGCTTACAATAGAACAGAGGAGAAAAAAAGGAAGATTTTCCAAAAATAATGAAAGGGTTATGGATGGGTATCCAAATGCTGCAGCAGAAAGAGATAAGGGGTAAGGCAGAGGGAACATTCAGTCTGTGACAAATGTCAAACAAATGTGAAACAAATATAGGATCCCAAGCGAGAAATATAAAAGAATAATCAAAAAGGCAATAAATGATGAAATTCTAAAAAGTTTGAGAGATGATGGATAGAGATATAATATCTTGTAATATTGTGATTGTATTAAAAACTAATAGAAATAAGTAGAAAATATAAATTGGGAAAATAGTAATAAATACAGATATATAATTAATTATAACCACAAATATACTAAGTTTAGGAGGTTGAAGACTATGATTAGGTATATTATGTATATTATAATGTATTATTATGATTAACAGTGTGCAAAAAACATACTGGAATTTATAACTTTTAAGGAAGGACCATAAATTCAGGGGACTGATATAATCCCAGGACTGATTAAATTTTATTAATAATTAGTTTTATTGGTGTTTATAGAAAATTGAGATATTGGAAATATGGTGGAACTTTGAGTAATATTTAAAATATTAAAATATTAGTGATTTAATAGGGGTCAACCAATATATTGTATGAAGAAAAATAATTGATGTTTAAATATATTTCTGGAGAAAGTGATAAAGAATCATAAAGAGAGAATAGTACATTTAAAGACAAAGAGGTAAATATAGAAGAACCCAAACAAGTGGGAAAAAGAAAAAAAAAGAAATAAGTACAAATTGGGAAAATAATATTATATACATTGATACATAAAATAAAATATTATAATTATAATGAGAATATTAAGGTTAGAAGTTGGAAGACGAAACTATATATATGTAATTGTATTATTATTGTTAGCACTGTGTAAAAAATACATTGACCCAGTCATCACACTGTCCACAAAATATTCTGGTTGTTTAAAGGAAAACTACAAATAAAACATATACTAAAAAAACCCAAAAAACTTGGTGTGATAGGAAAATCCCCAATGTGCAAGACTAAATGTGGTAGCCTTCCCCAACTTAAAAACCCTGAGTATAATGGCCATTGCTCCAACATACGGTAAAGATGGAATATGAGAAAGGTGTTTTGTTGTTGTTGTTGTGTTGTTGTTGTTGTTATTGTTGTACACTGTGACTTCCTTGCCCCTGATTACTCGGAATGTCCTAACTGACACTTTGATTGTAAAAACAGTATGATTCATCCAGTTCTCACTTCAGTTCCTATAAAGAGATCAATATATAATTGGTAGACAATTGCTTACATCCAGAATCTCCCTGATATCATGCAACTATTCTGCACTTAAAGGAAAGGATGCCCCCATTTCCCTTACTGAACACCCCGAAATGCAATTCTTGGGTAGAGAGAGCAGAGCCCAACTCAAAAACATCAAATCACATCTTTTATTTTTAACTAATCAGAATTCAAACATTAGAAATAGCTGCTATGATTGCAACTAATAGCAGATTTTCTGCTCTCGGCTTTAATAAGGCTGTATGATCCAGCTCAGCAATAGGCAATCAGGTACCCTTTAATTTTTGTTTTGCTTTGTTTTTGGACCTGTTTGGGCCTGAGAATACATGGCTTTCTTGTAGTGTGCTATTCAAAATGCTCTTTTTTATTTACAGAAATTATCAGGGGCCTGTAAGAAAAATATTATTGCACCCAACAATAAGTAGGTATTTTAAGGAAATTAGTTCTTGTTATTAATCTTTAAACTACACATCTTAGTAGTAATAGCCAAGATCTATCTATCTATCTATCTATCTATCTATCTATCTTTCTTTCTTTCTTTCTTTCTTTCTTTCTTTCTTTCTTTCTTTCTTTTTCTTTTTTTGCAGTCATACAAGAAGCTGTCTAATCAACGGAGTTCCAAGGATACAAAAACTTTGTTTTCATGGACAATAAAATGTGTGAACAGGCCATCCACCAACTTTCTACATCAGCTTTTCAAAGCTGATATTCTTCAAGCACAGAGGTTACCCATTTAGGAGACACCAGGTTCAAGAAAGATATTGACTTGCAGTTTCAATCTGGAATTAGCATATAGACAGACCCAGGGATGGGCTTCAAAAATTTTAGCAAGGGATTCTCTGCCTGGTTGCTGGGTGGGCATGGCCATGGTGGGCCTGGGCTAGTCGGCCTCCTGTACCACAGCAGGGGGGCATTTTTGCCCTTCCCAGGCTCCGGAGGCTTTTCTCAAGCCTCCGGGAGGGTGAAAACAGCCCCCCCCCAGGCTCCGGAGGCCCTCTGGAGGCCAGAAACGGGCCCATTTCCGGCCTTCCTGAACTTCTGGTAGGCCTGTTTTTCGCCCTCCCTGAGCCTCCGCATGCACTGTGCACTTACCTGCATCCAAAATTGACCACGTGAGGACTCCTGAGAGGGGTGGGGCAAGGGGACAGGGCTAGCCAGGAGTGGGATTTGGGGGTTCTCCAAACTCCACAGAATCTTAGCTAGAGGTCCTCCCGAACCCCTGTGAACCCCCAGCAGCCCACCCCTGGACAGACCTTAATTTTTGCTAATGATCAGAAAGGATCATTCTCAGAAGTACCTAAATCTATTAGGCTTTTAGAAAAAAAAAAGCATTGCTTTTATAAGAAATCTTTGGGAATGTTCAAAAGCAAATTCCTTATTCTCATTCATTCTCTCTCCTTCTCTTTATGGAATCATTATCTCCAAAGTCCCATAGGAATGAAACTTTGTTTTCTAAACTTCATCTATCTTTAATACATTTACTTTTGAGAACAGTTTGCTCCCTTGTCATTTTTTTTACTGTCTATCCTTCTCTTGTTTTATTTGTACCCAATAGGTTTTGGATTGTAACATAAACAACTATTAGCTAGTGAATATATTACATGCATGCAGACAAATGGACACACACTATTATTTAATCTTGTGAGTCAGTTACAGGGAAGGAGAAGTTGAATTCCTCTTGAAAATAACTAGTAAATATACAAGAAATAACATTATCTCCTATAAAGTAGTTGCTCACTAAAGTTAGTATGCATTAACAGAGGATATGCCATGTCCCTATAATCAGGAGATGCCTGGAAATGATTTCAATGGGAATATCTTTTTCTGAATCTTCTTGGATAAACATTATCTGCACAATTTCTTCTGTTAACCATGCTGGAATCTAAGGCTTCAAAAATGATGTCAAGTCCTAAAAGATTAAAATCAGTATCAAGCCCTGCCTCAGGTTCATCTTGGCCCTACCAGCTCTCATAAAGAATAGAAGAGAAGAGAAGAGAAGAGAAGAGAAGAGAAGAGAAGAGAACAGAACAGAACAGAACAGAACAGAACAGAATAGAATTCTTTATTGGCCAAATGTGATTGGACACACAAGGAATTTGTCTTTGGTGCATATGCTCTCAGTGTACATAAAAAGGAAAAAAATACTTTCCTCAAGAATCGTAAGATACAGCACTTAATGATAGTCATAGGTTACTAATAAGCAATCAAATCATACTAGGAAACAAATAAAACAATATAAATCATAAAGATACAAGTAACATGGTTATAGTCATAAGTGGGAGGAGATAGGTAATAGGAAGGACGAGAAGAAGAATAGTAATGGTAAATAGTACCTATAATCTATGGTTTTTTTGCATCCCCCCATAAGAAATTTTATCACAATGGAGCTGCTACTAAAATCATAGTCAAAGAATAAAAAGTGCATTCTGCAAAGGTGCTTCTTTATGTATTGTCAATGTTTGTTTAAGTTGGAGGTGGTATTATAAAGCATAATTTCCCCCTTTGCACATACTGCCCCTGTTAATTTGTTGTTGTTTTCAAGATTAACCAAGGTCAGCTAAGTGCTGCCATCTTCTGTGACAGGAGAGACTATTAAGACATTATAAATCACTATAGAAGTTGCAAAATACCTATGGTCTATAATGACTCGTTTCTTATTACCATTCCTGAATTTCCCCCAGTAGCTTCAGTGGATAACCCTGTATACAATACTTCCTGTGTTCTTCTCTTTCTCTCTAACCCCATCTGGAAGATATTAAAATTCTAAGCTGTTTCTTTTCTTCGGTTCACTAGCAAAGTGAAAGGAAATAACCGCTTATTCTCAGGAGGATGTTAGCCCTTATAAAAGAAACTGCAGCAGTCACAGGGTATACAATATTTGAAATCAGCCATATTTTGATTGATGTGAAAGATATGTCACAAAATTCCTATTGGATTCTGCCAGTATCAATAAAATACAGGCAATTGGACCCAAAAACATCCAAAATCAGGTATATTCCCTCAGGATTTATAATCTTCCAATGCCATTGGCAGCCAAATTTCAAAGCAAGCATAAAAAAAGCAGAACATTGAAGCCTGTAATAGATGTTCAATTCACATACAACCAGGAGCAGTGAGATAAAATATCTTGTAAGAACAGTTTAAAAACTTGAGTGCTAACTTATTTATTACTCAAATAAAACAAAACTGGGGGTCAGGCAAGTGTATTCTCCCAGACATTAGATCAACTACACAAAAGTACTTACCCTGGATCAAAATTCAAATCGTAATAATTAGCAGGATATTGTTCTAAAAAGGTTTCTTAAGAAAAGCTCAAATCTCTGTCCATTCGCACAAAGCAAGTAAGTAAATACGTTTTGAATTTTGCCAGTCCCACACAATTTAGTTATAGTGTAAAACGCAATGATGACCAATATGAAGAACTTAAGATCTTGCTAAATTGCAATTTCCAGTGGCTTGTATAAGCTTGGCCAGCGTTGAAGTTGTTGGAATGGATGAACAATAGCAATAATAGATACCAGACCTGCAGACAAACAGAATAGAATAGAATAGAATAGAATAGAATAGAATAGAATAGAATAGAATAGAATAGAATAGAATAGAATAGAATAGAATAGAGGCAGAAAACCCTGCACCACTTCATACAAATGGTTATCCAACTTTTTCTTTAAAACTTCCAGTGTTGGAGCATTCACAACTTCTGCAGGCAAGTAGTTCCACTTATTAATTGTTCTAAATGTCAGGAAATTTCTCCTTAGTTCTAAGTTGCTTCTCTCCTTGATTAGTTTCCACCCACTGCTTCTTGTCCTACCTTCAGATGCTTTGGAGAATAGCTTGACTCCCTCTTCTTTGTGGCAGCCCTTGAAATATTGGAACATTGCTATCATGTCTCCTATAGTCCTTCTTTTCATTAAACTAGACATACCCAGTTCCTGCAACCTTCTTCATGTTTTAGCCTCCAGTCCCCTAATCATCTTTGTTGCTCTTCTCTGCACTCTTTCTAGAGTCTCAACATCTTTTTTACATCGTGGCAACCAAAACTGAATGCAGTATTCCAAGCGTGGCCTTACCAAGGCATTATAAAGTGGTATTAACACTTCACATGATCTTGATTTTATTCCTCTGTTTATGCAGCCTAGAACTGTGTTGGCTTTTTTGGCAGCTGCTGCACACTGTTGGCTCATATTTAAATGGTTGTCCACTAGGACTCTAAGATCCCTCTCGCAGTTACTACTATTGAGCAAGATATCACAAATACTGTACCTGTGCATTTGGTTTTTCTTGCCTAAATGTAGAACCTTACTTTTTTCACCATTGAATTTCATTTTGTTAGATAGCGCCCAATGTTCAAGTCTGTCAAGATCCTTCTGTATCTTAAGCCTATCTTCTGGAGTGTTGGCTATTCCTGCCAGCTTGGTGTCATCTGCAAATCTGATGAGTTCCCCATCTATCCCCTTGTCCAAGTCATATGACTCTGTATTCTTAAGTGTTGTAATATAAGTCTATGTGTTCCCAATTTGGCTTAGGACCTGGTTACCTACGGGACCGCCTGCTGCCACCAATAGCCTCCCACCGGCCGTTACGCTCTCATAGAGAGGGGCTCCTCCGGGTGCCGTCGGCCAAACAATGTCGACTGGCAGCCCCCAGGGGGAGAGCCTTCTCTGTGGAGGCACCTACTATCTGGAATGAGCTTCCCCCAGAGATACGGAGGATCCCAAATCTGCGCACCTTCCGCCACGCTCTTAAGACCTTTTTATTCCATCAGGCTGGCCTGGCCTAATCTTTTCCCTTTTTTCCCTTTTTAAAATGTAAATTTTAATCTGTTTTAAATTATTGGGGTGTTTTAAATCTGTCTTGGGCCAAATTGTTTAATTCGGTTTTACTTTGCTTTTAAATTTTGTATTTATGTGTTTTATCTGTGGCTGTTCACTGCCCTGAGTCCTTCGGGAGTAGGGTGGTATATAAATCAAATAAAATGGGGAAAAAAATGAAAATGAAATGAAATTTGTGTTGCCGTGTCAGCATATCTCAAGGCACTGGGTTAAGATAAGCAGGCCATCAACTCCTAGAGATCTACCAATTTGGGAAAACATACCACAGTCTTATGATCTAGGTGAAGAATGGAGATCAAAATGGGTGACCTTTAATAACCATAATCAAACAGATCACACAGATCCAAATTTCAGAAATGCAGTTGGCCTGAAAATTATGGAGCTACCCAATGGTGGGATTCAAATAATTTAACAACCGGTTCTCTGCCCTAATGATTTCTTCCAACAACCAGTTCACCAAACTGCTCAGAAAGCTAACAACCAGTTCTCCCGAAGTGGTGCGAACTGGCTGAATCCCACCACTGGAGTCACCTCAATAGAATCAGGATGAGTCTTGCCAGACCTATATGTTTGCTAGGGCTTTACTTAAATCCATATTTGTGTTTCTATGTGAAGCGTGTTTTATTAGTGTTGTGTATCAGTGATTGCATGACCTCTGTAGATGCCATATACTAAATAAATAAATAAAAAAAAAGTCACCAGGTTGACAACAGTTGACCTAGATGCATGATCCGGAATTCCTGTCCTCAAAAATTGGAACAATTTGTATAGATGGCAGAGTATTCTCTCTGGATGAAAGATGGAAGAGGTAGCTTTAAAACCTATCACTTATTGCAAATGTGTTCCCTTTCTCTTGCTTACAGGTATAAAAAGCTGCAGAATTCAGTTTGAATAAAGATATTAGATCACTAAACACTAGGTTACCCAAAAACAATGCCATTATGGAATGAAAATAAAAGAAGTGTGTGCTAGAATAGGCAAGTTTTTATTCACTTCTGAAATAACAGCATAAAGCTCAAAAATGAAAACTATTATTCCAGAATTACATCTTTCAATTGAAATAAAATTTGCTGTACTTGGAAACAGTATCTATCTATCTATCTATCTATCTATCTATCTATCTATCTATCTATCTATCATCTATCTATCTATCTATCTATCTATCTATCATGTCTGCTGTCTGTCTGTCATCTACCTATCATCTACCCATCTTTATAGGATTAAAAGATGGTTTGGAAAAGGAATTGCAATTGTAATATGTACCAACTTCTCTTTTTTGCACAGATACCAGTTTCAGGATTTTGTAGGTATATAAAGACACCTTCTTTGTCCAGGAGTCAAAAGATGCAGGAAATTATACAAATTTAAGAACAAATTCCAAAATGTGCAGACTGAGCAATATCCATTTTGATTGACTAAAAATTTTAAAAAACTGCTTTGGTTCCATACCCACACTCCCAATTGCTTTTTCCAACTTCAGAAATCTAGAAAATTAAGAGAAAGTGGGGGGGAGTACTGTTGCAGAAGTGTTATTATGAGTGGGCAACCTTCCTTTATTAAGGAAATTGCTTGCTGATGGTTCAGAATGACTGCCTAATGTTAGTTTAATTAGAATGAATGGGAGATATAAACCCACTTTAGCAGTGCTTGAAATTCTACGGAAAGCAAAGTTGTATACATTTTACTCCCTTTTGCTGTATCCCCCATCATATATGCCCAGAGAATGGAGGTCTAGCACCACGTGAGTGGATCTTCACTGCTAGGTTCTTCAAATGCAGGGACCATCTGGAAATGTGGCTTATATAGACAGGATTCTGTAATCAGCCTTTCAACCCTGGTTTGATGATGGCAAGGAATATGCAAGAAGGTGGATCTTGTTAGTAAGGCTATTCTATGTAATTATGGAGAAACATTTAATAGTAAGATGGGTGGCTATCTAAATATGATGAATAAATAGATAAATAAATAGGCACTGTTCACTCTAAAATAAATGGAATCTAATGCCACGAGGGTTCAGGCAATATACCATTCCTCTAGACTACATGAGATTACATTTCTATGCTAAAAAGATGAGAAGCAACAGTGCATTCAAGGTGCTTCTCTCTGAGGATTAGTTTGATGAACTAACTAACATGAATTGAATGCATACCCTATTTCCCTGAAAATAAGACATCCCCTGATAATAAGCCCAATCGGGCTTTTGAGCACATGCGCTAAAATAAGCCCTACCCCGAAAATAAACCCTCCCCAAAAATATTTAAACACATGTCTAGCCAGTCCCCGCCATTTCCTCTGGTTTCCTCCATGCACCCCAAAATAATAAGACCTCCCCAAAAATAAAGCCAAGCATTTTTTTGGGGTTCAAAAAATATAAGACAGGGTCTTATTTTTGGGGAAACACAGTATTTCTTTACTTCATCTATTTGCATAGGATAGAAACAGAGAGTGTACCTCAGTACAGGTAGTCCTCGACTTAAGACCACTTGTTTAGTGACCATTTGAAGTTATGACAGTACTGAAAAAATTGACTTACAACTGATCCTCGTTTAGTGCCCATCACAACATCTCCACTGTCACGTGACCATGATTTGGGTGTTTGACAATCGTCATAATTTGTCTCAGTATCCTGTGGTCACATGATCACCAGTTGCAACCTTCTCAGCTAGCTTCCGTCAAGCAAGGTCAAAGGAGAAACCGGCAGGGAAGGTCTCAAGTTGGGATCATGTGATGTCTCACTTAATGAACATAGGGATTTGCTTAATAATGGCAAAAAAGATTATAAAATCAGGTCCAGAAACATGATGCCTTATTTAATGCATACCACTTAACAATAAATTTTCCTGTCCCTATTGTCATCCTAAATTGAAGATTACTTATAATATAGCTGTTTTGCCTTAAGGGGATACTATATTCAGTCTCTGGAACTTTCAGGTAGTGATAGGAAGCCTGTTGCTAGTCAGTGTTATATTGCTATACCAACTTGTAGTCCTCCACATATTTTGACTATGGTAGTTTGGACTAATAGGCATCAAAGGCCCAGTAGATCTTCATCCCTGATGTAAATAATGATTTAGATGGGCCAATATTTGATTGTATGCTGCAGTTTCCTGGATTCCAGTGAACATTTACAAACAAACTGTAATTCACACTTGCTTTTGTCTTCTAAAGGAAAACTAATCAAATAATGTAGCCCCAGGAATTTCTCATGGCACAGGGAATCAGCTAGTACAGAACTAATAGATACTAAAGAAAATGTGCCCATGTTTTATTTGTTTGTTTCCTGATTTAGTTATCCTTGGTAAATGCTAACATGTCTGTGATATCAGAAGGACAACAGGCTTTTCCAAGATCTGTGTCCTCTTCAGGCCCTTCGTTGAATTGGGACACAATTATAGAGTTGGACCAAAAGAGCAGCACAAAGTCTAGTTTAAGCAACTATCCTGGGGGAGAGGGGAGGTATTTATTTATTTATATGAATACAATGCTACGTTGCACCAAATGTGCAACACAGAATTATATGTCCCTTAAATATGCCTTATGAAAACGTTTGCATAAACTTGAGTTTAAGAAAGCCAGGCCTTACATAACCCAGGGATATCTGCATGTCACTATTTTCTGTTTCATTCTGGGTTGTAGAGATACAAATGTTGAAAGGTTTTGGAAGGAGGGATCGAAATCAAGAACAGCTGTTAATATTGTGCCATTATCATGCCAGTTCATGTGTAGCAAAATTGAGCTCCCTATGCATATATGCAAACTGACTTTGCCACATATATTAGTGACTAAGAGCATAACCAAGTTTTAGAAAAATACAATGGCAACCCAGAGACTCCTACCCTTTAGAACAGAGTTCTGCAACCTTGGCAACTTTACAACTTGTGGACCTCAACTCCCAAAATTCCTTAGCCAGCATGCACTGACTGTGGAATTCTGGGAGTTGAAGTCCACAAGTTGTAAAGTTGCCAAGGTTGCAGGCCCCTGCTTTAGAACATCTTGCCCTCTGAGGTGAGATTGGCTCCCACCCCCTTGACCTTCCATAAGAGTCTGAAGACCCGGCTCTGCCAGTTGATTTGGGGCCTCAGTGGGGGAATATCACACTGGAGGTGTGATATTCCCAATGGACCAATAGCAGATCCCACTTCTTTAATAAATAAATAAACCCTGAGATGAGATACAATATGCAATTCTCAGTATAAGAACTTGCAATATACATGAGAGTTGCAGTTCCAGAGCGGAGGCCATCAGTCTGAAAAGACTATAGAGGACGATTTGATTGATAAGAATTCAAATTATACTGCATAGTAAAAAGATGTGGTATTTTCATCCTCAAAAAATCCTTCAAATTATCCATGCAAATATCTGCATATCCTAGGATTGTACCTTAGCCAGCATCTCTCTAGAAAAGCAGAACCTAGTGAGTTAAGAACATGACAAGTTTCTTTGGCTTACAAATAAAGCAGGCTATTGAAAACACACAAAAAGCAGAGCAGCTCAGAGCAGACTCAACCTCAAAATACAGTAAGAGTACTAAATGGGGTACCGGTATAATCTTCCTTATCCACCCAGAGTTAGACAATATGCTTACAGAGCTATTAAATTAGGTCTGTGCCCCCTTGGTATTTTACAAACTAAGGCTTTGGGGACAGATTTACATATACTGTAATTCATTGGGGTGGGGGTGGAGGGCTGGCCAGCCATTGCTATTCTCAGAATGTGCTACGTTGCACAGAATATTAAATGTATGGTTTCTGCATATATTGGGGGATCCTATGGCAGCACATTTACACATCAGATGATGCATTGTATTTTATTTAATTGTCTATTAATGAATTTATATGCTATTCAATCTCCAGGCCAGAGATATAGCTTATTTAGAATTTTGGGAACTGTCATTTTTAAAAATTATTTTAATCTCATGAAGAACTACACAAACAAAACTATTGACAAATTGTAGTTCATTATTTCCCAAATGAGACATTTGGGATAATTCAAAAGACACAGTGAAGGTATAAAAGGCTAGTATAAAAGGTTTAGCAATCAAACTGATCAAGGTACAACTTGAGTAAGTGAAGAATCATCTTTATCTCTTGGTCAGATAATTGAATAGTTCCATAGTGTGCACGTATTTCTGTCACCGATTTTTCAATAAATATATCATTTGTAGCAATATTACATTAATTTTCTCATTTTACCCAGTTTTCCCTTGCTTCTATCTCATTTTTCCCTTTATGTTTTCAATTCTTTCTTTATTGTGGCCATATGTTTAGCAGCATTACATCTGAGTGTAAACAAAATGGATTGGATAATGGTTTGGACAAATAGCATTAATGCAACAAAGACTTTGCCAATATAAATTGGGACAAGAATGTATTGTATTCTTCTCTTTCATACTATGATCACTGGAAGAAGTTCATGATTTAGTGTGTCTTGTTTGAATTACTATAGTAGTTTGCTGGCAGGACTTCCTAAAGTTGTTCCCCATCCTTTGGTTCAACTTCAGAATTGTACAGTTCATGAAATTCTGGACTTCTTCCATTTTCTTTTATGCCTTCTTTTTACCAGTCTTTAGATTTGCAGAGTCTCCAAGAGCAAAATCAGCTTAAACGGTGAGTGTTGGCTTTTAGAGTCCTGCTTACAAGAACACCTAGTTATTTGAATCTGCAGATCACGATTCATCTTCCAATTCATTAAGGTTCGTTAGGTTTTTTAAAAATATTTTACACCCTTTTCCAATCTAGCACCATTTCTTTGGAAAGGACTCCCCTTGGAATCATGCCTGGAGAGTAATCTCCTGAAATTTAAAAAGACACTTAAAATGCTTCTTTTTTCAGAACTGTTATGAGGTTGGTTCAATTGTACTGCTTAAACTATGAAAACAGTGTGGTGAGAAAATGGTTGTCATATTTGATTGTTTTATAATTTGCTCAAGCATGCAAAATCAAAGTATTATTATTACTATATTGCCAGATTTTAGTTTCCTGCCATTCAGAGTGGGAAAACAGAAAAAGTAAAACAGTTCCCCTCCCCAAAACCCCATCCGTTCCCATCATGTCAAAATACATGATGCTATCAAACTGCTTTGTAGCACTCATCCACTCCCAGCCATTAAAGTAGCTCTTGGGTATAAAGAGGTTTTTTTCCTGCTTTATCACTTGCAGTTAACTCCTTTTTTTATCGTAGATGGCTTGCAGATGATCATGCATCTAGAAAAGCAGAACATTTGCATTGCCTTCCAACATTTCAAGCACAATACATTTGCAACTGACATCTATTCAACAGCAAAACATCAGATCCTGAGTAATAAAAAATTGATAGATCACCCATACTCCCATAGGTCACATGTCACCCATACTCCCAAGTATTGCTCTGGTAGCAGTAATGGCTAACTAGAAACTAGGAGGCCTAGTTTAGTACTTTTAATTCTTATTTTTGTAAAGAAACCTAGTTCAATTATATACCTCTTATTTATTTTATTAAAATATGATCTGAATCTTTTCTTTCTTTTTTTAAAAGTTTTTTATTAATAATACAAAATTAAAAAAACATTGGACATAGATATGACATCACTGGTTCCATACATCTTCCGTCACTTTACAATAATATTAGTACTCATATAAACATATAGTTCTTAAGCTTTGTTCACTATTTAAGCCACCCTGAGTCTTTGGAGAGGGGCGGCATATAAATTGAATTAATTAAATAATCAGAATGGGGATCATTAGTAGGCAGCCACTTTGGACTATCAGTTTGCTATCTCGGCCTAATTGGATTTGCAAGTTGGAGATCTTGTTTAGGATGTACTCTTGATATAGCAACCTTTCTTTTGTCCTCATATATTACAGACTGAAACAGATTGTCATTATCTGAAACTAAACAAGATAGAATTGACCTGGGCTGGTTCTGAACAGAAGGACATGTAGACTTTCTGAGGTGTAGGTTGATTTCCTTCTTTGGCGGAGTTGTTTTCATGATTCAGAGAATTTATTATGATTTTCTGCAGAGCTGTAGTCAGATGAGAGTCCAAAGATATCAGTCAATTAAAGGTTTGGCTGCTGCTCAGCTTAACAGCAGTGTTTGCTTCAGTTCATCCACTTGATTCAATATTTCTTCTTGTTTGCAATTTGATAAGCTTTCAAAAGAATTAATTAATTCTGTTTCTAGAACTTCATCAATGTCATTTTTCTTGCATCATCTCACTATGATTATTTGAGCAGTGTTTTGTCAAGAAGCTAAAGGTGTTAGGTTGCTGTGGTTTTTTTATCATTTGGCATGCTGCCCATAGCATGAGACATGGGTGTTTCTGCCTGATATGTTAAAACAGAAAGTGCAGCCTTTTCCATCTGTGCCATGGTTATCTTTGAAAAATAGAAAGAAAAGATTTCATTTGTGCAAGGGATGGTGGAAAGCAATAGAATTCATTTGTGTCCTGTCATGCTAGGAAGGTATTCTACAGCACGTCAATCAATCATATCACAATGGCATAAAAGTGAGCCAAGTGATAGAATGATAGCTCTTCTTATAAACCAACATCCAATGTTCGGTTGAGTGTAAAGCTTAAAGAAGCTTGATTTCTTTGAAGGTACAGTTGTATTTGCTTGGGTTTGTCTCTTTTGTGGAAAGCAAGGCTTAAATTCTTCCTGTATTTGGATGTCCTTTCTAACCTTAATTTTGTTCTCCTGGACAATTTGACTGTCTACAAACAGATCAAGGTTTTCAATTTTCAGTAAAAACTGCCAGCCTATCTGCATAATTTTGCACAAAGATTTCAAAGGCTGTTTTTAAAGAGTCCACCTTTGTGCTTTACAGTTTGTAGAGTTAATAGACATTGTCTAGCAGCAAACCCTATCATGAATTCCTTTGATGATTGCTTGATTAACTCTCCCCCCCTTCAGAGATGTATTAACAGCAGGGGGAGGTTGATAAAGGCAGGAATTCGATCAGATAGTTCAGTTCCTCATGAAAAGTAGAGGAGAACTCTAATATAGTATTTGTTGGATATTATATTTATTGGAGCTAGGGAAGGAATGAAGAGGATGTATTTTGTTATTTTTATTCATAGTTTTCTTCTGCATCATGTAATCCTTAATTTTTGACCGCTTTGTTGCTTTAGATGGAGTCTGTGAGCTTTGAACTGTCTGTTGCATTTCTTGTTTTTCCCTATTGCTTCACTGTCGACATGCATCTAAAGCAGAGGTCTTCAAACTTGGCAGCTTTAAGACTTTTGGACTTAAATTCTGTGAGTTTGAAGACCTCTTATCTAAAGCTTCATGATGTTTTGGTAACTTAATATCCTAATATAATATATAATCTTAGAATAGATTTCAAATATAGCTCGCAGAGAATGTGTTTATTAAATAGAACTAGATAAAAATTATACTGTGTAGTCAGGGTATTTACAAACATTAATAAGACAAGCAAAATATTATAAGAGGCTCAGCAGAGATGCTGCTGCTCCATTGCCCTCCTAGCTCCATCTCAAGACTAAGCGGATAAAGCAGTGAAAAAGATGAACCACTAGATCCAGTTGGGTAGCACTGACTTTCAAAAACCTGAGTACAAAAATGTCAAAGATAAAGATACATCATCTGCACAATGGAATTGTTTTCATTCCCATTGTTTTATCATTTACAGTACATGCCTGTGGATAGGGAGGAAATATGACTCTCATAAACAGGGGTAAAAAAAAAAAAAGGCACCCAAATGCCATTACCATTTGACTATTGCTGGTATCTTTCACTGTAGAAAAATTCAAAAACCAGAATATCTTTCCCCTATTGAAATTAACTACTGGGACACAACTCCCATCTCAGGGATTAGGATTTCCAGATAGGTTTGAACTCTAGTACTTCTCAGGTAAGGAATGCCTGAGGGAGACAGGCAAGCCCATTTGCAAGTTCAAGATGCTTTCTCTCACTAGAGAACAATATTTGTGTTTGTGTTTCAGTGCTTTCAGTGCTGACTCTTATGTTCTGCAAAAAATATTTGGCACTATAATCGTCATGATAATCAATAGTTATTACATTATGACTAATGTTTCTACTGTTAAACCAATAAAATATAACAAGCCTTCATTTTCCCAAGAACGTTAGTATATAACATAGACTCAGGAGATCTAGACTGGGTTGGTAGAAGGTAGATGGAGATTCAAGGGAAGAAGTTGGAGTGATTTTTGCAAAAAAAAAAAAGGAATAGGTTCTGAATTGTTTCACAGTAGCAATGCACATACTCAGACTAAATTAGGGTTATGAAATTAAAAACCTTAAAATAACCAAGACTGGACTTCTTTGTCAAATGATTGTGAACGCAGCTGAATTTGCATTAGGAAACAAATTCCTAGTCTCAGAACATGCTGAAATACATTCAAGGATCTAAGGTCCTTTTTCCATTACACAGACCTGACAACCCTTGCTAGTATTACCATAGGTCACACAAAGCTGCTTCATTTCATCCCTCCAGCCTTTGGTTCAAATGTCCTTATGTTCTCACTTCATGTACTCTAACAAAAGGACTGTAGCCTCACACACACACACACACACACACACACACCGAGAATATCCAATTATAGAGCTTCAAGAGGTGCAAAATCTATAACACTTTGCTTGTCATGATCTTGGAAGCAAGTACTCTGACCTATTGCGGGTATGACCAGGGTAAAGGTTTGGGACACATGGGGAAGTGTAGGAATGCCCCTTCACCCTTCACCTTCCTGCTACCAATCTTCTCCAAGGGTCTGCTCTGTAACTAATGCTATGCTTACTGACTTCCTGTCGTACCATCCATCTCCCACCTTTTGAAATTAACTTCTCCTCAAATTTCCTACTAAGAAGAGAAGGACAGAGATCTAAAGCTTTGGGTAATTCTAATATGACACCAAAATGAGGACTGTAGAACTGAGCTTTTGTCAGTTATGCTCAATTTCATTCACTTCACCATTCAAGTCCCAACGAGGCTGTTCAGTAGCTGATCACTGTCGGTTATTCAACTCTATAGAATCTCACTAGCTACCAAATCATATCAGGATCTGTTTCCCTCCTTCCTTTCCACTACCCTCATGCTGGCCTGCATTTAATTATACCTGTCAAATTAGGATGCTTGATGCTTCTAAATTAATAAAAAAAAATTCATGGCCATGTTTTTCTTTAATTAGACTAGAGATAGGATAGGATAGGATAGGATAGGATAGGATAGGATAGGATAGGATAGGATAGGATAGGATAGGATAGGATAGGATAGGATAGAATAGAATAGAATAGAATAGAACAGAACAGAATAGGAATGTACAATGGAAGTCTTCTAATCCAATCCCTTGCCCATGGCAGGTGACCATATATTATTTTGGACAAATGGTTGTCCAATTTTTTCTTGAAAACCTCGAGTGATGATGCACCCATAACTCTGGGAGGCCAACCATTCCATTGATTAATTGTTCTCACTGTCAGGAAATTTCTCCTTAGTTCCAGGTTGGATCGCTTCTTAAGGAGTTTCGACCCATTGCTTTTTGTCCTGCTCTCAGTAGCTTTGGAGAATAATGCAACCTCCTCCTCTCTATCGCAATCCCTCATGTATCAAAAGACAGCTATCATGTCACCCCTAATTCTTCTCTTCATAAAGCTAGGCATATTGTATCTAGTTCAGTTAACTATTCCTCATATGATTTATCCTGCAAACCCTTATAATCTTAGTTGCTCTTCTCTGCACTCTTTCTAGGGTCTCAGCATCTTTTTTGTATTGTGGTGACCAGAATTGAATGCAGTATTCCAAGGTCTTATTAGTGCAGTATAAAGCAGTACTATCATTGCTTATGTTCTTGATGCTATCCTTCTGTTGATGCAGCCTAGGACTGCATTGGCTTTTTTTTTAAATGCAGTACACAACTGGCTCACACTAAGGTGGTGGTTCACAAGGATACCTAGATCCTTCTCACATTTATTACTATTGAGCCAGGTACCACCTATTCTATACCCATGCATTTGATTTTTCCTGCCTAGGTGCAGGGTTTTACTTTTCCCACCCCAAACTACATTTAGGATAGGGCCCAATGCTCCAATGCTTGGAGCCTTGATGGTACAGTGGTTTAATGCACCCTGTTATTAACACAGCTGCCTGCAATTTCTGCTGGTTCGAATCTCTCCAAGGCTCAAGGTTGACTCAGCCTTCCATCCTTTCTAAGGTAGGTGAAATGAGGACCCAGTTTGTGGGGGCAATAAGCTGACTTTGTATAAAATATACAAAAGTATGAAGGCTATTGCTTAACGCATTGTAAGCCGCCCTGAGTCTCCGGAGAAGGGCAGCATATAAATCAAATTTAAAAAAAATAAAATTGTTAAGTTCCTTCTGAATCTTGAGTCTATGCTCCAAAATGTTAGCAATTCCCCCCCAACTTGGTGTCATCTGCAAATTAGATGAGCTCCTCCTCTAGATCATTTATGAAGATGTTGTAGAGCACTGGCCCTAAAACATAGCCTTGAAGTACCCCATTGCAGGATTCCCTCCATATAAATATAGCATTGAGGGCTACATGCTGAGTGCAGTTGGTCAGCCAAGTGGTAATAATAGTGTCTATCCCACATTATTCTACCTTACCAAGAAGTAGGCTGTGGTCTACTTTATCAAATGGCTTACTGAAGTCTAAGTATACTATAGTCACAGCATTTCCCTGATCCACTAATTTAGTCACTTTATCAAAGAAGGCAATGAGGTTTGTCTGGCATGATCTGTTTTTTAACAAACCCATGCTGCCTTCTGGTAATTGCTTTGTTCATTTGTAGATGTTCACAATCTGCTGCTTGATTATCTTTTCTAGAATTTTCCCAGATATTGATGTCAAGCTGAGAGGTCTATAGTTTCCTGGTTCTACTTTTTTCCTCTTTTTTTTTTTTTTTTGGAACCACATCAGCTCTTTTCCAGTCCTCTGGTGTTACACCCCCATGTTCCAGGAGCTGAGAAAGGTTCTATTCAATGGTTCCAAGATCTGCCAGCTCCTTCAGAACCATAAGATGTAAGCCATCTGGTCCTGGCAATTTGAGCTTGTTTAGAGTAGGTAGATGTTTCCTTACCAGTTTCTTGCCTGTTTTGATCTTCATTCCTGTTCTGTTTCCCATGGTGCTGCTTTGGTAGGTATTTTTTTTTCCTTTTTGCGTGAAGGTAGAGACAAAGAAAGAATTAAGCAATTCCACGTTTTCCCTGCTGCCTGTCACTTTCTTGCCATCTTCTTGCCATCTCAGGGGTTGCCACAAAGAAGAGGGAGTCAAACTATTCTCCATAGCACCTGAGGGTAGAACAAGAAGCAATGGGTGGAAACTAATCAAGGAGAGAAGCAATTTAGAACTAAGGAGAAATTTCCTGACAGTGAGAACAATTAATCAGTGGAACTACTTGCCTGCAGAAATTGTGAATGCTCCAACACTGGAAATTTTTAAGATGTTGGATAACCATTTGTCTGAAGTGGTGTAGGATTTCCTACCAGGGCAGGGGGTTGGACTAGAAGACCTCCAAGGTCCCTTCCAACTCTGTTATTCTATTCTAGTCTTCCATTAGTGGATCGATTATTCCCTTGACTTTTTTTTTTGTCCTTACATATTGAAATAATCCTTTTTTATTATCTTTGCCATTTGTTGCAAGTCTTATTTCATTCTGAGCCTTAGATTTCATGACTTTATCCCTACAGATTCAGGTTATTTTCTGGTATTTTGTATTAGGTATGTGTCCTCCTTTCCATTTTTTTATATTTATCCTTTTTGTCCCTCAGTTTGTCAGGGAGTTATTTATGCAGCCATTCTGGTTTCATCTAGGGTCTCTTGTTTTTCTTTCTCTGTGGTATTGTGTTTGATTGGACTTTTATGATCTCATTTTTCAGAGTTTCCCAAGCATCTTGAACTGTTTTTCCCTTTAGGATTTCTATCCATGGAATATTTCCTAATCTTTCCCTTCATTTGTTGAAATCAGTTCTCTCAAAGTCTAAAACACTAGTCTGACTTGGTTCAGTTACCTGTGCCTGCATTATATTGAATTCTAGTATAACATGATCACTTTCCCACATGATTCCTACAACTGTTACTCCTTTTATTATTTTATTACTCCTTTTATTATTTTATCTTTATTGGTAAGAATTAAGTCCAGCATAATTGACCCACTAGTTCTCCTCTACCTTTTGAGTGATAAAGTTGTCAGCTGGGCATATCAAAAACCTGTTTGATCTTCCATTTGCTGCATAGTTTGTCTCTTATTTAATATCAGGATAGTTAAAGACTTCCATTAATATAGTTTTATTATACTTGCTATATATTTATTTATTATGTATATTTACTACTTTGGTCAAACTTTGGGAGACGGGGAGGATAGGGGAGCCTGTCATGCTATGGTCCATGAGTTGCAAAGTGTCAGACATGACTTAACAACTGAACAACAATTAATATAGTAGTGTGTTTTCTGAATACCTTAGCTAACTGGATAGTAAAAATTCATCAATTTTCTCTGCATCATTGGGTGGCCTGTAATATACACCGATAGCAATGTCATTTCTTTTTCCTCTAATTTTCACCCAAATCCATTCCCAAAAGCTTTCATTCTTGATGTTGTGCATTTCTATAAAGGTGTTATGATTCCTTGCATAAAATGCAATTCCATCTCCCCTTTTGTCAGATTTGTTTCTTTTGAACAATTTATATCCTTCTAGCAGTACATTCCAATCATGGGTTCCACCCCATCAAGTTTTAGTAATGACAACAGTATTATACCTGCTCTCATATTTTGTCATAAGTAAATGCCTTATTCTATAACAAGAGATATGTATATATGTACAGGATATAAAGGGTTAATTTATTCCTCCTCCTTTAATGTATTCATGTGTAATCACCCCCTTCCTTGACTCCTCCCCTTTGATATAAATAGAGAGTGCTTTTACCTCATGCTTGCTTCTCACTGTAAATCTGACAAGAATAAATAGAATGCCTATTATGAATAAACACTTATTTAACTGAAGAAATTGCTTCTGAATTCATCATTGAGTCTGATCCTCAAAATATTGTAACAAATTGGTAGCAGTCAATGGTTGAACTGACTCAATAAAATCCAACATGCCTAAGAAAGAAAACCTCAAGAATAAAAAAGAAAGACCCAATACCAGGGCAAATGATAAAGAAACAAAAACAGATCAAGAAATGATCGACGAACCAATAAATACAACAATCAAAGAATCTGAAGATAACACCACAGACATCGAAGAAACAGCAGATGAAACCGACAACCAAGAAGAGAACAAAATAAAAGACAAAGACCTCAGATCGGAGATACTGAGGCTAATAAAAAGTCAAAAAGATGACCACAAACTCATCGCGGAACTCCGAGGCTTCTTGGAAGAAAACGGAGCAGTGAGAGAAAAAGACATTGAAAAAGCCAAACCCGAAAATACAAAAATGGTGAGCGAACCTACAACGAAAGAAAAAATAACCAGAAGCAAGACCAGAGGTCCCGCTCAAAATTTTGAAAGGCAGCCATCTTTTCTTCAACCGGCCACAGAAATGAACACGGCTGAACCAATCAGAATGCACCATTCAAAAACTCTGGCGCGAAAAAACACAAAAAATAGCAAAAAATATATTTATTCTTCTGAAGAGTCAGAAACAGATACAGAAGAATCATCCACCGAACAAGAAATCGAAACACCCATGAGAAAACTATTTAAAACGTTTGGCACAAGTCTAACAATTTCAAAAGAATCGATAAAAGCCAATAATGCAAAAATACAAAAGAGACGAAGAAATAAACAGACACCTCAAAGCCTGCACGACTCGATCCGGACAACGATGATGACGACGCCTGAACCCAGAGGGCCCTGCGAAATTTCCCCCACACCACAAACGATCCAAAGAACAAAATACTCCAAGCAAGAAAGCTCCAAAAAAAGAGACGAACCACAGCTGCCAGCAGAACACCCAAGATCGAGCCGGAGACCGAATCATCAGAAGGAGAGCACTACGAGGGAGCTACAGCAAAGAGAACCTCTCCCAGCGGCTTCAGCAAAGAAATGACCAACGCGCATGCGCAGATGAACACAGAGAACTACAATGAACTTTATGAAGAAGGAGAACCTTTCAAGCTCATCAGCAGAATACCCACACCATTCTGCAATTTTCAACATCTACAGGACCATGGACTACCCACAGTTGTAAGTAGTGGGAATAGTAATATTGGGAATCTACCTAGTGATTTCCCAAAACTTAGAATTGATGGCATCAATTTACAGGAATGGTGTCAACAAATTCAGGTTGTCTTTATGAAAGAAAATTTATTATTTTTTATAACCAATCCTCCCAAAAGACCTTGGACTCTAAAAATAGACTGCCTGCATCACAGAGCATTCTATTTAATAATTTCTAGCATATCACCTGCCATGTACTACAGTATTAAGCATAATCTTACTGTTTCAGAAATAATTCAATGCATGTTTAAATTGTTTCATAGTGAAAGTATAGCAACAACCACTAGAATATCTAAAGATTTCTTTTCAGCCAAATTAAGATCTGGAACCACCATAAGTGAACATTTAATATCCTTAAACAAAACCAGAGCAGAATTACATCTAAGAGGAGAAATAATATCAGAACAGACAATGAAAAGCGTTATCCTTAACTCATTAGATTCATCATGGGATAACTACATATCACACTTAGACTCAATCAATCTAGGATACTTATCCATAGAAAGTCTGTCAAATAAGTTAATAGCTGAAGATAATTTGAGGAAAAGTAGATACAATGCATACACAGAACACAGACAGGCAAAAGGGGTAACCTTCCAAGAGAATCACCAAAAAACAATTGAATGTTACAATTGTGGATCCAGAAAACACTCTAAGGGAGATTGCCCCATGTTTCATAGGGAAAGACAAAACCGTGATTATAGGGGTAGATATCAAGACAGGCAATCATCTATTGATAGATACAGATATAGAGACTCCCCAAACTACAGAGAACGCAGAAAGGATAGAGATAATTCAAGGGACAGAAAATCAGGATCATTAAATGGATTAGATAAACATAACGATGTCATCACACAAAAATCAAAAAACAATACTTGGCTCATAGATTCAGGGGCGACTAATCATACAACAAATAACAAGAAAATACTGTCTTCATTCACAAATGATAAATTTATGATAAGAGTAGCCAATCAAGAAAATGTTCAAGTCATAGGGAAAGGAGATGTAAATATACCTGGTTTAGGTAAAGTAGAGGGGGTATTTGTTGATACCAGAAATATCACATAACATACTTAGTGCAGCGAAATTAAGCCAAGATTCCAACATAAATATAATCTTCTCTGGGGGAAAAGCAATACTAGAAAAGGATGGGACTAAATTGAATAGTGTAGTTATCGAAGGGGGCCTACCCTTCCTTGTAACAGAAGATAAATGGTTGCATAACATTAATACAAACACAGATGACGACATCAACATAGACAATGAACATAGTAACAACAATGACAATGAAGAACCCAGTACACACTGTAATCACAAAGACACACCCACTAGTGATATACACAATAACAAAAGACCCAATATAGGCAAACCAATTCATGATGAATGTGCACACATGTTGCATAGAAAATTGGGACATGCAAGTTTCCCTGTAATACAAAAAATGATTGAACATGCTGATGGCGTTAAAATAAAGGATTGTAAAAACTATTTGGAATGCTCAGTATGTAAATCCTCAAAACTCAGAACAAACCCAAAACCAAAGAGGGCAACAAGGACCTCTAACCAAATTTTTGATCTGGTACATATGGATCTGGTTGGTCCATTAACACCATCCATCACATACAAAAAAAGATATTTCCTAACTATTGTAGACGACTATAGCCGTTATGGATTTGTTTATACTTTAAAACACAAAGATGAAACTTTCCAAAAATTCAAAGAATTTTACAAACATGTAGAAACACAACACAATATCAAAATAAAACAAATCATGACAGATAGGGGATCCGAGTTCATGTCAAAAGAATTCTCACAATGGATAAAAGACAAAGGAATGCTACACTTCACGACTAGCCCATTTTCTGCTTTTCAGAATGGTACAGTAGAACGAAAGAACTCGACACTGCAAACCATGATTAGATGTACATTAGAAGATGCTGGTTTAGGAAAACAATTCTGGTCAGAAGCATTACTATATTCAAACTATACCCAAAATAGGACCTGGTCTAGCATCCTAAATAAAACACCATACGAAGTGATGTACAATAGGAAACCAAAAATATCACACATGCACATATTTGGAGTTACAGCAGACGTACAAATACCAAAACAATTAAGACGTAAGGGAGATAACGTATCCAGAAGGCTCAGATTCATGGGATACGAAACAGGCACAAAAGGATATAGATTCATTGACAGTAATAACAAATTCATAGTCTCAAGAACAGCAGTATTTCATGAACAGGCCAACTGGTCTAAGATACATCTTAACGAGATAATCCAAAATACAAAACCAAATATTGAACAACAAGACAGAATAGAAAGAGAGAAACATGAACATAACACACATGATGACAAAAACAAAACATGGACAGGTAACCATACCAGGATAAAAACAGATTCATTAACCAAAAAGAAGCAAGGTATCTACACGATAATGAGAGCATTCCAATAAGAACAATCAGGTGTAACAGAAAACAATTACCCAATAAGTATAAGGATTATATAATGTGTGTGAATGACGAGACACCAACACCTAACACATACGAGGAAGTGTTGAAACGTCCCATGGAAGAAAGAGAGAAATGGGAATTAGCCATAACAAAAGAAATGAACAGCTTGCGTGAATTAGGTGTATTTACACCAGTCCCTGCCCCTGAGAACAAGACAATTATAGGCACCAGATGGATATTCAAAATCAAAGATTTAGAAGAGGGTAATAAATTATATAAAGCTAGATTAGTCGCACAAGGTTACGCTCAAAAATATCCTGAGGATTACACTGACACATACTCTCCCACTGTAAGAACCGAAAGTGTTAAGACAGCTTTAGTCATAGCGGCTATACTCGATCTTGATGTCTTTCAATATGATGTGCAGACTGCATACTTACATGCAAAGCTCGACAAAGAGATATATGTAAGGGCACCTCATAGCCAATGTACAAATAGAAATGAGACCTGGTTACTTAACAAAAGCTTGTACGGATTAAAACAATCCGGCAAGCGTTGGTATGAATGTCTAGTCAGCGTGCTTAAAAATATGGATTTCAAAGCCACAACTGCAGACAATTGCTTTTTTGTTAGAAAGGAAGGTGAATCATTAGAATTTGTGTTAATCTATGTGGATGATATTTTGTATATAGGCAAACATAAAGAAAAGAAAGACTTATTTGTATCCAAGCTAAGTGAACATTTCTCTTTAAAGTCGCTAGGAAGGGTAAACAAATACCTTGGAGTTCAAATCAATAAAACAAGAAAGGGATTCAAATTATCCCAGAGAGATAAAATTATAGAACTTCTGGAAAAATGCAATTTAAGAGATGCCAAACCTTGCGATACTCCTATGCAGACTGATTTTCTAAGGAATATGGATGAATCTTCACCTGAGTTCGAGAACAATACATTATATAGATCAATTATTGGTTCTCTCTTGTATATATCTAATTGGACCAGGCCTGATATAGCTCTGCCACTTAATTTATTATCTAGACATGTAAGTAAACCACTTATGTATCATTGGGAAGCAGTTAAACGAATACTAAGATATCTAAAACACAGCATGGATTTCTGCCTACTCTTAGAACCCAATAATATTAAAAAACCTATTATCACCAGTTACGCTGATGCAGACTGGGCAGGTGACATCAAATGTAGAAAGAGCACCTCAGGTTATGTATTATTTTTAAATGATTGCCCAATATTCTGGTACACTGGGAAGCAAGATTTAGTAGCGACTTCCACAACAGAGGCAGAATACGTCTGTTTATCTAAAGCCTCAAATAATTTAGTGTGGTTTAATGATTTATTATCTGATATTTGGAAGAATCCAATACTACCATTTGTCATACATGAAGATAATAAGGCGGCTATAGAAATATCAAGATCTGACGCCATTGGTCAAAGGTCCAGACATATAGATATCAAATTTAAACACGTGAGACAATTATCTCAGGATGGATTCATTAAAGCAATCCACTGCGAAACCTCAGAACAAATAGCTGATATATTAACTAAACCTTTACCTTCTAAACAACACAAATACTTGACATCAAAATTACAAGTACTATATAGTTCTGAATCCGAATGCAATCATTGTTATATGTCGAATCGGCATTTAGAGGGGGATTTGTCATAAGTAAATGCCTTATTCTATAACAAGAGATATGTATATATGTACAGGATATAAAGGGTTAATTTATTCCTCCTCCTTTAATGTATTCATGTGTAATCACCCCCTTCCTTGACTCCTCCCCTTTGATATAAATAGAGAGTGCTTTTACCTCATGCTTGCTTCTCACTGTAAATCTGACAAGAATAAATAGAATGCCTATTATGAATAAACACTTCTTTAACTGAAGAAATTGCTTCTGAATTCATCATTGAGTCTGATCCTCAAAATATTGTAACATATTTTAGGACTTCAAGTTTACTCTGTTTGTTCCCCCTTACTTTGAGTATTAGTGTATAGGCATCTGAGCCCTTATGTTGCATCCTATTTCTCCTGTTTTATACCTGAGTTCCCCTTCTCACCATTCCCTTCCTTGTTGTCCGATTGGTTATTGTGGGATTTATATTTGGGGTTAGATCCTAAAGATTCATCTCCTCCCACTTCCAGTTTTAGTTTAAAGCCCTTTAGATAAGTCAAGGCAATTGTTTTCCAAACAATTCAAATTCAAATTTCAAACAATTGTTTCCCAAACTACAATATTCCCAAAGTCTTCTTCATTTTACAAGAAAGAAAATACAAATTAAAATTGTGCGTAAGGAAAAAAGGCCAGTTTACTATTGATCAAAAGCAGCCTATCTAGAGAAGGCTACAAATAGTTATTAATTTCATTTACTATTCTTGTATCTTTACTGCAAGTGCAGGGGAAGATAGTCGTGGACTTTTCAGCCCCCTGAGCCAAGATAATTTGCCAGGTTTCAGGACTATAGCCTGACTTGCAAGCAAGGGGTTTGCCTGTGCATGTGTTACAATTATTGTTCTGCCTCTGACAGTAAAATGGCTCAAGTCAACCCTGGAGCAATGTCAACAATAATGGAGGAAAGAGGTCTATATGTCTTTTGCCAATTTTTGCTTCAGCAAATGGTAGACATTTTGTAATTTGTTGAGTCAGGATACCAGGAGGTTGTATTAGATTTCAGTAACCATGATTCACTATTGATGTCACATAACATTTATAAAACTCTTTTATTGTTTGGCCAATGAAGTTTAAGACTGCAGTTTTCAGTCACAGCTGTACTTAATTGACAACTCCTCAAAATGGCTACCAGTCTCCTCAGAACCTGAGGATTGGCCAGTGAAATAGATCCACTGCCACCTAGAGGCCACTTTAAACTGGTGCACTGGACAAGCCATTTTGCTGCAACTCAACCTTGGATTCAGAGTTTTTTCATATGCCAAGTAAATATTTCTTTTTATAGTTGATCCACATGGCAAGTTGCTGCACAATATTAATACATGGGGTCTACTGAGATCCTTGGAGCTTAATATAGTTTGACCTTGAGCAGTAACTGAATTTCTAGTTTACTATAGGGACAAATTATCTTTGGTTTGATTTGTCAAGCTATTTCTAGAGTTTTACTTATTCTTTTTTTCTTTTCCTTTATTTTGGTAAAACATTCAGATCCAAAACTCCCTTTTCCAGAGTCTGCCTTTGTTGCAGAAGTATTTATGTTTGAAAAGGAAACAGAAGCTCAGGGAACCCAATCATATTGACAATATTCAAACATTGGCACTGTGTTCATTTCCTTTAAAAATAAAGAGCTGATATAAAGTACTCTAGTAACTGGATCGGGATTTTGTATTTTTATAAATTGATATATCATTGGAATATGACATAAGAGAAACTATAAAAAATGTACAAAGATATTTCAAGTCAGTGTTGGAAATGTGAAAAACATGAAGGGACATTTTATCAAGCATGCTGGACTTAATGAAAAGACACTGAAAATTTGTTTATATATATATATATATAAAATATTGTAAACAACAGCATTTTCTCATGGGAAGGATTCTTATAATTGGTTTCAAATCCATTTGGATCCTTAGTCCATTTATAACTTTCACTTTTTTTCTGTTTATTTCCCCAAAAAAGAATTTTGTTAAATCTTTAAACTCATATAAAACTTTCACTAAGAACTACAGGAAACTCACCCAATGTAGTAAATTATGCCATTATGACACTTTGTAATAACCAAAAAGCAATTAACAAGCAATTTCCAAAGATGATTAAGAAAGGAAATATGTGAACCTTGTGTCCTTTTAAGAATTTAGAATAGAATATAGCTGGAAGGGACCTTGGAGGTTTTTTAGTCCAGCCCCCTGCTCAATCAGGAGAACCTCTACCGTCTCAGACATTTTTTAAAAGATGCCAAACTGCCATTTGGGCCACAATGCCATCCCCCTCATCTCTTAGTACTCTAAACTTATCAGAGACCACTATTTTGTAGTCTCCTCATGAGAAGCAGCTGTCTGTAGCACTTGTGGGTGATCTCAGTCGTCTTCTTGTCCAGGGAGGAATCACTCAGGCTCTTTATTTCATGTCAGTCTCTGCTCTCATTGAAGCCATATTCATTTCATCATTTCTTCCCTGGAAGTTTTTAGAAAGCTAAGAAAATTTGGCTACAAATTGACATAATGAAGCAAAGGAACTTAAAGATTAATATTGCTAACTGGAACTGATGGACGATGAATTTAAAAAGACATATGGTAGATTGATATTGTACAGGTAACTGCAGCAGGATTGTTTTATGCAAAACCATGGAAGAATTATGATATTCCCACAGTGAAGAAAAATTTGATTGTGAAAATGTCCGAACTTGCTGAAAAGGCAAAACTGAGCAGTTTGGTCAGAGAACCCCCCCAAAAATATGTATTTTTGAAAGACAGGAATCCTTATATGGATTTTTTGCTGGAAAAAAAAAACAATTTGTGGATTTGAAGATTAGAAAAGATGTGAGTTGAAAAGGAGGGGGTGTGGGGATATGCAAAATATTTAAGAGGAACGAGGGACAAATGTGATTGTATTACTGTTTAAAAGGCTGGAAGTCATTTATATGCTCCTTAACTTTAGTTTTTCTGTTCCTGCATGGTTTTTTTCTTTTTTCCCTGTTTTTTATTATTTTTTATAATATGAAAACTCTTAATAATATAAATAAATAAAATACCCTAGCAATTGGCAGGAGAGATTTTTAATTTTACCTCAGTTGCAGTCCTTATGAAAACTAGGAGAGGGTTGTATCTACACCAGCTACTTGTAGTGGAAAGAAAGCTCCCACTATCACCAAAGCACTTATTTCTCTTTTATTACAAATAGACACAGTAAGAGACCTTAGTTCACTTTGGGGCCTATGATTTAATGAAATGCAATTTTGCCATTGCCTTTTTATCTTAAATCATGGTCACTTTAGGTACAAATGTGAATAAGGAAGCCTTGCTTCTCCATTAGTATTTACTTGGCTGGCCTTATATGACCTTGAAAGCTAAACAGGATTAGGCCCGGTTAGTATTCAGATGGGAGATTTCTACAGAATAGCAGGCCTGTAGATTAAACATAACATAGGAAACACACAAAAGAAAACCACATGAATGTGCCCATGAATTCAGCAAGACTTGAGCTCAGCTCTAAGGATGCTTCTTACGTTTCCAAGAATTGTCTCTTAAAAAAATTATTTTCTTAACTTATGCCTTGCCTTCAGGCTATATCCACACAATGCACTAATTCATGGCAAATAACACCCAATCACACTGATCCTTATAAGATACATACTGACTGAGCCCACACAATATATTGAACCAAAATTACCCAACCACAATGCTGTTTACTTAGAAAACCCATCGCTCACAATCTATGACTATTCCTCAAGCTAAAATTAGATCTGTATTCATGCTAGATATCGACCTGGCAGACTGCAAGATTTTTTTATCTTTTGTCAGATATCAATTAAATATTTACTATGATCAAAGACAAGCATAATTGTCAGATATGTAGCTTACCATCTCTGTTGCTAATTTGTTTGCCATTTGGACAGGACTTTTACAGGCCCTGGGCACTTTTGCCTTCATAGGCCTCTTCCTCTATAAAAATAGGGTTATTAAAAATTATACTTCCATTATTTCCACAGTGGCATTTAATATATGACTGAGCTTTTAATTTAAATGTTGTGTATATTTTATTTGTAATTTATGAGTTTGCATTCTATTTATTGTGTATATTTTCAAGGCTGAAAGGCAAGGCATGAAAATATATAACTTCATTTTTATTCTTGCTGATTTTAAAAAATTAAAATATTTTCATGGTCCCTAGGCACTGTACCAACTATGCCTAATGAATAAGTTGGTCCTGCAACTAGGCAGTCATTTCCTTTACACTTAATGTTTCTAGTATGATAGTGAATTTAATTGCTGAAGTTTATGTGTAAGGGGTTTTAAATTGGGGGAAGCCAATATAAATTTAATTTTGTTTTTATAGTATTTTAATGTTTATATTGTATGTTTTTTAATTTTGGCTGTTCACCGCCCCGAGTCCTTCAGGAGAGGGAGCGGTATAAAAATTTAAAAAATAAATAAATAAATAAATAAATTTAATCTAGATTTTTTTATTTTAAAATGTTCATTATGCATAGCATGCTTGCCTGCTAGATGTCTTTCAGAAATATGGAACAAGCTCCTTAATTCCTCAGACTACACAATCTTTAGCCAGGTTGTCTGGGAATTATGGAAAATCCAACAACTGGTAGGATACCAGCTTGGGTGAAGCTAATACTTAGTAAGGATGACACAAGGGGTGTGTCATAAGGATGACACAGGGGTGGGTTCTACTTACCTTTATTACCGGTTCGCAACAGGGCCGTGTGCTCTTCTGCGCATGTGCAGAAGCATTCTGATGATGTCAGGGTCGGTGGGCGGAGCCTCCCGCCGGTTTTACTACTGGTTCTATAGAACCGGTGCGAACCGGGGGCAACCCACCACTGGAATGACAGCAATGAAGTTGGCCAACAGCCTATAGTGAACTGTCTTCTCCAGTAGTTCTCAACAGAAACTGTAGTAATATCTATAATCAGAGATGGAATTGTAAATACTGGGAAGCAGACTCTCTGTCTGTTTTCATACAGCATGATTAATCCATGTCAATTTAACATCTAGTGATTGTATAATAGATGAAGTCTGCCTAACCTTAACTTTGCTGAGATTTTTGGGGTGAGAAGGTCTGTGTGAATTCATCTCATTTAATTACTTTATGATTCAGTGAATTCTATGAAGCCAGAACATAAATTAATTCAGTAACTAAAGTCAATGTGTTATATGAACATATCCTGTCTTAATGCCAGAGGCGGGTTTCAAAACCCATCGCTACCAGTTTGCTCGTGGGTGTGCGCACGCGCAACACTTCTGTGCATGCGCAGAAACTTCTGCACATGTGCAGAAGCGTCTGGTCAGGTGGGCTGAGCCTCCCACCACTGCCGCTACTGGGCAAACCAGTAGCAACCCACCTCTGCTTAATGCCATGTATAGAGTTGCCATATTCATTGATGTTAGTGTTAAATCCTGCATCAAGAAAAATGTCTTGCTACAGATGTAATTGCTACAATTACAACATCTGAATACAGGCCATAGATTTAATCCCTGTGTATATGAATATGAAATGGGTGTGCCTCTGTGTATGTGACTAGTAATGTTGTATCAGCAAATATTTTAAGTAGGAGTGGATGGAAGTACATCATACCTCACATCATTTGCATTTGGTTTGGTTGTATGTGTATAGAACAGCTCATGTGTAACCTTCAAAGAAGTAAAAAGGAAGTCTTAAATGATTATCTTTAATGAATTGGATTTCTGCAAAAAATTGTATGTGTCTCCGTGTCACTCTGTGTGTGCATGTGCTGTTTTAAAATGGATGCCTGAAACTCAGCACAATTATATCATGAGCATTATCAAATAGGTGACTTTGATACCTGTGTAATCTCCTTCCACATTCTCTTCACTGTCGTGAAGTAAATTCTTATTGAGACAGATAAGGGGAGAAAGGTACATTTACTCAACAGCAGACCATTGCAGTCAGAAAACATACTCGTATACCGGGGTAGAACATCTGGATCCACTATAGCAAAGGAATGGGGTGTTTGGTGAATGGTGAAATAATAACATTAAATCAAATTAAATAAAGAAGACTGAAAGGAAACTCCTCCTCCAATTTCTGGTGTCCTCATTTATTGTTTCTTCTCTTGTATTGTAGGGAATTTTAAAGGTCTGTGTAAGCAAATCGATCACTTCCTCGAGGACACAGAGTATGAAGCCGACACAGCAGAATATTTCCTCCGTAAGTCTGCAAGTTCTCTTTCTGTTTCTTCTCTGAGCAGAGGAGGGGTGCCCTTCATTCTCTTCCGATGACATTAGACAAAACATATTACCAAAGGATGGACACCCTGGTTGAGCTACCTGAATAGAACACCTCTTAGGATTTCTGGGTATTTGCCTTAAAATGTTCTGTTAAAATCTCATGCTGTGTCTTTTGCCTGTACGTGATAATTTGGTTCCCTGAGAATTTATTTAAAAGGAAATCTTTAAGAGGATACTTTTGTCTCCATGTGCTCTGAAAATTGCAAAAGTCAAGGCCATGACATTAATTTCTAAGATGGGTTTTTATTCCTGAGTATTTCACCAGTTGCGCATATCTTTTATTATGAAAATTGTCAGCACCTCAGAATTGTCAGCGGTAAGACAAAGTCTAAGAAGAAACAGCAGGGTGTAGTGGTTAATGTATTTGTGGAGACATCCAGCTTTGAGTTGACCTAGGCAACTTTGTACCAGTCATCATGTCCTACCCCAAATTACTTTACAGGGTTGTTGTCATGGGGGAAAATTAGAAGAGGAAATATGCCGCCTTGAGCTCCTCGAAGAATGGGAGGCTATAAAACTAATATAGATACGCATACAATAATATAAATTAAATTGGAGGGAATCCATTTCATATACTTGTTATTTAAAACTTAATCAAAAATAGTACTAAAATTGACTGGCTGTGGTGAATGGTGTATATGCATGCACACAAACGCATGCACACATATTCTGAAATATTCTGCAATAAGCACAAGAGGAATTTCTGTCCCAATTGTTTCTTTTGTGTGCTCTTAGAATGTAAGATATCTTGGCATTTATGGAGTCACAAGTATTTTATCATTGAATATATATATATATATATATATATATATATATATATATATATCAGGGATGAAATGCTCCCGGATCGGACTGGATCGCCTGGTCCGGTAGCGATCTTGGCCAGTGGTTTGGCAATCCGGTAGCAATGGTGGAGTGAAGCTCCGCCCACCTGCCCAGGTGTCATTACTTCCTGGTTTTAACCAGGAAGTAATGTGTTTTTTACCTTCTGCCAGTGGTGGGTTGCCCCCAGTTCAGACCGGTTCGCAAGAACCGGTAGTAAATCCAGCAAGAGGTCCCGCCCACTCCCCCGGATGTCATCATCGCCCACCACCCCAGAAGCTTCTGCGCACGTGCTATCCCATTGCAAACCAGTAGTAAAGGTAAGTAGAACTCCTGCCTTGTAATTTCACTAGCTCCCAAGAGGGCAGAAAAATATGCCAACATAATTTGATAGTCAAACCCTAATTGACCTCAGTAGCAAATCTTGCAAATAGTCTTGTGTGTCTAGTTCCTCTGGGAGATCATTTACGGGCAGGGATAAGGGGTGGGTTCTACTTACCTTTACTACCAGTTTGCAACGGGATCGCGCATGTGTACTGGCTTCACTCACATGCATGCCTTGCTTCTGCACATGCGCAGATCACCAATGACGACATCTGGAGTGGTGGGCGGGGCCTCCCACCAGTTTTACTACCGGTTCTTGCAAACTGATCCGAAACGGGGGCAACCCACCACTGGCAGAGATCCATACAGTCCTTTGGCTTTCTCTCCACTCCACTCCAAATCAATTGTCAATAAAAAAGAAGTCACTGATTTATGAGGCTGAAACTCTCTAGCAGAAACCTCATTTGGGACAGAAGCAATACCTTTTTCCAGTTTAAATTGACTGACAGCCCATCTTTTTACTGACCACTTTTTGAAAGACCACTAAACATGTGTAATAAAAAAGCTAGTGGTCTTCCAGAAGACCAGTATACTAGTGTATATAAGGTACCTAAGTAATGTCTGAATATGAATTGCAAAAACAAAAAAAACAAAAAAAAAACAAATAGACAAAAGAGGTCAGGCATCATTCAAGTAGGTATCACCACAGAATAGATATCTGGATTCTTCTGCAGCCCAAACCAAACTGCCCATGAACAGCAATGAATGGAGGAAAGAGCATCCTGCAGAGCATTAACCAGATAACAGGAACACGAAAAATGCCACTCCTTCATCAGGTCATCTCCAAGATTTTTCATGAGGCATAAGAGATTATCTGTAAGCAAAAACATAAGTTGGCAATAGACTGAAATCTTAAAGCTAGAACAGCTGAGGACACATTGTGAAGGGCTGAAGCTAACAAAAAGTGTTTAGTGAGAATATTTCACCTCTTTAGCATGTATTGTGTACCCTATTTATTACACTGTATCCTTTTAATACCGTGTCTTTCCTCTGAGGTTAGAAGGATATCCTGATGAATCCAAATTATCAATATTATGGCTTAATCTGATGGACTGGTTTATTCAACATGCTAAATAATAACGGAATAACGAGTTCCCACAATATAACTTGGAATCACAAATCATCCAATCCTATCACAACCTAATCTAGTCAATTGCATGACTAGTCAAGTATACTTCTAGACTGAATGACTCTAATTAGGTTAGGACTCTAACCTAATTTTTTCCAGTCCCAATCATATCTCTCAAATCTAGTTTTCTTCTGTATGGAAAATCTTCAGCTCCATTTTGTTTCTTAGCCAGCATCGCCTGCTTGGGTGGGGATAATATGGTAGCATTTGAGCCCTTGGTTCAAGTTGACATACTTGTATGTCAGGTTAGAGAAAGTTGCAATAAATTTGAGCTCCAAATGTATTCACATATTTTTCTTTAAATAGAGGCTAAATCTCATCTGCAGGTTTGCTTTGCTTCCTTCTGGGGGTCATTATATTGCCATGATCCTGTTTATACATTTGGGAAGTGGTAAAATACTATTGGATCAAGTCTCCCAGGCTGCAGAAATGTACAATGTGTAATCAATCATCAGCAATATAAAACTATAAGTTTGACAGCAATTGTTATAGAAAAATTATATTTTAACCTTTCACGTAGCCAAAATATTGAGCATATAAATTTGTTCATTCATTCAAACTATTTACCTAGTCCAGTAATTGCCTGGGTTCACACATTGTATTAACCCATGACTTGTAGCTGAAATTCTGGAAATTTTTACCCAGTGCACCTGCGGAGGACAAGGCTTAGGCAAATTGTCTTTGAAAGCATGGATTCTGTCAGTAAGATATGGCCCTTCCCCTTTTGTCTCTCCACTAAAAGCATTTCCACACTTTTGGCAACCTCTCTGCCACAGGTCCAGAGCCAGAATTGAGTGTCTTCCAGTGCTCTATTCTTCCAATGCTCCCTTCAGCAGTGCAATATGAGTGCCAAAAATAATGTCCTGAAAGTGCCTGTTCACATCCTTATTTTCCCTTTGTTGTGTTTGCTTTTTGGATTAAGGGGAAATTTAGGAAAAGGCCCACTTGCCACGGTTGATGCTGAGTAGTAAAACCACTCTTCTGAGCCCTCAACCCCAATCCACCTTGACTGTAGAAAAGAAAGGGAAATCTCTGGAATAATTAGGTGGGAAAGGCAAGAGTTATCTATCTTTCAATGTTTCTGCAAAAGCGGAAGCTTACCTAAAATTAATCATGCCACTTTACCAATCTCCAAACAAACCTCTTGATGTCCTAGAGACACTGGAGAGCAACATTGGTCCCAGATAGTATGGCCTCCGTTTGTAGAAGGGCCTAAGAGATAAATACATCCTGAACATAGTTTGACCTTGAGACATCTGCATTGCCAGATTCCATGATTTTAATAGTAGGAATAATCATACATAGTCTTGTAGGGTGCAATAAACAGCAACAATTATTAATTATTTGTGGGGTTCTCAGCTGATTGCATAGTTTGTGTTTAGTTATTCTGTCTGTTCCTCATATATTGAAAACAACAGGTGAACACTTGTGTAGTTTGAAGCTACACAGTATCAGGAGAACTGTGCAGCTACAAACTTCACAAGTGTTCATCTCGTTTTCAGTATATGAGGAGCAGACTGAAACGTCAATAGAAGAATGGAAGCTTTCTTGATAAATGCCAAATATCCAGGGAAGATGGAGTATAATCCTTGAACCTTAACCAAATAATAATATTCTTATATTAATGAATTATTTGCTCTAAAACAAATTATTCTCAGGGTGCTTTGTATAAATATAAATGACACAAAAATTAAAATCTAATGAAAGCCACATCCAGAAAAGCACAAACAATCATCTCAAAGCAAAACAAATTAAAATATGTTAACTACTGACTACTAAAATCAAAATGTAAGAAGGATTTTTCCCTCCATTTTCCCCCTAGGAAAGAAACCATTTTAACATAAAATTAAGCAGCAGGTAAACACAACTATTTAAAAAGCCCCACAAAATAACAAGCATAACCATTGTTTTTTAAAAGGTGACAATATGAGCTGAGAAGAATTTAAGTCTCTCACTAAAAAAGATACTAAACAGGCAGTAGTTAGGTTTATCTGGGAGCTGTGTCCTATGAGTGCTTGACCATAACTGATACCTTCTTGCATTTCATGATGTGAAGATATGCGGAGGAGATAAGAGGAAGGAAAGAGATAATCCTTCAGATAAAAAGTGTCCTTCAATGTCAGCTCCACTCCTAGTCATTTCATGAGCAAGTAAATCTATCTAATTTTCTTGTATTTATTTATTATTTACCAAATTTAGATACCACCCATCTCACTGTCCAAAACTCTGGGCAAATTTTCAAATAAAAGCCATGAAACACAATTCAAACCAGTTCAATATAAACGTCAAAATACAATTCAAAACAGAGTTAAAAAGCAAATTAAAAGGTAGAGGGAACACCCTCAAGCCACCAAACACACCCAGGAATGCATGCCACTCTTCAATCCCCATGCCAGTTGGCAGAACCAGGTCTTCATACTTTTCCAGAAGGCCAAACCAGTGATGCTCAGCCTCACATCTGGAGGCAGAATGGTCCATAAGGAGTGGATAACGACAGAAAAAAAACCCTCTCTTCCTGCACACTGAGACTTCACAGACTTATGGAAGTGGTTTGCCACTGTTACCTTCTAGGGTGCTTTTGACTTTGCAGTCTAGCCTAATACAGCAGCCCAAATCAAAACTATGAATTGAGTCTGGAAATGAAACTAGAATGAATGAAGATGATGCATTGTTGATAAAATATTACAGACGTTCCATATTCTTGCTATCATATTTTATAATAACTGAAGCTTGTAAACTATTTATATGCAGCTCCATGTTGCAATAATCCCACATTATTTATTATTTTCTACAATACCCCACAGTCAGCAAAGCCACCTGTGCCTCTGTAAATCATCTGCACACAAAGATGCAAATTGTAAACGCCAAATGGTATAACAAAGAATGTTATTTTGTCTACCTACCTTACAAGGCAACAATTCTATATTATGGATTAAATTAAGCCCACTCTTTGCTACAGTTTAGATGGGGACTCAAAACATTTATTTTCCTAGGCTTTCTAATTGCATAGCTTTAGCTTCCATGTTTTATATCTGTTATTTTTATGATGATTTTAATGTATTTTATCAGCTGCATAGAGAGGTGTGTGTGTGTGAGAGTGTGTATGTGTATGTGCATATACACATACACATACAAAATACTGTGTTTCCCCAAAAATAAGACATGTCCGGATAATAAGCCCAATTGGGCTTTTCAGTGCATGCAATAATATAAGCCACTCCCACAAAATAAGCCCCCCCACCAACTACTTACATGCATGTGCAGCCAGTTCCACCATTTCCTCTGGTTGCTTGCTGCACAACCAAAATTAGTTGAGGAGGCAAGGCCGGAAGGGGGGCAAGGGGGGGGACATGCCCTCCCTCCCCTCCCTGTTCTTTGTGCTGGCCGAGTGGCCCAACACATCCCACCCCACCCTAATGGCAACAGCAGCCTGGCTGCTTCCCCTCCCCACTGTCTCTTTATTGAGAGGGGTGGCAGGTGAGGCGGGGGAAGAAGCAATACGCGTGGAGCAAGATGTGGCTCCCCTTGCCATCTCTTCTCCCCACCTCGCCGGGCATGACAGGGCTCCTGCCCTTCGCTTAGCCATCCGCCCCCTTTAGGGATGCAATTTGGGGGTGGCAGGTGGGATGGGCAAGAAGCGGGACACAGGTCTTACCTTTCAAGCTCCATTGCTTTCCTTGCCGTTGTGTCCAGGGAAACACACTGTTAAAGAAAACCTTCTCACAAGTTCAAGAAGTTGATTTGAGAAGGTCTCACTCCACGCATCTTGCTTCTCTCCTGCCCCACCTGCCACCCCTCTTGATAAAGAGACGGTGGGGAAGGGAAGCAGCTGTTGCCATTGGGGTGGGACATGTTGGGCCACTCGGCTGGCACGAAGAGGGGAGGTGACGGCAGTGACAGGACATCCAGTCCCATGCTTACCGCCTCCTGCACCCCCAAAATAATAAGACACCCCCCCCGATAATAAGGCCAAGCCCTTATTTGGGGGGGACAAAAGAAAATAAGACCCGTCTTATTTTTGGGAAACATGGTAATAATAATGGGATGTGTAGATATATGTGTTTGTAATTAAATTTATGCCCTGCAACAGTAATAAATCATGCAAATTAAGCTTAGTTTGCAGCAACCAGCTTGCTTTTTCATGAAATGGCTCTTTTCCAGCCAGTCGAAACGAGTCCAGAAAAAGCCTTATGTTACTGTAAAAGATTCTTTATTGTAATTGTGTTGGACTAATTAAAATGTATGGGAAAAAGGGAAATTGTAGAATCCACGTATGTTCTAAAAGACCTTTGATCATGAGCCTCTCCTGGCAATTACTGACATTCCTTAGTGTTAAATCTCATTAGTGTTTTCTAGAGGTCGTTAGTGAAGCATAGTTCCATCTTTGAAACATGGCCAAAGATACTTATCTAATAAAGACTTGAAATCAGTGGATTTTAAATTCCTTGGAATGGGACAGAATCATGTCCATGATTTCCACAAAAAAATTCTGAATTTGGTATTATATCCATAGACTGTAAGTGCTAAACATTAAGTAAGTGTCTTGTTGTAATTTAAAGGTTTCTCTCCTTTTCCATCATTTGTTGACTCATGCATTCTTCAGCAAAACCCCTGAGAAACTGGTGACAAATAGAATTGCATTGCATGTGAGTGCCACCCTCTGGGTAACCAAAGGCCAAAGCAGCATGAGAACTAAAATTCACACCAAATAAAGCAGGTACCATGACCCAAGAATGGAGGTATCACAGCAGTGTTGTGTTCATTTTGTTTTCAAATAAATAAGTGTTTCCTCTTAGAATTCTAGGGAATTGGCACTGTGAAAATAAAACTATCAGTTTAAACCAAGATTTCCCAATCTTGACAATGTTAAGATGTGGGAGCTTCAGCTCCACATCCAGTCAGAATCTGCATGACTAATCACTCATTGATGGTTTCCCATTAGCAGTCACATTTCTTGTTTGCATTCAGCCCTGAGAGCATTCAGTGCAGGGGCAACTGGAAATAAAGCTCCCCTGATAGAATACACACAGATCAGAGGTGGTATTCAGCAGGTTCTGACCAGTTCTGGAGAACCGGTAGTGGATATTTTGAATAGTTCGGAGAACCGGTAAATACCACCTCTGACTGGCCCCGCCCCCATCTATTCTCTGCCTCCCGAGTCCCAGCTGATTGGGGATTTTGCAGTAACCTTCCCCTGGAGTGTGGAGGGAATGGAGATTTTACAGTATCCTTCCCCTGCCATGCCCACCAAGCCATGCCACACCCACCAAGCCATGCCCACAGAACCGGTAGTAAAAAACTTTGAATCCACCACTGACGCAGATCATCCTGCTTCAACTCAATCTTGTTACAGTAAGGGTATGACCCAATAATATGTACTAATAGCTTTCATTAATTGAATTTAAACAATATACTAAACTAGTTTAAAACTGGGTTGAGGACTTTGTCATCCAGCATGTTGTGGGAATCATAACCTTTGTTTTAACACGTATGAACTGAGCCATTACATTAAGCCGTAAGGTTTGTTGAGGTATGTGATGTTATGTAAATAACAACAGCCAGATTTTGTTAATTGAGGCTTAAGTTACTGTGTTGTATAACCCACCCACTAGCCAAACTTGACAGTTCAGTTTAGAATCACATGGCTCTTTCAAGAAAGAAAGTTGCTATTAATTAGTTCCTTGGGCCAAAGGTCTCCTGTGAACTTCTTTGTCATGACACATGTCTTGCTATTGCATCTTGCAAAGTTTTCCTGTAGATTTGCAGGAGTTAATGGGGATGGAAGACTGGATACAAAGGAACATACAGATTTATGAAAAGAAATCAGATGCGTTAAAAATCTTGGTGGGGCTATTTATTCCCTGTTCCTAGGTAAAGGTTTTTTTTTTTTAATCTTTTAAAAAGATAAATATATGCTTCATCTAGTTAAGCACTCAAGACAACTAACAATATATTACATTTTGTTATGTTTTGATTATACATTTTTTATGTAGCTAAGGCCATCCCATGGTGAAAGAATTGTAAATCGATGGATTTTATCCACACTTTCAAAGTGTATTTCTGATTATTCTAATATGAATTACTTATATCAGTCTATCCCAACCAGGTACTCTTCATTCAGATTGCTCTTCAGCTTTCATAATTTCCAGCCAGCATAGGCTTAGAGAACAGCAGGTTTAGGGAAGCCAGCAAGGTGAGGAAGGCTGACTTAGATGCTGCTATGTTTTACACTGGAAATAAAAAGTATTGAGTCTATTATACAGACAACCCATAACGTGCATGTTTATCTTTTAATCATCTAATATACTGTACGTGTGTGCGACCCTAGATGAATCAGATTTTATATATGTACAAGTTTACAACTGTGCACGAGAGAGTGCTTTAATGTTTCCTAGAAAAAAGTCATACTAGTCACACACATTTTTTGCAAGAGCTCCCCATTCTCCATAATGCTTAATCTGAAAATCATTATGTCTATGTGCATTTATGTACCTGCATGCTACTGCCATCTACTGGCTAGGCTCTGTGAAGAGTGAAGTAGTATATGGAAGGAAGTTAAAATTTGCCCAAATAATTTACCTTTAAAAGGAGAAGGTCATCTTAGATTTCCAGGGAGAGTGATAATACACCAGCAGTTGAAAGACATTTTTTCCTGTCTAATTTTATTTTTGGAGGAAGCCTTAAATCAGTTGTCATCTTCCTTTGGGGTAAATACAGTAAATTAATACAAACAACTATAGCAGCCTTCATTAATTTGCAATACATGTACACATTTCCAAAGCATAATGTGCTTCTGGGGAATTAGTGTCAAGTGTTAGCAGCTGAAAGGCAATCGGGCAGCAATTCCCTCTCTTCCTCCTTAATGCATTTTTTTGTGGAGAGAAACAGCCAAAAAAAGGGGAACTGGGAAAAATGGAATCTTCATAAGATTCTATACTTGAGGCACAAATCCTGAATGATAAAAACCTCCTCTGCTCCCCACCCCACCACCATGTGTCTGTGTGCAGGCCTGCCTGTGAGCAAGGACTGGGTCCATCTGGAGAGTCTTCCATGCCCACTTCTGCACAATATCTGTGTTTATTTTCAGGACATCTCCTGCTGATTGCAATTTGTCAACAATATGCTGAATAGTACATGGCATCGTTTTAATTTTCTGGCCTTTAGAGTTTCTGTATGTTCAAAGGGATGGCACTGTGCTTTTGTTTTTGTTTTTGTTTGGTTACCAGACGCCATTTGACTGTCCCCAGCTCTAAGTACACTGCTCTCTTCTAATATCCAATATGTTGATAGTTCATTTGTAACAGCTTTCTTCTTCTGTTGATGCTCTGTTTCATTCTCCTCCTCTTTCTCTTTCCTTATCACTGGCCTTCCAATTCCTGTGCTTCTTTGCTGTGTCTTTTTTGTTCCACCTTGCTGCACTCCTCACCAATCTTCCACACTCTTCCTTAATTCCCCCCACCCCAACTGCATGTCTTCCCTTCTCTCCTTGTCTTTCACACTTGCTGTCATCCTCCCCCCTCCCTTACCTTCCCCCACCCCTCTGGTTTTCTTTGCTTACAGGGGCTGTAAGAGCCTCTAGTATTTTTCCGATCCTGAGTGTGATTCTGCTTTTTATGGGTGGACTCTGCATTGCAGCCAGCGAGTTCTACAAAACCCGACATAACATCATCCTTAGTGCCGGCATTTTCTTCGTGTCTGCAGGTAAAAGGGCTGAGGGACCAGTGGGCTGCCTCTCTGCACAGGGATAAAATCACAAAAATCAAAAAGGAGGGAGGGACCCAATGTGTTGGGAGGTAAAGGGAACAACCGGCTCCCAGAGCATTGGGGTGGAATATTATGAAAAGAAAAAGACTGGGAATGTTAATATTTCCCAACTCCAATCACAATTATTCATTTCCTCATCTGAATTAAATCATGCAAAATACAAAAGGAGATGTTTTACTCTAAGTGATTGCAGGAGAGGAAGAATGCATTGCAGTTGCATTCCATGTTTCAGAATTGCAACCTATTTTAGGGGAAGTCCAACTAGATTTGACAGTGGAAGAATAATTTGTTTAAACTTGTGTCTGTCTCACTTGTGCATAGAGCTGGGAACAGGAGGTCCAGTCATAGAGCAACACATGGATATGACTAGTGCCCTCTATTTTCTTCACTGGAATTTTTCATTACTTCCCCGCCCCCACAAACACCCAGCCAGATTCAGTTCTGTGCTGGAGTTCATTGGAAGAAAAAAATAAACAAACTAAAGTCACACCAAGCAAAAGCATGATGAACGATACTGTATCCACAATGTTTTCAATATATGCTGAGGGCAGGTGGAGCATATATCTCACATATTCACCTGCTCTTTTGCTCTAAAAATCAGATTCTTCTACCCTCATTTGGAAATCCTGAGATGTGGTTCTACCTTCACTTGAAATCTCTCCTTCCATGAAACTTGGGCTTCTCCAATAATGTCTAAACAAATAGACCTTCTGCTGTCATACTTAGTTTGACCCTGGCAATGCAATACAGTACCTCTAAAATTTCAGAGAGAATTCAGCTGCCTTGCATACATTGTATTCAGACAGGATTTTTTTTCAAGTGCATTGTTTGTAACATGATTTCATAACTGTTAAAAGTAACACTAATGAAAGCAAACCCAAGATCCTGGATGACAACCTATATATTTGGCAAAGAACATCAGACATGTGTCCCTCTATTCCCATTCTCCTAATAGTTCCCTATCAGTGCTTTCCTAGGCTGAACATGTCCTTTTTGCTCCAGGAAGGAAACGGCAAGTCTATTTAGGCATGTGCCAAATATGGTACTTTATACAGAGAAACTACTCTGTTGGCCACAACAGAGAAACTTAACTGCTGCCTCTTTTTTTTTACCCCTAGTATAATGTTTCTCAATCTTGAAGTCTGTATATCTTAGAGTTGCCAAGGTTGAGAAGCACTGCCCTAGTAGAAGACTTTTCATCTTTTCTTTGACCATAGATTGGATGGCGATATGGATAATCTTTCACCAGAAGAAAAGAGCATCTCAACACACAAAGCTTTTTTGTACATTAGGCCCTGTTTGCTACCGGTAGGTTGTAAGAGCAGCACAGAAAAATGAAGAAATTTTATTTGGCCTCCTATGCCTGTTTACTATTGAAAGAATAAGCCTATGTTTGGGCTTTACCACTGCAGCATGCAGGTGAAGACTCACAGGATTGAATTTCTTCCATACCAAAATAAATAGGAAAAAAAATCCCTCCATATCAAACAGCAGATATTTGTTTATTGTTTCAATTTGAATCTAGCCTTTCCATTCATAGAAGCTCAAGGCGGCTGATAGACAACAACAAAACTGTATGTACATTAGAAATCCATTTAAGGTAGGTAGGATGACCTAATAGCTAAAGTCATCCCCAACCAATTAGAAGATCCTGGCTGAAGACATTTTCCAAAATGCATTTCCTAAGACAGCTTGTATAATAGCTTGGGAAAATGCAGAAGACGCCCTCGGGGAGCCTACAAGTCTCTTAAATCAGGGACATGTTTAAGGCTGTCTTTCTTTAGCAGCCAAATGAATATCTACACAAATAGAAAGTTATTCAGATAAGAGAATCTAAGCTTCTATATCCTATAGTCAACAACATAAAATATAACTTTCTAAGTTACACTTAGAAAACAACTGGGAGGTATGTTAGGACAGGCATAACATTACCCTGGTATCTTGAAGTGTTAAGCCACATAGCAGCTGCATTTTGCACAAGTTAAAATTAATTTTGTATTTACCTGATGACATATACGTTGCCTTTATGTTCAAAGAACAGCTTTAAGACTGCCACATATGAAACATGTTACAGTACTTTAACTATGATGTAACAAAGGGACAGGTAACTATTGCCGCATCTAAGCGGCTCAGGAAGAATTGCAGCTAGTGCATTAGCCATAATTTTGCAAATACAGTCCTTGGTACAGCCATTATTTGCAAATCCAGAGACAATTGGAGGTCGGTCGAGGACTGCCTGCTCTTTCAAGTGAAGTACAATCCCTCCAGAATAGTTTCTCATTGGCCAACATTATAGGCTAAGGAGTCTTGGGAAAAATCAGATGCCAGGAAGAAAATTTCTAGCTTAACCTTTCTTCCAATCATCTTCTTTTCTAGGTGTAAATATTTCTAGATACAGAAGCATGTTTAATTTTTTTTAATGGAGGAACATTTGATCATGTGAACCCTGGCTGCAATAAGAAGTGGTACAATTTAAACACAGGTTTTCACCTCAGAGTGAACTAGGCCAAAATAAGGTCTATATACCCTTCATGTAAAAGTCCAGCTTTGTAACATCCTCTTTTAAGCAATGAAAATGTTGGAGTGTGTATGTGGGCTTTTTAAAGAGCCTGTCTCTCTCTTTGTGGCATTTGTCTCTTGTTTAGAATTATTCTGTTCATTTGTTGATTGTGGCAGCATCTAGTGATGAAAGTGGATTATTAATTTTCCCCCCAGAATGCCTGTAATATTATGCATACACTCCACATAGTAGGGGGCAGTTATCACCTTCACATTCTCCTTATAGGGGTTTCCTGAAGATATTTGCCTGACCACAGTCCGAAGAGAATGCTGGATTAGATAAATCTTTGGCCCGATCCATCAGGGACCTCATGTTTTAAGGTCAATTATGAGTCTAGTTCAACATGTGTGATGATACTCCGCTATTGGCTAAATTATATCAATGTTCTGCATGGGGCTTTCATGCAGTACTTTGGCGCATCTGATTTCTATGAGACATCCAGGATCTCGCGGTGATCTCTCCAGGATCAGGGTCTAAAATGCAACCAACTTTGGGAATTTGAATTAAAAATGCCCACAAACACAGTGGGCAAATCATTCTTTCAATATTCATAGAAGCCTTAGCTTAGTTAGAAACTGTACACCGTCTGTCAGTTGTTGAAAGTCCATGTTGTATTTCCTCTTACATAAAGGGCTCAGATTTTGTACAGGTAGGCTCATGATAACTCTAAGATTAGGTCTTCTACAAGTGGGCCTCCAAAACCAGATTATTACTAAATGACAGCAGAGATACAGAAAATCTTAATGTTGGCTGCCATCTGGTGGCTGTCCAGAGTTTTGCAGTCCTAGTAAGGTATGCCAAGCTGAGGTGTAATTCAGCAGTTGTTTCACTTTCTTTATATTTTAGTTTGTTAAAGATTAATGGTGTCCAGATAGCAATATTTTATTCAATGCCCATTAGCATAATTTTCCAAAATTTAGGTCTAATAAATTTAAGTTTAACAACAGACATCAACAAAGCGGAGGCACTGCAATATACCCTCTAACCAAACTCTAGAAGTAGAAGGTCCCTGTTTTTTATCCCTTCGACTCCAAATTCACGAAAACTGCCAAAACAGGGTAAAGCTGTTTGTTTAGTCAAATGACATCCTAATAATGATTTCATCAGGAAAGAATTTGAACCTCTGTCTTGAGATTCCAGCAAATCATAATAGGATTCTTTGGACAAAAAAAATTACAATTCTGTTTTAAACACAGAACCTAAAAAAACCAAACCAAATAGTTCTCCAACATACAATGAAATGTATCCAAATAGTTGATAAGGAATTCAAGTTGGTGAATATTATACTATGGATATGGCAATGTCTGTGTTAGGTTGGTGCAATAAAGCATATAAGAAATCAGTACAAGAGTACAAAAATATTTGAATAATACTCTATATGGCTGAACATATTAGGATAGTACTTATAATAATAGACAGTAGGCAAGGATAATTTTGGATACAGATGTATTACTGATAGGCAAATAATAGAAATGCTGACCATTTCAGACCTCATCAGGTCTGTAATGTATTGCCTGAGCTTTATTCTTAGAAAACAAATATCTCAAAATATATTTTTTCTATATATTAATAAGTAATCTTACAACCTATCTGAAGCATCAATTTAAAGCTAGAGAGAGAAAAATCAATGTCATCAAATGGTGGAGGCAATTACTAGTCTAGGATAACACAAACACATATTCACATATTTGCTAGAATTGTGTTGTGTTTCCTCTGCTGCCATTCTATATTTTTGTGGTCCAAAATAAGGATTTTAATTGTTAATATTAAGCAGAACTGAGCTTCCTAGCTGTGCTGGCTAAGGATTGTACAATTTGAAGTCCAACATGTTTGGAGAATATCAGGTTGGGGAAGGCTGCTCTAAAAAGTTTTTCAAAAGGAATTTGAGTCAGAAAGTGTCATTGTGATGTGAATACATACAGTATTGGAACATTCAGAATCTCAGATAAATCCCCAAATGCTATCTTTCAATGACTGTCCTGTACTATTAAGCGTTTCAAACTGGCCATGTCATTGATCCTAGTGGGAAAAAGATCAAAATATCTCAGTAGCAACAGAATAGTCCTCTTTGATTACAAAGCCTCTTCTAATTATATTAGGTATGCATAAGAGACATTTTATAACTTTTTTCTCCTACTCTTTGTCCACAGGTCTGAGTAATATAATTGGCATCATTGTGTACATATCAGCCAATGCTGGAGACCCCTCAAAAAGTGACTCCAAGAAGAACAGTTACTCTTACGGATGGTCCTTCTACTTTGGGGCCTTGTCCTTCATTATAGCTGAGATGGTTGGAGTGCTGGCTGTACACATGTTCATTGACCGGCACAAACAGCTGCGTGCCAGCACTCACACCACGGACTACCTCCAGTCCTCTGCCATCACCCGCATACCCAGCTACCGCTACCGCTATCAGAGACGCAGTCGCTCCAGTTCCCGTTCCACTGAGCCTTCACACTCCAGGGATGCCTCTCCTGTTGGGATCAAAGGGTTCAACACCCTCCCATCCACGGAAATCTCGATGTATACCCTGACCAGGGACCCCCTGAAGGCTGCTACTACCCCCACAGCCACCTACAATTCAGACAGGGATAACAGCTTCCTCCAGGTACACAACTGTATCCAGAAAGAAAACAAAGACTCTATCCACACTAACACAGCCAACCGCCGGACCACTCCTGTATGAAGCTATCACGAGGGGCTGAAACTGGGGGACAGGGAAGGTGGGAGAAGGACTTGGGTGCAGGAGGGAGGAACAGTGGGGAGGGCCTGTAAGGGCAAGAAGAAAGCAACCATAGGAACCTTCCAAAAGCAAAAAAAAATAACAAACAAACTTAAGTGAAACATCCAAAAAGAAAGAAAAAAAGTTTTAAAAAAAGGAAAAAAAATAAAAAATAAAAAAATCAAGAGAAAGAAATTTAAAAATATAAAAAATAGAAAATAAATTTAAAAGAAAATGCATGATTTCCCATGTACCATTATTTTAACATTTAATAAAAGCAGATTTAAAAAAGGGAACCAAGAAATAAAATAACAATAATAATAATTTTTAAAAACAGGTGGGGAAAAGAGGAGGCTGCTCTTTGGATTGGAGGGAGGGGGGGGGAAGAACTACTCTTTAATTTCTTAGTTTGTTTTTATTTTCATTTTTAGCCCATTGTGAATTTGCAAGTCCCTGGCAATCTCCAGCCAGAAACAAAATGCAGTGACTTTGGTGTCTACCCTATTTGTACATGCGTTGGGGCCTACCTAATTTTTTTGAACCCGCCACCCCAGGAATGCCTGGAGATTCAACGTGTCCTTGTTGCTCCATAGAGTTTAACAGTCACCTTCTTTGTCCTTGGGGATTTGCAAGGTTAGTACCAGTGTGCTAATCTCCAGGTCTCAGGAAGTTAAAGCTAAGCAGCTCAGCCTCATTAGCCTACGACTATTCTGGGGTTAACCAGGACATTGCAACAAAGAAAAAAAGCTTAATATAAAGTGGCATTTTTTTAAAAATAAAACAGCTATAAATAAATGTAAATATAATGAGGGGATTTACTTGCCAGAAAGTGAAATAGTATTTTTATTTTCATCTTTTTCCAACTTGAAAACTATGAAAACTAAAATCTTAGAAGAAAATCAACAGCACTTTTTTTTTAAAGATACCCAGTACTTGACCTGTTGTTTGACATTAATAACATTCCCTCCCTCCCCACTTCCCTTGCCAGTCATGAGAATTATGGACTAAGAAAACAATCTCCCCATGGAGAGAATGAGGCCACTATCATTTGGTTTGGAAAAATTGATAAAAATATCTAGAGGTTGTTCTCCCCCTGTAGCAGGGATATCCATGGGGCGTGGTAAAAAAAAAAAATTGTCAGGATGATGGCTGCAACGGTGTGATCAAAGCACCACCCTTTTTTAAAATGTGTGTTGTATATAAAAGCAGGCAGAACTCTGCTATTTTGACTTTTTTTGACCAAACTCTGTGGACACCCCTGCCTTGCGGTCATTTGCAGGCTTTAGAAAGATGCTAGGCGAAGTAGCTACTATTTGCTCACTGACCTCAGCTTCATTTACATCAGTAGCTTTTCTGCTTTGTGGATCAATCTTGCCAAAACCATTGGACTTCCTCTCATGTACACTGAACAGGCTGTCATTGGCTGAAATTCAGCTCTGGTGCCAAATCCATAACACTAAAAGAAATATGCCCTGGTTTCCTTCTGTTGCTAGTGCTAGCCAGTCCCTGGCTGTACATTCAGTCTGCCTTTCTCTGAGGCCTACTTATGGTGTTGCCATATGTAGTATAGGATAGTTTATCTTTTAAATGAGCTTTTAAAAATCATTCAGAAGAGGAAATATTTGGTAAGTGAAGCTTTTCCCACCTCTGTAGCACATTTGGAAGAAACTGCAACTTCTTAATTTTTTTTCCTCTGGTTTAAAGAAAGAACAGCCGAAGTGCCCCAAACATGGAATCTTGCAGCTCTATAGGTTTCGACAGAATTTGAGAAAGGATCTACCTGGTCCTTCTCTCACTGAAGATGTATCTGACAGGAAGAAAGTGGGGATCATAGTGTATGTTCTATCACAGAGTTAGCTAGATCATGTTAGGAAAGGAAGCTCTAGAAAATGCAGTAAGATAGAAAAGGAAGGGGGGAAAGTTAAAGGAAAAAAGAGGTACAGAATACCTACCAAGACTCTTCCTTATTTTAGGGCTACCATACTACAACAAAGCACTAAGTATATTTGCATCTCTTTGTTGCATCTAGACATTGTCCAGATTTTTGCACCTCAGATCTGATGATGTCAGCTCTTTGAGGTAGGTAGGTCAAGTCAAGAAACAGCATGGCAGGGATTCCAAAAATGTTCTTTATTACTGTAGAATAGAATAATAGAATCTTAAAAATTTGTGAGGGGTTCTTTCTGTCCAAACATATAACAAACAAAATCAAGGTAGAGTTATTTTGAGTTTCTTTCTTTCCTCTTTCTCAGGACTATGTAAGCTTTTCTGAAAGTCCCCCTTAATTGGTTTGCTAATTTCCAAGGCCAGGTCTCCATTCCTTTACTGGTACCCTGCCTTGTTTATGGCCTTAAAGAAATATTGAAACCTTTATCCCAGAAGCTAGAATCTTATGTGAAAGGAGTTCCTTTGACTTTACTAGTGAGTAAGAAACTGATGTTGGCAAGTTCCTACTGCCAGGTGAAGACATGTCTTATATGTCTTGTATAATCTTAGCAAAAACTAAGAAAAGGAGAAAAATAAAGAGATTAAAATATCTATTAAACATTCTTAGTTAGACAGATGAAAAATGAGCTTCCTATCTCTATACTTTGCTGCTAGGTTTGGATGCTACAGTAAATTCTCCAAATTGCTCACTTCAGAAATAACTTTCTATATTTGACCAGGATGGGAACATAAACTCTGCAAGGCAACTTTACAATCTGAAGGTCCTCCAGGTAGCCATTGTTAAACAGTCTGAGAGTAAAAGTTGACATATCTGGAGGTCATACAATTGAAGAAAACTTTGTGGGGCAGTAGTGATACTAGCTTTCCTTTTCAAGTATCTGATTTCTTCCTCATAAATCATGTCATTGCTTCTCCTACTGCCTAACAGCCCAAAAAAGAACACCTTCCCTTCCTCACCCTCAATCCCTCTTAGATTTCAGGCATACCACAGCAACCATCTAAATAACCCACAGGAACCATCTAAATAACCATGAAACATGTTAAGAACATCTGGTGCCACAGCAGCTGAGGGATCAAGAGTGTAGTATCTAATAAGGTCTTGGGTCAAAATAGAGATGTGGTTATATCGCTGGTGGCATTAAGTTAGCTTTAAGATGCAGATCGAGCTTCAGACAAAAATATATGGAATTAATTCTCTGTGGTCTTGCAATATCTGAGCCTTTTGTGTTGCCTTGAAAGAAGATTGGGGGTTAAGTAAACCTGACCCAGCCATTATATCCAGTTAGGTTTAGGTTTCTGCTTGATTTTTCCTGCTCATGCTGGTGCTGCTTCAAACTCAAAGAGCCTTCACACCCATAGCTACTCTGTACCTGCTGGGATCTATATAGGGTCAGAGAAAAACCTCTACCCACCCAGTTTAATGCTGCTTCCTCCTAAGTTTATTCTCTTAGATAGAAAAATGGAGTCCCACTCAGGGTAGGATGAGGAGCAATATATGAAACAGTGAGACAATAGCAGGATCAGTTCTTCCCCAGGCATTAGCTGATAACTCATTCAATACAATCCCAAAATAACTGGGCAAGAACAAGTTGAAAAAAATACCGAGACACAGTATTGTTAGTAATCAGTATGGGGTCTCCCATTCAGTACTGAGTGTCTAAATCTGCAACTATAGCCCAAGCCTCAGCCTGCCCATCAACAATGAAAGAGTTGGGAGGAGTTAAATAAGCTAATACCCAAAGCCCAAGAAATGAGTTAAAAACTGGTTTCCTGTACTCCAGCATAAGCAGAGGACAGTATTTTGATTGAAATCCCAAAATCGTTATCAAGGACTTTGCTACTGTGATGTTCTTGAGTATTTCTAATAGAATACCGTTGAATGAATATTTGTGCATATGCGAATGAGCATATAAATGTGTATGAGATGAGAGAGAGAGAGAGAGAGAGAGACGGAGAGAGAGAGAGAGAGAGAGAGAGAGAGAGAGAGAGAGAGAGAGAGAGAAGAGGGAAGATTGGGATTGGTGAAGGTTTTGTTTTTCTCCCAAGGGTATTGCTTATGTTCATCTCAAACCAATTCAACACAAATCTCCATTTTCTTTATTTTATTATTTTTTTTTCAGACTGTTAAAAAGAAAAATTTTAAAAAGAGGAAAAATTTAAAAAAATCCTGGTACATGAAATAAAGTTTTTTTAAAAAAAATATCACTTGGTCCTTATTTATATGAATTTATTTGGTAATTTGAAGTGAAGGCTTGTTCTTCCTTCTATTCTTCTGTGGAAAAATGTCCAAGAAGACAGGATTCAAGTGGAGGTGAATGGAAGCTGTTTTGCCATGGTTGAAATCCAGTTTTGCTAGTAGTCTAGATACCTGGTAAAATATGTAAAAGCAATAAGGTGCAATTAACTGGAATGGTTCACTTTTCTCTGTCAGAGAATATAAATTTCCACTAATAGATTCATTTTTCAAATTATAATATTTTCAGAGCATACATTCATACTATCAAAGTATCCATTCTGAACAAGCCAGAACCTAGAGGTCCAAACGGGTATCTTCCTATAGCCAATGTTTCTATCTATATTCAATTTCATGAAGGTTTTCTGAAATCAACATTTAATGATTTAATGATTATTTTTATGCTGATTTGTTTACCAAAGTTTAAAGAGCAGTTCAAAGTAGAAAAACATGATAAATTATGAAAATATTAAGAATACAGAAAAAGTAAGCTGTCTACAATCAATAAGAAATACAAATCTAGAGTCAGTGTTTTTTTAAAAAGCCACTTGTACATCATGATAAGCATTTAAAGAAATAACATCATAAAAAACCAAAGAGAATACTATAAGATGGAGTTCACCTGACATCTTTAACAAGAAGGTACTGAGTACACCTTTCTTAATAAGCAATTTCATAAGTGTGCACTAAATATGCCCTTTCTCTAATTGTGACCTATCCAGAGAAAATATTTTTATGGTGATCTTAATTGCAATCTTTCAGGTAACTCTTTAAGATATCCCTGGACACTTTTCTTTAACTACATTTACAGGTTTTTTTCAGATCCTGTGATAATATAATGTTTGGAGGATCTAAACATTCATATCATCCATAATGGACCAAATCTAAGCCAGTCAGAGTTGCTTCAAATGGCGAAGTGGGCAAAAAAGAGAAATAGAACACCTGTGGCAAAAGAAAGCAAAGGTAATACCAATAATAATGGTACAATCCCAAAACAACTGGAGCATCACTTGAACAGCATCATCAACAACAAATTCACTATCAATCAAATGGAAAAATAAAGGTAGTTTTACTCAAAACAGCTTACATCCTGTGAGGATACTTTAACACCATCAAACATAAACATCTGCCTATCCAAGGTCTTTCGGAAGGACTCAATAGGTGGAGAAAAATGCCAATTCCAGTCTGAACATCTGGCTGACTGTGCGATGGACCATAATAACAAATTGTCAATAAGAAAGACAAAAACAGTCTGGTTAAGGAACATGGCAGTATCTGGAGACAGCAGAAGAGAAGAGAAAGAACTGGAGAAGATAAACTAGAAAGACCTGCAAATAAAATAGAACGACTATGGCAAAAGAAAGCAAAATTAGTACCAATAGTAATAGATGCCTTGGGTGCAATCCCAAAACAACTGGAAGCACCACTTGTCAATGACAAATTCACCATCACTAAATTGCAAAAGGCAGCTTTACTTGGAACATTACATCCTGCAATGATTCCCCTTTTACAATCAAACATCAACATCTACCTATCCCAGGTTCTTCGGAAAGACTCCGGGGGGGGGGGGGGGGTATAAAAATGGCAAATCCAGTCAGAACATCTGGCTGACTGTGCAAAACCATAATAAATACGTTTTGTGGGGGAAAGTGATCTGCTACAATACAAAATGAAGCATGGAGCACTGAAACAAAGTTTCATTATTAACATTATTGGACTCCAAGCCAAACTGACTGAGTGCCCTGACAATAGATTGATATCAATAAACATAAATAATTAATTACATAGCACAGACAGGAAAAGCCCCCAACTCAATATCAGAAATAATGTCATCAGCCAGACTTAGCCTTGAGGCTGGTGTCTTGGTTTTCCCTTGTCATCCATCCGGATCTGTATTTCTTTCTATTTTATGACCAGGTAGCTCTTTTTCACACTTCTCCGCAAAATACAAGCCAACATCATTTCATCTGCCTTTTGCTTCATCTTCAAAGTCACTTTAAACTGAATTACAGTATCATAAGGCAGTCTGAATCCCAACAAAGTTCTTAGTTCTGTGTCATTTTCTGCTGACCCTGGAAACAGGATTCAAGCATAAAAAACCAAGTCTTAAAAAAGAAAACCTACTTTTAAAGAATGTTACCTCTTCAACACCACAGCATGACAATGCATGAGCAGGAAACCAAGAACAAAGTTAAGACGTATGTGGCACTCCTGTTGTTGCTGCAATTCAGCTCTCTGGATTCCCAGCTAGTCCAACCAATGATGAGAAATCATGGAAAATATAGTCTAAAAAAGCACAGAATGGTGCAACACTCAGGAAACCTAAACAATCTACATTTAAGTGGGAAATATTGTGCCTTTTGATGTTCCGTAAGACAATAAACTTCCCTGTGCCATTTATTTCCTGTCATAGACATTCTGGTCAGTAACATCTGATGTGCAATAGGTTTTTCTCAAAAAAACAAAACAAAACTGGATGTTATGTAAAAATTACTCACAATCACAAATTACTTTAATCATCAACCCTTTGCAAATGAATTAAAATTTTCTTTTATTATAAAAATTTGTGTGCTACTTTTCAGAACCATCTTTTCTCTGGACAGTTTACACTATGTTGATATCTAGGTCTCTAAAAGAGGACAAAGATATTGAACATACAGTATATACTAGTATATTTTGCCAAACCAATTTAGCTTGCTAATTAATAAAATTCATTTCAAAAGTATTTTAACTCTTACTAAGGCAATTTTATAGATTCAGATAACAGAACCAACCCATAGCCTGTGAACCATGCAACTAAGCATCGTGTTCTTAATAAAATAACTCTATAGATATATTTTCTAAGTAACTATTTTCCAGAAGAGAAAGATATATTGTTTCCTGGCTGGTAGACTGTTAATGTGATGGCATCACTTTGTTTTGGATAGAATCCCATACAGATAAATTTTTCCTAAGCAAATTTAGGCCTATACTATTGTCTTTTGCTATTGCAAAACAACTTCTAAAAATTATTTTGGAATAGATATTTATACAACTATTATCTTTTAAATAGCTCAGCTCATGTTTAGATCATTGACTAATCTTTTTTAAAAAATTAACATTGCTTAATATTTGTGGACATGAACTGGGGACAATATTCCAAAGAAAATTAAGGAAAACTAATTTAATAGGATCCATATGTTTTCCTTGCCCAAAGAGAGAAGCAGACTTCCTAATGGCTTCCCCATTGACTTTGGTTGTGGGAAGCTGGCAGGGACAGTCAGAAATCAATCCTCCTTCTTGGATGACCTGTGAAACAAACTGCCACTTTGAAGTGGGGAGAGGGAACAAAAGTAGTCACAGACTGCAAGGAAAATTATACTGCTGCTCCCCATTCTGACATGTTCACAAGCTTTTCCTCTCTTCTGAGAAGAAAACCATTCACTACCAATGCCTCTCCCCTCACTCCCTACCTTACCAGTAAATATCCAAGTCACTCCCTTTTCTTCCCTCCACCCTCTGCTGCTAAAATATTTCAGATTTCAGCCTTGATTCCAAAGCTTGCAGATCAGACCTAGCTGCCAGCTGATTGGTTGCAGGGGCCAGAGGGAGTCAGGAAAGAGGGTGAGGCTACAGCCCTCCCATCTTCCCTTGTACCATACAATGTATGACTTTCTGGAGAGTGTAGTTGGAAGACATGGTGACGCCGAAACAGGCACAACTTTTCCAAATTTCATTCCTACAGTAATCAGGATCCCAGCATTTTGTAGGTTAGCCCATTTATCTTGGTTCAATAACTGTTGCCCTATACCAGGAGTGTCAAACTTGCATTGTTACAATGTTGTCACGTGACGTACTGGGACTTTTTTTTCCCCCTTCGCTAAACCGGGTGTGGGTGTAGCCAATGTGTGATGCATCCGGCCCATGAGCCAGGAGTTTGACAGCCCTGCCCTATACCTTCCAATTTCACTCATTGAAGGTTACAGGCAAACAGAAATAAGAGTTTTAGTAGAATATAGATCTGAAGTTGAAATCCAAGATAGTCATGGATTTAACAATTATTCATTCAGCAACCATCTAACGTTACAAAGGCAGTGGAAACAGTGACTAATGACTGGTCCTCAGACTTACAGCTGTTGGAGCATCCCCACAGTCATGTGATCAACTTTGGCAACCAGCATGTATTTACGAGGATGACTGTTCGTCCCGCTCACACATACACACACCACGGGTGTAAGGAGTCTTTGTTAAGACTTCAGAGCCTGAATTGGTTTTCCCTAGCAATTCCCTGTGCCGGCACCAGCCCCAATATGTTCCACAGGCTACTCAAATGAAGCCAACACTAGTCCTCGAGGCAAAGGTGACTCCAGTCCACTAGGCAAAAGCAAGTTCCCAAGGCAAAGGCAAGTTCCAAGACAAAGGCAAGTCCACAAGACAAGGTATGTCCACAGGCAAAGGCAAGCAAGGCAAAGGCAAAGGCAAAAGCAAATCGACAAGGCAAAGGCAAGGTCACAGCTCAAGAGACACGATCTGAAGTTCAAGGCAAGAACATAGAGCAAGGAAATGAACACATTGTTCCCAGGATTGCCTCCATCTGTCTGCTGTGCTAAATAGCCAGTTTCTGATGCAAACCCATCAAGAGGGGGGAGGCTGCCTCCTCACGAGTAATCAAGCTGACCTTCGCTGCTCCTGCCCTTTCTCTAGCCTACGTGTTCTTGGATCAGGTACAGAAGGCAGTTCTTCCTCCTTATTGCTGACCGTCTGCAACTGTGTGCTTTGCCCACCTGAAGCCTCACAGCTGTCCTGTTGCAGCTATGCTTCAGCCAAATCAGATGGCTGTTTGGAGCCACTGACCAACTCCCCTCCTGATGTGCCTGGGACTGGTTCATCCTCCTCTGAACTGACATCTGGAGAGGCATCTGGGGAAGCATCCAGGGGAGTCATCACAGTTAGAGTTCCCAAGTGGGTGATTATCATTTGTGACCTTCCCAGCCAGCTTCCGACAAGTAAAGTCAATGAGAGAAGCTGGATTCGTTTAACACCCCATGATTCACTTAACAATTATAGTGATTCACTTAACAACTGTGGCCAAGAAAAAGGTAAAATTATGCATGACTCACTTAACAACTGCTTTACTTAGCAATGGTAAGTCTGGTCCCAATTGTCGTTGCAAGTTGAGGACTACCTGTACAGAAGTATTTGGAATGGGAGCCTTATTCAGATAATATATTTACATCAGGAGGAGCTGGGAACAGTTCCACTTTCTTGTAGTTATACTGGTGATCTCACCAAGAGCCAATCTTCACGAAAAAAAAAAAACATATAAACAAAGTCCTCCGCATGAGTTATTGTGAACATGTTTGTGTATACACAAAAGTCAGGAGGAGAACGGCAGCACCTTTTCTAACAAATTTTATTGAAAGCCATAAGCATAAGCAGTTCACTTCTTCAAACATTCAGCATCAAATGCTCAACAGCCCTCAAAGTGTACACAAAAGATCTGTGTTGCAGATGACTGCAGCATAGCTATGGAGACCGGTACTTCAATCATGTTACCAACAAGATGTTTGAAATGGGAGGTGCTGCTCACGGCTTCTCCTGTTGAGATCTGAATACAAACCTATCATTGGGATATGGTTTAGGAGTGTTATAGTCATTTAAAAAAATAAGAATTGACCTGCTACAAAACTGAATGGTTTTGTGTAAAGTTATGCTGCTCAGCTGTTGTACATCTACTGCAGCCCTGTGATCTTTTCTAAAGATGTAACAACATTCACATTTAATAACATAATAATTTCAAGTAAAGAATAATAAGTCTGAGTCTTAGACTATATGAAAAAATTATATTGAAGATTTTATGTAAACAGAAATTTCACACTAGATTTAACGATTATCAGTTCGAAATGATAATAATAATGAATGATAATCTCATTCAAGAGCATGTTTCTGTGTTTTTCTCCATTTCTTTCATATATATTCAAAAGCACATTGACTCGATGTACAAAAGTCACATTATTTATACTTTCAGTAAAACCTCTTTATTTCCTCAATACGGGATGTTGATAGTCCACTTGGCTTCAGACTTAGACTGAAAAATCTGAATTCTATTATCTTTTAAGCAAAAAAGTTTTCAAACGGATGACTGATGAAAACCAAAATAAATACAATGTATTGGCCATAAACTACTAAAATGTATGTTCTCCTCTTCACTCGGATCAGATGTAAATTGGATGGTAGCACACCGGTGGTGAGTTGCCTTCACAAGAACCGGTAGTAAAACTGGCGGGAGGCTCCGCCCACTGACCCAGACGTCATAATAAGTGATCTGCTCATGTACACGCATGGGCACAATGCAAATCGCTAGTCTAAGGTAAGTAGAACCCACCTCTGTAGCACGCCAGTATCTTTCAATATGACTCTGTTCCTTTTGTGAACAGGAGGAGTTGTGACTGAAATGACAAACAAGGATTGTAAAACATTTATTCTGACTTTGTTGCTCTTTTCCACATGGCCATCCTTTCTGATCCCCACCCTGGCTAAACTGGCTTTAGATAACAGAAATAAGCCCAGCTGAGACAAGAGACTGCAGGAGATAAGTAACGGTTATAGATACAGATACAGGTAATCCTCAACGTGCAAACATTCATTTAATGACATTCAAGGTTACGATGGCGTTGAAAAGTGTGTCTTATGATCAATCCTCACACTTACAATTTATACTTTAACAGATTAACTGAGTTAGAAGGGACACTGTAGGTCATCTAGTCCAAACCCCCCCCCACCCAAGCAGGAGACCCTACACCATTTCTGACAGATGGCAGTCCAGTCTCTTCTTGAAAGCCTCCAGTGATGAAACTCCCACAGCTTCTGAAGGCAAGCTGGTTCATTGGTTGATTGCTCTCACTGTCAGAAAATTTCTCCTTATTTCCAGGTTGAATCTCTCCTTGGTCAGTTTCCATCCATTATTCCTTGTCTGGCCTTCAGATGCTTTGGAAAATAGCTTGACCTTCTCTTCACTAGATTAGCCATGCCCAGTTCCTCGTATGTTTTAGCCTCCAGTTCCCTAATCTAGTCCATCTAATCAACTTGGTTGCTCTTCTCTGCACTCTTTCTAGAGTCTCAACATCTTTTTTATAGTGTGGTGACCAAAACTGGATGCAGTATACGAGGTGTGGTCTTACTAAGGTTTTATAGAGTGGTATTAGTACCTCACTTAATCTTGATTGTATTCCTCTGTTAATGCAGTTTAGGATTGCATTGGCTTTTTTGGCTGCCACCACACACTGTTGGCTCATATTTAATTGGTTGTCCACTCAGACTACAAGATCCCGCTCACAGTTACTGCTATTAAGCCTGGTTTCACCCAGTCTATATGTGTACTTTTGGTTTTTCTTGCCTAAATGTAAGACTTTACTTTTCTCTACAATGAATTTCATTTTTCCCCTATAATCCCAATTTAGTAATAAAGGTATTAAAATCAGACACGATTCACTTAACAACTGTATCACTTAGCAATGGTCTATCTTCAATGTGAACCCCTGCCCATTCATAATCATTTCAAAGATATGCTCCAGGCTCTCCTGGAAGCAATACCTATTTAATAACCTATTTAACAACCAAAACTGTTGAGGTTAGTCTTGGCTTGCCAGCCATTACACCTCCATCTCTCCACACTCCTTCCGTAAGACCTTTTGTTTCAAATCTCAGCCTGTCTCCTCCTTCTTGACAGTCAGCAGGAGCCCCCCTTTCCTATGAGAAAGTTGAGAACTTGTGCTATCACCCTCATGCTCACCTTCCAGTTTATTAGCTAAAAAAATGTAATGTGTCTGGCTGGATACATAAGTGACTGGATGCTAGAGAGCCATGGGAAACACCAGACTGTCTCACACATACACACACACCTGTTATTTCTCCAAAACTCTCCTCTCCAAAGCAAATTGTCTTTCTGCAAATTGAACAAGAACTGGTAGGGAAAAAAAATACAGGAAGCATTAATTGTCATCATGCCTAAGTCAAAGCTCTCTATCAAGTATTATGTATAATATTCAACATTTCCACAGTAAGACATCATTAGGGTGGGCATAGTACGATTATAACATTCTGAAATACAGAAATATCACAACTTCTTTTCTGTAATGGTCTCCAGCATGGATCACATGAGCATCCCTTTTATTTGCAGATTTAGTAATGAAAAAAACCTCAGAAAACATAAGGATTAAAGCAGCCGGTTGGATTCTCTGTCTGACACTGATAAATCGCAGTGTGTTCTCTGTATTAATAGCACTGCAGTTTTCTGCTGCATCTCCCACCAATCAATATCAGGGCTCAGATTAAAATTCCACAATTGATTCAGCCCCTTGTAAACAGGATCTCTGTCCCTCCCGTCTCTCATCTCGCTTCTCTTCATCATTTATTCATCTTTTATCTTCCCATTCGGTCTCTTCTCTCCTTAACTTTTGATCTGTTTCAACTGTGTATGTGCTCAAAATCTACCCTCAGCTGCTGCATTTAAATAATTCCAGTTTACAGTGAGTTAAGAGTTATGAAGTACACTGGAGTTTTTCACCTGGAAGGCTCCTTATGCTCTGAACCGTATAACACAAACCCAAGGGTGAAATGCTCCCGGTTCAGACCGGATCACCCGATCCGGTAGCGATGGTGGCGGGTGGTTCGGAGAACCGGTAGCAAAAATCCCTGCAGGCCCCCCCCCACCATGCCCAGCTGAGCTGCACGATCATCAGAGGCTTTTTTTTTACTTTTAAAAGCATTTTTTCTACAACCTCTTCCGACGAAAAAATGCTTTTAAAAGTAAAAAAAAAAAAGCCTCTGATGATCGCACTGCTCAGCTGGGATTGTCAAAGGCTTTTCAAAGCATTTTTTTCTGCAACCTCTTGGCTGAAGAGGTGGTAAAAAAAATGCTTTGAAAAGTCTCTGACGATCCTAGCTAAGTTGCCTGATCGGCAGAGAGGCATTTTTTAAAAAGCCTCTCTGATGATCCCAGTGAGTTGCCTGATCGGCAGAGGTTTTTCAAAGCATTAGAAAAAATGCTTTGAAAAGCTTTAAAAAAAAAAAAGTTGGCCACGCCCACCCCAATCACATTTCCTCCCCCCAAGCCACACCCACAGAACCGGTAGTAACAAATTTTACATTTCACCCCTGCACAAACCCGATGGTGGGTTGCTCCCAGTTCGGTCCGGTTTTTTAGATCTGGTAGTAAAAGTGGAGGGAGGCTCCGCCCACCCGCCCAGATGTCATAATTGACGATCTGCGGATGTGCAGAAGTGCACACGCTCCCGTTGCGAACCGGTAGTAAAGGTAAGTAGAACCCACCCCTGCACAAACCCCATTGTTGTATTGCTTGTGCAGGTATTTAGAGAACCAAGCGAGCATCACCCCCATTTCCTTAATTCAGGACTTTCTCTGTTATTTACAGTATTTAAACAAGTCAAGAATGGAATTAAATCTTAGGTGTTGAATTTATCACCCTGATATCCACCATTTTGAAAAAAAGTTTCTAGGCTTTGGTTATGAAAATTGGCTTGAAAATATGACAATGTCACATGACATGAACACTCAGAAGACAATTTGCTTCTATCTATGAATATTTCTTCTATTTTATTGGTAGGTTTGTTCACTATTTTTACCTCTCTCCCTATAGTATTCAATCTAAATACCTTTTCCTCATGTTCTGTAGACTTCTTTGCAACAACAGTCCCTCTCTGAGGGAGGTGGGTGATTAAGAAATAGGAAATATAAATTAATAAATAAAGAAAACTTTTTTTTTTCAGTATTCAAAAACTATATCCTTTATCCTACCAGCAGAATCACAAGAAGGGTCAGCCAAGGCTGCAGTTCTCTATGCAACTGCAATTTTGATCCACCAGAGTTAACAATCCTATTGTTATTTTCAGAGTCATTAACAAAGAACTCTTGATCTTATTACAGTACGTGTTTTTGAATTTCCAGCTCCGTTAATATCTTACTTAATCCCTAAATATAATAATTTCAAAGCTGAAGTAAATTGACATCCGTTATAAGCCAAACTCACATAATATAGACAGCTCCCAGTTTGTGCATGGTTCTCTTCATTCAAGTTTAGACTTCTCCTCTTCAAATATTTTTTGGTTTGCCTCCTCATCTTGATATACATCTATTTATGGCTCATAAAATAGTCTTCTCAGGTAACTAAAGAATGAATAACAATTGTTTTCTTGAAGTTGGCTTTGTTTGTTTCTTCTCCACCCACTACAATATGTGATAATAACATCCTTGATCCCTGTAGTGGGAAACCTGATCTTAGCTCTTTCACTGATATGAGAGATGGTGCCCAAAAAGGGATAGCTGATGTGATGGATTACAGTGAAATGGCAGTTTCCCAGGGAGGAAGGAGCCCGATCCAGAAAGGAAGGAAACGAGAGATAGACAGTTTAGAGCTAGATACAAGACAAAGGAAGAAAGTAAGGGCAGTCACTCCCTAGAATCTCCCAGGGTATATCCAGTGGTGGGTTTCAAATTTTTTTACTACTGGTTCTGTGGGCGTGGCTTGGTGGGCGTGGCTTGGTGGGTGTGGCAGGGGAAGGCTACTGTAAAATCTCCATTCCCACCCCACTCCAGGGGAAGGATACTGTAAAATCTCCATTCCCTCCCCAATCCAGGGGAAGGTTACTGCAAAATCCCCATTTCCTCCCGATCAGCTGGAACTTGAGAGGCAGAGAATAGATGGGGGTGGCACCAGTCAGAATTTTTTCTACGAAAAAATTTTTTTCTCCGAACTACTCAAAATTTCCACTACCGGTTCTCCAGAACTGGTCAGAACCTGCTGAAACCCACCTCTGGGTATATTCATAAGGTGACAGTACAGTAGTAAGTGTTTTGTCTGGCAAGATTCTGTCTATTGGGTATAAGCAAATAAAGAACTGGACTTTGGCTGAATTGTTCTACATGTATAGTCTTGCCTCTAATTTAAATTGCCAGCATATTATATTCCCTGACTGAGCAATAGTGGACTCCTTCTATCAGTATAGTCTTCTTCTTCCACCAACTGCACAGCTTTGGGAGGAAGATCCATGGAGCTGTGAAGGAGAAAGGGGACATTTGCCTAGTCAGCCAGATTTGCCAATCAACCCAATGGGATGATAGATGTCACAGCCAGATTACTTCACCTTCTATATCACAAGTGTCAAATTTGATCGCATCACATGACGTATTGTGACGTATCATGACGTATCACGATATTTTTTGCCTTTGCGCCACACACAGGCCACACCCACCCTGGCTCTGCAAAGGCAAAAAATATCGTGATACGTCATGATACGTCACAATACGTCATGTGATGCGATCAAGAGCCAGGGTGGGCGTGGCCTGTGTGTGGCGCACCCGGCCTGCAGGCCACCAGTTTGACAGACCTGTTCTATATTATGTTTCTTTTCCCATCTGACTTCATTATATTAATTTTAGTTGCAGTTATATCCATATATTTATGAAAAATATATTTACCAATATATCCCAGGAATGCAAGAGGAAAGGTTAAGTTCCAAGCCTACATATTACCTGAACTATTTCAAGAATGGCGTGAAATCATCCCTTTCTCATCTTTACATGTTTTCTTCTTATGATTTAGAATACAGGAAGCCCTCTCCATTCATGCAAACAAAACTCAAAGAACAATATCCCCTAGTTTCTCTTTGATCTGCACATTGGTAAGCTACTACTGGAGATCAGTAGAAGTACTGATTAATAATTGCAAGCATTCGTTCTCCCATTTTTCTTTAGCCTTAGGTATCAATTTGATAACCTGATTCAGTTCTACAGCTACTATATACCGGTAGATTCACATCAGCAGAAGTGTTCATTCCATTATTATAATAGGAAATTATATACACCCTGCATCTTCAGTTTAAGTACTGAAGTAGCTAGAGCTATTACTAAGACTTGAGTGTTCAATATACAGCATCTGGTAGCTATAGCCATTTATTCTGTAAAGTTGTTTGGGGATGACATATCACTCAAAAGCACCACAGTAAAATGGAGCATACAGAATATGACAGAGCGATCTGTTCAGTAACTTCTACCTAACCAAAAAGTTATGTGGTAATGGAAGAGAACATTCTTACTCAATCAAAAACCTTTCAGATGTTTTGGACCTCAGTGGCAGAGCATGGGTTTTAATGCAGAAAGTTCCAGGTTCAATAACTACATTTCTACTTTATTTTAAAGTCAGAGGGGATATGTCTTCCAAAAACACTTGATAAAGAACCTGGAAAATCTACAGGCATGAAAATAGCTGCCCTAAGTGTCCAGTCTTGGGCCATGCACCTGCAAGAACAAAGAAAAAATGGTTGCAAACTTTACTGAGAAGTTTGTGAAGCAAATGAACAAGCAGCAAAGAAAAAGTGAGTGGAAATTGTGCACACACACATACACACTCACACACCACAGAAAACAAGTTCCCCGAAAGTCCAGCAAGCTTGCCTTGAGAACGTTCCTTTGGCAAAACAGCAGGCATGAGTGGTAAAGCGAAGTCCAAAAATCCAAATATTATGGAAGAGTCATTAAGTGCAAGTCCAGAGCCAAAGTTACAAAGTTTTAAGTTGGGAGTCAAAGCATAAATGAAGGCTTATTGTCTAGACCTAGAGAGAGGTTTGAACTCGCCACTCTTCTTAAATAGAAGCAACTCGGGTGTTGCTGATTTGGAAGGAAAGTCTCCTTTCTAGTGAAGATCATTGCAAAACACTGCTGTCCTCTCTATATGACAGACCCTTACACTGGGAGGAGGTGGCAGCTCAGATTCCTCATTTTCAGAGCCTGGGGCAGCTTTGTTTTCTGGTCACCAGCCAACATAGCCTCCTCTGCCTGCAACTCCTTAAAACTGTGGTTTATCCAGCATCTCTGGAACTGGCTGTTCTCCTCCTTAGAGTCAAAGCACACTATGATATTTAGTTGATAAATTATCTAGCACTATATAGAATATTTCTCTTGTTCCATGTATGTTAATTATTTGAGCAACTGTTATCTGCTAGCATGCATAAACAAAAATAGTCAGATTGCTTAGAGCACACACGATTGTCTTTTTCCCTTCCCACTCAGCATCATGTGCAAGAATTATGCAAAAATAATTGTGCATGTAAGCATAACTATGATTTCTCATATTTAAGGAGTACTTTAGTCCTAAAGAAGCATTATTTTATTTATTTCACAGAATGGAGATGCTACTCCAGGCATAGACTTTCAGTAGTTTGTAGTTTTTTTCCCTCCTTTTCCATTCAGTCATGTCTGATTCTTGGAGACTGCCTGGACAAATCCCTGCAGTTTTCTTGGCAAGGTTTTTCAAAAGTGATTTGCCATTGCCTCCTTCCTAGGACTGAGAAAAAGTGACTGGTCCAAGGACACTCAGCTGGCTTTGTGCCTAAGGCAGGAGTAGAACTCAATTGCCCAGTTTCTAGCCTGATGCCTTAAGCCAGGGGTCCCCAAACTTGGCAGCTTTAAGACTTGTGGACTTCAACTTCCAGAATTCTCCAGCCAAAATTAATTCTGGGAATTGAAGTCCACAAGTCTTAAAGCTGCCAAGGTTGAAGACCTCTGCCTTAAGCACTACATCAAACTGGGTCTCTTTACAATGATAAAAACAAACACATAATTAAAACATATTTTTCATAATAAATTATATACAATAAAAATGTATAATTCCCAAATAAAACCATAAACAAGAGCGCACAAAGTTGAATACCAGTTACCAAGTCTTGGAATTTATAATCCAGAAGTTCAGCAGAAGATAATTGTCTCTATCTCTGAAAGGCAGCAGACAGAGGTTCAGTCTGATCTCAGAAGAAAGGCTGTTCCATAAGAGTGGTGAAGCCACTAAAAAGTCCTGCTTCACAGTCCCCAACCCATATAACATCTCAGGTAGACAAAATCAGAAGTGGACAGTGTCAGACTGAACACGCAGGATGGGTAGATTCTACTTACTGTAGACCTGAAGATAACAAGGACCTGAGCCATAAAAGTCTTATCAGCACTTTGAAATGTATTCAGAAATCTATTTAGTCTGCAGTTATAGATGTTATTCTGCTGAAATGACTGCCACAAGTCAGCAAGTGAACAGATACATTTTGAATTAACTACAATTCCTAAACAGCCTTCAAAGATAGCTCCAAATAAAGTTCATTGAAGTCATCCAAATACAAAGTGACGAGGACACAATGACAGTCAACACCACACCACACTCCAAAAAGGACAAAGCTAGACAAAAGTTCAAGATACAAGGGTAGTGGAATAAATGTGAGGAGGAAAATATATCTTTGCATAAGATTTTTTTTAGGAATAAAGCCTCTGGGTTAGACGTGAAAAATAGACTGATTTGGTTTTCTAATAATAAAAGAAATCTACTATGTACAGTACAAGTAGGCCTCAACTTACAACCATTCATTTAGTGACTATTTGAATTACAACAGCACTGAAAAAAAATATTTATGATGGTCCTTACACCTAACAACCATCATCATATCTCCAGGATCACATGATCAAAATCTGAGTGCTTGGCAACTGGCATGTGTTTATGACAGTTGTAGTGTCCCAGGATCATGTGATCACCATTTGGTGACCTTCCCAGCTGACTTCCAACAAACAAAGTCAATGGGGGAAGTTGGATTCATTTAATGACCACATGATTCTCTTAACAACTGCAATGATTCATTTAACAATTCGGCAAAAAAAGGTTGTAAAATCAGTCAAAATTCATTTAATAACTGCCTTGCCTAGCAACAGAAATTCTGGTTCCAATTGTGGTCATAAATCAAAGTCTGCCTGTGTACTTTTTAAAAAATTATCTATTCCTAGTGCCAGGTCCGGTCAGTTAAATATATTTTAGGAGTAATTCTGAATGTCAGTTGCTGTTCCTTTTGTCAAATTCCTTCACAGGTCTATAAATTAGCCAAAAATAAAAGGAACAGGATAAATTTATTAATTTATTTATTTGTCTGTTTATTTTTAATAAAATTTATTGGCTTCCCATCTTATCATAGGATAACTCTGGGTCATTAAAATATGTCTTTACATATATATTAATACATAAATAAATTAAAATCAAACATTAAAATCTAAAGGCATGTGCAGAGGGGGAAAGAGGCGGAATGTGAGGAGGTGGGATCTGTTGTTATTCGATCAACTACCACTACTGTGCTGTTCCCCCATTGGTGCCCCAAGCCAACTGGAAGAGCCACATCTTTAGACCCTTACAAATGGATAGGAGGGTTGGGGCCAACCTGACATCAGGGGACAAGTTGTTCCAGAAAGCCGGAGCCCTCAGTGGGAAAAAATCCTTTGCATATTACAAGAAATTCCTTACATGATTCTTCTATCTTATCTCAGAAACACCATTTGTGTTTTTTGTAACAAATATAACAACTTTTTGTGTAGGACTATTAAGATATTGAAATCCCCAGGGCACCATATAAAACAGTATATTTATGTGACTGTACTAAAATCACAAAATGACGGGAAAATCATCTAGATTGGGATCAATCATGAACAAATTCTCTGGCAGCTGCCACAATAATGTCTAAATCCTGCTGTGATGTTGACTCAGGCAGTGCCTTTAAAGTCAAGTAAGTTAAATAAACAGCCACGAGTGTAGCCTTCAAGCAAAGTCCAAAAACAAAAACTCATTTCAGAAATCTGAGTGCGTCTGCTCGACGAGAAAAAGCTTTGTATGCTATGAAGATGATGAGTCTCTCAAGTTAATTTTATCTAAAGCTGAATTTCAAAGTCCAGCTCCAGGGTCTTTTAACATCAAGGTCTTAAAATGGCTTCCAAGAGCAACAAATAATTTGGGGAGCTACAAGAAAACACCATCCTCTGAAATAGATTGAACTGAGTGGAGTAAACTGTTCAAAGCCCCAGTAAATATTGCACAGATTTGAAACCTATTCTCCATACATCTAGACCAGTGGTTCCCAATGTGGGGCCCATGTCCCAAAGGGGGGCAATTTAATGTTTAATGGGGGGGGCAACTTGAACTTTGTTTAAACCAAGTTAATGGCCTTTTAAGCTTCCTCCGTGTGAGTAGAGTTCCCTTTTTGAATAAAGTAAGAATTATATGTCACCGGGGGGGCGGGCATCAGGATTTTAGAGATGCTTAGGTGGGGCATGGCCATAAAAAGGTTGGGAACCACTGATCTAGACAGAATCGGTACAGTATATATATTCCGTTCTGCTAGATTTGAATCTAAGTCCCCCCACTGATTACCCAAGCTATCAACACCATCTCAGTGTGCTGCTTTGTGATATGACATATTAGGTTTGTATGAGATGACTTTGATTCACCTCAAGGAAGTGCTTTTGATCATCTCACAGGCTCTTTGCTCACTTGCAAAAGGCAGGAGAGGCTTTCTGCCTGCAGAGGAAGCTGCAAAGGAGACCTCTGCCCCTGGCGATGCAAAGTGAAAAATGCCGTGGCTTTTTGCTTTAGAAGGGAGGCTGCTGCTCTTTGGCTTCACAAGGCATATTCAAGAGGAATTTTGTTTGAACCTCTTTTTTTTTTTTTTTTTGAAGAAAGGTCTTTGTATAAAAATCTCAACAGCCTTCTTACACATAGTAAGGTATGTGGCTTGTGTTTGGGCACTTCACTAGATATAGCCTAACCTTGTTCATCCAGAAATAACTTCAGCTGGGTTCTGTAAGACTTAAGACTTCAGGAACTGTTTTTGCTGAAATGTTTGTAAACAGAACCTAAGAAATTGATGAAATAAAACCAACACATTTCCTACACCAAAAGCCTAATTAGATCTGAGAAGTCTCATATGAACATATAAACAAATAACAAGGCATTATTTAAATGACAGAACCATTAGGGATTTGGAGGAATGTGGCACTCTGCATTTTCTTCCCAGGTGGAAATGTAACTTTGATTTCTTCTGCCACACCTTTTCAGCTAGAGGCATTGTGTTGAATTAGTTCATTGCTAAAACCAAGAGAGAGTGAAAGCATCCCTGCTATGAATCAAGCCACAAATCTTTACACACAAGTGCACATATATGCAGCTGAGTTGGAGTGAAGTTCTTGATAGTGGAATGGGGTCAAAGAGCAACCAAGTGAAGACTGAGATTCAAATGTTTGAGAGTCATTTCTGGTCAGAACTGCTTTCAACAAAGGAGAATGAGTTAAAGGTCCAGAAAATGGAGTCACTTGTTTCAATAACCCCAGTACCAATCAGTAGGAACTGGCAGGGCCAAGCCATCTGAGAAGCTATAAATAAAATATAGGAATGAGCTCTCCAAGGATCTGTCAATTATATTACCTTGCCTCCTCCTATTAATTTCATCAAGATGCTGAGCTGTAATCTTCATTTCTTAGGAAGCAGTGCCCTCCAGTGGGAGGAGTTCCACATTGTACTTTGAGACTGTGTATCTCGCAGTCTCCCCGCACACATATAAGGAAGAAGAGAGGGCATAAGCTTTGATCTTCAAACTCTCTCCTATTGCCAAATCCCTTTGTTTCAGTGGGGTTGACGCCACAGAAGTACATTTGAACTCTGACTCATAGTTTCTGATCTATGCTTTTGCAGTTGCAATCTAGCATAGAAGGCTCCAGAACCTTTCCCCACTTGTCTTTAACTGCAGCACAAACATGCCCCAATAACCTTTTTTTAATGGGTCTTGATGACATTGCCTTTATCTGATTGCCAGCCTTAAGATATCCTTAGCTGTACCAGTATTAGCATTTCCCTTTATACTGACAGTCAATGGAAGTAAGTACACATTTTAAATTTCCCTTATCATTCTGTTGGTTTGACTAGTCATCAACATCTCTCCATCTATTTCCCTATTTAGTCTTGTTCAATATAGTCAGTTGATGTCAAGTTGTTTCTTAATCATGTTATCTCCTGGTCAGATTCTGCAGAGTCTTTGGTGTATCTTTAGCTCCATTTAAATAACAGAATTACCGAATAATAGGATAACAGAGTTGGAAGGGACCTTGGAGATTTTCTAGTCCAACCCCCTGCTCAGGCAGGAAACCCTACACCACTTCAGACAAATCATTGTCAAATCTCTTCTTAAAAACCTCCAGTTGTTGGAGCACCCACAACTTCTGGAGGCAAGCCATTCCACTGATTAATTGTTCTAACTGCCAGGAAATTTCTCCTTAGTTCTAGATTACTTCTCTCCTTTTTTTTTTTTTAATTAATTTATTTATTTAAAACAGTACATCAAACAAAAAAAAGAAATAGTCAAACAAATGATCGCGACAGAAACTTTACATGATATTTACACTTTCTACGGTATGTAGGCTTCAGTCAAATTTAACAAATATTAAACATAGTCCTGGTTATACTTGACTTTTTGGGTGTCTGTTGTTCAACCAAACATACCATTTGTCCCAACATTGGAAATATACGGAGTCCTTTTGATCTCGCAATGCTTTAGTCAGTCTGTCGGCTTCCGCATAATCCAAAATTTTCTCCAGTATCAAATCTTCAGCCGGCAGATCTTTCCCCTTCCAATGTTGGGCGAAACATATTCTTGCTGAAGTGGTGATAAATACACACAGACACCATATATTTGTGCCTATATTATCTGGCCTAATGTTCAGTAGATAGTACTCTGGTTTCAGGATTAGGTTATAACCTGTGATTTCCATAATCCATGCCTGTATGGTTTTCCAGAATTCCCTCGTCCTGGGACAGGTCCACCACATGTGGAAATAGGTGCCGATCTCCCCGCACTTCCAACAGTTTGGTGAGAGATTTGAATACATTTTAGAAAGACGGGCAGGTGGAAGGTGCCATCTATACAGCATCTTGTACACATTTTCTTTATATGATGTTGCCCACAGGAGTTTCATATGTTTGAGCCAGATTTCTTCCCATTTGGTCAAATCAATTGGATAACCAATATTTCTCCCCCAGGCAATCATAGAGTCTTTAACTATTTCATCCCCTATCCAATAGTCTATTAAAAGTTTATATATCCTTGATAACATTTTATCCTCTTTTCCTAGAATGATATTGTCCAGTTCATGCTGATTCAAATTAATACCAACTTGTTCCCTATCTTTTTTAAATTTCGAGCAAATTTGGGCATAAGCCCACCAATCCAGTTGTCTTCCCTGCAACTCCAACTCATTTCTTGTTTTCAGATTGCCATGGGGGTCCAAAAGTTCCCGGTAAGAGAGGTGATTTTCTTTGTTATATAGAGGCCTATACGTTATAGCTTCGAGTGGGACCAGCCAGGAGGGGACTGAAAAGTAAAATTTACCCTTAATTTTCCTCCACGACTCAATTAGAATATTCCTCACATAATGTCCTGCAAAACACCTGTGCTTTGGGATTTTATTTTGCCAGAGAAAATAATGCCATCCTTGATGTAACCCCTCACCTTCCAAAATCAGCAACCTCCTTCTTCTCAACAATATCCAATCCCTGATCCAGACTAAGTTTGCGGCCTGATAGTAGTATTCCCATTTTGGAACACCAAATCCCCCTCTTTCTTTAAGTTCTTGAAGCATTTTAAGTTTAATTCTGGGTTTTTTATTTTGCCAAATGAATTTAAGGACAAAAGAATTTAATTTTTTAAAAAAATTGTTATCCAATCTAACTGGTGCTGTGTAGAATAGGTATATCCATTTCGGAAGTATATAAGTTTTTATAATTGCTATTCTACCTAGTAGGGATATCTGCATACTCTTCCATTTCTCTAGATCCTGACCTGTTCTCTTGAGAAGGTTCAAATAGTTGTCCTCTTTGATCGTGGAGCATTTGGCTGATATAATAATGCCTAAGTATTTTAGTTTGTTTACAATTTGGAACCCCAAATTCACTTCTAATTCTTTCCCTTGCTTTACTGTTAAGTTTTTGGCAATAATTTTAGTTTTTTCCCTATTGACTTTTAATCCCGCCACCTTACCATATTTTTCTATTTCCTGGGTCAGACACGATCCCGATATCAACGGATCTTCTAATATAAATACTAAATCATCAGCGTAAGCCTGCACTTTATATTGTTGATTTTGGATATAAAGACCTTTTATCCCCATATTACGTCTAATTTCCCTCAATAAGGGTTCTAATGACAGAATAAATAACAACGGGGAAAGCGGACACCCTTGTCTAGTTCCTTTCTCAATATCAATTTGATTGGATACATCACCATTAATTGAGATTTTAGCAGTCTGCTTCGAATAAATTGCACGGATTGCCCGAATAAATCTTTCTCCAAATTGCATATGTTGCAGTAAACCTATTAAAAAACTCCAATTCACACGATCAAAGGCCTTATGTGCATCCATGAATACCAGGGCCAATTGTTTATCAGTATGAGTTTCGTAAGGATTACTTCTCTCCTTGATTACTTTCCATCCATTGCTTCTTGTCCTACCTTCAGATGCTTTGGAGAATGGATTGACTTCCTCTTCTTTGTAGCAGCCCCTGAGATATTGGAACACTGCTATCATGTCTCTCCTAGTCCTTCTTTTCATTAAACTAGACATACCCAATTCCTGCAACCATCCTTCATATGTTTTAGTTTCCAATCCCATAATCATCTTTGTTGCTCTTCTCTGTACTCTTTCTACTCTTTCTCTTTTTTCAACTTCTTTTTTATATCATGGTGGCCAAAACTGGATGCAATATTCCAAGTGTAGTCTTACCAAAGCATTATAAAATGATATTAACATTTCACATGATCTTGATTCTATCCCTCTGTTAATGCAGCCTAGGACTGCATTGGATTTTTTGGCAGCTGCATCACACTGCTGGCTGATAGATAAGTGATTGTCCACTAGGATTTCAAGACCCCGCTCTCAGTTACTATTATTGAGCCGGGTGCAACCTATACTATACCTATGTATTTGGTTTTTCTTGCCTAAATGTAGAACCTTACTTTTTTCACCATTAAATCTCATTTTGTTAGAAAGGGTCCTGTGTTCAAATCTGTCAAGATCCTTGTATATCTTAAGCCTATCTTCCGGAGTATTTGTTATTCTTGCCAGCTTGGTGTCATCTCCAGATTTGATGAGTTCTCCATCTATCCCCTCATCTGAATCATTGATGAAGATACTGAAGAATACTGGGGCTAAGACAGAGCCTTGGAGTACCCCACTATATAATTCCCTTCATGTAGATGCAGTTCCATTAATGACTACACATTGAGTGTGGTTGGTCAACCAGTTAGGAATCCCATCTGATGGTGAGTGGACAGTGGTATCTCTGCTCTTTAATATTATTTAACTTTCCTCTCTTCTCCTACAATTTTCATTTGGAAGCAACACACGCAAAACTGTGGAAACCAATTATTATATACAGTTCAACCCTCATATTCACAAAGGAAGAGAACAAGTTGGGAGATACCAACCAGTAATCTACCATAGATTATCTTAAGGCTCCTCCCAAAGTACATTCAGATCTAGACGTATCTTTCTATCAGAATGGATCCCCTTGCATTCTGTTTTGGGCATAGAAAAAGTCTGATCCTTTCAAACCAACCTCTGTCCTATATCTGCTAGATTTCCAAGCTGATTCCCAGGTCAAGAGGCTTTAAGAAATCAATATAAATAGCACCTGGTTGGCAGTAGGGAGGAGCCTATACAGTGAAGTGGAAGGTAACAAGCCAACTAATTCTTTGCTGCTTCAGGATGCAACTCTCTGTCTGATGTCAACTGTTGCCAGTCTAGCTATCTGTCAAAATTTGTCTCTACTTTAGCCATCACTTTTACTGTTACCCAACCTAACCTAAATTAATGAGAGTAATTAATGAGAGTAAAAGAAAGCCAAGAGAATCCACCAATCCCTGTTCTTAATATACTTGTATGTGTAAATAAGGAGAGTACCATTTGCTTGTATCATGCCTGTGGTAGGATAAAATTTATCAGTATGGGCAGCAAATTTTATATTAGTATTGTTTCCTGCAAGCTCAAGAACTGAGGGATAGCATTTTTATTTGGTTTTGAGGAAAAAGTTATAGTTTAATCTGGTTTTTCAGCACCATCATAACTTTGATCACTGAACAAGTTGTTGTGAGAAGCATCTGTACTTAAAGAGTTCGAGCAAGTATAGGTGAGCCTTGATAATAGAGGAAATCTCTCCGAATATTTTTCTCCCTGTTGTTTACTTAACTTTTTGGCACTCTTAAGATGGTAGTGTAAGAAGAGAGAAATTGTAGTTCTTAATATTTCTTAGAATGATATTATTTAGAAATCTACAATTCCATGTTCACAGGACATGCTGTGAAAAAGAAATTAGGTGATTTCCCTTAATCAGTTCATACTTTCTACTATAAATAGTATTGTTTTTATAAACAATTGAAAGGTAATTAAAGTGACTGTTGAACCTATTTAAGTAGGTGTGAATCACAGTTGCAAATAAAGCAGTAATATTTTGTGGCTAGAAGAAATCTAGAAGGTATGGGTAAAGGACTTAAGGGATTGGTTGAGAATTCTGGCTGATATAAGTGATGCTATTGCTTTGAAAAAAAAAGAAGGGGAGATTAGTGAAATGTGGCAATTGCAGGGGTGAAATTTGACCAGATTGGACCAGCTCGGGCGGACCAGTAGAGACAATTTGAATCAGTTCACCGAACTGATAAAAATCACCCCTGGTTGGCCCCTCCCACGATCACCCAGTCACCTGGTCACCGCTTACCTCTTCTGGCAGCTCACTCAGCCCTTCCGGCCGCTCGACTCGCCCACCCACCCCTTCCTCCCTCCCAGGGACTACCTTAAAGGGACAGCCCTTTATGAATGGAGGGAGAAAGGTTCGGATTCTCTCTGCTGCATTTAATCTTGAATTCTGTGGCAGAGAGAATCCGAACTATTATTCCTCCATTCACAACAGAGCTGCTGCAGCCTGTCCCTTTAAGGTAGTCCCCGGGAAGGAGGGGGCTGGGGGAGACCATAAAGAGAGCAGCAGTTCCGCTGTGAATGGAGGGAGAAGCATTCACTAAGCATTCACTATGAGCCCTTCTCATACTCATACACATATTTTTTACTACCGAGTTCTGTGGGTGTGGCTTGATGGGGGGGTCATGTGACTGAGTGGGCATGGCCATGAGTGACATTGAGTTGGTACACCTACTCAGTCACAGGAACTTCCACCTAGCCATGTCCACAGAACTGGTAGGGGGGAAATTTGAATGTCACCACTGGGAAATTGGTTCTCAGCTAGAAATCCACAAACTGGAAAGGGTTTGAGCCATGCAGCATTAGCAAAACATGAGAAACTGTGAAGAGAAAGAAAATGAACTCTGCACTGTATGAGATAAGATAACATTTACAGCAAGTGACTTTGGATTCCAGTACCACTGCAATTAATGCAGTGCCTTTAATTCCATGTTTTAGAGTGACTTCCATTTTCACATCTTATTTGTCAATAAGATATCAGGGTAAGCACACATGTAAAGACAGTGATTTTCTGTAATATAGCATGTACCTGAAACAGTTGCTCTATAAATTAATGAATAAATAGCAATTCTGGAACTTCAAAATATTCAAGCTGTTCCATACCTCTTACAAAGTTCCTCTCATATAACACTGAAATAAAGTATCATGAATATAAACATTAATAGAATTTGTTGTCTAAACCAAATTAATAACTTACATAAAGGAACTGTTCCTAATGCACCATGGTGCTAACATTAGAGATCAGCAATTTGGCAACTGTTTAAAACATCTCTTTCTCTTCCTTAAAATAAATGTTGCTACGTATGTATATGGAAATACTATTTTTATAAAGTTTATTTTTTGTTTGCAGATATATTATTTTTTTATTGTTTCAATGCATAACACAATTGCTAGTCATAGATCATAAATTTCTTGCTTTTATATATGGGCTAGTCAATGCTGGTAACATACCGAATCAAAAAGTAAAATAAATATAAGCAAGATGCAGAAATCTCCAAATTGTACAGTTGTAATATTTTGATATTTTGCTGTAAAAATAGGGGGGAAACTAAAGCAGTGCACATTCTAGGTGCTGAATTCCCCCCCTCAAAAAAACCAAAAAAAATCTTTAGAAGCATAATGCCATAGAATTACCAAACTTCAAAGATTCTGTCTAAATGGATTATCCCTAATAAAAAAGAAAAGGACATAAAACATAGGATAATGAGTAAAAGATTATATCACCTGAATGCCCTAATATATTAGCATAATCTATATAATACTGAAACTCTGTAACTTTTAACTGATTGAAATGGTGCATTGCAGGGCAACAATTTTTGAACCAAGGCTAAGGTGACCAGATTTTAACATTGGTAAAGAGGGACATTGTGGGCGTGGCTTATTTTGTGGGCGTGGCTAGCTGGTCATGTGACTGGGTGGGCGTGGCTATCTGGTCATGTGACTGGGTGGTGTGGCTAGCTGGTCATGTGACCGGGTGGCCATGACTATGCGTATAGGGTAAGGTGAACAGATTTTAACATTGGTAAGAAGGACACCATTGTGGGCGTGGCTTATTGTGTGGGCGTGGCTTGGAGGCCATGTGACTGGGTGGGCGTGGCTAGCTGGTCATGTGACTGGGTGGCCATGGCTATGTGTATAGGGACTACTCAGAGGGCTGAAAAGTCATTTCTGACAGGTCCTCACACTTTTGACTGGTCCTCACACTTATGACCATCCTCACATTTATGCCCGTGCAGTATTCTTAACAACCATGTCACTCATTTCACAACTGCTTCTCTTCACCATGGTGACAAGATAGGGCAAAAACGTAAAATGTGAGGACAGTCGTAAGTTCGAGGACTGGTCAAAAGTGTGAGGACCAGTCAAAAATAACTTTTTCAGCCCTCTGAGTAGTCCATATGCACAAAAGGACTAACCAGAGGGCTGAAAAAAGTCATTTCTGACAGGTCCTCGCACTTTTGACTGGTCCTCACACTTATGACCATCCTCATATTTATGCCCATGCAGCATTCTTAACAACCATGTCACTCATTTCACAACTGCTTCTCTTCACCATGGTGACAAGATAGGGCAAAAACGTAAAATGTGAGGACAGTCGTAAGTTCGAGGACTGGTCAAAAGTGTGAGGACCAGTCAAAAATAACTTTTTCAGCCCTCTGAGTAGTCCATATGCACAAAAGGACTAACCAGAGGGCTGAAAAAAGTCATTTCTGACAGGTCCTCGCACTTTTGACTGGTCCTCACACTTATGACCATCCTCATATTTATGCCCATGCAGCATTCTTAACAACCATGTCACTCATTTCACAACTGCTTCTCTTCACCATGGTGACAAGATAGGGCAAAAATGTAAAATGTGAGGACAGTCGTAAGTTCGAGGACTGGTCAAAAGTGTGAGGACCAGTCAAAAATAACTTTTTCAGCCCTCTGAGTAGTCCATATGCATTAAAGGATACAGCAATAGAGAGGGATGAAGGAATGGAAATTAGAGTAGGAGTGAGGGTAAGAGAGGGAGGAAGAGAGGAGGAGAAGGAGAAAGGAAGAGGAAGTAGGGAGGAGAAAAAGAGGGTGGGGGGAAGAGAAAGTAAGAAGGAAAGAAAAGAGAGTGGTGGTAGGTTTGAGGAGAAAGATTGCTGTACAATAAAAAAGATGAAAGGGAAGAAAGCCAACCCCAAGCAAATATAAAGATATTAAGATTAAGAATGAATTGTTAAACTTTAAAGAATAAAAGAGAACAAATATGAATAAATAGCAATAATTAGAAACACACATACAAACATGCAATGTATTTTCTTTGAACAGAATATTTGGCTGGTTCACAAATTTAAACAGCGTTTAGTCATTTCAATTAAATTTACAATTTCTATATTTCCTTTTTGCCATATTTATTCCTCATCTATTTTTAAAAAAAAACAATATTACCCTTCATCCTCATCTCTAATCTTAATCAAATTCAATTTTTCCCTTCTATTCTATATTATACCCCTTCCCATTGTCATCTATTTTTATATCCATCCTCACATTGGTTAATTATGTAATTATGTAATACAGTTGTTTAATACAAATTCAACATTTTAATATAAATCAATTAGTTATATAACTATCTTTTTTGTATATTAATCAATATGAACATGAATATTCCAATTATTTCCATGCAATCCAATTTCTTACAAATCAATTAATTATATTTACCAATAATAATAAACCAAATAATTTCCCCCATATATTCCTCCAAACCACAACTTAACCATTTCTGCTTTCAACACAATATACAATTATTAATAGTATCTCAATTATTACAATTCCCTAGTTAAATAGAGCTTTTTTTCTTTTGTGTTTTAAAATCTTGAACTCTCCTCTTTTGCCCAAAATTTCCCATTGTTTGCAGTTTTGTACCTACCTTTTTTGGTGAGGAAAAAGAAAAAGAAAAAGAAAGAAATCTCTCTCTGCCTCATTTTGTCATGTTGCAGGTTTAGTTTCGCTTTCGCCTTTGTTTTCAGTATAGCTAGGGGGGGGAAATCTGCTCCAGGAACTTTTTGCAGCTTTTTGCAGCTAATTAACCTAGCGGAAGCTGTTAACAGGGGCTGTTTTTTCTATTTTTGCAGGCATGGGTCTATTCATTTTTTTTTAACACTGATCAGCTGTAGGTCGGCCCTTTGAAGCCCCGTGGCAAGAGTTTAAAGAGTTTTTTTCCCTCTAGCCATCAGCGGGGATTCAGGAGGCAGAATGAAAAATCGGGACTTTTTTAAAACGCCACGGGACGCGGGACAAATTGCTCAAAAGCGGGACTGTCCCGCCAAAAGCGGGACGTCTGGTCACCTTAACCAAGGCTAACTTACAGAATACATCCAAAATCTGAGACCCATGATTCCTGTGGAATTGAAAATTTGGTAAATTTTATAAAACATTTTATACTAAACTATGACATACTAAAATTATTAAAAAGTATTTTATGACATAATACCAGGGGTGGGCTGCTGGGAGTTTGCAGTGGTTCAGGAGAACCTCTAGCTAAGATTCTGTGCAGTTCGGAAAACCCCCAAATCCCACTCCTGGCTGGTCCCGCCCCTCCCACCCCTCCCAGGAGTCCCCACACGCCTGTTTTGGATGCAGGTAATTGCAGAGTGCGCGCGGAGGTTCAGGGAGGGCGAAAAATGGGCCTACTGGAAGTTCAGGAAGGCCAGAAACGGGCTGTTTCCGGCCTCCAGAGGGCCTCCGGAGCCCGTTTTCGCCCTCCTGGAGGCTCAAACAAAACTTCTGAAGCCCGGGAAGGACAAAAACGTCCCCCACCATGGTGCAGGAGGCTGCCTAGGCCTCGCCCACCATGGCCACGCCCACCCAGCAACCAGGCAGAGAATCCCTTGCTAAAATTTTTGAAGCCCACCCCTGCATAATACAAAATGTCATAAACATTTCCTGTGGTCAAATATTGGTATTTCACTATGCTATACACAGTTACTTTCAAGACAGAACCATCCCTGATTATAACTCTGAAGTTTTAAGAACTTTTCCAATACATTAGAAGCTCTGCTATTGTTGGAGGCATTAAGGAGTTTGATAAGGATGTATCTCTGAAACAATGACCCAAGAAGTCATGGGTTGTCTAGTTATTTTATAAATGCCAATTGAAATGATTAGCCCAGACCTATTTCCAATCCCCATCTTTATTCCAAATGGTTGGAAGTTATTATAGTATTATAGTTAACCTTACATTTACAGCAAAATCTAATATTATAGTTAGCCTTATATTTACAGCAAAATCTGCAGTAAATGTAAGGCTAACTATAATATTACGAATGTAATCATGAATGTAATGGAGCCTGCCAATTACATTCGTAACCTGAGGATTCATAGGAATGAATCATGTAATTTGAACATGATCACTCCCTGCTTTTGCCCACGCATTTCTTAATCAAACGCACGGGTCGTTAAGTGGACAAGGGATCTCAGGGTGGGGGTGGCTAGTGCTTCTGACCACCCAAGGCCTCCCCTGACCATTGAGATGTCTCATGCTTTCCCCCAACCCATCCTGCCAAACCAGGTCACTTAACCTATGATCAACAGAGTTGTCTCCTCTCCAGCCTCTCAGCTGTGGTTTCGTCTTGAGTAAAGGAATGGGTCCATTTGTGTAGGCAAAGAACTTGAGGAAAGGCCTTTGCCGATGACAACGGAGGCCCAGAGGGACATGTGCACCCTCCCAGCCTCCATTCTTGTTGGCAAAAGACTTACGGCCTTGCCACTGTAAATGGAGTCCCAGAGAGATGCTTGCACTCCTCCCAACCTCTATTCTCAGTGGCAAGGGCTTTTTGCAAAACAAAGGGAAGGCTTTGGTGCTTCAGGCCTTCCTTCCATTTGCAAAGCCTTTTGCCACAGATCTCGTCCCAGCCTCCATTTGCAGAGAGCGGAAGCCTAATGTACCATGAAATAATGCAATATAATTAGCGCGAGATCTCGCACTACTGATTTCACGTGATCTTGTGGTACTTAAGGCCTCCATTCTTTTTAAACACACTGAAGGCCTGAAGCACTAAAGCAGGCTAAGAAATCGAAGGCTCGCTTTGTAAGGCGAATATTCACAGGCCCAGTGCCTCTGGAGACCTGGCAGGGGTGTGGGGAATAGGCAGGGCGAATGTTGCAGAGCCTCTGTGGTCGTTCGTAAGTACGAATGATTGTCGTGGTTCTGCAACATTCATAACTTCGGGATTGTGTTGTAAGTACATGGGAGGGTTTAATGTCGTAACTTTGAACGGTTGCTAAGTGAACTGTCGTAACTAAGGATTACCTTTACTGTGTCAGAAAGTAATGTTTTTTTTGTCCAGACATTATTCATATGTTTGTTCAAAAGGAATTCCCACTGAGAAATTACTGATAGGATTAAAACACCAAAAATAAAACTTAACACATTCCGTATGTGCCCCTATACTCTAGGCACTAAAGTTATATCTATGATAGACTCTAGCTGTTCCCCATGTCAGAGATGAAAAAATGTTCATAATACTACAAAATGCAAAGCTCGTCTAAGATATGCATGTTGGAATGAATACAGTAGTGAAATCTAAAATTTGTTACTACCAGTTCTGTGGGCGTGGCTTGGTGGGGGGATAATATGACTGGGTGTGCGTGGCCATATTTTTTTTTTTAGTTTTAAAACCATTTTTTCTACAACCTCTTCAGCGAAGGCTCTGACGATCCCAGCTGAGTTGCCTGATCAGTAGAGGCTTTTTTAAAAACTCAGCTGGGATCGTCAGAGGCATTTAAAAGAAAAATAGGGTTTTTTTCTTTTAAATGCCTCTGACGATCCAAGCTGAGTTTTTTAAAAAGCCTCTACTGATCAGGCAACTCAGCTTGGATGATCAGAGACATTTAAAAGAAAAAAGGGGTTTTTTCTTTTAAAAGCCTTTGAAGATCCCAGCTGAACCATGCGATCATCAGAGGCTTTTTTTTTTTACTTTTAAAAGCATTTTTTGGGGCGAAGAGGTTGTAGAAAAAATGCTTTTAAAAGTAAAAAAAAGCCTCTGATGATTGTGCAGCTCAGCTGGGCATGGTGGGGTGCAGGGATTTTTGCTACCGGTTCTCCGAACCATCCGCCTCTATCGCTACCGGATCAGGCGATCCGGTCCGAACTGGGAGCATTTCACCCCTGAATGAATATATGAATGAACATTGAAACTGAATGAAGGTGGAGTTATGAGCTTGCTGATGCAGCAATAAACTGCACCAAGTTCAGCTGTGAAACTGCAGGCAAGGGAAACCATAGTAAAGACATGGTATCAGCACTAGAAACTGCACAATTGATTGCCTTAAAAGCAATCTATGCTTGAAGCCAGGTGAATTTGTAATTTGTGGTAGACTTTAAAATACATCTCAGCTTCTGAACTATCTGACTGAGAAGAACAAAATCAATATCACATAGGCAGCCATTGAGATAACCTTGTAGAAAATATTCAGAAAACCATTACAAAAACAAAATGTATCTAAGCATGACTTGAGCTCAGTGGGAAGGGAAAGTATTAGGACTGTTCCTCTCTGGCTTCTTGTGGTATAAGAGGAAGGGAAGAGAAAAAGAGTAATAACCTATCCATCATACAATATTCATAGTATAGTGACCAGATTATATCAGGAAAATATATTTCTTGTTGGGGGTTGAAAAGCTGAAAAGTGAAAAAAAAACCATTGAATATTCAGAATGATAGTATTTCATTGGAAGATAAATACCACTTGGCTAAAGAAGATGCAAATTTAATTAAGAAATTATGTTTTGAGAAGATTACAGTGCTTTGCTGCTATAAATATTACAGATTTCTTGGATACTGTTTTCTACACAAAAAATTGATCTAAAGCAAAAAATATGAATTTGGCCAAATATATGAATAAAGACTGAATTATTCAGTTTACTAGCATATGTAAAGAAACAAGAGAACAAAACCACCAGCCTGACTTACTAATAAACAATCTGATACAGGGGTATACAACTTTGACAACTTTAAGACTGGCTAGGGAATTGTGGGAGCTGAAGTCCACAAATCTTAAAGTTGTACATCCCTGATATAATGCAAGTCCAAGTTAATACCATACATACACCCTTGTCTAGAAAATAGCATTTTTTTAAAGCAAAGACTCTCTCCTTCCTTTTACCTAGTCCTAGATGTTTTGCATTGTTTAGCATTGCAGAGAGATTCATATTCTAGCCAGTAGGACTCTCCCATTATAATTTAAGAAAACAACTATCTTTATTTCAGGTAAAATACATGAGGATGAGAACGGTTCTGGTTTAAGAATGTATTTATTTACATTTATTAATCTGGGCAAAAAAATATTTCTAATAGTACAAAAACAATCCAGTTCCTGAAATTTCTGCAACATCATCCCATCCTCTTTCAATAAATTTCCCAAGTGAAATGTGATTGAATTGTGTTTGAATTTTCCAATGTTTTCTTTAGCATTTCTACTAGTCCTCTTCAAGTACTCATAACTTTTGCAAAACAACCTTGACTGATGCTTCCATTTCTAGTTCTAAATTACCCTGAAAATTGCATACTCTTCTTTCTTTAAATATGTATACAAGTGGAGTTCTGTGAAAGTTTGGCCATTAGTGACAGCTTTAGCCAGATGAAATGATTTTTTTTTTAATGTATCCCAAGATATTTGAAGAATTTCATTCCTAGATTGTTAAAGGCTTTCTTTTAAGCTCCCGCGCCCCCCCCCCCTCCACCCCCCTTCATCCTCCTTTCTTCCATGTCGCATTCCGCATTATCTCCATCCAATGTAACTAAACTCAGGCGCCCAATAGAACTACACCGGCTGCGACGCTCTGCCTGAGTTTTTAAACAGTACTCTATCACCTTTTGCTAGCGTCGCGGTACAATGACACAGAGCAAAGAAGAAGAAAAAAGCGCCGGAAGTTGAAACGAGCGACTCAGCAGGGTGCGACTAGCGGTCGAGCCTTTTTCGCTTCCAGCCGCTGGGCTGAATCCGTCGCCATCTGGACCCATTTGGGTCGTACAGGTGAGAGACGAATCCTGGAGCTGAGCCCACGACCCTCCGCGTTGCGGAACACCGGTGTCTTTCTTCCTCGGCAGGTTTAGCTAGGATGCCGGGTGGGGCTAAGGACCCCTGCCTGCCTTTCCGGTGGTGAGGTCCCATGAACCTTCAGAGTAGGCCCCATTCAGCCCTTTGCAGATCCGTCGGTATTCACGCATTCCCCTGCCCCGTTGATAGATCTCCATATTAAAAGGGTGGAAATTTGGGCCTCGTTTCTTGGGGCCCGGTTTTTGTCAACGTCATGATTAAAACCCGGTGGTCCGAAGCAGTAACTCAACTCAGGGTATAAATACTGATGATGATACTGAGAAAGACCCTAGATGTGATATTTACCTCTTTGTTTCCCCACATCGGTTAAGAACAAAGCAACCTGGTCTGGTCGAATTTGCTGAGATGTCTAGACCAGGGCCAACCTTGGCAACTTTAAGACTTGTGGACTTCAACTCCCAGAATTCCTCAGCCAGCTTTGCTGGCTGAGGAATTCTGGGAGTTGAAGTCCACAAGTCTTAAAGTTGCCAAGGTTGGAGACCCCTGGTTTAGATTATAGTGATCTCTTCCATGTTCATTTGAGTTCATAGTCTGAATGGGAAGCTGATCTTTATAAATTGTCAGTGGTTACAAACAGCTGCTAAACTGAAGTTGTCTTCTAAAATGTTTAATTTCAAGACTATTTTTCTTTAAAACTCATTCAATTTATAGAGAGACTTAATCCAGGGTGTAGATATGCATGTTACTTTTTAAAGATGCAGTGTAGTTGACATTAGTGGCATAATTTATTCCCATGTTAGGGCAAAAAGTAATGTAAACCCCACCCCCTAAAAATACATAAAACACTAAACTTGCCATTAGTTCCTCTCAGAGAAAACAGGAAAAGTTTGACACCTATCATTTTCCTCTCCTACAATAGTATCGCTTATTCCCTCTCAGCTGCCTCTATTCCCTTACAACTCCAAAAAACCTGAAGAGTTGCTGCCGTATATTTTAATAATGTATTTATTACCTGCTACTGCAGTGACTTTTGCTAGATTATGGGAATCATAAGATAGTATTTCAGTAATTTATCAAAATGAGGTGAGAAACTGCTGTATTGTATTGAGAAAAAAATGACCTGTAAATTATACTGTCATTAAAAAAAGGATATATCAAATCAGTTTATGGGGTGTTTTATATAAATTACATAGCAACATAATAAATTAAAAATACTGGAAATAGTTTAAGAGTCCAGAGGATATAATCTGATCCCAGATTCTGTAAAACATATTAACAGACCTAATACATCTTGATTTAGGTATGCACTATGCCCTTGTCTTATATGATGATACTACATTAAGTGTTTTAGATGTTGCAGTTGTTTACTAGGAATAGGAATAGCGTATCATTTCCAAAGGTTGAACGTGAAGTTAAGTATCGTGCCTTGTGGACTTTTATACATATCAGAATTTTTAAAAATCTACAGATAATTTCATCATCATGATGGATATTTTTTCCATTTGGGTTTTGAATAAATTTTATCTTCTGTTGGGATTTAACAGGTTTTGTGTCTATTCATTTTGAGTCTCATTATACTAAACTACCAACTGATTATTGCTCTATACCAGAGGTGTCAAACTGGTGGTCCGGATGCGTCATGCCCAGGCCACACCCACCCCGGCTCCGCAAAGGCAAAAAAATCACAATATGGCATGTGGCGTTATTGAGTTTGACACCCATGCTCTATACTGTCTTGTTATATTTTATCTCCTCTCATCATCTTTCTTAATAGATATAGAAGATGGCAAAATTTGTTACGCCTGTTGTCCAGGACAATCCATCTGGTTGGGGTCCATGCGCTGTACCTGAACAATTCAAAGATATGCCTTATCAGCCCTTCAGCAAAGGAGACCGGCTTGGAAAGGTACTTTTTTTTTAAAAAAAAAATTGATTTATATGCCACCCTTCTCCGGAGACTCACAGCAGCTTACAATGTGTTAAGCAATAGCCTTCATACTTTTGTATATTTATACAAAGTCAGCTTATTGCCCCACAAACTGGTCCTCATTTTACCTACCTTAGAAAGGATGGAAGGCTGAGTCAACCTTGAGCCTGGTGAGATTCGAACTTACAGTAATTGCAGATAGCTGGTGTTAATCACAATGCTTTTAGTCTGCTGAGTCACCAGACTTTTATCTGAATCTTTGCACAGAAGTTCTTAATTGATTTTAATTCATTGTCAGCTTGAGATTCTATGTTCATACAAGACCTTCCATTAGTGGTATTTTTTACCACTATACAAGGTATAAAGGTGCTGCTTCTGGCAATTCATTTATTATTCAGGAATCTGTGTCTTAATTCGTATTGCACAGTTCCCAGAACAAAGTCTGATTTGGAATCGAACTACTGTATTTTTCACACTATAAGACACAGATTAGCTTTAGAGGAGGAAAACAAGAAAAAAAAATCTGCCTCTGCCTCCCAGCATCCATCCAGTATTCATCTGGCTAGCGTCCTTGCAGCAAACAGCCTGGTCAGCTTCAGCATGTTATCGCAGCACATGGCTTGTCAGGGCGTCACTCAGTTGCGCCCACCACCGGTTCAATGGAACTGAGCTGCCACCAGGGAATGCTTGAGTCTTTGCTGCAGAGCAGCTGATTGGTAGTTGGATAGGCCTGCCGAAATACCACTGATCAGCTGTTCTAAGCGGCAGGGATCGCCTATTGCTGCTGTTGATCGCCAGCGGCGAATGGCAGCAGCAATCCCTGCCGCTTAGAACAGCTGTTTGGCAGTATTCCGGGAGGGCGATCCAATTGCGGATAAGCTGCTGGGCAGCAAAGGCTCCAGTGTTCCCCAGTGGCAGTGATGACAGGCTGCGTTCGACCCACCTCCCCCTGCTGCAATATCTGCGCTATAAGACACACAGACATTTCCACCCACTTTTTGGGGGGGAGAAGTGCGTCTTATAGTGCGAAAAATACATTACATAGGAAATAAATTGTAAAATATTACATTTTTTAAAAGTTAGCTTTTCTTTCACTCTGGTTTTTCAGTACATCTCAACCTATGGTGGTATCCAGTTACAGGGAATCTGAATATTAGAATCAATGATAGACTTTCTCCTAATATTGTTAAAATCGCCAATGGTGAAATATGCCCATCTGTATATAAGATGATAGAATCTAGATAAAACTTGGTTTAAAACATTTGCTTCTTAATTATTTAGGGAATTTAGGGAAAAAAACTTGGTCTGTTGTGTGGATATTGGGGTAGTTTAGGGGTGGGGAATTTGTGGTGGGTGGGAGTGTGTTTGGGAATTGTTATGTGTGTTGGACCTGGTCTTTGTGAAATGAATTTCGTTGTATGGGTATACCGTGTATACCCATACAATGACAATAAAGTTATTAAAAATTAAATAAAAATTATGGCAATGTCAGTGGTGGTGCATATTTTACTTAAAAAGGAAATACATTAAGAGGGTATTGTTTCATTGATAACCTGTTACAGCACCAATTCCTAGTATGTTGAAACAAAGCATGGGATAGTTTAAGTGCTAGGTGATGATTCACAATAAGCACTTTTGTTTAGTGTACCTATACTACAACAGTTAAGGATGCAAAAATGAAAGTATATTGGCAAAGAGGATGCAGCCATAATAATAGGGGGATACTATTTTTGGCTGCATTCCCCTAGTACATATATTAGTCCCTGTGCTGTCCCCAGAGAAAGAGATCTAGAATTCAGAAATTCAACTGGATTGAGGGATAATTCTAGATAATTGTTGAATTTTTTAAAATGATTGTTTCATATAGATGCATATTTTTATTTTGCCTAGGTTGCAGACTGGACTGGAGCTACTTATCAAGATAAACGATACACAAGTGAGTGAAATAGCACACTTCTCTAAGATTAAAATATTGATTTAGGATATCTGTAAATAAAAACATACATGGAAAGAGAAATACCAAATGAATAGGCAAGTTTTCAGGAAAGATAAAAAGACTGGTGAACAAATAATTTATTTAAGATGGATAATGGAGATCCTATTGACTCCAAAAAGGTCATTATGTAGAACATAAAAAGGCTATTGAGAGGGCCAGAACACATAACTGCTCTTCTGAGAAATGCTCATAATGAATATAACAGTCTAGAATTGGAAGAAATGATGGGTAGAATCAACAGTTTGAAGACAAAATATTAATTAGTGAAAGTAAATAAATAAATAAAGCCTAACTGGAAAAATAAAATATGGAAAACAATGTATCCAGGCTAATGTTAAATATTTAAAAATTGCAGTCTACTAACTTACAGTTGAGAATAAGATAAGAAAGTAGTAGATAATTTTGTTTTCTTGGTTCAAGAGTAAAGTAAGATGGGCATTGTTCTGGAAAAATAAACAAGATAAATGCTAGAAAGGAAGACAGTGATCAACAAAGGATCATGCAGAACAAGTATTCCTATGATAACAATAGTCAGAATAATTAAAGCGGTGGAATTTAGACATAATGCACAGCTGTGAAAGTCAGACATTGAGGAAAAGTGAGAGAAAGGATAAAAATCTTCAAATTATGGATTTTAATAAGTTACTGAGTGAATTTTAGGACGAGCCAATCAATCTGTCCTGAATCTGTAATCAACAAGGAAGAACCCACATATGGGGGTCGAATGTCATATGGGTGGATATCATAGGGAAAAACTATGCTTGGCAAGGTTAAGGGGAAGAAGAGGAAAAGGTAGAAAATTAGGATAGTAAATGTTTGTCCCCAAGAATCAAACCCAATCTGGTGCTAATTAAGTAATATAGAGTTGGTGTTGAGGTTCTGTTTGCTAAAAGACCTCTCTGATTGATTTAGAGCAGATTATTATCTGTTTTCCTCTGCTAAGGCTTCCAGGCATGGCTCCCTTTGTTCTATCATTTCAGAACAGCTAAGCATTTCTGCAAGCCTACCTTTCTCCTCAAATGTGTATGACACTAGTACCTCATCTAATGAGTAGATTTCTACTGAATTGGATGTACAAAACATTGCTAGAAGCTATTGATGTATCTCTGTATTAATCACATTAAAAATAGAATTTATTTTGTACTTGTAGGCTTTAAAACAGGCCAGCTTCAATTCATGATCAGCCATTAAATTTCTTTCACTTGTACTTTTGTTCTTAGTTTAGTTTACCATATGATTTTTTCCATATGGTTCTTATTCCCAGGATCATTTCAATCCTAGGTCTTCCAAACAATCCAAAACCTAAGCAAAAAGCTGATAGTGGTAATTATATTTCTAGATAAATACTCATCCCAGTTTGGAGGAGGAAACCAATATGCTTACTTCCATGAGGAAGATGAAGCCAGTTTCCAGTTAGTGGACACAACACGAGCCCAGAAAACTGCATACCAGAGGAATCGTATGAGATTTGCACAGGTATGATATTCTCATTAAAGGTTTTACACTTGAATGACTACTTAGTGGTTTTCTCCCTCCCTCCCTTCCCGCCCCCCACACTTTTCAAGATATATGCAGAAAATGTTATCTCTGCCTTCCAGCCTACTAGATAATTTCTTGCTGCAATTTGTGGAAAACGTTTCCTTTTCTCTAACATAGAATTATCTTTTGAAATAAGTCTGAAACTCCCTAAGTGAGGAATGGGCAGCCTGCAGTCTCTAATGTTTAAAATACACATTCATTATACCTCCTAAAGCTCGGTGACATTTCTGACTATATCTAATGCTCTGCAGTGAACATGGTGCAGGTATCATGCAAGTTTGTTGTCCTTTTCCCTGGTTTCCAAGATACTCTAAAATGAATTGTTTGTTTTTCCTATTTACACAAATATCTCCTTTCAGAGGAACCTTCGAAGAGACAAGGACCGACGGAACGTACTTCAATTCAACCTACAGACTTTGCCTAAAAGTGCCAAGCAGAAGGAGAGGTAATCTTCATTTGTATGTGGCAGAACAGTTTTGTTTCTGTTTGTAACAGTAACAAGTCAGTTTTTCTGTGAAGCAAATAGTTCAGTAAATGAGTTGCTGGGTTCTGCTATGCTGTATTCTGAATTCATCCAATTGCTGAATTGTTTTTGTATTTGACTATGTATCATAAATACTATTTGTTTTGTTATGTTTATTAAATTTGCATTTATACCTTCTCATATCCACCCTTAATTAATGTACTTTTCAAGTAATTACATTAAAGTTTGTAATCATGGAGTGATATATCTGTTTTTCACCAAGTATATCTGGGATCAACCATACTCTTTAATTTAGCAGCCTAACTTCTGTATTGTGAATGAAGGATTTGGAATAAGCAACTCCTTTGTCAGTCTTTTTTTGACAAAAATATTATTGGTTTTCTGTTATTTCAGAGATAGACTGCGTCTGCAAAAGAAATTTCAGAAGCAGTTTGGAGTGAGACAGAAATGGGACCAAAAATCTCAGGTATGATATTCCCTTTCGTAACAAATTGGGATTTTTTTTTTCAGGTTGCTATTATTGGGCCTAAGTTACTCCATTTCAACTGTTACTGCTCCTGCATTAAACACTGATGAGTTTTCTCTTTCCTTTTTTCCATCTCCCTATGTTTAATTTGCAGAAGCCACGTGATTCTTCAGTGGAGGTTCGCAGTGACTGGGAGGTGAAGGAGGAGATGGATTTTCCTAGATTAATGAAGATGAGATATTTGGAAGTGTCAGAGCCTCAGGACATGTAAGGCTTGGAATTAGCAACGAGTGAGCTTTTCAGACTGGTGCTGTTCACATTTCTCAGACAACAATTTCTCAAATTCTTAAGAGTTAAAGAATCCCAGACACTTAAAGTGCATTTTATTAGGAAAGGGTGACTTTTTTTTCTTTTTTTCTTCCTTCCTTCCTTCCTTCCTTCCTTCCTTCCTTCCTTCCTTCCCTTCTTTCTTCCCCTCCCTCCCCCCCTTCTCTGTGTTACAGTCCCCTTTGCTAATGTACTTGTTCCTGAATAAGCAACACATTAAAATTTAATGCCTGCATACGATTAATCAAAACCAGCAAACCAGAATATTATCCAAGATATAAAATTATCTGAGAATAACACCAGTTATTGGCCCAAAAGCCCAATTCCATGATAAGAATTCCCATCATCTTCACATCTTTAAAATGGGGTTTTGCTGCATGAAGATTGAAACTAAACTGATTGGCAAAGATGGTGCCAGAGGATAATTCTTTCCAGATTTGTTGGTCACAGTTCCCATGGTCATACTGTTGGAAGTGAGAATTAGGTTCTGTGTGACACCTAAAGGATCATGGGTTAGAGAAGGCTGTCATGGAAGTGGGATGATAATTTATGTTTATTCCTTGGATTGGTTGCACTGAAGTTATGCAGTACTTACTATTCTGTGATATTTTGGGGAGACTTTCATATTCTTTAATTTGCAGAGAATGCTGTGGGGGTTTAGAATATTATGACAAAGGTTTTGACCGCATTACCACAAGAAATGAAAGAAATCTTCGTAGCATTAAGCGCATCTTCCATACTGTGACTACCACTGATGATCCAGTTATACGCAAGGTGTAGTATCTATTTGTTTAATTTATATTACTGAATTGAAGACCATAGTAATACCGCTTTGCTTGAAAAAAAAATAGATTTTTTTTTTACCTTTGATAGGACAAAAAACTTACATTATGCTGGGCAAGGCTAAATAAATAAACTCATAAGTGTTGCAGTTTTTTAATCTTTACTGGATTTGGGGATAATGACTTGTAGTTATTATACTGATAATAGATGGTATAATTTCTGTGAATATCAGAAAGATGGTGGAATAAATAACAAACTAAAAAGTTGGTTTGGCAGATGATTAGTTTACTTTCTCATTTCTGTCCTTTCCCAGCCAAAAATCTTAAATGTGAAGGTTATAAATATTAGAGTAATATTGAATATCATACGGGTGGATTGAGGGAAATCAAATGGCACATTTGTTTCTCCTTCATTTTAGAAAAATATTCTAAAACTTTCTGTCTTTTTTTAATCCCCTAAATTTGAATTTCTGGAAATGGAGGTTAGAGACCATTAGAAGTAGATGGGAATTCAGCTCATTTTTCTTAATCTGGGTACTACATTCTTATTCTTAACCCTTATGCCTTTTCTCTGCATATAGCTGGCCAAAACTCAAGGGAACGTATTTGCTACAGATGCTATCTTAGCTACCCTGATGTCTTGCACTCGTTCAGTATATTCCTGGGATATCATAGTCCAAAGGGTTGGATCCAAGCTGTTCTTTGACAAAAGGGACAACTCTGATTTTGGTGAGTCTTTTCATGTATGTTTTGCAGAAAAACACGATAATAGTGGTGGCCCTGTATTTCCTTTATATCAAAGGGGTAAACAGTGTTTGAGAAAAAAAAATCAAGAGTTTCTAGTTTTTATGACTTGCTTTCTTAGTATGGAGTAGTTTTGTTGTATAGGATTGAAATATTAAACTTTCTGATGATAGTTGTGTTTGGCTGTATTCTCAGATCTTCTTACAGTGAGTGAAACTGCTAATGAGCCACCACAAGATGAAGGCAATTCTTTCAATTCACCTCGCAATCTTGCTATGGAAGCCACCTACATCAACCACAACTTCTCTCAGCAATGCTTAAGAATGGTAAGAATAGAATATTTAATTTGCCATAGATTTTTAAATTTTTAATTAGATGTCACTGGATTCAGTTTGAATCCCGATGAATCTGTGAACAAATACCTACCATTTTGACATTCCTTGGACTTATAATTCTTTTAAGGACATTCTAATAATTTCATTGACCTTTTACATCCACCAAATCTATTGTCTTCCTATTCTTCAATTTCCTTCAAACTTAATGAGTGTCAGCGCTGCAACGCTGGCATAGAGAGCAGAGGAGAGAGAGAGATAAGCTCTGAACTTTTGCCTGCTAAATCCCTTTGAAGTCGGGTTGTTGTGGAAATGAGGGGGGGAGACATTCCTGGGAAGTGACGAGACAAGAAGTCTGAAGAATGACTTGGAAGATAGCCAATGAAAAGCAGAGATTTGGGGATCGGAAAGGGAGGGATTTGGGGGGCAAAAGGTCAGTCTTGTCCGCATCGAGTCATGATCCGGTGGCTGTGCTCAATTAAAGAAAAGATTTCCTTAAAGATTGGCAGTTTGGAAATTCAATTATTTTGAGATAGCATTGAAGTCTGACAGTGAGTAGAGTTGGGTTGGGGTTTGATGCATGATCTGCTTGCATCACAAGTCTAAAATACACAAATTTCTGTTTGCTGATCATAATCACAAAAGGACAGCAAATCCTTTTAATGCAACATAAAATAACTAGTTCTTCTAATCCATAGTACGCTGTTAGTTTTCCTAAGTCATAATTTGAAGATATCTTTCATACTTTTTGAATATCCAGTTTTCATAGGTATGCATTATGTCTGGATACACCATTGCTTTAACTATTCTGACTAGTGTTGTCATAGAAATATAGTTGCATTTATAAATTCCATGAACTCATCAAAGGTCTTTATTACTTTCCTGCCTAAAATTAATATTCCTTTGTCTTCTTAATATTTAACATTAACCTGGAACTTTTACTATCCTTTTTCCTAATAAGCTGTTCAGTGTCTACTTTAGCTAATAAATTAGTATTGTCTGGGTATCTCATTGTGTTAGTGTTTCTTATCTTTTAATTCCAAGTATAATTTTTGCAGTCTTTCAACTTTTGTAGTGTGTCTGCTGAATATGTAAAATGCAGGGATAATATGCGCCCTTATTTACTTTCTTCTCTATTCTGATTCTCAAAGTGCCATTTTTCTAGTAACTCCTATTCGTTATAATTGTTTCTAAGAGAGATAATTGTGTGTTCTGTAACCTTAATATGTTCTGCTGTATGGCATGAACTACACTGTCCAATATGTTGCTGTAGTCAAATATATAAATATTTCTGATTTGAGATCTCATCAGAGATACTCAGAAGATATTCAAATTAATCTAAATGTTCCAGCCATGTCCATAACAGTTTTCTTGATAATAATGCAAAAATGATGTCGTCTTCTGGATTTTATTTTGGAAGTTGTTCTAATTGGATTGATTTTCCTCATGCACATGGAATCATCTCACCATTATTCTTTCCCCTATCCTTTCCACCTTACTGGCAACAATGATCCTACCAGGACCTCCAGTTCTCAGTTTATTGCTCTAAAGGATATTGGCCTCAACTTAGGGCCACAATTGAGCCCAAAATTCATTTTTTATTTATTTATGAGATTTATTTATGAGATTTATATGCCGCCCTATCTCCAGCTGGACTCAGATTGCTAATTGAGAAATTTATTAAGTGAATTTTGCTCCATTTTACAACTTTTCTTGCCTCATTTGTTAAGTGACTCACTGCAGTTATTAAATTAGTAACGTTGTTAAGTGAATCTGGTTTCCCCATTGACTTTGCTTGTCAGAAGGTCACAAAAAGTGATCACATTACCCCAGGAGATGGCAGCTATCATAAATGAGTCTGTTGTCAAGCATCTGAATTTTGATCATGTGACCATGGGGATGTTGCAGTGGTCCTAAGTGTGAAAAAATAGTCATAAATCACATTTTTCAGTGCTGTTGTAACTTCAGACAATCACTAAATGAACTGTTGTAAGTCAAAGACTACTAGTATTTCCAACTTAACCAGGTGGAGGTTTTGCTATGCTTACCTAGAAAACGCTGCTTACCCAGCAGTATTGCAATAAAACAACTTGTTTTATAGATTCAGAACTATTATTTCTGCTTTTATAAACTCTTCAGATTTTTTCTTAGAGATATTAATATTTACTGACCAAGACCAGAGAAATAGTAGTCCTTCATTTATTACAATTAGGGCTGGAACTTAACATTGTTAAATAATGTCATCATTAAGTGAGTTATGCCCAATTTTACAATCTTTTTGCAATAGTTAAGTGAGTCTCCATGGTCGTTAAGTGAATCATGTAGTCATTAAGCAAATCTGGTTTCATTAACTGCTTTTCGGAAGCCCCCTGGAGATCACGTGACACGAGGATACTGCAATTGTTGTAAATACAAACTGGTTGGCAAGTGTCCAGATTTTGATCACATGACTTGAGAGATGCTGTGACGGTCACAAGTGTGATCATCAATCGTCACTTTTTTCATTGCTGTTGTAATTTCAAATAGTCATTAAACAAATGGTTGTAAGTCAGGGACTAGCTGTGTTCTGGTGTGGTGTGGATTTCAGCATATAATGAAATCCACACAGTGACATCCTAAAGCTATTATGTTGTTTGTGGAAAGATAAAGAAGCAATAACTAAAATTTTGTGTTTCCAAAACGGAATTCCTTATGAAGCAACCATGACTATCTTGCTCGTATAGTTATTGCTGTTAGTTACATTTCTGCATGTCATTTTTTAATAGGGAAAAGAAAAATTCACATTTCCCAATCCAAACCCATTTGTGGAAGATGATATGGATAAGAATGAAGTTGCTTCTGTTGCATATCGGTACGTTGTTGCTTCTAGCTCATTGATGGGATTTGATGATGTAAATTCTATACATATTACAGTTTTCATTGAAACTCGTCATTTGAATAAACAACTGTTATACCACTGAAATCAGCAAAACTGTCTTTGTAGGTATCGAAGGTGGAAGCTGGGAGATGACATTGATCTGATAGTACGTTGTGAGCATGATGGAGTGATGATTGGAGCCAATGGAGAAGTATCATTCATCAACATTAAAACACTGAATGAATGGGATTCAAGGGTAAGAAAAAATAAAAGTGGCTCAGCATGTTGGCTGAGATACTGATCAAAACAAAAAGATTCGTGTATATATTCATGTATATATTCCGATTATGTGATTATACTGATTATATGAGAAGAGTATTACATAGTTATTTCGCATAGACAGTATTTATGCTGATCAGTCTTTTGATTATGATTACTTACGAATGTGAATGTTCTCCATTTTATTTTTGTCTTCATCTTGATTATCTAACCACCACTGGTTGAATATCTGCCTACCATACTATTGCCTTTGTCTTGTCGTGTCAACCAGGTTCATTAAGCACTGTATGTTGAGCCATAAATATTGAATCAACTAATTTATATATTCACATTTTATGCAAAGCTTAGTTTGAGTGCTAAATGAAAAACAAAGGAATGATAGTTAAGCATGCTACCTTTTTTCTCTGCTGTCAACCATGCCGAGATAGATGAGTTCGCCACGTGTATAGCCATCTTGTAAATTACCATAATATGGTATGGTATAATTGAAAATCTGATGAGTGGTGCGATGGCCTAGAGGTGGAGCTCTCACCTCACTATCAGGCGGCTATAAGTTCAATCCTAGGTAGAGGCAGATATTTCTCTCTGGGCACACTGAGAATATATCTGCTGCAAAAAACTGCATTGGCGACAGGAAGGGCATCCGGCCAGTAAACATTCAGCTCCATTCAGTTGCCCAGACTCCACTCCCCAAGGGATTATGGAGTCATTAAAAGGACGATGATGTTAATTGAAAATCTGATACGCTTGCATATTTTTCTAGCATTGTAATGGAGTAGATTGGCGTCAGAAACTGGATTCCCAGCGAGGAGCTGTGATTGCCACTGAACTGAAAAATAATAGTTACAAACTTGCTCGTTGGACTACTTGTGCATTGCTGGCTGGATCAGAATATCTTAAATTGGGGTAAGATCAAAAAATATATTAAAAAGGGGGTGTTGTCTGCTGTACAAGGGGTAAAGTAGGTCTTCAGGCAGACATTTAGAATTGCAGCAACCTCTCTAGAACAGTTTTCCGAAAAGTAGTAGTTTATAAATTCTAGATCTTTCAGTGACTTCTGATGCTTTTGACCACAGTGTCCTTCTGGACTGTGAGGGAGGATCAGGAGTTGGAAGCACAATGCTATGATTATCCTGCTCTGACGTGAGAGGATTGGTGGAAGAAGTTGTCACCCCAAACATTTGGTTGTGGAATCCAGGTTCAGACCTGAAACTGCTGAGTGGGGTTATTCATTGGTTTGGGGTAAGGTATCATCAATATGTAGATATTCAGTTATACATCTTTACCTCAGACTCATTGAAGATGATGTAAAACTCTTGACCCAGTGTCTGGAGGCTGTTAGGATAAAATCTGGCTCTGATACCTTGATTCAGAGACCAGCTGGTTCTAGGATTCTTATACTCTTCTGGAAAGAGTAGTCTCAGCCAAGTTGGACTAGTGATTAAGGTACCATGCTAGAAAGCAGGAGTCTGTGAGTTTGTCCTGCCTTAACCATTAAAGCTAGCTGGATGACTTTGGCCAGTCACACATACTCAGTCCAATCCATCTCACAGGGTTGCTGTTGTGGGGAAAATAGGAAGAGAAAGATGTGTTGGATATGTTCACTCCCTTGAATTATTTGCCAAAAATTATTAAGGTGATAGAAATAAATAATCTAGAGTTGTCCTGGCTTTATGGGTCCTTCTTAAAAAGCAGGTGGAGATCATAGTCAAGAAGGCTTTTGCATAGGTGTATCAGCTGTAACCTTAACCAGGAACAGGACACAGCAAACTTGTATCCGTAGTTGTTAATTCAGTTATTCCTAATCTGAGAATATTTTATGCTGTGTATACAAAAGAAATGCTACAATGATATACAGTGAATTAAAGTTTGATTGGGTTTTAGATATGGCTACCAGTTAATACTGGAGCCTGTAGTACAGTGGACTAAGCACTGTTATTAACAACTGCTGCTTGCAATTACTCTGCAAGTTCGAATCTCACCAGGCTCAAGGTTGACTCAGCCTTCCATCCTTTCTAAGGTAGGTGAAATGAGGACCCAACTTGTGGGGGCAATAAGCTGACTTCGTATAAATATACAAAAGTATGAAGGCTATTGCTTAATGCATTGTAAGCCGCCCTGAGTCTCCGGAGAAGGGCAGCATATAAATTAAAGCAAAAAATAAATAAAATAAATACTCCCAGTGGATTGCAACTTCATACTTAGCTGAGTCAAATACTCATTAACCTCGAAATCTTCCTTTTTCTAGTAGGTTGGATTACATCGTTGCACTTTTTAACTTTTGTCTCTTCATCCTTGCTTAGATATGTCTCCCGATACCATGTGAAAGATTCTTCACGCCATGTGATTCTGGGCACACAGCAGTTCAAACCTAATGAATTTGCAAGCCAAATTAATTTAATCATGGAGAACGCCTGGGGCATTCTGCGCTGTGTCATTGACATCTGCATGAAACTGGATGAGGGCAAGTACCTTATCCTGAAGGATCCCAATAAGCAAGTTATCCGGGTTTATAGCCTGCCTGATGGCACCTTCAGCTCTGACGAAGAGGAAGATGAAGAGGAGGAGGAAGAGGAAGAAGAAGGTAATAATTTCAGACTGCTTGATAAATCACTACTCTTAAACTTTCTTTCACAACTAGAACTTAACCCATCTGACTAGAATAGCCTTCAGTAATGTAGCAGTTACTGCTTTCAACTGATATTTGCTGCCCTCACCTTCTGTCTCTCAACTAGAATTAAAATAGCAAAGCGAAAAGAAGGAAAATGCATCCTAATTTTGCTACAGGAAATACTAGAACACATTAAACCAGGTTATTGTATCCATATTGTAGAGCCCCAGGCCTTCTGGGGGCACATTAATACACACATTTCAAAAATATTTGTTTAAATAGTATGTTTACAGATTTTTTTTAAAAAAAATTTTGGGCTAGATAAAAGCTTAGATAAAAAGAATTACATTTTATAGAGTAAGTGTAAAGAATGAAAAGTGGGTAGCTCATCCAAAAGGGAGATTGAACCTCAGAGAAGGCACAACTTGAGCAGAACTTCTAATATATTCTGATTAGTCCTCTTGCAGAACTCTCAGTATATTGCGGTTCTTCCCTGTCCTGGAATAATTCATCTCACCATTTGAAAGTGGCTAAATTACTTTATTTTCTATATCTAGCTGCTGCTTTTAGATGTTTCAGAGAATAAAAGTCTCAACCTTTCCTTGTTGCTTAATATCAAAGGGAAAGGAGTTGTTTTCTAGCTAGCCCACATTTTGGTACTATTAAACGCAAAGGTTTAGATTACATACAAAAAATAAAGACCTTATATAAAATAGTCACAAAAACATTCTCTTAAAAAATAAAAAATACAAATGCAAACTTTAATATTATCAAAGCATATTAATGTGTTTTCATCTAATGATCTTTGAAGCTTGCCTTGAGATACATCCAATTGTAAAAATTTTATTTCAAAATAAGTTGTTTGAGAGGCTAATTTCCATAATTCTACTACCAGCATCTTTTACACAGTAAAATTATTCATAGCATGCTGTATACATTTATCAGATTATATATTTTGCAGAATTTAGTCCATAGATTATTATCCAAAGTGGAACAGCATCTTATGATTTTCAAAGAGTACAAGGGAAATAAATAATTAAGAGGATCTAGATAGACATTCAGTACGGTATCTAGTTTCCTTAATCAAGAATTTTAAAGAATGTATATGGCACTGAATATTGTTGAGAAACACCGAGCTTGGCAGGTAGGAGGGTCAAGTGCAGAACTAGTCTAGAATCACTGCGCAACTGTAAAAGGGCCAGAACCAGAACTGGCCTTCCCTGAATTCCTTGGAGCCTTATCTAATTTCAGTAATCAAGTAGTTGCATGTGTGGGTCTGGTTGTTCATACCTGACAATCATATTTTTTAAAAAATCAGTTCTTTCTATTTGTCTTTTCTGATTTCAACTGTATATAAACAGTTGGAGAAATTTCAAAAGTTTTTGCTAAAAACATTGTTGCCATTTGATCTTCAAATGATTGATGAGGGTTTCTATTGTACAGAAAGTTATTATCTATACATACAGAAATTAATATTGAGGAATATATGGAAATAGCAAAAATTAAGGCTTTTTTGTGTGTGACTTGGGATAGAAAGGCATTTTCTATTCTGCTCTGTTTTTCTGTTGCAGAAGAAGAGACCTGAACTTTACAACCAGCATTAGGGTCAACAGCATCTTGAAAGTCATTCGACTTTATATTCTTCAAGGATGGATCAGAGCTGAATCTGCACCTTGTTTGGCCGCTAGACCTTAAGAAATAAAAATCATAATCTTGATAAATGTGTCCTTTTGTCTTATTACTACATAGAAGTATTAATGTAATACATCTAATACATCTTGAGAAATTTATTTGCAGCAATACTAAGTTTGTGATCAGTGCCTTCCATTTGAAAGTTTATATACGGAAAAATAATCTATTATGTTTTCCTAAATTATTCAAATTTATACTGCAGATGTTGAATTATGATGCCTTAAAAATAATTTGAAATCGTATGAATGCTAAATGTTGAGTAACAGCGTTTTCAGTAGCATTCATGCCAGAATAAAGATGGCTTTCTTCAATGGAAGAAATTGCTTCCGCTGGAGCGTGTGTGTGTATGTGCATATACATATCAAGATGGATCAACAACATCAAGTATTGCAGGTCCAATTGATAAAGCTCAGGACTGTATTGGTAGGAAACATGAGGAAGAGGCCTTTATCCTGCAGTGGATAGGCAATGGCTAAACATTTTTGTCTCTTTCAATGGGGGATATAGAAAGAATGGAGAGTCAATTTTTTAACAAGATAAAAATTAATACAAACTAATGTAAGAAGAAAAGAAAATCTGAAAGTGTAAGAAAGGAAAAATAGAACACAAAAGACGTAGCTTCCAATCTGCAGTAGTTGAGTATAAGAACAATTACTTCTTCCTGGTTACAACGCGGCTTTCTTCTTTCTATAAACTATTCTCTCTGGAGAAATATTTTTAAAAAGTCTAAAATGGTAGAATTTAGGAAAATTTTTGCTTTTGCATGTGTAGACCTCAGCATTTGTTCTTTATTTGTGTTGTGATTTTTATCTTGCATTACTAAGTAAGCATTTTTAAATAAGCATTTGTTGAATAATCCCAATAGGTTCACATATATTAAAACCAAACATAAACCACATTATAAGTAAGTATGGTATGTGAGCCACCACTCATGTTTGACACAAGCCACAATTTATTTAAGGAAAGGAGAGGTCTTGCTTCAAGCGTTGGACATAGTTCCTAAAAGTACCATGAACTTTAAGAGCAGTCTGTCCGTTTCTAGACCAAGGTTAAATGGTTTATTGATTATCAAGAAGAAACTAACATGCTTTGGTCTCATGATGCAAGAGGATAGGCTAAAGAAAATATACTGCTCAAAAAAATAAAGGGAACACAAGCAGAAGACATCTGAGATCTGAATGAATGAAACAGCCTTATTAAATACTTCGTTCATTACAGTTTTGTGTTCCCTTTAGTTGTTTGAGCAGTGTATAAACTACTGAATGCAAAGAACAAAGTATTTAATAAGGCTGTTTCATTCATTCAGATCTCGGATGTCTTCTGCTTGTGTTCCCTTTATTTTTTTGAGCAGTGTATTTTGATGTGATTGAGAGAATGGAAGTCAGTAGGTATCAGTGGTAAATTGCTATCGGTTCTACCTGGATCGGCGAACCAGTGGTGGCGGCGAGAGGCTCTACCCACCTGTGCCATACGCTTCTGTGCATGTGCAGAAGCATCACACGAGCATTAGCAAACCGGTAGCGACAGGTTTTGCAACCCACTACTGGTAGGTATGGATGGATAAGGTCAAGCAAACTAATGGAATATCCTCAAAAGAGCTATGTGTTATTGCTAGATGCGTAAGGGGGTGGGGGTGGGGGTGGGGGTAGTGCTTCAAGACTGCCAGCATTTGTCCAGGGAGTTCTCAGAAATAAATGACAGCTCGATTAAATCTAACTTGTTGCAATCAAAGGTTCCCAGTACTTTTCATCTGGCTAAATGATGGGATGCTAGAAAAACAGCAGAAGAAGCAACCAATAGACTGATGGTGATGTATTTTAGATAGGGTTCTCCTTAAGCCTGCTAGGAAGAAAAATTGACCTTTTTTAAGAAAGTATAAATTCTAGCTTTTAATTCCGTTTCTGTCTTTATGCTTTTATATGAAGTAATTTTCTATTTCCGATAACATCCATAACCATCCAAAACACTTCTCTCCCTTAAAAAAGCAGACACAAGTGTTTAAGTGACTTATGAACTATGTGTTAGAATAATTTGGGCATTCCAAGAGCCAGGGTGGCACAAAAACTTTTTAAAAAAATGAAATCCAGACATATTGTGAGAAAAGAGATCCATTTATTCCCAAATGTTTTTGGACTACAGAGAAAAAATGGGATTCTAATTTTTATAGGGGGACTGGTCCTTGGTGTGAGCTTGTGGGGCCTGGGTTGCCGATGTGCTTTTTCTAGTATGTGACAGTCATCAGGTCAATTTTAATTGTCTAGCCTCAATGGATCATGGGTTTTGGTTAATGGTTGAAAGATAACGGACAGTAAGAGAAATCAAGTTAATTTGGGAATATAGAATCTGGGATGATTATGATTAAAATAAAACATTTTCCTCATAAAATTCAATTTCAATTGCCCATCTATTCTTTCAATCCAACTCAACCATGTATATCACCGGTAAACGGGGCAGGTAGTAACAAAGTAAAATTCAGGTTGGATTCTGCAAACCTGCAGTCTGTCTGCCACCCTCAACATTGGCCCTTAAATATCTCTCCTTCAGTGTTTCATCCAGAAAATAGGTCATGGGGCAAATTATAATACAAAGCAAGGCTTCAGAGACCCACAAAGGCTAACAGATGGATAATTTGCAGTAAGTTACTTTGCAAACCACCCAGGCGGGTGAACAGATTTTAGGACGACGTTTTGCCTAGGATTTTAAGGGTGGGTACTACTGTATTTACCTCCTAATCTCCTCTATTCGCATCTAATTCCTTGGGCCGTGTGTTTTAACAGCACTTTTCATATTTCACCGTGCATTTTGTGGGAAGTGTTGGAAGATATGATTCACTCTTCTAGAAAAAGGAAAAAAAACTCAAAAAATATTAAAAGAGCAGGAAAATTCCCCTAAAAGAAAATAAGCAGAAACTCAGGCAGAAGTTTCAGCCCCCCACCTTTGTCAATGGGCCATTAAGAAGCTGAAGCCACCCTATTTTCCACAACAAAGGAAGGACAAAATTACAGGGGCCTGCAACATCCAAACAGGTATGGGACACAGAAAAAGGCAAACACCCAAAAAGGAAAAGAAATCAAGCCAAAGTAATTAGAATTTTAAACACATGAGAAAAGGAGATATTCACTAAAACACAGTAATAGCAAACTGATTAATTATAGGGAACGAACAACTACAAAGAGATAGGAAAAACAGTGATTGGACTATAAAACAATTACTTATTTGCCAGATCCAGGACGGAAGAACCCAATCACAAAAAAGCAGGATTTAAACACCATACAACAATCACACACACGAATCAAAGGATTCACATGCCAAATCAAAAGAATTTCAAAAGACTTTAAAGGGTCACATAGAAAATCAAAAGACGTTTTAGGATATGAAAAAGGGGTTTTCTTACAACTCAAACAGGCTAGCCTCCGTACCCTGTGCTTGTATTTGTTTCTTGCCTGCCTTCCTATAAACAATAAACTAATTCTGCTCTCAAGCAGCTGACCTCCGATCATTTCAAAGTAATCTCCCAGCAGGGAGTTTTGAATTCAAGAAGGGAAAGCTCTGCCTTCCGACAATCCTTAAAGGGGAAAGGCTTCTTTTTTTTCCCTTCCAACAGAAGGAAGCTTTCCACCCTCCTAAGCCTTGGAACTCTCGGAGACGGACATTTTGGCGGCTGCTTTTTTCAAATAAAACGAAGCTCGCCATTTTCACGGGACCACATGATGGAGGGGCGGGGAGGGGGTTGAGACTCCAATGAGGCAGAGGAGGGCCTGGCGTCTGCTCGGAACACGGCGTCACGTGATGTGGACCTCGGGCTGCCTGGAAGCTGGCTGAGCTGCTCCGCCGTGAGAGGCGCGCGAAGCGAGCTGCTGGAGCCCCGGCTGCCTTCGGGCTGTTTCTGCCTTGGGAAGATATCCGGAGATCCATGGCCTCGACGATGCTGTCCGGGCGACCCTTGCTGCATGTATCCACTAGACTAATGTCTCTGAGCCTTCACTAGCATCTCCGCTGCCAACGGAGACCTCAGTTATGTCCGCCCATCTCGCGGGCTGCCGGTCGCGTCCTTTTTCCCTTTTCAGCGTTGTGACTGTTTGCAGCTGAGGTCCACAAGACGCGCTGCGTTGTTTCTAAGCCGTCGGAATCCGAGGAGGACTTGCTCGCGTTGGGTTCATCAGGCATTGCCAGCCTTGGGGATCCTTTTCAGCCCCTCCGTCCCCTCCCTCCTTCTAGATGGCTTGCAAACATGTTCAAACGATTTCCATAACGCTGTTGGAAGACGCCAGGTCGAGGTAGGTTCAGTTCGTGTTGAAATCGCATTTCTTACTGGCCTTTTCTTCCCAAACGCCCAGCAGCGTCCCTTTTTCTAAGAAGCTGTTGGTCTATGGGGAAAATAATTCAAACTCATTAGCTGGGTAATGCTGTAATTAGGCTAAGCTAAATAATGGATATACAGGGTTTTCTATTCATCAAAACCTCCCCGAAGAGTTCTAGAGCACTTGAAGGCTTCTACATCATGTTTAGATGATTTGGGTTTAGTCCCAGTAAAGAAATTATCACAGCAGGTGGCAGCACTTGGCTAATCTTGGGGAAAAAAACTATAAATTATAGCCTGTTTAGGACTTGAAAGGGAGATCTGCAAGAAACCCAAAGCCAAAACCTCGAACTTTTCAAAAAAAAACTGTCCTGGAAGAAGACAAGACCACCCATTTCCATGTTGTTGACAGGATAATAACAAGGTGGTGTGTGCAAATATTAACCAGGATTCAAGTTCTGCTCCAGCTTTTAACGAAGATATTACTTGGTCTTATATATGGATGCTTTTTCTCTGATGATAATAGGAATAGAATAGAATAGAATAGAATAGAATAGAATAGAATAGAATAGAATAGAATAGAATTCTTTATTGGCCAAGTGTGATTGGACACACAAGGAATTTGTCTTTGGTGTATATCCTCTCAGTGTACATAAGGAGAATAAAATACACAGATCTTGTAAAAAGATACAACACTTGGTGATAGTCAAGGTTACTAATAAGCTGTCAAATCGTACTGGACAACAAATAAAAACAATATAAATTGAAAGATACAACCAACATGGTTATAGTAATAAGTGGGAAGCAATAGATACGAGTAAGGAAAAGAATAATAGTAAAACAGTCTTAGTAAATTATTTGACAGTGTTGTGGGAATTATGGTAGTTGTTAAGCAGAGTGATGGCATTTGGGAAGGGATACTAAATAAAAAGTTGCTCCCCCCCCCCATTCCACCACTACCAAATTAAAAATTTTGCTTCTGTTTCTTATTGACCACACAATGAAAATGGAGAGCAGGATTTTTTTACAGAAATGGAAAGCCATTTTTTTCCTGACTAAATTATTGAATCCAAACCTTTTCTATGAATTCCTTGATTAAGGCAGTAACATTTTTGTCACATCGTTATGCCTTTCTTGTACTAAATTTATATTGATATTTTTTATTCTATTCATGCTTGAGCGTGTATAAATATACATATAGAAATAAAATGAAATTCAGTGAAGTTCCGATGTAATCAAAGCTTGGATTCAGACATCAGGGAGGCTGGGCAGCCTTTTCTATAGTTCCTGTGTCCTTTCTCACCCTCCCTCATTCCTAAAAGAATAGTTTTCTTTTCTCACAAAGTTCAAGGGTGATGGACACTATTCTATCCATTCTGTCTGGCCAAGATGCTGCCAGTGAATAATGGTTTTTGTCAAAGAACTTTGGAGAGCTGCTGGAGTGTGCAAGTAGGTAAAAATTGTTCAGGCCAGTGATCTGACTTTATATGAGCAATTTGGAATGATAACTCCCTTGAGCGTTTATTCTCCCAGCAATCTAGTATAAGAGATGTGCTTACAGGAACCTGAGGAATGACTGCACAAACAAAATATGTGAGCTTGCCACAATGGCCCAGAGCAATCCAGTTTTGTCTTGTATTCCACTTAGGCAATGGTCTTAGAGATAATACAGTCTTTAAAAGAGATATTTAGTTATCCTTTTCCACCTTCTTGGAATGGAATTGAGTAAGACTTTGTGGTTAAACCTCAGAGATTGGGGGTGGGAGGGAATAGACACTGTCTGGATTCACACATTGCACTAAGCCATAATGTGGTTTGTTTGGGTTGGCACAACTTGCTAAATTGTTCCTTCTAATTTGGCAGCCATGGTACATTGCTTACTGTTGCACAAGAATCCAGCTAGGCGAGCAGAAAAGCAGCATATGCGCTGAATAAATATTCTGTAACGTGTAGATAAGTGAACCATGGCCTAATGTTATGTGTGAAAAATCTTGGTGAATGTTTTTCTTTTTCTCGCCTTGTCAGTTCTCCAAAGTGCCTTGAACAAAGTTAGCCACCTTACCAGCAACATGGTGCTATCGTTTCTGAAGTGTGTGCAAGAACTTCTGCTCATCTTTGCCTTGTGTTTTGCCTCTTCCTGGTCGAATGACTTTCTCTACCATGACTATTGTATTATTGGGGCTGGCCCTTCAGGCTTGCAGATGGCCTATTTCCTTCAACATGCAGGTCGGAACTACGTTGTCTTTGAACGTAGAAATGCACCAGGGCACTTTTTCACCTTGTATCCCCGTCATCGAAAATTGATCAGCATCAATAAACGTTACACGGGTAAATCAAACAGTGAATTCAACCTTCGCCATGATTGGAACTCATTGCTTAGCCACAATAACCAACTGCTTTTTCGACACTACTCTCAGGATTTCTTCCCTGATGCCGATACTATGGTGCATTATCTGGCTGATTTTGCTTCCAAACTAGCCCTCCATGTGCACTATAATACATCCATTGTACTTGTGATGCTGGAAAAAGATCCCAAGGCTTGGAATGGTCATTACTTCATCCTCAGAGACCAAAATGCTAAGAATTACAAATGCAGGTAAGAGATGAAAAACTTCATCTGTTCATTAAAAAAATGTCATATTGCATGGATGCTCCCATAATAAAAATGCAGGTGTTCTTGATTATTAGTACCGTGCGTGCATAAACCATATTTTGGGGATGGAAGATAATTTAGGTGCCAGTGCATATTTTAGGGAGACCCTTTCAAGATACAGCTGGGTAATCTAAACACTCCCCTATTCCATTCCTTCACTCACCAACATAGCTTTCCCTACAGACGTCCATTTGGAATATGGACACATTGCTGGAGGTGACAGATCTGCTGTCCGTGAGATGTGAGCTGGTTGATTTATTCTAAGACATTCCAGAAAGTCTAGCTGGTCTTAAATGCAGCAACAGGCATGGTGAGCAATCCAGGAGATTCCACATTATCCTCATGTTGAAACAGCTGCACTGATTGCTTGTGGGACATAATTCAAGGTCCTTCCTGTGGTATATGAAGCATTACATGGCTTAGCTTCAAATGACAATTAGATCTGTCTGCTCCTGTACAGTCCATCCTGTGCAGTGAGTTCCTCAGTAGGACACTTTGTGCCACTCTCACATAGATTTGATTATCAAGAGTTATCAACTTATCTATAGTAAGACTTTATATAGTTACTGAGAGTGGGAAGCATATAAATCTGTTAAGTAGGTAACATGATTGAGAAAGATTCTTCCCTTTTTCTGTATAGTTTATAATTTTGTAAAGACTTGTATTATCCCTCTGAACAAATTTTTCCCTTTTCTTGTACCAGTAACTGAACTCTTATCTTTTCTACTACTGTATATTTCTGAGTATAAGACGCACTGGAGTATAAGACTCGCCTACCTTTTTTGATGAGGAAAAGAAGAAAAAGAAATCTCCCCCTGCCTCTGAGCAATTTTGCTCCTTATAGCAAACAGCCTGCTTTACTTTCATTTTCATTTTCAGCATAGCTTGATTAGCACAAGGGGGGAAAATGCTCCAGCAATTTACCTCTTTGCAGCAAGCAGCAGAGCCCTGCACAAAACAGCTGAAAGCAAATCAGCTGAGTCGGGAGGCCATCCAATCAACTTGTGCTAATTAGCCTGTGCTGAAGCTGAAAGGAGCTGTTTTTTCTTGCTGTTTGCTTGCAAGGAGGTAACTGCTGCAAAGCAGAGGCCAAAGGGTGGGGGCAAGTGGGTGGGCAGGGCTACATTCGGTGTATAAGATGCACCTAAATTTTCACCTCCTTTGGGATGGGGGAAGGTGCATCATATACTCCGAAAAATACGGTAATTAAAGGTGCTTCAAACATGCTGGATCAGTTACGTTGCCTGTTTTGGCATCTTTCTGGTTTTGTTTGCCCTATTTGCCATTGTAGCAACAAAACTTTCAGTATAATCACATCAAATGTTTTTAGAAGTAGAGAATGGAAAATATAGTAGAAAATATAGTTTTCTAATCAAACTCTCTTAGTAGTCTCAACATAGATTTTCACTCCATTAAAATATACTGCAGTATGAAAATGCTCTTTTCAGCCTGTTTCTAGTAATTGCTATAGTATGATCTTTTGCTTTTTCTCTCCCACTAAATTGATAAGTAAAAATGGCTACCTGAGAGCTAATTTTGGTGGTTTTGGATTTCTCTCTTTATAAATCACAGTTTTTTGCTGCAAAACTTTATTGCTGAGATAAGAGTTTGGTGATTTTGTGAAGCATGTAAATAGTACTAGAGAAAGATATTTTGACATATAAAGTGACTGACCCTAATCAAAATGTTTTTTCTCTATTTTAGTGTTCTTTTGGTGGCCACGGGTATGTGGGTTCCTCACGAGGTAAACTTTCCAGGTTCAGAATATGTTGAAGGTTACGAATCTGTGTCAATCAATCCAAAAGATTTTGTTGGACAGTCTGTATTGATCTTGGGTCGGGGAAATTCCGCCTTTGAAACAGCAGAGAACATTCTGGGTGTCACCAATTTTGTACACATGGTAGGCCGATCTCGAGTTCGTCTTTCTTGGGCTACTCATTACGTTGGAGATCTGAGGTAAGACTTCATATTCATATGAACTGTTACATATATTCAGAGATGAAAGATACATATTTTTAAATGTGTTTCATTCAAATTCCAAATAAAAATGTTGAAGAGTTCAGGACCCAGGATTGAATCTTGTTGCCCTCCTCTTGGTCTCTTCCTCCAGTTTAACAGGAAACTATTGATTAGCACACTTTGAATATGAATTTTGAAATAGCTGTATATTCATTTCAAGGTCATGTGATGCACCTCCGTTTTAATTAGGTTCCTAATCAAAATATCCTGAGGCATTCTATCAAATATTCTGCTAAACCAAAATATTGTGTGATATATGTCTACAGTATTTCTCTAGCATATTAAGAAAGATAACTGATCACAAAATAAGTTTAGTTGGGCAAGACATATTCTTGCCAAAAAGCATTACAGTATTTTCAAGTATCTTTATTACCCTAAATTTCAATTAATCTGGCCTCACATAATTAAACTAATTAAGAGAAAAGTGGATTCCCCGATCACGTTTTGATTGGTCTTAATGCTGCTTCTTTATTCTGCTTCTTATAATTGCCTGGTGGAACACATACCCTCGTGTTAGAGAAACCAAATTAGAAATCAAATTGTTTTGCTTTTTCATTGTAACCTATTAATATTTTGCCATCTTTTTTATTATATCAATTCTTTTCTCTCCATTTAAGTTAAACATATCTGAGGCAATGCTTTAGTTTGGTTTAATGAATCAAGCTTGATTCATTTTGAATTCTAGCCTTTCTAATATTTCTATAATCTGGACTGTTGTATAATTATCATTCTTTAGCAATCTGCCCCTCATTCCATTTCCCATATACCTCTTGCTCTTGCTTCTGGATCTTAGTAAACCTTTTGTGCAGCCATATCATTGTCTTCTGCTGGATTGCACTTTTTCCTTGCTGGAATTGCTTTCAATTGTGTCTGTAATTCACTCGGTTTTTAGGAACTCCACCCACTTTGAGCTCCTCTTCCTATTAACTTTTCCAGCAACAGAATCCTACTTATTACTCTGTTCATTAAAGTCTTTCATGAAGTCCAAGATATGCTTTCAATTGTACTCAGCTTTATTTTCCTTTCAAATAATAACTACATTTTCTAGATTAAGTGCGCTTTTTGGTTTGCATCGTATAAAAAATAACGGATTCCTATACCTTTGCTGACTCTGAAGAAAAAGCTGTTAAGGAGAGAAATCAGGAATTTTCTAGAAGGACTATGCTTTTCAGAATTCATCTCGCAACTTATGTTGGAATAATGAGTTTCCTACCATTTTGAAAAAAACCCTGCAATTTAGGCACATCTTTTTGGTTGGTCTGGTAAACAGAGATTAACTCTGCCCCTCTGTCCTCGTTTGAGTAGAACGTAACATTATTTCAGAAGAACAGCCAGGCCAACCTGAGATAGTTGTGGGGAGTGTTATGTAGGCTAATAGCTCAGACTACCATATGCCAAGCAGCCCATTTTTGCCCACTTTTTCTCTAGCAACTAGTCTGTATATGGCATCTATTTTGTTAATAGTCCTGCCCGGTATCATCATTCCAAGCCCCATCTCCCTTTGCATGCCTGTCCCTCTTTTAGCTGCTTAGAATAAATAGGTCAGCAACTCTTTGAAGAACCAGGCAGAAGCATTTTGGTCACTGCGGTTTGATATAGAATGGACCTTTTATTTTTGGTCTTCAAGGAACAAGACATGGAATATTTGTGAAAGAAGCATGGCGTAAGCAAGTATAGACCTGTAAGTGAGATATGCTTGATTTCAGTAAGACATAAAGTTGACATTTTGGGGATTTGAGATTATGATGATGAATTCAAATCAGTCTGCTGCAGGATGAAACCCTCTTCATTTAATGTTATGGACCATAAATCTATCACATTGATCCAATGTGGGTTGGTAGACTATGATTTTCAACCTCCCTGTTTAGGGCTGAGAAAGAGTGTTTAACCCAAAGTCACCCAGATAGCTTCTAAAGGAAGATTAGAACCTACCAACCTTTAATCTAGTACCTTAGCCCCTACCCTACAGAAAGATGGCCATTCACGACTTTTTAGTGTTGAGTACGTTCAGGAAGTAATTTTTTGATTATAACAAGTGATTGTAAACCCTCCCAATATGAAAAAAATAAAACAAAGACTGCTCCCTCACTTATTCTTTCTGGTGTTCCACAAGGCATTTTGTTTTGTTATATTTGTTAACATCTTCCTAGTATATTTACAAAAGAAAATATAATAATTTGAAGCAAAACAAAAGTAGTGTCTTCTCCATCAAAATACTAAAACTAATGTAGAACATAATAGCAACACAGGAAGTTGCTTCATACTTAGCAGAGAGCTTCTATATTTAATCTGGAATTGCTACAATAAGTGGCAGCCATTTTTCTAAATATGGCATGTAAAATTTACATCCTACCTATTGTTTTTTTCCTTTCTTCCTTAGAGCAATTAACAATGGGCTCTTAGATACATACCAGTTAAAATCTTTGGATGGACTTATAGAGGGGGATCTAGAAGACTTAGTTCTCATCAAAGACAGAAAAGGAAAGCTGCATATCACTCTTCGGTTCTACTTGGAGAACAGCAATAGCAGTGACCCAGAATCTGTCACTCTTCCACAGGATGAATTAGACAACTTTGCCACTCGGGCACCTTATGACCGTGCCATTCGCTGCCTGGGTTGGAAGTTTGACTTTTCCATATTCAACAAGTAAGGTGGGATTAATTCTAACGTGACAGAGGGATAGGATGTTTGGGAGGGTTGATATGTATACATAGGTATGTGGCATGGATGGAATTTTCTGAGCCTCAAGTAAACAAAATGTCATGCAAAATGCGTTCCATTTTTTATTAAATGTAATATTTGCAGTACTTTATAATGATCTATTTTTATTTCATTTATTTTATTTTATTTATATGCCGCCCTTTTCCGGAGACTCAGGGTACTTACAATGCGTTAAGCAATAGCCTTCATACTTTTGTATATATTTATACAAAGTCATCTTATTGCCCCCACAATCTCATTCTCATTTTACCTACCTTTGAAAGGATGGAAGGCTGAGTCAACCTTGAGCCTGGTGAGATTCGAACTTGCAGTAATTGCAGGCAGCTGATGTTAATAACAGTGCTTTAGTCTGCTGCGCCACCAGGGCTCTCACTATTTCACGTTTGCAAACTTAGTTCCATAGTAAAATGGTTTGGAGAGACTAAAGCTCTCATAGTAAAATGAAGTGCTTAGCTATTCCCGTGACATTATCTTTTATCCTTTTGGGACTGCATGAGCAGTAAGATGTTCTTCTATCTCTGTTTTCATGCAACCATTTTGTTGTTGCTATCCCTTAATTCAGTCTAAACTAAAATAACAATTAATTGGCTTCCATTATTGCTTTAAATGATTTAAGTAGAACAAGATTATTGTGTCACATATGAGACTTGCTTTGCTCTCCTTTAAAAAGCCAGTAGCTCTGCAGTTAGGGTGCACCTATCTGAATATAATTGCATCATAATTCTGCTTAATTTCAGGGCAGCAATGTGTGGATATGCTTGGGTTCTGTGCCTAAATTATGATATGTCTTGTTGTCAAGAAACTAGACTATAGCTCTCTAGAGTCCCTCCTTTGGCAGGCAGCTCTTTCAGTCAGGTCCCAGAAATAAGAGGGAGCTGAAATCTGAGTGGCAGGTCAGCTGGGTAAAGTAAGGAATGGGGGCTGCCTCAGGCAAGTGTGGGAAGTTCTAGGAGCCCCATGCAGGCTGAACTCACATCTCTTCACTTGGGTGCTGAAAATCCTGCTTGGATTTTGGCAGGGAATACCATCTACTTACAACCTAAGAGATCACTTAACAACCATAACCAGGAATGCCAGCATTGCAGTCATTGAGAGAAGCAGTCACATGGGCACCTCGCTTAACAACCACTTTGCTCACTGACTGAGATTTTGGCCCTAGTTGTGGTTATAGGTCAAGGATTACTTGTAAAGAAAGACCTGCAGCTCAGGCATAAGGATACCCAAAGTAACACTGTTGATATTTTCTGTCTTAAACATACTTTTAGATAGTTGCATTATGCCGAGGATGAGTGTCATTGGGAAAGGGATATTTTCTGAGCCTTTTAACATGTAGATGGTCTCAAGATCAAAGCTCATCTCATATACTGCCCCTTCTATTGAAATCTGTGAAGTCAGCCAGGCTCCATTCTCGATGCATTTCTCTCTTCCCCTCCCCTCTCCCCTCCCAGATCTGTTGGTTTGATGCATGGCAAAGGCAGTAAGAAGAAGTATCCTTTGATCAAGCCCAGCTATGAAGCCAAAGCTACTCGAGGCCTCTTTCTTCTCGGAACTGCAAGCCATTCAGTGGATTTTAGGAAATCTGCTGGTGGTTTTATTCATGGCTTCCGATACACAGGTGAGTTTTGGACCTGGGGAGAAAGTGAATGTGAACAAGCTCAGCAGTGACGTTGTGGCATTTGCAGCCCGTCTATTTTTTTTCTTTTAAGCAAATTATTCCATTCTTTTTTCCGTTTATCAACAGAAATAACATGCTGCGTTTTTTCAGCAATACCTTTTCTATTATACACAATGATGAAAGTAGCAAATGCAAATGAAGAACACAACTAAAAATTCAGCTTCAAAAGCCAGTTAGTATAATGCAACATATAAGCATTAGCCTGCCAAATGTTTTTTTTACGTATTGTAAAAATATCTAAATTACAATGTCAGCCCCAAAACAGCCAGCCACGAGCAGATAAATGCTTCAAACTGAACTGTGTTGTCAGGTTTCTTGATGCTGAACTACGGAACATGACAGTCATGTCAATTTTACATATAAATTTGCCGCCAGCAGTTTCTTCAGGACCTGGTGCATCAACTGGATGTGCTCGTCCATGGTCTTGGTGTAAATCAGGATATCACTGAGGTAAATGAGCACCCCCTTATACAGGTGTTCATGCAAGACCTCATTTATCAATTGCATGAACACCGCTGGAGCCCTTGCAGTCCAAAGGGCATTACTCTGAACTAATAACTACCCAACGGGCAATTAAATGCAGTCTTCCACTCGTCCCCTTTGGGGGCTCGTCCGGGAGGACATAGCGAGGGATGTTGGTCAGAGAGAGGGCTCTCCAGAGGAGTGGTGGAAAAGATCCTCAGTTGCAGGTTCAGGGCCCACACTGCTTACACCTAGCCTCTCTGGCAGCCATTTGCAGAAGTAGCCTATAATAATTGTTATATAATTGCTTAGCACATTGTAAGACGCCCTGAGTCTCCGGAGAAGGGCAGCATATAAATCAAATTTTAAAAAAAATAACAGTGCAGAGTAGCACAGGGTTTACCCCCTTTAGGGTAGCAAACGGGATAGACTTTGTCCCCATACCAGAATGCCCTCGGGAAACCCCTGCAACCATTAGCCTGGTCAAGTGGCTGAACGACCTGCAAGGGGTGTGGGGAAACGTGGGAGGGGCATTACAAAAAGCGGCAGATTTCCATAAGGCTCAAGCCGACAAGAAGTGCAGTCCTCAAGCCGCGTTCCAAGTTGGTGAACAGGTATACATCTCCACCAAATACTTACAGCTCAAGGTACCCTGCCATAAGTTAGCCCCCAAATTTCTGGACCTGTTTCCCATTGTGCGTATCATCAACCCAGTCACAGTGGACCTGTGAAGCTCCCTCGGATATTGGGTAATATATGCCATAAAAGAAAACGGGTAGGAAAGGAAAAATAACATTCAAGTAGTACATTTAGAACAGTTACCCACTGTATCAAATTTTCTCTAGTCTTTCTCATTGTTGCTACAAAGAAAAGCATTTTCTGTATCTATCAGGAAATATTTGTGGTTCTCCAGATATTTTTAAGCTACAGTTTCTGGCATCCCACATCAGTTTTCGGAAGGACTTCCCAACAGTGGTTGTGATATTACTAAATCAATCAGATGTGAAGGCCAATAAAGACTCAAAAATCTGAATTTGTACTTTCAAGAGTGGGGACAGTCAAAGAATAATCTAGTAACAGCATTATCCATGTTTTTCTTCTTCCTGCTATAGTGTGAAACTATGCCAAATAGTTGTAAGCTTTTTGGCTGTAGCCCAAAACACACTTGTTGCACATTTCAGTGGTCTTATTATTAGGGCAGTTCTCTTAGCATGTAATATTAAATGATAATATCTGCCTCTTTTGTTCTTTCCCCATTATGCAGCCCGTGCAGTTCATCGTTTACTAGAAGTCCGTCACCACAAAGTGCCCTGGCCAGCCTCCAACTATCCTGTTGTGCAGTTAACAAATGCTATTGTCAGACGGGTGAATGAGGGATCTGGGCTCTATCAGATGTTTAGCGTGTTGGCAGACGTCATTTTGCTGAAAGAGTGAGTGAGTAATGATACTCAGGGGGTTTTCTCCTTTAGAATCAGTAAATGGAATCAGTTAATTCCTTTGAGTAGAACTTCTGCCAAGCATAACCAAGAGGGAACTCATTCTTTTCTTCCTTTCTGCCACTTTCATGACACTATGAGTCCTCTAAGCTTGCACTAAAGCAGCAGTCCCTAATCTTTGTGGCTTGGTGGCCCGGCTTGGGGGGTGGGGGGGGAGGGAAACCGGGCCAAGTGAGCAGTGGAGCTACACATGTGCATGCACATTGGCCTGCCACTTGCATGAGTGGAGCTGCGTGCACACAGCCCGCTGCTCATGTGAATGGAGCTGCTCATCCATGTGCACACCAGCCTACCTCTCGCACAGCTCAGTTCCAAATAGGCCATGGCCCAGTAGGGAGCCACAGCCCAGGGGTTGGGGACCTCTGTTCTAAAGGGTTTATAATACCTGGAAAGCAGATTCTGAGAGGCATAAGAGCTGCGTGGCAGAAAAAAAGAAAAAGGAAATCCATACAAGTAAGTTTTCTATTCCTCCAATAATAGATTCTACCCAGTTTTGCCGTAATAATCCTGTAAGGTAGATTGGGTGGAGAGTTAATGATTGGTCCAAAACACCACTCATTACTAGATTTAGTACTTAACCTGGTCTTTCCAATTTTAGTTGTTAACCATGTTACATTGATTCTTTCATGATTAACACTCCTTAATGCTAAAGAGGATTGCTCTAAAACTCTTCCTTTGAGAAGGATGTATCAGTGCAAAGGTTTATTCATATAGTGGGATTGATTCCAGTCACACATTTTTGTTCTGCCAAATTCAGAATTCGGTGAATGAATTAAAAGATTCAAGCAAGAGCATAAACAAAGTTTTTCTGTACTTTACAAGCTGTTCCTTGTAATATATATTAAAATACTCTAATCCTTAGATCATGAACATACAATTGACAGTGGTCAGATCTCTTTGGAGTAGAGAGTTTAGCTAAGGGAACCACCATAGCTGATGCTTGATAATCATGGAATAAAGCAGAATTTAAAATTAGTTCCAAATGCTGAATTGGGTATGATAGAAAATGCAATCCCATTTTTTTAAAAAATCCTTTTTTTAAAATCAGATAATTGAGCACATCAGTATTAGCCAACTTGCCTTGTTGTATTTGAAATGTATTTGTTTTGATTGGTCCTAGGAATGCTACAAAATTTGAATACCTGGAGGAGTATCCAGTTGGAGTCCTACAAGATCTGGAGTGGCGCACAGGAAGAAAGGTGCAGGATGGACTTTTTGTCATTATAATGGAGTATGGAAAGAATTTCTCTGGTCCGGACAAGGATGTCTTCTACTATAACCGTGCAGTAGGAGAGCCAGAGCACGCTTGGCAGTCTAACTTCCTGCATCCTGTAATTTATTATTATAAGCAACTTCCCACTGGTAAGCAATATTTTTTTTAATTCCTTCTCCACTAATTACAGTGTTTCATATAATGTTAAAAGTGTCAGAAAGGTGACTATATTTAGTATGATTTGGATAGTTTGATAGTGTGCTGGGGTTGATTTATATAGATAGGATAGCTAGCATTCAGGAGGCATTAAGGAGACAATGATAGACACAGCAAAAGTGGCTACACCAGATCAGAGACTTTTGACCACTTTGGGTGTGTTTTTATTTATATTTTAACTGTTGATAATTTTGAACTTGTTGATTTTGGTTCTGGTGTTGGCCTGTTACCCAGTGCAGGACACACTATAAATAATATGTTTTTTAACGGAAGAAATTTCTCATGCTTTTACTGTTTATTCTTTGGACAGCTTTTGATTGATAAAAAATTGATTCATGACTACAAGCTATTCTTTTCCTTTGCCCCAGACTTTTCCAAGGGTCTTCCAAGACTAAAGGCAATCATTTTACTCTTTAAAAACTAGTAATTTCACTACCACCCCAAAAAAGGGACACTTGGGAACACATGGAGAACATATCCCTCTCATAATGAGGCACTGATGAGATCCCTTAAATATTGGCTATAGACATTTTAGTCAGTCAAGAGGAATAATGGAATAGGCCTTATCCTTATACACTTTGTCCATGTCCTCACAATCCCCAAGGCAAACCGCGCTCCCCTCCCCATCAAATTATGACAAATAGTGGCTCAAATTGCAACCCTAGCAATAAATATGAGCAATTTTATTTGGAAACAATTATACAAATTTTTAATATGTACATATCTTTATAGTCTTCTGTCAATTATAAAGTGGTTTGGTGAGTACCATGACAGCTATATAAATAAGGTACGTTTTAACTGGTTGGGTTATGCAAATTTCAATTTGGCTGAACGAATTATTGAGATGAGTCCAAATAATACGTGGATGCTATTTTAACAAACTTGAGGGGGGGGCAGGTAAACATACTCTGACAAAATGCACTAAAATACTGTCTTTTCTAGTGATATGATCTCTGCCATCATTTTTAGTTTTCCTGTTGCCTCTGAAAAACCCCAAAAAACGTAGAGTACCTCATGCTTGCAAGGAGGTCCTCAGCCTCACATTAGGAAAATACACAATGTTTATGGAGTCTTTGGTACTCTGAACTTGGTCGTTCACCTGCACATGTTTCATTACCCAATTATGTAACATTACTAATGATGTTACCTAATTAGGTAATGAAACATCTACACACAAACAACCAAACTCAGAGAGCACCAAGGACTCCACAATTCAGCCCTGAGCTACAAATATTCTCTTCTGTTCTTTTCTTTAATTGTCCTTTTGTTGTTGAATGCTAACTTGTAAAGAAAACTTCTGCAATCCAAGACTCTCTAAAGCCTCCCAAATTAGTTTCTTGCCCATTCTTTTCCTTTGTGTGCCTTTTACTTTGAGTGCTCTCTCTCTCTCTTTCTTCCCAATAGAACGTGAAATGAGACTTTGCCCTCCAGATTGGCCCTTGCCTCGCCCAGATGCAATCCATCACATTGTGGAAGATTTCCTGACTGACTGGACTGCACCAAATGCACATGTCCTCCCACTGAGACGTTTCTTGGAGAATTGCCTTGAAACTGACTTGCGCAGATTCTATGCAGGTATTCTGGGAACTAGTTAGGGATGAATCTATAGGGAATGGAAGCAGGCAGATAGGCCAGGTAACCATTAAATTCCTTTCAGCTGAGATCCATGTTTACACATAATCCCTCATCAAAGTGGGTCAATCTCTTGATCTTTGTGGAGTCCTTGGAAGGTAATAATACCAAAGATATTGCCAGTGAATCCATGATCACCTGAAATGAGCACAAGATTAAAAAAGGACAATTTGGACTTAACAACTAAAATATTTGTACTGAGAACTGCATATTAAAACTGGATTTAAGAACTTTGTAGTACTAGACTTGCATGGATTTCCTGGCAAGAGCTTTATTCTCTGGATTAGCATGCTAAAGGCAAAATGGTTTTTTTCAGACGTGTCATAAATACTAGTAAAGATATTTGCATGTCTCTTCTCAGTCAAGGACTCCAGAAGGTCACAATACCTGTTATGGGGAGATTGTAAACTCACAAGTCTCATTCATCCATCTGCAGAGTGTCAACACTAAATGTGCAAAGAACATCATGTCTTTTTGCTCAGGGAAGCACATATATGTTTTTGCTTAGTTTTAGCTCTTGGGGAGAAAAGAGCACAAACATGTTGAGCCAAATTTTGCCTATACATTGTCTATTAATATATCCTAAATGAATAAGCCACATATGTTTGGTTTGATGTGGACCTATTACAATATATAAATACACTACTATAGTTTACAGTGAGCATTAGTTGCTTTATACTTATAGCACATGAACTAATCTACCCGCAAGTCAGAGAACTATTTAAAAGACAACAAAGTCCATGTTTTTATATCAGAAGAACAAAAAGTACAATTTATGGGGTGCTTCATGTAGCCCACCAGTATCGTTTTTGGGTGTCCCCAGAACCCTCTTAAAGAATAAAATTAGCTACAAAACTGGGTCCTTTTGCATTTAGAGACAATTTGGCAGTTTTAATTGGTCACTTAAAAGCCTTCTAGATGTTTTAAGGTACTGATTGTACTCTTTAAACTTCTTCCCCAAATGGGCACTTTTAAGTATGGGCTCAAAATACCATGTAAAATCTGATGCTACTTTCAAAGTATTTAGCAAAATTTATCCAGACCTCCTTTGTATGATGAGATTCCAGTGAGCATTGACCATACACTTCACAATCTTAAGGATTTGAAACTTGTGTTACTGATATTTTTAAAGCTGAACTTCTGAGTCTTTTGAAAAAAGACTTAGTCCACTTCTAAGTGGGCAGAAGACTTTTCTCAACCCATTGTTTAATTCTTTTTCTGGTATGGTGTATAATTATATCTCAGAGTGGGTTAGCCTCTAACAATATTTCCCATTTCCTTATAATAGAGGCTTAAATGAACTCAGATTGTTGCTGATTCACATACTGTGGGAATCTTTGCTAGAGTTAGAAAATCAATTACAATCTAAGAACCATAATCTAATCGGAGGGTGAAAATGCTATTAGTGCTTACTACTATTCTGTTTTAATTCTTGGATAGAACAATCTATAAAGCATGAGATAGAGATCATTTTTTCCCTCTGTTTGTACAGAGTCCTGTTTTCTGTTTGCCTTCACTCACTTGAGGCTGCCTCCCTTCTGCCAGCAAGGGTACATGAGAAAGCAAGGGCTTGTGAGAAGTGAAAAGCTTCAGCATCACAGAGTAGCAGCAGAGCTGATTGAACATGCAGCTATGAAGTCGCAAGATGAACAAGAGAGTGGCACTATGCAATCCCACAACCAGCTGCTGAAAAGTGCAAAGATATCCAGTCATCAGCTGCAGCATCTTACAAGCACAAAGGATGAACTTTAGCTTCCACCCAACTATTTCAAAATTAACAAGTGTTACAGCCACAATACCATGGCAAAGATCTGCAAAGGAGCTCCAGCGTCCAGTATTCCTAATCATTCCTAGATGAGGACCACATCTCATCCGTACCATGTTCTTGCACAAATTTGTAGATCTTTATGAACATGAATGTTTACTTTTCTGAACAGAAAAGGGACTGAACAGATTAGACTTTAATGTGGGAAATCTTATGCATTTGAGAAGAGTGTCTCTAGGCCATTAAGAATGAATAGCTGAGCCTGGCTCCTTTTCTACCAGATTTTCAAGATGCACTGTTGTTAGAATCATTAGTGTGTTCTGTAGAACTGGCATTGAATGCCAGCCTGCTTATTTCAAGACAGAATGTTCTTGCATGTTAGCAGAGTTTCTTTTTGCACTATATTCCACTTTAGTTTAGTTATGTGTTTCCTATTTTATGTATTTTTAATATTTTTAAGGTAAAAGTAGGTTAAGAATACTGTCTGCAATTTTTTGAACCTTTACCTCCAATGCATCGATTACTCTGACTTCCATTGAGTTGTGTGCAGCAAACTGGAAATAATCCAAGCTCATTTCTTATTTATACCTTCTGTTTGATGGATAGAATGAATGACATTCATACACCATCATCTTCTGTCTCAGCAGACCACATAAGAAATCTTTGCTTTGATTCCTGACACACACACTGCCTCAATATGATGCCCTCCAGATTCATGAACTACACTTCCCAAAATTCTCAGCCAGACATTGTCATGGCTAAAAAATAAGGGAAGAAAAAATCTAGCAAGTCTGAGAGCTATTAAGATGGGGAAACAGCTGTTCATAATGATATGAATACTAGCCCAAATTGCCCATCGCTCATATTACAGTAGTGGCCAAAATTTTGAAAACCTTTTGGGAAAAGTGCATTTTTGAGGTTTTATGGCTAATAACACCACTTTTTTTTTTCTTTGAGTTTTAAGATAATCATATTCCACTGCTGGAATGGCCTGGGAATAGCCAGACCTTAACTCAGTTGAAAATCTATGGAGCCGACTAAAGAAACCTGTTAGTCAGAAGCGACCCAGCAATAAAATCCAGTTAATAGAAGCAATCATTCAATCTTATTTCACATTATAACAGCTGCAGAATTAAAAGACTTGGTTCACTCCATGGGAAGAATTCACACTAAAGGTTACCTAATTATTAACTGACTTGATAATTTTTGTATATCTCATTTTTTCCTACGTGTTTCACTTTTCTTCTTTATGCTGTAACTGCTATTCTATTAGCAAATCCTTCATAAAAGTTATTGCAATACATTCTTGATTAAATTATCTTTCCATTGATAATTTTATGGTACCACTCCAAAAAAAGTGGTCTTATTAGCTAGTTTTAGAAAATACACTTTTCCCAAAAGATTTCCACAATTTTGGCCACTACTATATATAATCAGTGTTAAGAGAAGGAACTAGCTCTGTTACTAAGCCAGAAACTAGTATAACCCTCGTTTAATGACACTATTCATACCAAGCTACCTCCATTATTCTACCATATTACATCTATCTTCATTCTTGCCCGTTATTGTCCAGATATTGTTGCCATTTCCTAAATATGCATGATCAGTACAGATAACCTGAATGGACATAATCCACTCCAGCTCAAGCATGAATATTCAGTGAACTTATATTCTGCATGGCCGATACTCAGATTAATATGAATATGTAATTGTTTTGGGAGTTAATTGGATATTAATATGGTTTATTAAGCAAGGTTTGAACTGTATACTTACGCAAGGCTTTTTTTCCAAAGGTCAGATTTTGCTACTATTCCACAGAGAACAGTGATATATCCTGTTCTTCTCAGGCTACCATATACTTCAGTCATTTAATACCTTTAAATATTAATTAAAGGTATTTAATGAATATTTATTCATTAAATAATCAGACATTTACAATAATTCCAAGGAGGAAAAGGACAATTGCAGCTCCTTCATTTTGAGAATATTTGTCTTTCCTAGAACAGTATTTTTATTAACTTAAAATACTTGTCAAGTTAATAAAATTAATTAGTGTAATTTAATTATGCAAATAATTTGTGTATATTTATACTGCCTGTATATTTTGTATGGTTGTATTCTTTGGGATGAATTTTTTTAAAACATTTTTATTTTATCATGAAAACTAACAAGTAGTGTTTTGAAGTGGGAAAGACTCGAGCCTTTCAATCTTTCAGGATATAGATACTGTTCTCAATTTATAACTGTATTTGAGCCCAGAATTACAGTCACACATAATAGTGGTCATTAAGTAGGTCACTACAGCACTGCGCCTGACTTTACAACCTTTTTAGTGCTGGCCATTAAGCAAACTGTTCTCAGTAATGGCTACTTTTTGACAAAAACTAAAAGTAAATGCTGGAACCCAGCAAAATCCACCAAAAATCACAGTGAAATGACTATGGGATGCTGCAAATGGCTCTAAATACGAGCTGGTTGCCAAGTGCCCAAATACAATCACACGCCGAGGAGAGGTTCAGCCATCAGAACTTTGAAAATGGGTTGTAAAATGCTTGGGGAGATCCACTGCTACCTCAGCCAATAGCTAAGCAAAGATTACCTGTATGTACTAAAAAAGTAATCTCAACAGAGCAATATTTTGTAAGGTCTGAAAACAACAAAAAAAGTGAGGTAAATTGCCCTCTTGCATTTTCCCACACAAATTATTAATAACATTTTGAATTATCGCTTCTTCAGAATCTTGGTTTGTGGCTCTGGTAGATCCAAACATCATATTTGAGTTTTTAAGTATTTAATCTCAAAGGGTTTAGAAGCTAAAATTTTAACCACATGCTGTTTGCTTCTTGTCTTATTTGTTTTTATGCTCCATCTTTTTGTGTCTGCTTTTGCATTCAGACTTTAATGCTTCAATCTTTTGTTGGATATGAATGCAGAACCATTCTCAAAAGCACCACTGAACTGTAATTCTTAAATGATAAAAAGAAAATTCAAAATATAGGAATAAGCTGTCATTATATTTAATATTTAATTTAAATAATACATCAGTTTATTTTTATATCACACAAACTGGAATGTAGCTTACATTCAAAGCTGAAGTGCTGCCTTTGGCCCCAAAAAGACACATGAGGATTAAAAATTAGCTCCATTTTGCCTTTTAAAAGGAAAAATTTAAATACTGCAATTCTACAAAAGCAGACCTGGAGCAACATTGTTGAAGATAATACTGTGTAATACTGTTGTAGTAGTAACAGTAGGAAAAGCCCCTTCTCTGGACATTTAATAATATAATAAACTACATTATGACATAAGAGCAAGTTTTATAAAACCAGCAAGCAGTTCGTAACACAATGAAGTGATGAATTAATGCATAGCTTTTTAAGTCAAATTATATAACGGCTATTGTACAGACTTTGTGGTTTCTTATATTGAAACTTGACAAGTGTAATATGTATATGAAATGCATAATGCACGGAAACACATTTATATAGCTGCCTTGCTCACTGGGGCAACACACAATAAACTATATATTGAGATATCGCTCTCACGCGCACACTCACACAAAGGAATAGGATAGGATCCTATAATGAATATCTGTAAAAAAAAAAAACATCCTAATTGAAGGGAGAATGTTTAAAAATGCTCCCTCAACAACGGAGCCGTTATCTTTCTCCAGTTTTAATAGAATTTTTTATGCTGTTCATAATATCAATGAATGAAATTCGCTGCAGATTGTTGCCACTTTGATGTACCGGTTAAGATGCTGACCCAGAAACCAGAGAGACTTTTGAGTTTAGATTTATATTTAAAAAGTCAGCATAATAGGATTGCAGAGTAGGAGGTTACAGTTACTAATAATTAATTTCAGAAACCGATTAACTAAGCCAAGCACAAACACGGGCGCTTTAAGAAACCTAAAGACCAAAAGCTTTTACTTCACATTTCAGTCCGTTAAAGGAGCCACCGACCTCCGCCGGCACAGCCCGGGTACTTCCACCCCGACCGCAGCGAACTTGAGCAAACACAGAGCCGAATGCAGGTCCGCCATTGGTGCAGTAAAGTAGAGGCGGCGAGGTCAGATTTCCCCGCGAGCCAATCACCACCCAGGCTGAACAGCTACTTCGCTTTCTCTCTAACCAATAAGCACATAGGATATGCTTACTGCTCTCCGCCTTACCCAATCCACTACCAAAGTTGTCAAACAAGCGTCCTTTCAACAGCCAATCACCACGAGAGTAGTTATGGTTGCGTTCTGAAGCTGCGTCCTTTCGTCCAATCAGCTCCCGGAAGATCGTTCAGCTTTTTGATTCTCCAGGGTGGCCGTGAGAGGCTCTGCGGGGGGTGTGAAGGTGAGAGGTGGGATGGGGGGGGGGGAGCGGTTCCCTCGACGGTCTTTATTATTATTATTATTTTCAAGTCGGGGATAAGGGAGCCCTTAAGAGTCACTCTTCACAGTGGAGGGGAAGGTGGTCTAATGAGGACGGCGTACAATATTCAGGGCTGTCTGCAAGTGGGAAATAGTTGGCTGAAGAAATGGGGATACCAGTGGGAGGCTGAGAGGCAGGCAGGGTTTAATTTTCAACAGAGCTGCTTACTCCTCGAGGAGCTGTCCTAATACTAAAGAGAGGAGGACCTTCGAACATGTGCAGAATGCCATTGCCTCATCCCTGCAACCACGTGTCTTAAGCTTGTGAGGAAGGTGTGTGGGGGGGACTTTTCAGACCAGGAAGTAAGATTTTGGGATAAAGAACTTATTTTCAGGACGGTTCAAAAACCCAGGTTACAGTAAGAGGAGTTGAACGAACCGGGTAGCACTGCCAGTGTTGTTTTTTTTGTTTGTTTGTTTTTTTTGGCAGAATTTCTGACCCTTTTCAAAATGATAATATTCAGAAATCTAGTAAATGCAGCTCGATTCATAACTTTCCCTCTAGTCCACCAAAAAGGTGTTTTACATTAGCTACAAGTTTGCTTTGGTGAATGCCAAAACATCCCGGCTAAGGAGTTAGTGAGCATAGATTTAAATTAAGGCAAGGAAGTAAGTTGCATTTCATATATATATACTCTCCCCCCCCAAAAAAAAGAAGTATTCTGAAAAAAATATTGACCCAGTTTTGAATTTGCTTGAATAAAACAAATTTGACGGTTAATGGGCTCTTAATTTTTTCTTGCAAACTTTAGTAAATTTTGAAAATGTTGATTTTGAATGTAAAATGATTAATAAAATGTGAAATTTTAGAGGAAATGAATTTTAAAACAGATACTCCATCTTCTCTCCCAAAGCCCTCAACAATCCACTATGCTTAATTCTAGTTTGCATGAAAGTAGTTTGCTGTTGTGGAATAATGCTGTTAACAAAATGGTTATCTGGTCTAGATAATATAAGCGTAAAACTGTTGCAATATTAATATAGCCATGCATCCTGGCTGCGATACTTCTTTCAAGTCTCTATCAATATTTTATAGACAGAGTAGCAAAACAACTGTGTTATGGTTGTCCACAGACAGAATATATTAGAAATGAATCTCTTTGAATGGCATTGGCAAGTTTAGTATCACTTAACCTTATCCATTATTCATAATTAAAATTGTAAATAATTTAGCTTCACTGAGATACTCGGTTAATGTAGTAATAATGATGTGCTATTTAAAAAGAAGGCTATTTGTTTTATGTCAATAAGTATATTTCAATAACCGTATTTATCGGTGTATAACGCACACTGGCGTATAACACGCACCTTAATTTTAAGAGGGAAGTTTCAGGAAAAAAAGTAAATTTTAAATAAAGAACTTTGAAGCATAACAAAGGTAGTTCAAAACTTTTTAAATTAATATTTAAGCACATATAAAGATAAAGAACGTAACATGGAAGTAAAAACTACTGTTTTACCGAATAAACTTTGATATTACTGTGATTCAGGTGATTAGGGCACCTGAATCACAGCCACAGTCACAATGCACTGCACACAACTGGCTCACCCACAATGTAAAAGCAGCTGTGCTAGACCCAAAATGGCTCCTGCAACAAGCAGGAACCTCCACACAGCCACAAAAAGCCGGAAAAACCAACTTTCACGCTTTACACACACAAAATTCCACATACAGCTTTGTGAGATTTTGTGTGTTTGTGTAGTTAGAGTGAAACATTACAGAAACACACTAAATCTCAGAAAGCTGCACAAATATTATTTTATTTTTATTTTTATATGAAAACTAAATTTAAAACTTCCTAAACTTTAAATGTCTAAGTCTAAAAAAAGAACAACTAAAAAAACACCCAATTAACTATTTTTTTTAAAGCTCCCAAAGGGGAAAAAAACTTACCCAACAGAACAGGGGTCTCAATCTTGGTAACTTTAAGACTTGTGGACTTCAACTCCAAGAATTCCTAAGTCAAGGCAGGCAGGCAGAAAGAGCTGCTCACCGATGAGCTTGATTGCAGCCAGGGATATTCAGTTGATTGCTGATGCATGGATTGCGATCGTCATGCAATCAGCAACTAAGGTAAGGAAGCCGGACCATTCGTTCTTTTTACAGTATTTTTTAATACATATCGGCGTATAACGCACACATGCGATTTCCACATTATTTTCAAGATGAAAAAGTGCACGTTATACGCCGATAAATACGGAATATATCAGAACCATGATGTCCCAGGACAGAAGGCCTTGCTTTCAGGTAAAAGGAACAGCAAATCAAAGCAAATGATTCACTCCTGGCTTAGACCATAGGATGGGGAAACCAAGAGCAATTAAGTTGATAGGCTTAGAAAATAGGCCAATATGTTGCACCTCAGAAAATCTGGAGTTCTTGAGAAACTTCTATAGTGCTTTAAAGGCAGGTTCATGATTCCGAAAATTAAAGACAGGTTTTTTTCATTAACAATTCTAGTATGGAATCTAGCTTTTGCCATTTCGTAATAAAACTAGGCAGCCCATAGTATATATTTCAAATGGAGAAATGTGTGATAGCCAGCTAGAGGAAAGGGCTTGACAGTTGCCCAGTGTGTAGGTGTGCCCACAACATATACTGTAAAATAAAAATATCAGCATATTTTAAGCAATACATGGCATGTATAAAATACACTGAGTTGCAGGAGAATGCAAATAAGGTAGTCCAAGTATTATTGGGAATAATGAAATAGCCGAAATTGAACACAGCAAAGATGTTTATCAAAGGAAACTCTCTTGGGAAATTGGCAATAGTTGAGGGAGGTGAATGGGAACTTTTGGAATCAGTTGGTAAACAGCAACAGAATAGGTAGGCTAGAGGGCAGTGAAAATGTAGGAAGTTTATACGGTCACTGTTTGCTCCTTATGATGCTTTTGTTTGTCTTTTTCCTAGATGGCCCAAAATCTCTTCAGATCATTGTCTATTCCGGTCAAGCGTCTCAAGCCGGTGCTTCATCCCAGACCTTCATTGCTTCTGTACAGAGTTTCAACTCTGCCGTGCAGGAAACCCTGGTGTAATTCCTTTGCTTCTCCTCTCATGCCTTCACAGACTAGGACATTTTCTACTACTCAGGTCTGTTGGCATACTTTTAACATCCAGGATGAGAATGACTTCCAAGACAGAGTTTTGAAAAGCCAAAAACCAGTGGTGATAGATTTCCATGCCCAGTAAGTATGGTGTATATGTCTTTGTTACAAAGCTGTCAAAATCCTTAGTGTGCTATGTATGTATTATAGACTATGTGGTATGGAGGGTTTTGGCCCCAAATGGGCTAGCTACAGTCTGTTTCGGGTTACCTACTGTAGATGCCATAAGATAACTGAAAAGCTATACTGGTTGATTACTGTTTACATCCTCCTTTTCTCTTACTTGGCAATATATAAACCAGTGGTCCTCACTTTTCCACCTTGGCACCCAGCGCGGATGGGACGTGTCAGTAGCACGCACACAGCTCCGTTGGTGTGAGTGGCGGATGTGCGGCTCTCCACTCCACCCTTGTACTCCCACCCGATGCTCCACTTGTGCATGTGAAGGGCACTCGCATGTGAAGCTTCATTTGTGCAAATAGAACTTTGCACGCAACCACTCATTTAAATGGAACTTTGCATGCAAGCACAAGTGCCCTCCACTCACATAAGTGGAGCTTCGTGCGTGAGAGCAAAGGCCCACCGCTTGGGCGAATGCAGCTTCGTGCAGCAGTGCAAGCACCCTCCACTCACCCATGAAGCTCCATTCATGCGAGGAGTGGGCTCTTGTGTTTGCACACAAAGCTCAACTTGTGCGAGTGGAGAGTGCTTGAGCAGAGGGTGCTTGTGCTTGCATACGAAGCTCTATTTGCGCGAGCAGCAAACCTTTGCACTTGCACATGAAGCTCCAGTGGCAGGAGTGGAGGATGCTTGTGCACAAATGGAGTTTCATGCACAAGTGGCCTCTGCTCAAGCACTCTCTGCTTGTGCAGAATGCAAGGGCCCACTGCTTGCACAAATGGAGCTTTATGCAGGAGTGCAAGCATCCTCCACTTATGCACAAAGCTGCACACAAACAGTGGGCCCTTGGCTTGTGCACGAAGCTCCATTTGCTTGAGCAGAGGGTGCTTGTGGTTACACGAAAACTCCATTTGCATGTATGGTGCTTCAAGCATGAGCTTTCTCTACTTGGTCGATTGGAGCTTCACGGGGAAGCACAAGTATATGCCCCTTATGTGAGTGGAGCTTCATTCATAAGTGGAGTGTGCTTGCACTCATGCACAAAGCTCCATTTGCATGAACGGAGGGTGCTTGTGTTTGTGCACGAAGCTCCACTCGAGTGAGTAGAAAATGCTCATGTGCAAACTCCATTTGCTCAAATGGGGCTTTGCGCATGAGTTCCTCCCACTCACAAGTGGAACTTCGTGTGCTAGCACAAGAGGCTGCCATTTGCACAAGTGGAGTTTCAGGCACAAGTTCAAGGCCCTGTCACTAGCTTGAATGGAGCTTTGTGTGCACACGCATTTGCCCATTGCTCATATGGCCTGGTTTCAAACAGGCCCTGGCCCGGAGTTTGGGAACCCCTGTTTTACTCATTTGAGTAGAGTTAACATTTTAAATGTCATCTTACAATTCTTTTTCTCATGAAACACTGAAAAAAGCCATTGGTGCTCTTCAACTTTTTGAAAAAGCAGCTGCATATTTAGTTTATTAGTACTTGCTTTCATCAAAGCATAGGCAGATACAAGTTAGCAGAGCATTAGCTAATCAATAACAATAAGGCACTATTGCCTGGATATGGTTCTACCAATTAATGGAGGAAAGCATATAGATGCTTTTATAATGCAATCTCAAGTGCCTTTTTTTTACGGGAATATAATCCTCATCTGATTATTAGAAGCTTGAAACATTTACCGGCTGTTAACCTCCTTCCTATTTCTAAATATAAAACAAATGATACGAAAAAAGATGAGATGATGTGAAATGAAGTAAGTGTGGTAGAATGGGATATAAACCATGTTGAAGATAATGGACAAAAGATGTATCCTTTTCCACAGATGATTTTTTTTTTAAACCAAACAAAAAACTTTCAGAACATCAGCAGGAATAGGTACATTTAAATTTTGACATACATTTCCTGCTCTCTTGATTCCTAATTTCCATTGTACAGCTGACACCAAAAACATCAAAAAGAACGAATCAAATCAGGAAGTACTTCAGTTTCAAAGTCCTTGCAGGAAAGGTAAACTACATATACCATCCCATTTTAAACGGTTTTTCTTTTCCTACTTGGCTGCTGGACTACAATTCCTGTTAATTTGTCACAAATGAATGGTGAATTCTATTCAGCAATTTTCTGCCTTATCAATCTTATGCATTTATTGAGGGAGTGGCAGTTTGAATAGTACACACAAAAGTGGGATCATAGCTAAGATTATTTCCTAGCACTAATTTCACTCTACAGACTTCTGTGAAGTTATTTAAATGATATACTTTCTTGCAGTTCTGTGTTGCTCCAGAATTTTTTTTACTGATGAGCATAGATAATGGAATATTGATTTGGGGTGGGGGTTTTTTAGATACTTTATTACGTCTGTATTATTTTTCTCCATATATAAGATAATGAAACCATTTTCTGATTCCCTTAGGACTTTCTTTTTTCATTCTTTGAAATAATGTAAATGCCTAACACAGACTAACTGCTGAATGCTTGTTCTCACAACACCCTGCTGTGACTGTAACATCTGAAAACTTCAATAGTGGCTCAGTATTCTAAAGGATCCTGTAATATGATATCAGTTTCCAAAGCTACAAGAAATTATAAATGCTGTTGTGATACTGAGAATTTGTTGTAGCAAGTACTAATTTATCATACAATGTTTCAGTGATGTAAGATCAAAATAGCTGCAGCAAAAAACAAGTTCTAGTATGTAAAAATCAGATCAAAAACCACCAGGCCAACAATTTAGCATCATATTTTCATTTCTTGTTGATTTTTTTTTTACCAATAGCATGTGTGAAAGACTTTCCATTATGAAAAGTTAACTGTATAAACTACAGTAGCTATAACTAAGAACTGTGATGGCTTTAACTTCTCGTTCAAACAGACAAATTAGTATAGAAGATATGAACCTTGTTCCTTACTTGTCCTTGTTCAAATGTCTACTTTGCCTGTTGTACAATATTTGGGAACAAATTACTGCAAAGTATACACCAGTAAAACAAATAGGCAAGATCTTTGCATGTGATCATGGATGGTACTCTTCTTTCATTGGGTTTGTACATGTGTAGAAAAAGAGACTGACATATAATAAATGCAAGATTACGAGCTGCCTTGTTAGTTTGGATAATAATTTTGTGTGCCCTCTTTAATATAGTTTTCCTCTACTTTTTGGAAAGAAATGTGAGTTTCTGTTGGCTAGAAGACTCATGAGATTCTGAAATGGTTTTGGTAAATATAGGGGTTTTTTTGCTGCTCTTATTTACCCTGAGCATAAACAATACGCAAGAGGCTTACGGATACCCTGCAGTAATATATTCTGAGCAGTTTGTAAACAGCAGCTTTTAAATCTTGGCACATAGACCACAAAACAAAATGCAGACTCGTATATCATTGCTTAATGTAACAGTCCAGGCATCACTATTAAACCTGATACTTCAGTATACAGAGGCTTCTTCTTAAAGGCAGATGCTTATCCTTATCCTTTGGGAAGTATCTTTTTAAAAAACCTGTTAATATTGCTTTTTCCTCATTAAACTCTAATGTCTTTCTTTGTTCTGAGATGGTGTGGTCCCTGCAAAATCCTGGGTCCCAGACTAGAAAAGGTCGTGTCCAAACATGAGGGGAAGATTCTGATGGCGAAAGTGGACATTGATGATCATACTGATCTTGCCCTTGAATATGAGGTATGTCCCTGCAACACCTGCATATTGTGTAGAGCTAAGCTAGTTTATTTTTGTTTGTTCTGACCACTATCTCAGATTTTGGCAAGAAGGAGTAATAGAATCTGTGACTGCTTGACATATAGCACAAATAAAATAAAAACGAGAAAGATTGTAGTTCAGTTTTCCCCAATCTGTTCATCTCCAGATGTACTGGATTACTATTTCCAGAATTTGCACAGTCGCAAATTTAACCTACCTAGGGTAGGAAATAATAGGGCTGGAATTAAATAAATTGTGGAGATATAGCAAAAGAGTTACAGCAATTCTAGGTCTGAAATCAAGACGCATCCGTAATGGTGTATGAGGCATTTTTTTAAATAGTGAGACATATTGATCTTCATTGTCTGGGAAATTGAACTAAAGAATGACTGGCTCATGAAGGAAAAAGAAAATCATTAGGTAGGCCAGTGTTATTGGGCTTAGAGTAGCCTTCGGCAAATTAGCTGGGAATAGTGAGAAATATAATCTAGCACTAGATTATAAAGAACATCCCTGGGAAAGGAAATGGCAAACTATTTTGGCATTGTTGCCCCCCCCAAAAAAAAACAAACAAACAAAAAAAAAAACCTCTGCATAGATTGTCCATGAAGTCACCAGGAGACAAACTTGGTCCAAATGAGACTTTAGCTTTAATAAAGCTCTGGATGACTTTGTCTGGATTTGGAAACTAAATTAGTTTGCGCCAGGTTAATATTTGATGGAAGATTATCAGGGAAATATCAGGGCCAAAGAGTAGGAGATTGGGAGATCAAAAATGATGCTGAAAGAAGGCCACAGAATCCAACCTCAGGCCAGTGGTGGGTTGCCCCCGGTTCGGACTGGTTCTATAGAACCAGTAGTAAAACCGGAGGGAGGCTCTGCCCACCGACCCCGATGTCATCAGAACGCGAGCGAAGTGAGCACACACACACGGTCCCATTGCGAACCAGTAGTAAAGGTAGGTAGAACCCACCCCTGCCTCAGGCCCATGGCCAAGAATACTCCGTGAACATGTCTGAAATTTCCATCAATTAAGCTCAACTCAGAAGACACCTCACCTCTATTAAGGATTGGATAAGGAAGAGTTTATAATAACCTCTGATACAAGATCCATAATCTTTTTTTTAAAAAAATCCATCTCTAGAAAACAGTAAGACGTAGCAACTTTTTCTGAACACAGGGCGAAGAAGGGAGCAAGAAATTAATTTTGCTTTGCAGAATTCTTTACAAATCTATATTCAATATTTATGAGCAGCAGGACTTTACCACAGTTTCCACCTGAAGAACCCATGTATTTCTAAATTTTGTTTATCTTATTGTAAAAGTCGAAAAAAATGCAGAAGACATAAAAATACAAGATGGAAACTTAGATTTCCCTCACTACTCGCACCCCACTGAGAGATAAACATACAGCTCAATGGTATGCAGAAGGTCTGGGCTTATATCCCAGTATTTTCATTACATGGAGAGAGAAGGAGACCGAAGTACTTAAAAACTTGAAAAGTTAGTACCAGTGGAAATGAGCAATATATGCTGAACCTGATGCAAGCAGTCCATAACTGCAATGCAGTTTCATCAGGCAGATCCCTCTGATTGAGTTCTTAAGATCCTAAATAATTTCCTCCTGCTAGGGCTTTTCAAAGTTCCCTTTACAATGCTGTGGATTGTCAACAAATTGCCAGTAAACTTCCCACTCCTCTTTGCTGCCCTCACCCACTTCTGTTTACAAGACAGCTGATATCTAGGCCCTAGCATTTCACAATACCCTCTCTGGAACACATTCTTTAGAAGAGAGTGAGAGACTCCCCCTTTGTATGCTTGGAATGCTTGTGCATTCTTCACATAAGTCCTGGCTTGCTCCTGGCTCCAAGTTGTCCCAGAGGAGCAACCATCCATGAACTGTTTCCTGATCTTAAAAAAACAAACCTGCAAGGATTCTTCCTAGAAAGGATACATTGCAAAGCAATGATTTATTGTCTAGTTTCCAAATTGGGAAGGAGTTTGAACACCTAGGGACAGGGCCCTTTCTCTGCTGTGTTGTCAGAACCATTCTGAGTGAAGAGACCTTTGATTTCCTGCAGATTTATTTTTTACTACAGCCTTGACCAAGTCTGGCTGGGAATTCTCATCCTTAAAACACTTTATGGATGTCAGGTTGGGCAAGGCTGGTTTGCTGCCCCATGAAAATTACACCATATGATAAATGATGAACCAATTCTGACATTTCCTTGTCCTCTGATTTAGAATGTCCTTTCCCTCTTTTAAGTGAGGGCTTTTTGCAATATGAGCCCATCAAGGCTTGCTACAAAGGTAGGAAGAGGGACCTGCCTCAGCCTGTAGCCACCTTTCCTTGAACTTTTTTCTTGTACTGACATGTTTCCATCTTTCCAATTTCTGCTATGCTCCAGTTTCTTCAGTCCTACTCTAAGGCTGATAACTCTTCTGTTGGGGCAACTGCTGAGCAGATTGGAGTGCAAGTGAAAAAGAACAAAGTGGAAAATTTATTTATTTAAGAAAATGTATATGGCCACCCAACCAAAAACAGTAATCCTCCACTCCATCACTGGCAACAACAATAATCAAGCCTCTTGATGGGCTCCATATCACTCTGGGATCTCCAGGCCCATTGGCAGAACCATGTCTTTAGGGCATTGCAAAAGAGGGTCAAAGTGGGAGCCAGTCTTGTATCCACATGGATGATGTTCCACAGGGAAGGAGCTACCATGGAGCAGACCCTTTTTCTTGGTATCACTAGATGGACCACCTCAGGGGAGGGGATCCGTAGCATTCCCTGCCTCCCCACTCTTGTGGGTCAGGTATGACTGGAAAAAGACAGTATTTCAAATAACTTGGTCCCAGCCCATGTAGGGCTTTGAAGTGACAACCGGCACCTTGAATTGGACCCAGAAGCAAATTGGCAGCTTGTGCAAATCTAGGCTTGTGCATAACCATGCAGACCACCACATTTTGAATCAATTGAAACTTGCGTATGCTTTCCAAGGGCTGTTCCATGTAGAATGTTGTCGCAATAGTCAAGACGGAAGGTAACTAGGGCAGGAAAAACTGAGCAGTGGTTGTTTGTCCAGAAACGGCATAACTGGCCCTCCTGGCCATGATTGCCACTTGTTCAAGCAGGAGTCATGAGTCCAAAACAACCCCCAGACAACACACGGGTCTGCTTGGGGCAGTGCCACCCCATCCAACACCAGAGATGACAATTCTTTATGGAGCAAAGAATCCGAAACTCAGAGCCATTCCGTCTTGCAAGGTGCAGTTTCAGCCCGTTGCTCCTCATCCAGGCATTGCAGAGGGAAATCACAGCATCACCTAACTCTTCATGGGCTGAGACATACAGCTCAGTGTCATCACCATATTGATGATATCTCAACCCACGGCAGCAGATGATCTTGCCCGGCAGCTTAGCAAGGATGGACACACTACCCCCTGCCTACTCCCACCAGAGGTCATCAAAAAGCACAACCACTGCCATTTCCATTTCATGTCTAGGCCTGACTGTAAAGGGTCCAGATAATCCATTTCATCCAGAAACTTCAGGAGCTTCCATGCAACCATCTTCTCAACAACCTCCAGAAAGGAAAGATTGGACACAGGATGGTACCCAATAGAAGGGGGTCTTAAGAAGAGGGCAGACCACAGCCTCCTTAAAAGGCTGGGCCACCACCCCCTCCCGCAGAGAAGCATTAATCACCACTAGAACCCAACCACATGTCACCTCCTGGGAAGCTTTCACAACCCAGGAGGGACATGGATCTAAAACACAGGTGCTTGTATCCATACCCTCTAGGATTCTGTCCAGCTCCTCAGGAGCAACAGTAATAGAGCAACAATAAGTATGTCATGTCCAGAACATAAATGTCAGCTACATGCTCTGCAGCTGGTGTGAATTAAACAACCATAGTCCTTAACGGGGTACTGAGCAAGTTAAAGAGCAGGTTAAAGAAAAACATGGTTTTGGAATTTTTATGAAAAAAATATAAAAGTCCAATAGCCTGCATACGAACCCTAAGCATATTAAAAGGAAACATATTAGCATCCTCTAGAACAGGGGTGCCAAACTCAAGGCCCGTGACGTGCATCCAGCCCACAGGATGCTTAAATCTGGCCCATGGGGCTGGCCTGGAAATAGCAAAGGACTGGCCTACGGTGCCTCTGGAAGCCAATATGGGACACGGGGGGCCCTCACGCAGCCCCCCCAAAACGCAGTCCTGTTTTGGCCAGTAATGTGCTGCAGGAGGCCGTGCAGGCTGAGGATAGGGTGCAGGGGGCCCTCACATGTGGCCCCTGCCCCCCATTTTGGCTGGCAAAGTGCTGGTGTGCTACAATGCTGATCTTAACAAACTAGTTGCTACACATAATTTTTAATCATTTGTTTTACTTTTTAGGTAGTTATCCCACCTTTATTATTTTTACAAGGTGGCGAACATAATACTCTTTCTTCCTTTTATTCTCACACACACACATAACTATCCTATGAAGTGAGTTGGGCTAAGAGTGAGTGATTGGCCCAAAGTCACCCAGCTGCTTTCAATCCTAAAGTGGGACTAGTACTTAGACCAGCATGTTAACTACTATTCTTGCTTAAATTCTATTGTGAATATATAGTGTTAATTTTGCCATTGCTGTATTCCTGCTTTTGTTCACTGCCTTCTATTTCAACTTATTTTACAAGGCTCAATAACAATTTAACTACAGAGGCTGAGAGGGTCTTGGTTTGATACAAAGCGATTGGAAGACAGCATCTGATTGATCTATATTGCTCTGCACTCAGAAACTGAATAGTTTTAAGATGCAGCTCAGAAGAATGGTTCCTCCATTGTACTGTCCACAGTCAAAGCTGAGCCACCAGTTTTTCCCATGTGACTTCGGAGCAGCTTTTTGTGTAAAAAAAAAAAAGTCCGATTCTCCCTCTGCAAATGAAATGGCAATTTGGCAAAAGGAGTGCTGAGTCCTTGCCTCAACCTCTTCTATTTTATTTGGCCCCAAAAAGACAGAGATAAAAATGAACATAATTAGAACAGTTATACTCTTGCCAGAAGGGAGGGTTGCACTGGGATGCATTTCGAAGGCCTGTTTGAAGTATTAGAGTTGAACCCTAGAGGGCACTGAAGGACATCAGACAAAACTGAGTAATTTGACTGTTAAATAGAGTGCGAGTTTGTATTTCTTTTTTAAACCCATCCTGGATTACCATGGGGTGTGGCACCCTTAAGAAATCAGCTTGCATTGGTCAGCAGAGGAAAAGCAGAGACTAGTAAAAGCAGGCCTTTGAGTCTGGGGTTTGTACATGACAGATTGCTGATGGCAGCAAGATGCAGGGCAGCTGAATGCATATTTGATGAGAAAGCGCATTCCAAGGAAGAATAGCATACAAGATAAAGATGGGACATGACCCGCTGTCTAAGATAAGGGTGCCAGAGGAGCTGTGGAATGTATCATCCCCTTCTGACATTTTTATAAATTCCTTCAAATCATTCTCTGCACGCATAAAGGGCTGGCTTACAGTTTGGGGTGGGGGGCCTAGCCTATGGTTTTCAAACTTTCCCAAATTACACTCTGTGGCATCAGCTTATTCAGAGCTCCTTGGACAATTCTCTTACTGTTTGTGTCATTGATAATTAGACATTGATATTGATAGACCAATAATATTTGGGGTTTGCAAGAGAGAGGGAGAAAAACATTATTTGGCTGTGTTGTATGGCTATTTAGCATTGTGCTACAGAAGTGCAGAAATTTAAAAACAACAAATCCGTTCATGCATGCATGAATTCATATTTGGAGCTAAATGTTTTTTTGCTAGCTGTTGTGGCTGGTGTGTTTGACTAGCTGAGGACAAGAATAGAACAGGATAGGACAGGCCTCAGTGCTCAGATCTTCCCTGTGAGAAGCAGAACTGTGCAAATAAGGTTAGTGTCTGATTTCACACTCTTGGTTTTAAAGTTGATACTGTTTACATGCTTCTGAAGACCTGCCTAGATTCATTTTCTCCTGACTCTTTTGTGTACATCATTAAAACGAGCTAAGCATAAATGGTTCTCCAAAATTGTCTTTAAAATCATGGGCAGAAAAAATTGGATGAACTCTAGACTTTTCCAGGGCAAAGATAAATTCTCAGAGGATTGCTCAAGATATGACTCCCCCTTTGTGGTGATAGCACAATTTCTGAAAATGCAGTGGGAGGAAGTTCCGGCATGATGTTTTCCCTTGAGATTGCATTGAAGTGTGGGAAGCCAGGATAGTTGTAAATCACCAGAGAGATGGTTGTACAATGAAAGACAAGACATTATACACATGTCCCTTAGCTACTTTTTAAGCTGAATCAATGAAACAACGCCATATTGCATCTATCAGAATTTCTTCAAAACTTCCTTTTTAAAGAATTTCCAAGCCAAATTCTTTTTCATCAGATTGTATGAAAACACATGAGACAAATATAGAGGGAAATATCTCTGTTTGGTACAAGATAAAACCACTGTCAGGAAAAAGTGAAGAAAAATTATTTAGTATGATAGCAGTGTTTCCAGAATTGTTGCTATATATAACAGTATTAGTTGCTGAATCAAAAATGGCAATTTTGGTCCGGAAATAGCCAAGGAGTGAAGAAGGAGCTGCTTAAAAGCTTATTTAATCATAACTGTCACAGATTATCTTCCTTAGCCTTTATCCATTCAATAAGCTCTGCACTTGGGATGCCAGGACTTGTGATAAAATTCAGAAGTAACAGACAAGCATGTTTCTCTACACCTACACATACCATATCACAAAAGCAGGCTACCTCATCATCTCTTTTGAAGAGCTTCATCTCAAAGAGTGATGATGTCCCTTTAGACTGAAAGTTTTAGCCTTCTCATCTTTACTCAGCAATTTTAAATCCTATTCATTCCAGTTGTGGAAAAGCTATGTATTTTTAAAATTAGTCAGCTTTACTACTCTGAAAAATACATCATTTTTTACTTGAAGATCTCTTTGTACTTAGTAAATAACATAAAATTGTTTTAAAATTGATTTGATAATCGAAAATAGGTTTCCTGGTCCTCTGGCCTTTTCAGGTATATTGTGCTGCAACTTTCAGCCTGTGCCAGGTGACCACAAATCTGGATAGCACCAATTTAGGGAAAAGTTGGTGGTTAGAATGACCAAACGGGGATGGATTTACTAATATCTCCGAGTTAGAATATTTTTATTCCTGTATGTAGAAGTCTTGACATAAAGACATTTTCTAAAATGAAGTTCAATACTGCTAAATTTTCAGGAAACTTTCTAACAGGAAGAATTAATCATTCACCTTTCAATATATCCTTTGTTTTAATGTTTGCTTTGCCTCTCGAAATGATGTTCACAGGTCAGTGGAGCTTAGCTATTATTGTGCTTATGGCTTTTCTTTTGTGCTCTTGTTCTTAGGTGTCAGCTGTACCCACTGTCTTAGCCATGAAGAATGGTGATGTGGTGGATAAGTTTGTGGGAATCAAAGATGAAGATCAATTAGAAGCTTTTCTCAAAAAACTCATTGGACCCTGAGCAGCAAGGACAGTTGTTTTCTCTGAGCCAAGGCTTTCTCCATTTGTCCTTTTTAATATATATATACACACACACACACACACACACACGTTTCCTTAGGGGGGAATGGGAGAAATTGCATGGTTGGACTAGCATCTGTTTTTTGAAGAGAGCAGATGATACCTACTTCCCCCTTCTTCTGGGAGAGTGGTGCTAATAGTTCCTACTGAGGTGGAAAGGCTGATTGCTCTATGATAGAGAAAGACTCGAGATTGCTGCCTGCTAGCAGATGCCCAATGAGAAGAAAGTCTTCATAAAAAGCAGCCTCTTCTTAATGTACTTTCTCATACATATTGGAGACACTTCCCGTTCCTGTCCAGTGTAAAACCCAATGTGGTTAATTATTGCTGCTTATGGCAGCAGTTGTTCTGCTTCATCTCTGCAGCTTTCCTCCTTTGTTTAGTGGTAGATTAAAATCATTTGTAGTTTTTGACGGTAGCCTCAGTGCCTCTCCTGCTGTCATCAATTAAATTGAGAGAAACATTGATTGATTGATTGGAGCCTTTTTATTAGTAGATCTATAATAAAAAATAGCTGTAATTATTCCATTTTCTTTTGGTATAGAATTCCCCTCCTGCAGGAAAATTAAAATTGTTCAGTATAGTTTGAGTAGTATAAGGTTGAATACGGAATATGAATAAGGAAGAGTTTGGCATTAAACCTTTGCTAGTCAACAGACACAAGGCGTTTTGTGAGAAGAAACTGTCCCCTTTTTTGCCTAAGCATTTTATCTCCAAACATATTGAGGAAAATCAGTGCATTAGAAGTGCTTTTTTAAAAGAACCAATGAAATACTTTTTCATGCCACTTTCCACTCATTTTTGAATCTATTCTCTATAAATGATAAATCAAGTCAAATTTTAAATTTCACAATGTTTTAATTTCAGGCCAGATGTCCAATTTATTTAGATTTTGCTATGGATTTTTCCATTTTCATAAATCTATGGGGGAAAAAACCTGCTAGGTTGTAACATTAAAGGAATTTGTTAGGCTTCCTTTATTGATTATAAGGAAGCTGAGCAGAAAAAGTCATTTTCTCTTCTTTAACAAATAAAGTACCTGATAGAAAGGCAGCATCTCTATGAAGCGTCTTTGTTCTGCACAAACGTACAGACTTTGCATTTTAAATATTAAAGAAATTAAAAGAACAAAAATCCAGCCACTTGATGCATCTAATAAATTCAGTTATATCCTTATTGCCTCTATGGACTTTTAAATCATACATCAAAACTTCAGTTACTTACAGAATCCAAAGTACCATGGATCTACTGAAAGTGAAATGCTTCAGTTTGTTTCTGTGTCATCTGAGATGGATTATTTTTTTAACACCCCCTCCTTTTACTCAGCAATAGAACATGGTTAGAAATATTTTAGTATCGGTCACAGAAACATGAGAATGGTCAGAGGGTGCCTTCACACATTACTACAGAACAGTGTTTTCAGCCATAGCAACTTTAAGATGTCTCAAGTCCAATTCCCAAAATTCCCCAGCCACCATGCTGAGAAATTCTGAGAGTCCAAAGATCTTAAATTTACTAAGCTTGAGAAATATTGCTATAAAGGACAGTGTGATTTGTTTGGCTTAGGCTAGTGTGTTGTTTGAAACCAGCCTTATGAAAATGGGTGGGTGACCAATGGTTTACTGTGCTCTTCAAACCCAGCCAGTAGTTTATTTAGCAAATCATGGCAGAGTGTGATAGGTCAACCATATCAGTAATTAAGTAATTTATGAAGACTCTTAACATTGTCCTTTTTGTTGATAGTTGTCCTAGATTAGATGGACATAATGTTTTAAATAGTTTCAAAATGGAAACAGATTTTGCTCTATTTCTGCCTTGTACTGTTGCATATTTCCTATAATAATAAGGATATTAGTCTGTGCCAGGATAATGCATAAAAATGACTCCTGTTGGAGAACAGGATGTTCTGTGAGCTTGTCATCAATCCAGTAAAGCTATTCTAAATCTTTATTTCAGAAGTTCAGTAAATTTTTGGGGAGTTCTAATCTGGAATTAGCTTGCTTTATCATCTTGGCCTTCAGGTCATAGCTGATGTTCTTAGTGCACCGACAGATGAAATAGGTTAATTTTAAATCAGGACAACTAACAAAAGGCCCCAAAGTTTCATGCAGTTGATCAATAGATCCATTGATCTATTTAATAACCCCAGAACTGTATTTCTGAAAATGCCAGCATGTTTTCTACTATTTTCAAGTGGGAAATATGGAAATGCTATACTCTTTGTTTGTAAAGTTAGTACAATTAACCAAAGCTCATGTCAGCTACTGTGACTTTATGAAATTTTTGGAAGTACCAATAAACGTCCAAAAAGGTGCAGGATAAACTTGTGAATGTAGTCTAATATAGTTTATTAACTGTCCACGTTTTTCCATCTTGAAAAGTTCTCAGAACAGTTCGTAAACTATTTTTTTTAAAAGGCACTCCCTGCTGTGAAACCTGCCTTCTAAAAAAAAATGCACAAAGTTTCAGCTAAGTTTTACAACAAAAGAGAAGGACTTTCAACTCTGTTTTACAAAATCCTACGTTAAGCTTATGTTTATAACAGGGTAATTTAAGCTTTTAGGCTGTAAATGGCTCCAAGCTTTAGACTAGAACGGCTGTTTTTGTTTTCACCTAAAATTGAATGTAATTCCTCTCAGCTACTTTTCTGTTCCTGTTTATTGTTTTCCTCATATCCTTGCCTATTGAGTGAGTGTCTAATTCGCTAGCCAATAAGTTAATCAACAGTAAACAACAACCCAATCAAGACGCCACCAAGAATACTCCCACCAAAACTGACAGAGCAAACCAGTTTTATATAAACAGAGAGAAAATCCTACTTCCTTCTAGCCCTGATGATATTACCTAGTTGGGTAATAAAAAACACCTGCAAGAAAACAACCCAGCTGAGAGCATGAAGCCATCTTTTTGTAGAGGCACATCACTTAGAAGGGGTGTCAAACTCGTGTCGTCATGGCGTTGTCATGTGACATATTGTTACACTTTTCTCCTTCCCTAAACCGGGCGTGGCGGTGGTCAATACGTCACCCAGCCCAGCCCACGGGCTGCAAATTTGACAGCCCTGACTTAAAACATTGTTTCTCAACCTCTGCAACTTTTAAGATGCGTGAATTCTTTAATTCCCACAATTCTCCATGCTGGCTGGGGAATTCTGGGAGTTGGAGTACACATATCTTATAGTTGCTGAAGTTGAAAACCACTGACTTGGAGCCTGAAAAATTAAATTGCTTTGCTATGCTTAGATCCATTCAGTTACAGCTGTCACTCTGAAGTCCTTGGTGCTCTCTGACTTGGTTTTCTGTAGCTTGTTTCACTACCTGACTAGGTAACATCTTCAGTGCTAGAAGGGAGTAGGGTTTGCTCTGTTTATATACAGTAGCTTGCTCTGTCAGAATTGGTTTGATTGTTATATATTACAGGCATATATAGATAAACAGTATTTGCACACCATTGAAAAGAGGATAAAAAAGCTAAAAAGGAAATAAAAAGACCAGAAAGCTGCCTCAACAGCAATCAACATCCAGATAAATGGATTAACACCAGACAAAAAAAGCAGTAAACAAGCTACAAACTCAACTCAAATGTTTCTCAACCTTAGCAACTTAAGGTTGAGAAACACTGCCTCAATTTAAGTAAACATACTGTGTTGACTTCAATTTTAATACAGGAAGAATAATGTAGTTAGTAGCCATTAGGAAAATTAAGAATGCTCCTTGCTCTTTTAAACTCTGTCAAGGGATCTTTAATACCAATACAATTATTTTGTTTACAATTTTATTAAGCTGCTTCTAGATTAAAACTAATGGAAACAGAGGGAACTCAGTAGCAACCCCCCCCCCCCCCCAGAAGAAATATAACAAAATAGCACTGGTTGTACAGTGAAATACTGACTTCAGCACCTCTTGAAACATTTTACATTGCTGCTTGGATCTGCACTTTCAAGAAACCCTTAAAAGCTTAATATTGTATGTGGAAAGAAGGCACACAAATCTAGTTCTAATGAACAAATTCAGGGGGGAAAAGAAATGTAAAAACAAATGCTGGAATAGTGTGACAGTCACCAATAGAAGAGGACGTATGTAGCTCGGTGTTGAATTGTGGAGTCCTTAGTGCTCTCTGAGCTTGGTCATTTGCTTGCAAATGTTTCATTACCCAATTAGGGAACATGCATGCTAGCAAGTGTGGCAGGAGGCACACATAGTTTAAAAGAGTAAGGAGTTTTTAATTGACGCTTACTTCATTTTCTTCCCCATGGCTACTAACTACATTATTCTTCCTGTATTAAAATGGAAGCCAGCACTGTTTACTTAAATTTAGGTAGTATTTCTCAGTCTTAAATTGCCACAGTTAAGAAACACTGAATTGAAGGGCTTAGTTCACAGGTCACAATGCAGAGGGCAGGCAATCTGCAGGCACTGAGATGCTGCACGGATTTTGGGGCCAGCCTTACTCATTACAAGTTTTCAGGCCTCCAAGTGATGACTTCCGTGTGAATGTGACTCAAGTTGGAAAACATATTCCCCATCAAAGTTTTAATGTATCCACAGTCCCTTTTGCAAGGATTGTTGTTTTGCCCTCAGGAGGGAAGTGTAAATGATTGAATTACGACTGGAGAAAGCCCACCTGCAACCTCTTTCTCACCTGTTAACACTTTAAGGAAATAAGTATGTTTTCCACTTTGCAATCTGGCAACTTGACTCTGATTGCACAGTTTCAAACTTTGGTACATTTTTATAAAAAAAGGAAATGGTGGTCTGGAGAGTTGGGTAATATGCTTGAAAGTCCATAAAGAAATATGAAGACATATGTAAGTTCCTTTATTATCTTTATTTCTCTCTTTGACTGCAGAGTTTTCAGCACACTATCAATCTATTCCCTAAATTAATGAGGAATAGGAACTTAGATTCCTTGGCTAAATAGTGCATTCCATACTTGTTCACTGCAAAGTTGGATCAGGCCCATTTCCTGCCTGCAGCAAAGAGAAGTATTGTCAGTAATGTGCAGGAAAAAGCTGGGAGGAAGAACAGGCCTGCTATGTTTCTACAGCAGCTAACTTTTGTGCCATGCCATAAACACAGAACAGGAAAAAACAGCTGTAGGCACTATGACTTTGCATTGTGTATTTAAAAGTCTGCATAAATTGGCTCTTTTATCATTTCCTTCCAAGACTCTGGGGCTTGGGTGGTATTGTGCATTATCAGGACAAATCGGAGATTTACTGGCAAAACTTATTGTGAGCATCATTTACAGCAGCCACCGTTGCATGTACTTTTCAGATGAGATTGGAATGCCTGACTTTTCATATTTTCAAACATTAGCAAATGCCCTTGAACACTCAACTTGTAAATGCATTTGGAACAATTAATATTAAAAAAGAAATTTCACTTGTGTGAAAAGGAATTGCTATGGTCCCAACTTTATTACTGCTGCTCAGAGAAACAACATATTCATATTCTTTAGTCTTGACAGAGAAAAAAAAACCAGATTTGATACTTGGCTTTATTGCTATGCATTTTCTGTAGAAGGTCTTACAAAATAATGTTTCTCAACTTGGGTTGCTCTTGCTTTCTTATTGCGTTATTTCCTTGTGTATGTATTCTAGCATAAACAATATTCGGTAATTTCTGTTCACAGTGAATTCTGATGGGGGGCACCAACAGAATTAGCATCCAAACTGAAGTGTAGAGAAATCAGAGAGCTTTTGCAGTAAATTTATGACCATTTTCTTCCTTGTCTCAATTTTGCAGTGGTTTTAAAGGAAAAAATATCTCAGTGGCACTTGAGCCTGCTCAGTAGGCCCAAATGTTGAACATTTGATCATTCTGAAATGAGAAATGTTAGGGGGTGAGATGACATTTCCTCTCATCAGCTCCAAAATTCTGGAATAAAAAGTAAGAAAACAGTCCTTTATTTTACTTTCTGTCCCATTTCTTTTCCTTTAGTGACAAACACAGTTTGGAAGTGTAGCAAGACCACTCAAACATGATACAGTTCACAAGTTTCTAAATGACAAGAGAAAGACATAAATTCCAATTTTCTGATATGAACTGTTGAATGTGTAATGTTGTTAGAAATGTAGATGAGTGCAGAAATGAGAACTACAGCTGACTTGGCTACCAACGATTAATTCGGTTATCTGGATTTCTCAGATCTGAAGAACAGATCCAAACATACATAAAGCTTTCAAAACAATTATGTTTTGAAAACAGATGCTCTCTGGAATTTCAATGAATAGTGAGGCTGCTGGGATGGGCATTCCAGCTAATCAACAATCCTCGAGAGGCAGGAAGTGCAAAATCTGCAGCTTCTGGCAAGGTTGTTACATTTCATCTCTCAGAGTAACTCCTGGACTAAAGGTAGAATAATTGGGCAGGAGGTTCAGTGGTTCCTCCCATGGGGACTTACTACCAGGAACCATGGCTATAATAACTGCAATCTCATTCTGGCAAAACTTGACAGGATACCCTAAAACCCAGCTACCTTAATATAGTCTAACTGTAGATAAACAGACAAGATCCCAAGCTAGGTGCAAGAGATGAGCAGGCTGAGTTTGAGGGCAAGGTTAAATGTATCATAAGTTTGGAGTCACTGGCAGCCACAAAAAATCCAAGTCCAGCCCCCTGTGAATTATGTTGACCCTTATGTAGCACCAATTTGGCTTAACTGTTAGTAGGCCAGATTCCTGTGGATAGGTAGCACAAAATAAACTTTTAGTGATTTGAACTCAACTTCCGTTCCTGGTTACTTGCCCCTTGACTGGTAATTGGTCTTGATACTGTAAGGCAATCACCGTGTCTGGCCTGAGGAAGAAGCTGATAAAATAGAGGAACTTCAAAGGATGAATACAGAACGTGAATATTGAGTTGAAGTCTGCCAGGCTTAAAGTTGCCAAGGTTGGAGACCCCTGTTATATAAAACATACTGAGGAGAGTTCCATAATAAAGTGGGAAGAAAGATGTCTTATTTATCCCTTTTCTAACTCTGAAGTTGAACTGCCCAACCTGAAAGGTCCGAATAGCCCTATGGATTCCAACACAAAACTGCCTGGAACAGAAATGCTCCTCTAAAGGATCTGTTGAAACACTGCAACATCTAGTTCCATCTTGTATTGCTGCTCTATTCTGATCTCAAGAAAAATTGCCCTACAGCTCCATTACAAAACTGTACGCCATGGTTCTGCTTCACAGCCAGAATTTATGTTCTAATGCACCAGTGGCTTTGAAATAACTTTAGACGTTGTTTCTAAAAATAGTGCCATAAAACATTCCAGTCTTGCTTTTACCCTTAGTGTTTTGAAAGGTCAGATCCTAAACTAGCTATTCCTGGGATTGTATAACCCAATAGGTAGGCAAGTGAATCCATACTTCATGTGGGGTTGCAAAGAAGATTGCAGTCTGAAATACCTCTTCTTAATATCTTGCCTAGGCATTCTGTCTCCCAAAATACTTCATTTCTCCACATTCCTTGTCCTACTTTCCTACTTTTATCCAACCAGCATGTGATGCCTTTAGCGTGTTCAGTATTCATTGCACTTCTTAGAACAGAAATGGGCAATCTGCTTTTAGGTCCATATGTCACTTTATGCCTAATTTCAAAAGCACTCTGGTGGCCCAGGCTTCTGAAGAGATCTAATTCTTCCATGAAGCCTGCTGCCTTGGAATGAAAGAAAACTGAGGCTTTTGATCTTACTTGTTTGTTGATTCAAAACCACCTAGTATGCTGGCGTCTTCCAAGGAGTTTATCTCTGTGAGAAAGCAATCCTTGATTTAGGAAACAAAATGCACATCCATGATTTAGACATTTTCTTTTCTTTTTTTTTTATTGAAAAAGTTTTTCAAATACAGATTTTTCCCCCTTTTCCCCCCTCCTCCCTAACCCCCCTCCCCCTCCCCTCCCCCTATGGCTTTTCCAAAATAAAACCCAGATTAATAACAGATTATATAATACTTTACCATCCTTTTACTCCACCCCCATATGCTAACCATTTCTTTCTAACAATATTATTATATCCCTCCTATACTATACATTTCAGAGCAACATTCACCTGTAAAATTATATAATAAATCCTAATTTGGCAATTTCAACTCATAATCTATCCATTTCCTCCTCCCCCATACATATATCTCTTAATTCAAATCTTTTACGTATATTAATATCTGAACATAACATCCCTTTTCCTAAGCTAAACAATCAGTAAACTAACCTATCTCCACCCACTTTCCTACAGGTCTACCATACATAATATTATTAATATCTTTGTTCTTCTGCCCACACCACTAAAAAATATTCCCATATGTGAATAAAATCCTCAAATGATTTTAAGCTTGTAATCCATATGATATCTTCTGTAATGTCTTTCAACTGGATTGTTAATTCCATCGCCCATGTTAGGGTAACATCAAGTTCTAGTTCCAACAGTATATTCAGTATCTTCAATTACCATCTGCCCCCATCAATAATAAGTATTTTCATATATAAAAAAACCACCCGAGTGACTTTATATTTATATTCCATATAGTATCTTCTGTAGTGTCTTTCATCTAGATTATTAATTCCAACCACCGTGTTAGGGTAACAACCAGATCTTCTGCATGCCCCAATCCCATAGTTCTCTTGCCTTATAGCTCAACATATACGTAATCCATTTGTCAAAGAGTCCAAAATAGAAAGTTCCAATCCACTCAATTAGAGGCCATCTTCCACATCCCAAAAGCACAGCACTGCAGAGATCTGTTATTCTTCTCAAAATAGTATAAACCAATAATTTGCCTCAGCTATATTTTCATGTATCAGCCATCTATAAATCCCACTTATTATATTTAATCGTCTCTTAAGTGACTGGCATCAGACTGTTGTTTAATCTAAAAATTTTTAGTTTTGTAGAACCTGCTTCTTCTTTTCTTAACTTTTTGTGGTTTAGATCTCCATCCTGGTTGCCTTTCTAGGACTTGTATATCAGCTGATTGATTTCCATGCTGGTCTGTAACTTGATAAGACATCACATTAAAATCCAAAGCCGCCTCTCTTGTATTTATAGGTAATCCAGCTATAACCTCTGAAGGAGAATCCAAAAGCGGCTCATCCAAAAGGGCCTCTGTAACTTGTTGTTTTTCCATTACCTCCATCTCCATCTGCTTAGCCTGGGTTTCAATCTCTTGTTGATTTTGCTTTTCTTTATTCCCCTCGTGTGTTCCTAACACTGATGGCATACATGGAGATGTTAAATCCATTTTAAAAACCTTGTAGTAAAATTCTTCTGCTTTTTCAACAGTATTTAGTTGATATCTTTCTCCTTGATATCTCAATATTATACCAACTGGAGCATCCCACCTAAATGGGATGTTTTGTTTCTTTAGCTCAGTCATCAAAAATCAAAAATCCTTTCTATCTTTTAATATCTTGGACGGCAGCTCTTTATATATCCAAATCTTCCTTCCATTCATATCAAGAGTGGAGTTAAAAGACTTTTGCACAATATCGTTTCTTATTCCTTTATCAGTAAAGTAAATCACCACATCTCTAGGCAACTGCCTTTGCTTTGCCACCCAAGAATTTGCTCTGTAGGCCTTATCAATCTTACAGGATACCTCTTCAGGACTAACCTTTAAAATCACAGCCAGAACTTCAGCAGACATCTTTCTCGAAACTTCTCTTTTATTTTCCTGTATTCCCCTAATTCTGACCGCAAATTCCATGAATCTAAATTGCATCATTGTGACTTCATTTTCAATTCTTTGTTTTATATTATCTGCATTGTAAGTCTTGTAATCAGCTTCCTTTATTTTAGACTCTACTTCTGAGCTATTTTTTTGAATCATTGTTAAATCATTTTCAATTCTTTGTATTTTATTATCCAAATTATGAATCTTATAATCAACTTCTTTCATTTTAGACTCTATTTCTAAATTGATATCTTTATCCATCTTTATAATTATTTCTAAGAAACTTTTCATATGTTGCTTCAGATTATCATACTTTTGTTGAACCAACTCTTTAATTTCCTGTCTAAATTTTTCAAGGTTCTGGTTCACAATCTCATCATGTCTTGCCATCTCCTCCAATACAAATTCCTTTAGGTCTTTAAAGCCATTCTTCTGCATCTGCAAGCTCAAAACTTGTTAATGTGATTTGTAAATGAGGGAGCCCCCCCCCACAGCTTGGTTGTCTGGCTTTATCAGTTTTAATGCCATCCTGCCACACAAACAGATTTTTTTTTCCTTTTAAAGAAAAAGACTTCTCTCCAGACAATATCAATATCAAGTCTCTAAGAAAGAAAAAGCATGAAATAAGAATTTTTCTCTTCACTTATAGCCAGCGCTATTGTTTCAGTTACTTTGTAACATATTAAACTATTCAAACGGAAGGACTTTCACTTTCGGCTTTCTTCTCAAGCCTCAGCCAGTCGCCATTTTAAACTTTCTTTTTTCCCCCTTTCACTCTTCTTTACTTTTAAAATCAGTCTTAGGGTTGTTAGAAATACTTGCAATTTAGGATCCCAGATCCGGATTTCATCCTGCTTGTTCAGACGATCTGTTAGTTTTCGTTAGTTGGTTTGGTCCCATCGCCTGGCTCTGCAAAACGCAGAGTTCTTCCGAAGCCCGGAGCAGCGGCGAGCGAAAATAGGGAGCCTCATCCTGCTTCCTCCCCAAGAGTAAAGAAAGAATACTGGGGACTTCGCAGAGGGCTCTACCTGCCCTCGCCGGCTCTGTCTCACATTTCCTTAAGGAAACGGAGTTTTTTGAGCCGCCTTTCAGCTGTAAAGGCGGCTCTTTACAGGCGACGGGGCTGGTAGTCTCAAAAGACCGTCTGGTGGCGACGGAAGCCAAACCGGAAGCCCGACATTTTCCATCCACTTAGCTGTTTCCCATCCTACACTGTTTATTACTTCTGCATAGCTGAGCACTTTGTCATTTGCTAGTTCATCCTTCTTATTCATGGATGGTATTATGTATATAGCATTTTATTCTTGGAGAACTGAGATTAGTTGTATATAGACAATGTTCTAGTTTTGTCTTCTTGCCAGTATATTTAGTGATCTTGTGAGCCTTCTCCAAATGATGATTGCTAGAAGTAAACTGCCTTTACAAGATGGTCATTTCACAGGATTTTTTTTTCTCACTGTGTTATCACCAATGCCTTATTCCCCAGTGAAATCTGATCTACAATTGGATTTCAGTTTCTTCATTATGGCATTATTTCTCCTGTATCATGAACTAAAGGGAGATGGCTGCTGCTTCAGGCAACTTATGTTAATGCAGTGGTTCTCAACCTTCCTAATGCCGCAACCCTTTAATACAGTTCTCATGTTGTGGTGACCCCCAACCAGGGGTGGGTTTTAAATTTTTTTACTACTGATTCTATGGGTGTGGCTTATTTTGTGGATGTGGCTTGGAGGTCATGTGACTGGGTGGGCATGGCTAGCTGGTCATGTGGCCGGGTGGCCATGGCTATGTGTATAGGGACTACTCAGAGGGCTGAAAAAAGTCATTTCTGACAGGTCCTCGCACTTTTGATTGGTCCTCACACTTATGACCATCCTCACATTTATGCCCGTGCAGCATTCTTAACAACCATGTCACTCATTTCACAACTGCTTCTTTTCACCATGGTGATAAGGTAGGGCAAAAAACGTAAAATGTGAGGATAGTCGTAAATTTGAGATCTGGTCAAAAGTGTGAAGACCAGTCAGAAATAACTTTTTCAGCCCTCTGAGTAGTCCATATGCATAAAAGGATACAGCAATAGAGAGGGATGAAGGAAGGGAAGGGAAATTAGAATAGGAGTAAGGGTAAGAGAGGGAGGAAGAGAGGAGGAGAAGGAGAAAGGAAGAGGAAGTAGGGAGGAGAAGAAGAGTGGGAGGAAGAGAAAGTAAGAAGGAAAGAAGGAAAGAAAAGAGAGAGGTGGTAGGTTTTTGAGGAGAAAGATTGCTGTACAATAAAAAAGATGAAAGGGAAGAAAGCCAACCCCAAACAAATACAAAGATATTAAAATAAAGAATGAATTGTTAAACTTTAAAGAATAAAAGAGAACAAATATGAATAAATAACAATAATTAGAAACACACATACAAACATACAATGTATTTTCTTTCAACAGAGTATTGGGCCGGTTCACAAATTTAAACAGTGTTTAGTCATTTCAATTAAATTTACAATTTCTATATTTCTTTTTGCCATATTTATTCCTCATCTATTTTTGTAAAAAACCAATATTACCCTTCATCCTCATCTCTAATCTTAATCAAATTCAATTTTTCCCTTCTATTCTATATTATACCCCTTCACATTGTCATCTATTTTTATATCCATCCTCACATTGGTTAATTATGTAATATTACAGTTGTTTAATATAAATTCAACATTTTAATATAAATCAATTAGTTATATAACTATCTTTTTTGTATATTAATCAATATGAACATGAATATTCCAATTATTTCCATGCAATCCAATTTCTTACAAATCAATTAATTATATTTACCAATAATAATAAACCAAATAATTTCCCCCATATATTCCTCCAAACCACAACTTAACCATTTCTGCTTTCAACACAATATACAATTAATAGTATCTCAATTATTACAATTCCCTAGTTAAATAGAGCTTTTTTTCTTTTGTGTTTTAAAATCTTGAACTCTCCTCTTTTGCCCTAAATTTCCCATTGTTTGCACCTACCTTTTTTGATGAGGAAAAAGAAAAGAAATCTGCCTGCCTAATTTTCCAACGTTGCAGCAACAGCAAAGCCAACAGCTTTACTTTCAGTTTTGTTTTCCAGCATAGCTAGGGGAAAAAAGTCTGCTCCAGCAAGCAGCAGAGCCCTGAGTAAAACAGCTGAGAGCAAATCAGCTGAGAGTCGGGAACCGATCTAATCAAGGGCTAATTAGCCTATGCTGAAGCTCCACGGGCCAATAAAATTACAAAAAAACACCGTACCATTTGTTAAATTGCTGGCTCACCCGCCCCTCCCCCACCACTATTTATTGGCAATAAATAATGATGCGGAGGGGCGGGGCAAGCCAGCAATTTAACAAACGGTTCGGCCAAACCCCCTAGAACCGGCAGAATCCCACCACTGGCTATAGGGCGGCCCTTTGAAGCCCCACGACAAGAATTTAAACAGTTTTTTTTCCTCTAGCCATCAGCTGGGACTCAGGAGGCAGCAATAGATTGGGAGTGGGCGGGGTAAGCGAACGGCCGGCGATCCAACAGAGCAGAGAGTGAGGGTGAGTGAAGGCGTGGGGGGGGGGCGAGAGAGGGCTTTAGCGACCCCTGTGAAATGGCTGTTCGACCCCCAAAGGGGGCGCAACCCCCAGGTTGAGAACCGCTGTGTTAATGGATAGACTGTGGCCCGGGGTGAAATCCTTCCCCTGAAGTGGGGTGGAATGGAAATTTTGCAGTATCCTTCCCCTGCCACACCCACCAACCCACACCCACCAACCCACACCCACCAAGCCACATCATACCCACCAAGCCACACCCACAGAACCGGTAGTAAAAAAAAATTGGATTTCACCTCTGCTGTGGCCCAGTGCAAGAACTAGCCCAAGAACTCCGTGTAATCCAGAGGCTGTTTTGTAGAGGATGGCCTTTAATTGTGAGAATGATTTATACAGTGGTCTGGGAATCTTTGGTATGGCAATAATGGGAGAAATATATTGCCCTTTACCTCAGCTCAAATCAAATTGAATCTTCATTACAGTCATAGACCAGCATAAGGAAGGAGGATTACAGTCAACTAAAAGTATAGAACAGTGTTTCTCAACCTTGGAAGCGCTGGCTGGGGGATTCTGGGAATTGAAGTCCACCCATCTTCAAGCTTCCAAGGTTGAGAAACACTGGTATAGAAGATACATTGAAGTTGAAAAGTAAAAATTATGAAAAGCTATAAAATATTAAAACAGAAAGTATATATAAACATCTATAAGACTCTAAAAGAAGTTTTAGAAGTTTTAGATGAGTGTAGGGGAGCATAATATAATGAATTAAGTGCTCATTAAGTCTTGTTTATGGCAAGGGTCATCATCCAATGAATTTTGAGCCTTGCTACGTAGAACCTGACAACACTGTATATATTTGTTGTAGCAGGGTTGGTATCTGAAAGCTGCAAGGAAGTGTATTATTGGTTGTGCACCGTGGGTATTTATGCAGTAATGGTGAAATGAGGCTAGCACAAAGGTCTCTGCAATAGAAGCACTGGAGGAGGACACACACTGTTGTTTTTGTGTGTCCAGAGTTACAGGGGCATTGTCTCAATCTGGGCCAGTCATATTTTCTCCCTGCTGGCCCCAGGTAATAAGTATTTAGTGATCTTAATAAAAATAGGTTTGTATTGTCACTGGAAAAATAATTATGCACATCAGCTGTTTTTTTTTTCCCAAGGATGTTTTGTCACATCTGACAGTAACCTTGCAACTGGCTACACACACACACACACACACACACACACACACACACCAGACACACACTTATTGCAAAATCTACAGGCCATTTTGTATGATGAGGCCCCGAAGAGGGACAGAGGTTATGTTGTTCTTTAGCAGTAATGAGATTCCTTGTTAGCAACATGATGCACATAAGCTGGGGAACTAACGTCTTTAAATGTTTACATAGCATTGTTATTTTTCAATCTGGATTCTGAGCAATTGGCAAGATCAACTCAGCAGGGCTATTTTTCATTCCAACTCAAGTCGTCTTGAATTTAAAACAACAAAAAGGTTGCTATCAGAATCAATTCTAAACCAATTCTTTAAAAAGTAGGATTAAAACACAGAATTGATCTAATTTAAATCAGTTTGAATTCTTTTTCTTTTTTCCAAAAAAATATTCACCTTAGGGTGATAGGAATGATGTACATGCAGGGTATACAGAAAAGAGAAGTTATGTGTTGGGAGGAGTCAATGCTATTCCCATGTTGGAATGCTGTCCTCGTCTGAAGTAGCATATGAGGCTTATGGATGGGAGTATGAAACAATTTGTTCTGCAACTTCAACTGTTGCAATTACAAATGCCAACCGGCAGATGTATTTGAAATGCTTCAAAATAGGAGGGTGTTGTAAAAATTAATTGTGCTTTAAATAGCTGACTGGTTATTCAATCTTGCAGAAATCTTAGGCAGCATTTTTCACACTGGTGGGAGGACTTTAGCACCTCACTGCAAGGCAGTGACTAATAATGAAAAAAAGTACTCTGCAGGAGAGTAAGAGCTTATTATAGGTCAGTACTGAAAAGTACCACCCCTGTCCCCCTGGACGGTTGGAGAGATATGTCTGAAAAAACGAGAATGCTTCTCAAGAGAAGCAAGACAAAAACCACATCCTCTTTTCTGAAGCGGAAATACTTTACTTCAGTATTAACTCTCCAGGGAACAATGGAGAATGAAAAGCATGGAGGGTTAAAACAAAAATCAAGAGGGAGCATGTAAGAAAGTCCTTGGTGTCATTCGGCCTGCTGGTTAAAAGAAGTTCTGCAAGCATCTAGTTTAGGAGTTTGAGAAACAAAACGGCTATTGTTCCATATTTATAATTATACAGTTTTGCCAATAGGCAGGAAACTCCCCAACATACAGTCATCAGCTCTTCACATACATTTCACTTATTTCCTGAGACATTGTGCCCCTGGCTTCAAGCCTTCCTTAAATATTTTGTGCACATGACATTATTTGTGTTAAGTTGGGCAAATGAGGAGGCAGAAGCAAGGTCTTCAGTAACAACAGCTCTTTAATTCACAGTGTGAATCCATCAACACATACAGTCAACAGTTCCCTTTATATACTTCTCAGGCCAGGGAGTTAACCAATCACCAACATGCTATTGTTCTTTTAAATTTCCCGCCAAAACTATATACATTACAATTCACTTTTATTTATTTTTTTGCTAGACACGACAGTCTGTCTTGTTTAAACAGCAAAGGTTCTTGCATGACACGTGGGGCTATAAAACAAAGCAGGGTAGGTATACAGATAGTCCTCGACTTACTCTCACAATTGAGCCCAGAATTTATGTTGCTAAATGAGAAGTTTGTTTTGCCCCATTTTATGACTTTTCTTGCCATATTGGGCAAGTGAATCACTGCGGTTGTTAAATTAGTAACATGGTTGTTAAGTGAATCTAGCTTCCCCATTGATTTTGTTTGTCAGAAGGTTGCAAAAGGTAAGGACATGACCCCAGGACACTGTCATAAATATGAACCAGTTGTTAAGCATCCAAGTGTAAATCACATGACCATGGGGACGTTGCAATGGCCGTAAGTGTGAAAACGCACTTTTTGCAGTGCCGTTGTAACCCTCGAAATTCACAAAATGAACTGTTGTAAATCGAGGATTAACTGTAATAGCAAAAAACTATTAGGAAAGTGGACTCCAGCTGCAATAAAGCATAAGGTGAGGTTGTGGTTACTAAGACATCCGGCCTGAAACAACACATCCTGTGAGAAAGTATGGGTGCTTTAAATACGATAATCTAAGTTTATTCTACATTTGCCAACTTAGTGCCCTTCAAATATGTTACACTACTCTCTTGCCTGAGCTGAAGATACTATGGAGGTCTTTAGTATGTATTTGGAACCTATAAGGAATTAGATGAGACAACTAAAACAGAATCACAACAGGATGGAGGTACTTTCATGTGGAAACAGTCTGACTTCCTTGTAGCTCCAATGTTGGTTTCATGAGCAATTGCATTCTGTGTGAAGCAGAAGCTCTACTATTCGGGATTCTCCTGAACTCAGGACTCTTGATTTGTGAGACTGAGATAGAGGAACCCTTCCACACCTACAGATGGGGCAACAGTTGTAGTCCTTTTTTCAGCGGAAAGCCCTAGCAATAGTGATTCATGCCCTAATCATCTTGAGGTTAGATTGCTACAATTATGGATTCTACTGCAAAGTCTCCTTTGTAGACTTATTGGAAATTGCTGTTTGTCCAGAATGTATTTGTGAAACCATTAAGAGAACCGGTTTGATGTAATGGTTAAGATACGAGGCTAGAAACCAGGAGACTATAAGTTCTTGTCCAACCTTGAACATGAAACCACCCGAGTGATCAGTAACTCCCACTCTAGAAAGCAGGCATTGCCAAACCATTTCTGAAATCTTGGCACGAAAACTTTAGGGCTTGTCCAGGCAAGGTGCCAGGGGTCAACATTAACTCAAAAGTACGCACATGCATACACAACCCTTATAGCCGTGTAAAACCCATTTTGCGAGTGTTGCATTTCTGGCAATAGGTTTCCACGTTCAATTAAAATTGATATAAAACCTTGACAAGGCTTAGCTTCCTAGTTCTTTGGGAGTCATTTTCTTCAAGAAGAAATTCATCCTGGAGATATTCAACTGTATATTCAACTCAGAAAAAGTTCTTTGGGTGTCTCTCTTATGAAATGACAAAGGTGAGGGCCTGAAGATATGAGGGACTCTGCAGTTCACATCTGGAAAGCACCAGAGCAAAATGCCTTCTCCACTCCTGTATAAAATTTCAAAAATGTTCTATCTATAGCCTTCCAGATGTTTAATTACAATTGCAAGCAGGTTAAGACTCACAATGTGAGTATCTTTGGGGCTGGAAGTATGCAAGAGTGTTATTTTGTTGATATAATATTATAATTTTCCTATGCCAGGACAAACTGGAAGCACTGTATAGAATCAGTATGTCTACGTTACCTTGAGCAATTCCTTTCTTCCTCTCTTCTATTTGTGCAGAGAGGATAATAGAGTTTATACCAAGATAGGTATTCCATTAAAGATTTTGAATGTTATCTGTGGATAGAATGACAGATGACTAAAACTGATTTGTCCTTTTTAGTGATAGAGATTATGTGCCTGGAAGTGAAAAGCAGGAAGAAGATCCAGCCCAAGAGATGCTGCTGTTTGGAAATGAAGGAATTAATAATAGTTTCTACCATTCTTTGTACAGAAAGTGAACCGACTAACTGAATATTTTGCCAACTGACAAAAGAAAGTTTCTGCAATATATGAAGATAACAGCCAATTTTTAGGAAAATAGACTTGCTCTATGATACAACTTTCTTAGATAATGTTGCCTGAGAGGAGCACCTCAGTCCACCAAGTAGAGGACTCAAAGGAAACTTTGTTCTTTTAATTCAGGTTTGGACTTTAGAACTTAGATAAGCAGCTAATTTGGACACATTTGTAATTTTGAGAGCATCTTGCAGCAAGGGTGAAATCTACTTACCTCCCGTACTGGTTCGGAAGTGCACGCACCCCGTGCGCATGTCACATGCACGTGTGGACCCTCTGTACATGCGCAAACCCTTCTGCGCATGTGCAGAGGGTAAAAAACAGGTTACTTCCTGGTTAAAACCAGGAAGTAATGATGATCGGGCAGGTGGGCGGAACCTCATGCTGCCATCGCTACTGCTTCTCCGGACCACCCGCCACCAACACTAGCGGTTCAGTTGAACCGGTCCGAACCGGTAGCATTTCACCCGTGTCTTGCAGGTACTTTCACAAAATGGCTGTTAGGCTTGCCTTGTATGTAACAGCTGTTACAAAGGGCATGGCCAACTGCAAAATATTTATTTGCTAAAAGGCAAACTGATAACTCCCCACCACACCTCCAGCCCTGAAGCATGTTAGCGAACACCTCAGTTTACCTTTTTTTTCCCTAGACTTGTGGGCATAATTCCAGATATCACACGTTTTGTAAGCTTTCTAATATTGGCCAGAAGCACAGTTACAAATAAAGATAATGAGGCAGATTACTCTGCTTTGGGGTATGCCATCTTACCATTTATTTTTATTTAAGTTGAAATAACCTAAAGATTAATGGTATTTGATGGGAACACAGAGGCTGCAATACACCAAGAAAAATGACTGTAAGCTCCTTCAATTTTTCTTCACAGGACGGTCTCTAATTTCCTGACCATTTCTCTCTTTTCACCATTGCAGTTTTTTCTTTGTGAAATGTGGTATCCAGAACAAGACAAATACTTAAGTGAGATCTGACCAAAGCAAAATAAAGTGGTACTAATATTTCCTCTGATGTGGAGGTTTCATTTCTGTTGATGTAGTTTGGAACTGCGTTTGCTTATTTTGCATCAATGTCTCATAGTCAGTTTATGATAATATATTATTAAAAATAGTTTTCAGAAGTACTGTTGACAAACCAAGTATCCCAAACCTGTTGCTTTGATTGTTTTTTATGTGAAGAATTTTAGTTTTGTCTGTTGGGGAATTAGGTAGGAAATTTAATTTTGTGTACATTGCAGATTCAGTAGGTGTTCCCCCCACTTCTCTAAGCTATTAATAAAAATATGAAAGAGTACAGGCAAAAAGAAAATCTGGTGGCACCCTACCAGATACTTCAGTCCTTTCTGAGAAGAAACCATTGAGAAACACAATTGCCAATTCATCCCATTCTAAATTAGATTGCTAATGAGAATGTTATATGGTATTCTATAAAATGCTCTGCTGAAATCAAGGTATGAATACTTCAACTATTAGGGAGGTTATCTGATTAAAAAAAAACCTAATTTTAATCTGACAAGAAATATTCCATACAAACCATGCTAACTTTTTTTGATTACTGCGTCCTTATTAATTTTTCATGGATTTGCTTCAGAATTTTTCCAGATGTTGATTGGCTGATATCTATTCTCTGGATTCCCCCTCTCTCTCATCAGTTGTTTGCTCTCTTGTCAGTCCCTCAGGATATCTCATACAACATATAAAGGTTCAGGCAAATAATTAGCTAATTCCTTCAGAACAGGTAGTCCTCGATTTATGGCCACAATTGACCCCAAAGTTTCTGTTGCTAAGAAAAACAGTTGTGAAGTGAATGTTGCCCCATTTTACAACTTTTCTTGTCACAGTTGTTAAGTGGATCTCTGCAGTTGTTAAATCAGCAACATGGTTGTTAAGTGAATCTGGCTTCCCCATTGACTTTGCTTGTCAGAAGATCACAAAAGGTGATCACATGACCCCAGGACACTGCAATCTTAAATACATGCCAGCTGCCTCTGAATTTTGATCATGTGACCATAGGGACGCTGCAATGGACATAAGTGTGAAAAATGATCAGAAGTCACTTTTTCAGTGCCTTTGTAACTTTGTAACCGTCACTTAAATGATTTGTTGTAAGCTGAAGACTACCTGAATTCTAGGATGCAATCATCTGATCCTAGTGGTCTAAACCATTGGAAGTAACATTCTTTGACAATCTGTCAATCTCCTTCAAACCTATTCCTTTATCTTCTTGAATTGATGAAACAATTTCTTGCTTGGAAAACAGACTTAGTAAGTATGTCTTCCTTTTCTTTTTCTTCCACTCAGTTGTATCAGATTCTCAGAGACTTCCTGGAGAAGACCTCTAGTTTGCTTGGCAAACTAGAGGTCTTTCAGAAGTGGTGGGCCATTGCCTTCTTCCTAGGGCTGAAAGAGAGTGACTGGCCCAAGGTCACCCAGCTAGCTTTGTGATTAAGATGGGATTAGAATTCATAATCTCCTGGTTTGTAGCCTGATGCTTTTACCACTACATCAAACTGGCTCTCATTTTTCCGTCCTACCTATTACCATTTCTCCATATTCACAAAACAGCTGATATACTGATTCTTTATCTTTTATTTTGTACATATATTAAGAAGTTTTTTAAAATTATTCTTAACACCCTTCATCAATTTCTTTACCCTGAGCTTTGGATTTCAGTTTACAGTCAAATGGAAATCCATTCAAAATTATTTTATAGTCAATTTTGGAACTCTCGTTAAATTTGTGATGATAGTTGATAAGGAATATCTTTTCCATGTATGGCCAGGCTTAATCTGAATCTCAAAATATACATATCTTGCATACTTGGGGGGAAAAAAACCTTACAGTCTTCGCAGAACCAAAATTGGAACAATTTTCCAAGCATGTGTTTTATTCCAAGGCACTTAAGTCTTCAGATATGTATCCAAGAAGCAACTAACAAACTTTGCAGTGAGGGGATGAACCCAGAGAGGCTGTGGGAAAGAAGAGACCCTGTTGCAAGGACACATCAGCAAGCCTGAATTCTCTGTGCTCTTTAGATTGCGTTTTAGGATGAGGAGTGGGGGGAGGGAAGAAAAGGAAGTCCTTTCGGTTCGTAGCACACTAATTAGGAAGGAATGGAATGTTATCTCCTCTGCAGATGCTGACTTCAATATCCCCCAGCCTTTTGGCAAAAAAAACCCCAGCTGCAGTACTGTTCTTAAAATAATTAGAGGCACTGGGGAAAAGGGAGATGCCGAATTTTCCTTGTCCTTCAGCCCCCATGACAATTTTGAATACAGGGTTGAGTCAGATTGTTTGTGGAATCTAATTATCTCCCCCCCCAATGTTTCCTCCAGCCCTGTATATAGCATCAGAAAGTACTGGAGGGATTCGTGTCTCTGGTTAGAAACTCGTCTACAACTTTACTTGGGCAAAACCACCGAATTAAACCTCAAATCTGTGTTGGAACTGATAGTAGGAGTCATCCTCTGGAATAGCCATGTTATCACTTCTGCTTCTTGCTGTGAGGAGATTTACCTGTAAGTGCAGACCAGTTGCTTTGATGTACCCCAGAAGCAGCAAGATCTCCCTGCGTCCAGATTTTATCTTCTGTGGTTTACAGGACAAGCTAAGCAACCATGATTTACAAACCACAATGTGTAAGCCAAAGCCAAGCAAACCATTCTATGCCTTAGCACAGTGTGTGAACACAAAGTATCATATTATGACATAATGTAGTTTGTTTGGTTTGGGCTCAGCCTATGTGTGAACCCAACCATGCTGTGGAAAGAATAATTTAGGTTTATTCTGCTACAAAGAATGTAGAATGACATTGATTCAGTCTTGCATTCAACCTGCCCTTTTCTTAATGCAAGTTGTATCAGCAAGTGGGTGTTATTGGTAAAAACATTAGAACAGGTGTTTATTGGATTTAATATTTACCTCCCCAGTTGCGGTTCTGAGAACGGACCTTATTTGTCTTCCTGTTTGGAGATCTTCGTTTCCAGAAGAACTTTCCTCTTATCTCTGAGTTCAGCATGTTATTTTGAACCCCCCCCCCCGTTAATTCAATCTGCATTTTTTTAAAAAACGTGAAATAATGCACCTAATTAGGTGCAATATTTGATCATAAGATTGGTAACTTTTAGATAGATTGTTAGGTGGTACAGATCAATGGTACTACAGTAAAATGATTGAAAGCAGTCTTGTGGTTATCAAGCTATTTTGTAAATTGACTGATCTTGGCCAGCTCAATGGGGTCACATCTGTTTACTACTTGGGTGAGCCACCATCAGCAAATATGGGGCATACAAGATACTTGGTGGAGTAAAATAAGCAACCTGGAAAATGCATAAAAACCCACTTCCATATTATTACCAAGAAAATGAACTGTCCTATCTATGAATTCACTAGGAATGAAGTTCAATTAAAGAGATATTCTACTTAACTTAATGTAACTGTTGGGAATCAAGAAACCAGAAGTTAAAGGTTATGTACTATAGATTACCACGGGTCTGAACAGTCTTAAAATTTTGATTTCGTTCTCTAAATGCATTCACATCTTATGCTTAACTCAGTCAAAACTATCACTGAATTTGGCACACACAATAGTGCATCATCCCAGCCCAAGACAGGTACTTTGAGGAATATATTCACTTTCTACTTGGTATCTAGAGCATCACACATCAAAAGAATACTAACAGTTTTTTTTTTCTGGCAATAGCTCCTTTCCCTTTAATCAGACAAATGAGTCTGCTTTAAATGTTAAATTCAATTGGTGGTTGGGAAGTGTGTGTCCTGCAGCTGTCAGGCCTTGACAATTAAATTTCTAAAAAAACATCTTAACAGTTTCAGCCACTCTATTTTGTTTCCTTGGTGGACTGATCAAGCAAAACTAGGCACTGCTATACCACATTGTTGACTGGCTTTTCATTTTCACAAATTATAGTATTATTAGTAAATGCTGCAGTGTACCTCTTGGGATTGAAACTTGCCCCGACAATGACTCAATTCATGGCACTCTATGACATATTGCCTTTGCCATTGAATCAGTAAAGTCTGTTGTCTGGAACCAGTCTACGGTTTATAAAGATTTGTATCTTTAAAGGTTTGCTTTACAGTTGTGAGATCATAGCAGTAAGACTAATTCTAAGTAAAAGGTCAGTAGTATTTGTCACTCTCCCCTTTCCTGCCTAAGCTAGATGAAAGACAGGTATGAACTGTGAACCTGATAGCCAGATTTCTAGGTGCCTGGAGCATAATAGCTGGCAAATGAGTAACACAGAAGCTACCTGGCCAGACTGAAACTTGAGTATAAACTTTTTCGCTGTAGAAACTTAATCTATAGTTATATGGCTAGAACTAACACTAAGTCAAGAAAGAAGACATCCTGGAATATCCAGAATGCATTTATATAATAAAGTAGAACTATGTTTAAAAGTTTGAACCGCTACCTTTAATTCCTACACCTCAGTTAGAAAGGAAAAACTGAGTTGTGTAAATGTTTTAAGAGTCATTCTGCCTTTTTTAAAAAAAATAACATACCTAGTATTCCTCCTTCCTGATATTTTCCACACAACCACCATCCTGTGAGGTGAGTTGGGCTGAGAGAGCGACTGGCCCAGTCACCCAGCTGGCTTTCACACCTAAGCACATGTCTTGGTTTCTAGCCTGGTGCGTTAACCACTAGACCAAACTGCTGTCCAATGTATATTCTTCTGATATACTTACAGCCCTTTTATAGCTTTTGCAAACAGTAAATCAGCCGCATTACTATCTAGCCGTCTTCTTTACATAAAATATGTAGCATATTTTATATTAAATATATATTAATTAAAACAAATAATGTAGGTTCCTCAATCTCCACCTTTCACCTTTCATAATACAGCCTTCAATTTCTTTGGAAATAGAGAGTTATCAGTTTTGCTAATTCAGACTCTTAACTTCTCTCATTAAAAGCCAGGTTGTCTGGTGTGGCTAATTACAATTCAACACCTGTCTAAAGCAGCGGTTCTCAACCTGGGGGTCGCGACCCCTTTGGGGGTCGAACGGCCATTTCACTGGGGTCGCCAAAGCCCTCTCTCACCCCTCCCCATACCTTCACTCACCCTCACCCTCTGCCTCTGTTGGATCACAGTTCGCCATTCGCTTACCCTGCCCACTCCCAATCTATTGCTGCCTCCTGAGTCCCAGCTGATGGCTAGAGGGAAAAAAAACTGTTTAAATTCTTGCCCTGGGGCTTCAAAGGACCACCCTACAGCTGATCAGTGTTAAAAGAAAACAAATGAATAGACCGGTGCCTGCAAAAATAGAAAAAACAGCCCCTTTCAGCTTCAGCATAGGTTAATTACCATGAGTTGATTTGATCAGCCTCCCCACTCTCAGCTGATTTGCTCTCAGCTGTTTTGTGCAGGGCTCTGTTCTGTTGCTAGCTGCAAAGAGTTCCTGGAGCAGATTTTTTTCCCCCCTAGCTATGCTGAAAAAGCAAAACTGAAAATAAAGCAGGGTCTTTGCTGCAACATGACAAAATGAGGCAGAGAGAAATTTCTTTTTCTTTTTCCTCACCAAAAAAGGTAGGTGCAAAACTGCAAACAATGGGAAATTTAGGGCAAAAGAGGAGGTTCAAGATTTTAAAACACAAAAGAAAAAAAGCTCTATTTAACTAGGGAATTGTAATAATTGAGATACTATTAATTGTATATTGTGTTGAAAGCAGAAATGGTTAAGTTGTGGTTTGGAGGAATATATGGGGGAAATTATTTGGTTTATTATTATTGGTAAATATAATTAATTGATTTGTAAGAAATTGGATTGCATGGAAATAATTGGAATATTCATGTTCATATTGATTAATATACAAAAAAGATAGTTATATAACTAATTGATTTATATTAAAATGTTGAATTTGTATTAAACAACTGTAATATTACATAATTAACTAATGTGAGGATGGATATAAAAATAGATGACAATGGGAAGGGGTATAATATAGAATAAAAGGGAAAAATTGAAATTGATTAAGATTAGAGATGAGGATGAAGGGTAATATTGGTTTTTTTAAAAAATAGATGAGGAATAAATATGGCAAAAAAGAAATATAGAAATTGTAAATTTAATTGAAATGACTAAACAGTTTAAATTTGTGAACCGGCCAAATACTCTGTTCAAAGAAAATACATTGTATGTTTGTATGTGTGTTTCTAATTATTGCTATTTATTCATATTTGTTCTCTTTTATTCTTTAAAGTTTAACAATTCATTCTTTATCTTAGTATCTTTATATTTGTTTGGGGTTGCCTTTCTTCCCTTTCATCTTTTTTATTGTACAGCAATCTTTCTCCTCAAAAACCTACCACCTCTCTCTTTTCTTTCCTTCTTACTTTCTCTTCCCCCCTCTTCTTCTCCTCCCTACTTCCTCTTCCTTTCTCCTTCTCCTCCTCTCTTCCTCCCTCTCTTACCCTCACTCCTACTCTAATTTTTAATTCTACTCTTCCCTTCCTTCATCCATCTCTATTGCTGTATCCTTTTATGCATATGGACTACTCAGAGGGCTGAAAAAGTTATTTTTTACTGGTCCTTGCACTTTTGACCAGTCCTCGAATTTACAACTGTCCTCACATTTTACATTTTTTGCCCTATCTTATCACCATGGTGAAGAGAAGCAGTTGTGAGATGAGTGATATGGTTGTTAAGAATGCTGCACAGGCATAAATGTGAGGATGGTCATAAGTGCAAGGACCTGTCAGAAATGACTTTTTTCAGCCCTCTGAGTAGTCCATATACACATAGCCATGGCCACCCGGTCACATGACCTCCAAGCCATGCCCACAAAATAAGCCACACCCACAGAACCGGTAGTAAAAAAATTTAGAACCCACCCCTGGTTGGGGGTCACCACGACATGAGGAACTGTATTAAAGGGTTGCGGCATTAGGAAGGTTGAGAACCACTGTCTAAAGAGTCCCAGTTTTCCTGCAGTCTGAACACAATTTGAGGTGGAGAAATGGCCTTTAAAGTTCCTCAGAACGCAGGTGAACCACATTTTAACCCCTGGATTATTGCTCATGTTGAAACCTGAAGAATATTAAATGCAATTCTCAATAGTCAATGCTTTTTCTCACTTCTCAAGGCAAAACTGTCTAGTCTCTAGTACAACTATATACTGGAGACTTGTTTTCATTACTTCTACACCCATTGATTCCAATGGAAAACTGTGGCATTCTTAGTACAGCTAGGTAGTGAACTGACAGCTGAGAAAGACTTTTATATGAAAACCAATTAATGACACTGGCAAGAATGGCACTTAGGAGAAAAGCCTAAATTCTGTTTGCTGATTCTGTTTGGCTCAAATGCTATTTTTCAGAGGACCTCATCTTACAAGTGAATCTTGAACACACGGAGAAAGATGGAAAATAAATTTAAATTATGGCTGCATTCTTATGCCACTTCTTTGGAAATCAGCTCTATTCCACATTTAAGATTAAGAATATTTGAATACTTGGAATAAATAAAAGCATCGGTTTTAAAAATGTGAATATGTGAAAAGGATCTTTTTTAACCACTGGACAAATCAAGGATTTTCAGAGGGGTGAGAAAACACATGATGAGTAGCATGTTAAGAGCATGTAAAATAACAGTTAAAATGGAAGGGCGTGTCGCTCCCCTGCCTCTCCCGAAGTGTAGAGGCAGCCAACTCTGCCTTTCCTCCGAGAATCATTACGGCAAGCAAGCAACCATTTTCTCTCTTTTGTAGTCTCTGATAACAACCGATAATCTTGGCTAAGGGGCGTTCTTCCTGCAGAGCTTTTCCTCTCCGGGAAAGGCCAACACGCAGCCCCCAACCCAGTAGCCCGTGTTTTGCGACTAGGGCTGAGGCAGTTATATGCCTTTGTGGCGCGCGCAGCCCCCGTTTCGCGAGGGACTTTCCGAAGGGGAGCGGGTTCCGGCGGCCGATCTGGCGAGAGCGTCTCCCCTGCCAACTTCTTGCTGCTCCGCCTCCAACCGCGAGAGCTCTTCCAAGGTCCTCTGCCTGCCCATATAAGGCCGCGCGATTGTCACGAAGCACCATAAATAGCGATGTTGTCATCACCTGCCTCTTTCTTGCTGAATTGGTTTAGGGCATCTTTCCAAGCAAGCCTGACCCTTCCTTCCTGCTTCCCCGCAGCTATCAATTCCACCCTCTTTCCCAGCCCAGCTGTTCCAAATGGCACGTCTAGACAAATCTGGGAGAATCCATTCATTTATTTTTTTTTTTTACTCCGATGAAGTTATGAAAGCCTAAAAAACAGGCATCCTCAACGTGGTGCCCGTGAGATAGAGGGGCTAGTTAAACCAATGTTTCTTAAAGTCGGCAATTTCATTTTCCAGAATTCCCAACCAGCAGTGTCCTATAGATTGCACAGATGATCTTTGGAAAGAAAATGCACCTTAAAAGTTACCAAGTTTGAGTAATACCTTGTTAGACATGAATGTATGTTCGCTGGGGTTTATGCAAGTTTTAAACAACCAGAGAGGACTCAAAATCACTTTAGAAGCAGAAAAGTGGTATTTTGGATTCTAGAAAAGTGTTTTCCACCCCTTGAAAGTTGTACCATAAGGGAAATAGCAGTATTTCCAATGCATCAAAATCCTTTAAAATAACAAGAAGCCAATATTGCTTTCCCAAGACCTCCATAGGTGACTTCCACAAGTGTACAGGCTGCAATAATTGAAGCTGTAATGCAACAGATCTCAAAAGCAAGAAATCAATAAAGGATGCCTCTAAGCCCTGGTACCAACATTATATTGATATAGAAATACCTAAGGAAAGTTTTTGAAAAATCTAATAACATTGCAAAGAAGTTCAATGCATAGTTTTGATTTTAAAATTTCAACCCCATTCTCATGAGTTATTGGAGTGTAACTGCTTTGTGACTGAGCACAGACCAGTTTTGAAGCTTTAGGAAGCATGGGAAGTTTGTGCAAGAAGGAATGATGACACTGTTCTGATTCCCAGTAACCTTGGATTATGGTTTCTACATTCCTTTGAAGGAATTACTGTTAGTATGACTGTTCCTGGCACTTACTTCAAGCAATGAAGTAATTGTTGCATTATCAAGATTGACTGTTGACTTCTTTGCTAGGACAAAGTATAGATGCCTCTCTGCACCTTTATAACTTTCTGTACCTGAAAGTATGCTGGACATGCAGAAAAGTGAGAAAGCAAATGCATATGCTGGCCTTATCCTACACATAAAACTCATAGCAGGAAGGAAAAGGAAGCAATAAAGCTTTGAATTAGTTTTTTCTTTATTTTGTTCACCATTTCCTACAGGTAGCATGCTAAGCATTTTCCAATGGAGATAAACATTCAGCTGGGATTCTTCTCCTTAGTATTCAGATGCTTTATCCAAAATATATTTATATGTCTTGCATCTTGTTCGTATTTTTATTTTGTTTCTCCTAGTATACTAGTAGGATAATATAATAGTATATTAGTAGCATACTAATATACTACTATATTATTACCAGTTTTATTTTTTTAGAGCAGCTTGGGAAAAGCAACAGTCTAGTGGCATCTGCATGGGGGCCAACATCTAAATCTGCAAGTAAGTGGGAGTGGCGACAAAAAATCTCTATCCCTTTTGTAGGTGACACCCCACAGATGCCCATACATCAGGGGTGAAATCCAGCAGGTTCTGACAGGTTCTGGAGAACTGGTAGTGGAAATTTTGAGTAGTTCGGAGAACTGGCAAATACCACCTCTGGCTGGCCCCAGAGCAGGGTGGGAATGGGGATTTTGCAACATCCTTCCCCTGGAGTGGGGTTGGAATGGAGATTTTGCAGTATCCTTCCCCTGCCACGCCCACCAAGCCATACCATGCCCACCAAGCCATGCCCACAGAACCGATAGTAAAAAATTTTTGGATTTCACCACTGCCATATATGTACCCATTGTTATGTTAGCAACAACGCAGTGAAGTATGACTGGTAAATTAATACCAGATTTTTAGGGAACAGCCAATCTGTTGTGGAAAAAAAAGAAGAGAATTTAGGCAATGTCAAAAACAACACATTTTATACCATAAACTTTTGTGAATAACATTAGCAATAGCACTTGGACTTATATACCACTTCATGGAGCTTTACAGCACTAATTTACCGGTACTATTTATTACATTACAGCAGGAGTTCTTAACTCCCTGACATTTATGCTATGTGTATAGATTTTAGGAGTTAATAAACTTGGATGGATGGAAAATTGCAACTATAGTTTCACATATATTATTACCGATAGTTTGTTATTTTAAAATATTTTAATATTTTGATTATCAGTTATCTGAGTATAACTGGTAATACAACATGTATGCATTTTAATTTAAACATATTTTTCTAAGAGGTTTGTAGATTTCATTAGACTAGATTCTCAAATGCGTCCAGGGCAAAAAAAAAAAAAAAAGTTAATCACTGCTTTAGAGGCATAAGGAAATTAGGGGAATTTAAATGCAAAAGTGCAGACAATGAAAATTATGTACAGATAGTGGCCATTCACAAAGCACAATATAGTACATACATAATTTATGAGTTAATTCATACATAATGATGTTCACACAGTACTCTGAGCCAATAATTAATCAACCATATTTTAGCCCAGCCATTTCATTCAAATCCAGCCCTTGCATCAGTTTGTAGTTCTGTTACAGGTGAATCCAGAAAATTGAAATACTGTAACCTATGATTAAGTTAACCATGAGAATGTCATGTGAATGAAGCCACATTGTGATAAACTGCCTTATTCTTTGTTGAATATATAAGAAATTTGTATCTCCTAGCAAAGGGTTTTACATGCAGTCTCCTGATCTAAAACTGCCACTTGAATCATTCCTACCACAGGGCGAAGATCTATGTTACATTTTAACATAGATGTTATCATGTAGAGATTTTATATGGTTTTTAGAAAATATTTTTCTTTAACAAAAGGTCTCTTGAGGTAGTTTTAATTTTTTTCTCCAAAGAGAAAGCTGTTATTTGTTCTGATCATGAAGATTTCCATGACAACCGGAAAAATGTCAAATAATCAAGGGAGTGAAAGATTCTCAAACTTAACAGAAGAAAGGGTTTCTGGCTACACTACTTAATTGGAATCCTTTAGGGTTTATTTATTCTGTTTACCACCAATTTAACTTCCCTGCCTAATTAGCACCCCAAAAGAACACTTTTGTTAAAGATTCTCTAGTAAAATCCCCAAGGGGAGGCCTGTTTGCATTCAGTATGCCAAAGTGGACTTTCCCTAATTACACTAAATAACATTAATGCCATTTCCCTATAATTTGCTTTCCTATGTGAGGTCTGGAAAGTGCTTTTGCCCTACATGAGGCAAAGTCCACCAAACAGAAAAGCAGCCTATCAGAAATACTACCAAACTTCTCTTTTTGTAGTTACTGTTTGCTTCAAGCTGCAAAAACCCTACCACATATTGCTTAGCATCTGGCAGGATGCCATTACCTCCAGCCTGTGAGCACTGTTTGGCTTCCCTGCGTAGTGTATGAAAGAATAAAACACCAGTGAGAACTGGTACAGGAACATGAGGTAAAGGGATGATATAAGCACTTTTAGGATATTATTCAGAATGACAGATTGAAAAGCCAGGCAGTTTAAATGCTAGGTTCATAAAAGTACCCCTAGATTAGTGACATGCCAGTAGTGGTTCTCCTATTATTGTCATCACTGAAACAGCCACCTGTCCCTGAGAGCGATTTGTCTTTTGCCTCACACGACCTGACAGCGTCTTCCCTTCTGACAAAAACAGTTTTTGGCACACTGTTCCCTTTGCTTAAGACCAGGGAACTTAGCAACCTGATCCAGGGAGCCTATTGCATTGGGAGGCCAAATGAATATTTAACTAGGGTGAGTAATCCTTTTTATTTTAAAAAAATCTGCATTACACTTTTGATACGCCATAAAGCACTCCAAGATAACACAGGACTAGCTACCCTGTTTCCCCCCAAATAAGACATCCCCTGATAATAAGCCCAATAGGGCTTTTGAGTGCATGGCAATAAGGCCAAGCGCTTATTTCAGGGTTCAAAAAAATATAAAACAGGGTCTTATTTTCACGGAAACACAGTATTCCAACCAGTTAAGACAAAATTAATCAGGTTTTGGAGACTGCAGATTCAGTTTCTTAATCGTATATCAGGGGTGTCAAACTTGATTTCATTGAGGGCTGCATCAGGTTGTGTTTGACCTCAGAGGGGCCGGGGTGTATATGGCCAGGGTGGGCGTGGCCAGCTCAACGTCACTCGTGTCGGGGTCACCTGTAGTGGCCTGAGCACTCTGCCAGACAAAAGGGTTGTGACAGCCTCCTACAACCCTCTGCCAGTGAAAACAGAGCTTGGGAGGGCCGCGCAGGCCAGTCCTTCGCTGTTTCCAGGGCAGCCCCGCAGGCTAGATCTAAGCACCCTGCGGGCCGGATCCAACCCCAGGCCTTGACTTTGACACCCTTGTCATATATAGTATTTGAGAAAATTTTATTTAGGAAGCTTACATATCAATACAGCTAGTCTTCTACTTACAACAGTTCATTTAGTGACTGTTCAAAGGTACAACAGCACTGAAAAAAGGCATTTGACTATTTTTCACACTTAAGACTGTTGTAGCATTCCCACGGTCATGTGATTTACATTCAAATGCTTGATAACTGACTCATACTTATTACCATTGCTGTGTCCCATGGTCATGTGATCCCCTTTGACGACCTTCTGACAAGCAAAGTCAATGAGGAAATAAAATTCACCTAACAACTGTATTACTAATTTAACAACTATAGTGATTCACTTAACAAATGTGGCAAAAGAAGTGGGGCAAAACTCACTTAACAAATTTCTCACTTAACAAAAATTGTGGTGATAAGTTGAGGACTACCTGTACCATTCATTTTTGTCAATTATGGGGATGTTGGATGAATTAAAAACAAAAGATGGCAGCCACAACTGCACAAAGTCTCTTTTTATTATTTTATTTATTATTTTTATTAGTCATATTTCTATGCCACCCACTCTCCGAGACTCTGGGTAGCTTACACCAAAGACAGTATACTAAATAGCATATTGCCCCCTAACAATCTGGGTCCTCATTTTACCCACCTTGGAAGGATGGAAGGCTGAGTCAACTTGAGCCGGTGAGATTTGATTCACTGAGCTGCTGAACTAGCAGTCAGCTGAAGTAGCTCAGTACTGCACTCTAACCACTGCGCCACCTCAGCTCTCTAATAGTGTTGAAGAACACAGAAAAAGTTCTTTGATCATACTGTTGTGCCCAACATCTTGCCTTTTTTGATCCCCTTCCCCAGAAGATACCTTGGTCATTTGCTTCCATTTTTACTCCTGCCAATCACTGTGGAAGTCATATTTGATTGGGTAGCCTTATAAATTGAATAACATCAACTGTGGAAATATTTTAATCACTTTATTTGGTACAAATATCTGTAAATTGAAAGTATCTTTGGTGTTTATTTTTTGTAAGTTGCAATTTGATAATAGAATAATATTACAATTTCTTGGGAAGGCTAGTCTATTTGTATTTTTAAAAAAACTTTCATGAAGCATCTTAGTTCTGGGTGCGCTTTTAATTCCCTCTAAAATCTATTGGATAACAATCTGCTAAATGTAAAAAAAATAGAATAGAAAGTGTAGAGCATATTCATATGTATTTAAATTGAGAGTGAAAATTCAGTACATTTGATAGGATCATATTGATTAAAGTTTGTGACCTTGAAGACAAGTATATAGTGCATTACTGGGAACATGACACTGAGTGTCATAAGTGACACTCATTGCGATTTGGCTGTGCTGAGAAATTGATGATGTAGTGAACACAAATTGTTAATACAATTCTTGGCATTCAATAACTACAATTCCTAGGAATTTGGAGGAGAAACTATTTTAATTAAAATGGTGAGAACTTTGAATACAGTTTCTCAAATCTATTGTTGAAATTCTTGATTTTAAGAATTCTTGATTTTAATCAAAAGCGTTATTAAAAACTATGAAACCATGAATTTTAGTACAGCTGATTTTAATAAACTAAGAGAAATAGTAAGGCAGATGCTATTTTGCTGCCTAATACTTTAAGCACTTCATTGCATTGGCTAAATAGAAAAAAAAATGTTTTTGAGCAAACATACTTTATATGGCATCCTGTCTTTTGATCTGTTGACTGTAGAACTGATAGAATAATTGTAATATTAGCTAATAGTAAATAATCAACCTGTCTATTGCTTATTGACTAATCATTTCTAGACTTGCAAGGCTTAAGCAACTTCTTAACTCTTACAGTATATTGCATCTAGCTGGTTATTCTTGCACAAATGGAAGGATGGAACTACAGTTTAGGGAAGTGAGAAAAGGGGTAAGAGAACTACTAATTTAAACAAATTTGGGTCTCTAGAGTCTGGATGGAAACACCACTCTCAGTAGTGCAGGTAGTCCTAGACTTACAATAATTTGTTTATTGACCATTCAAAGTTACAACGGCACTGAAAAAAGTGACCTTTGACTGTATTTAACACGATCATTGCAACATCCCCATGGTTATGTGATCGAAATTCCAACACTTGGCAACTGACTCCTATTTATGACGGTTGCAGTGTCCCAGGGTCATGTGATCTCCTTTTGCAATTTTCTGACAAGTCAATGGGGAAGACAGATTCACTTAACAACGGTATTACTAAGTTAACAACTGCAGTGGTTCAGTTAACAATGGTGGCAAGAAAAGTGCTAAAGTGGGGGAAAACTTATTTAACAACTGTCTTGCTTAGCAACAGAAATTTTGGACTCAGTTGTGGTCATATGTCAGGGCTTACCAGTATTTAAAAATACCTAAGAAACTTTCAAGTATTTGGAAAAGTAGAGAGAACAAATGCCCCCATCCTCAAAAATGAGAAAGGGAAGATCTGAAAAAAAAACCACCCCAAAACCTGTCAAATTGAAATCTATACTGGGCAGGTTCTCAGACAATTATGAAACAGCTTTATTTGTGAGCATCTGAATGAGCATGCTTTCGTAATTAATAAAAGTCAGCATGGGTTTGGCATACAATTATGGCAGGTTAACTCTATTTTCTTCTTTGGCAAAATTACTGGTTAAAAAAATTGTGGAAAAGCCACAAATAGTGTATACCTGAACCTCAGCAAAGCTTTCAACAAAATTTCTCATATTTCCCTTAACCGTGTGGTAAAGTTGTTATCACTATTCAATGGATTGTAATTTAGATAAATGACCACATCTGAGGAGAATTTGTACCATTTCAGTTCGAGGAATAGCAATAGCACTTCCCCACAGAGCTTTACAGCCCTCTCTGGGCAATTTATAATGTCATCATATTGCTCCCAGCAATCTGGGTCCTTATTTTACCAACCTCAGAAGGATGGAAGGCTGAATCAACCTTAAACCCCATCAGGTCAAACTCCAGGCTGTGGGCAGAATGCATCAATGGAGCACCACAGGGATATGTCCTGGGTGCATTTTTATTAATGACTTGGATGAGGGGATTAAGGAACAGTTGATAAGTCTGAAGATGATTTATCAAACTGTCAAACTGGGAGAACTCACTAGTAGGGGAATGACATGATTCAGAAAGATCTAGGGAGGCTTGAGCAGTGGGCTGAAATTAATAAAGATGAAATCTAATGGAAAAATGTAAACTTTTGCATCTGGTTAGGAAAATTAAAGGCACAAGTATGGGATGGAGGTGAAGAAGTCCTGGCTTGGCAGCAGCAGATGTGAAAAGGATCTGGGGCTCCTTGCTTCTTCACTCAACTGAGTGAAGCAGGTACTAAAAAGCCAAATGCTATCTTGGGGTTCATTAACAGAAAAACATTTGTCCATTACATAGGAAATAATTGTTCTATTCTGCCCCACTTTGGGGCAGAGCACCATAGTTCAAACAGTGATGGACTAGAGCAAGTTAGGAGCAGAATTAAGAGCAAGTTAAGAGATGTCAGAATGGTCGAGAAACAATGAGTGGTTAAAGAATGTCAATATGTTTAACCTCCAGAAAAGATGACAAAGAGGAGATACGATAGTCTTCAAATATCTGAAGGGTTGTCACACGGAAGAGAGAGTGATTCTATATTGCCTCAGAAGTCTGGATTACAACCAATAGGTTAACATTACCAGGAATGAGGTTCAGGTTAAAAATCATGAAGAATTTCCTAACTGTACAAGCTGTCATCTAATGGAATAGACTGCCACATGAAAGGTGAGATCTCCTCTGCTGGGGTCAGCTGTCAGACATGCTGTAGTGCGTCCTGCTGAGTGTCTTCAGGAGGGCAGGGGGGGAGGATATTCACTGCACAAATGATATTAATAACGTATCCCATAATACAATACTAAATAAATGAAATTTAAATGTTAATTGTAAGACAATTTAGAGGGTTAAATAGAAAAGCAAGGAAGTATAGTTTATGAAATGACATCAGTAGGCAATTAAGGTTATTTTTATTAGTTAAGGTAAGGCTGGTAAAATAGGGTCCACTTTATGTAACACTTTGTATGTATGTATATAATTTGTAGGTTTAAATGGCTCATCAGTATATGACATCAGAAAGAAATGTGTAATTTTATATCATTTCCAATATCATCACATTAAACTAAAAAGCTGGTTAACAAGTCTGTGTCTTGGCATTATACAGTATGTAGTTTTTAAATTGGTATCTCATTTAGTCTAATCTCACACATAACAATGATGGTTTTAAACATACTAAAGTTTACCCAAATTAATGTATATGACACATTGAGCCATAAACTAGCTAAAGAGAATGGATTTGCACAATACATCAAGCTAAATGCAGCGTAATATCTCTTGGGTGTTGTGTAGTTCCAGAATGTTGGGTTAACCAATTCAGAATCTGCCATTTTTTATTTGCAGAAAATAAAAATGTAAACATAGCAGCTTTGGCTGCAAATTTCAGCTTCAAGTAAAGTGATATTCATTTTGGGTTTGTGTAACAGAGTAAACCAAACATCCTGGCTAAAGATTCTTGTTGATGTGCTTGGCAACTGGGCTTTGAGGCTTAGGATGTGGTATGAATACCCTGTTTCCCCCAAAATAAGACATCCCCTGATAATAAGCCCAATCAGGCTTTTGAGTGCATGGCAATAAGGACAAGCGCTTATTTCAGGGTTCAAAAAAAATATAAGACAGGGTGTTATTTTCGGGGAAAACATGGTAGAGAGATTTCAATGGAGTTAGCTCAGTTCTATAACTAAGTTACCATGGCTGGGCTGATATATCATATTGAGTCATGCTTCACTTAACCATGCTATATTGACTAAGCCTTAGTGGCTGAATGCACACAACACACTCACTCTAAAAGAGTCTATATCAAGCTCAGTACGGTTACGTGAATCAGGCATATACAGGTAATCCTTGACTTATGACCCAAATTGAATTGAACCCCAAATTTCCACTGCTGAACCACACAGTTGTTCAATGGGTTTTGTCCTACTTTAGAAACTTTCTTGCCACTGTTTAGTGAATCAGTGCAGCTGTTAAATTAGTAACACTGTTTGTACCTGAATCTGGCTTCCCCATTGACTTTGCATGTCAGGAGGTTGCAAAAAATTAGGGTTATGGTTGACATGACCCTGGGATACTGCAACAATCATAAATGCATGTCTGTTGCAAAGCATCCAAATTTTGATCATGTGACCACAGGGATGCTGCAACAGTTGTGTGAAAAATGGCCATAAGTCACTTTTTTTCAGTGCCTTTGTAACTTCAAGCAGTCAGTAAACCAAGTCAGGAACTACCTGCATGTCCTGCAATCAAGGGCGGTATATGATCATGTGAATCAGAGTCTAGAGTTGAAAAAGCAATCTAGTCAGTCCTTCAACCCACTATTAGCATTCTATGTATCAGCTCACATAACTAATCTGCCAGGAGACTATAAAAAGAGTAGGTGAGTCAGTAAAGGGATTCACAGATTTCAGTTTGAATGTGATTATCTAAAAAAATAGCTACCATCATTGAGACAGCTTTAACTATAATTATATATTGGGTGGATAAAATCATTTATTAATATAAAACAGTTCTCATTATAGGGAACACTTTACAATCACTAGATCTTTGGCGTTATCCAAAACTGGGCTTCTAACTGCTGAATTGGGCAAGTCTTGGGTAAAACCCACTGAGCAATCTCATTGGAGCTATTTAACAATGTAGAAAGCAGCCAGAAAAAAATGTCAGTGCAACAGGCAAGGTCTGAAGAAAAAGGAAGGACACGTACAAGCTGAGGGAAACCACAAGCATTTCCATCCTCTTTCCCCACCACACTGACCTAGTTACCATGGTAACCAGCATGCTCCAAATCTACTGAGAACACTACATAGTAAAAATGCTTTGAAATATTCCTGTGTTAAATTAGGAATGTGATGTCTTGGAGCTGATAAATTAGCTATAATCCCCTCACAGGTTTCTGAACAAACTGAAATGTCTAATTCACCTGTCACACAATTAAGATGGACGCAACACCAAGTTTTCCTGGAAAGAAAATGCATTCCAGTTAAATTAAAAAAAATAAGTGACTTACCAATTGGTGCATACAACGTAGCTTTCTGTAGTCTTGGATTCAGTTTGCATAATTGTCAGCCAACCATCTAGAGGTCATTAAGTTGGAGAAGCCTGGTTTACAACATAAAAGCCTGGTTTATGCTAGGATATTGTGTTCACATGACATTCAAAGTCATAATGTTTGGTTTTGGAATATCATGTTCAGTAACACTAGTGTATTCAGTAAATTATGAATAATAAAGCATGGCTTAGTGTAATATGAACTCAGTCTTTATGGTACTGATGCTTTTTAATTGTGAGGGTGGAAAAGAACTGACACAACATTTTGGTAGTCCTTGAACCTAGTAATAATAACATTGTAGCAATTGTGGATATTGTGAAACAAGAGAAATCTTAGACATGGCTGGATTTAATTTACAGAATTTTCCCAAAAGCAGGCAACTAAATATCAAGTGGATACCTGCTTCATTTATTATATTTTCAGTTATAATTAGAGCAATTAACAGTCATTTTTAGTATCAGGGAGTTGTATTTGCAACTTCCTGTCTCACAGTTCCTTAATGCATAAAGAAAATACTTTGGTGTTTACAAATGGCTCCTCTATTGGAACGTCACTTTCCTATTTTGTCACAAATATCACAGAATAAGAGAGACAACTGAAATAAAAAGATTATGAGTTTTTCTTTATTCAGAAGACTGACATGTGGACATTTAATTCTTTATTATGAACCTGACTTTGTTTTGAAACCTAAAACCATCAATATTAAAAAGTTAAAACTAAGTCCAATAAGAGGAGCAGAATCACTGTTTATGGTCTGAAAGATCATGAACAAGTTCAAAAAACATATCATATTTAACTCATATACTTTTTACAAAAAACATAGACTAATATATGAATACAATCTTTCAAATTTATGTACCTAACTTAAGTATATATCGTTTTATCTGGGGAAAAATTAGAACCAACTTGCTAGATGGTAATATATGAAAATCCTACAAGCATTTCCTATTCTGTAGTTCTACCTCCACCAAGTAAGCAGAGCTTTCACATTTTGGAACATAAGATGGGGTTACCTCCCCATGGTTTGCTTAACAATGTTTATTCACTAAACTACAATAGCTGGGCTTCCTAACATATTAAGCAAAACCCAAATAAATTATAGTGTAATGCATGAACCTAGTTGTAAATGCTCACTACCAAAACTTTATTTTTTCCAATGCAAGATTCTCACACTTACACGACTGCTGGCTCCTCAAATAAGTTGCAGAGTTAGTTGAACTTGTAGTTCAAGTACTACTCTGCAGGAACTTCCTAAAGACTATAGTTAGACTATGTGGAGAAAAGTCCTTGCAGAATATCTCTTATTTGCAATCATCCAGATATTATGGGATATAGCTAAGTGTCATGATATTGTGTCAGGTTTCGCAATACTTTGCTATAAATTTGGCAAGTCTCATAGAAAGTAAGGGTAGTCTCAGATAAATTTGTTGTAGCATTAGTGTTAATTGGCACCTATCAGCATGACAAGTTATAGGGTGCCAATCATTTCTTTCTCAGATGCAAATGGGTTATGTTGGCCTTGAAAACTCTTTCCCATTTTATTCAGCCTCTAAACTTTCTTGCATTGCATTTTTTACTACTTTGTCTCAGCAATGCAAATATATTATAGCAACAATACTGAGAAAGGAAAACTTAATTAACACTACTGATTTGTTGCATCTTGTTAAAACCCTAACCAGCTAAAACCAATATTATAGACAATCTATTTGCCAACAACATCTGTGAAAACAAATTTGTCATAAATATGACAGCAGAATGGATTAAACAAACTGCTCTTTGGACTGAATTTGCTGTACAATGGTTGCCCCTCATGACTCTTTATACCATTTGATGGAAACAGAACTGTGAAAAGTATTAATTATCTCCTATGTAAAATAAATGTAAATAAACATTTGCCAATTCAAAGCAGCAGAGTAGTTTGTAGTGGTAGCATTTAATAATATTATTTTCCCTGGCTTGCTAAATAATATTCCAGAATTCCAGTTATTTCCTTCAGGTCATTATTTATGACTCTTCCCCTAAGTCAAATTATACACTTCAAATTACTTTCAAAATTCTTATTGTCTTTCTCAAATCTTTTCCTCCCCTACTTGTTTTATAAAACTCCTCTGCACAACTCAACTGAATAATTTGGTATTATACTTCAGACTTCTGCAAAATGTGGTTTTGCATCATTGTGAGGTTCCAAATTCCATTAATCCTGTTGCTCTAATGGTAGCTGAAGTAATTTGGAGAATACTGAGTTAGGGAAACCTGCCATATAAAACAATGCCTATTGTTTTATTCTCGTGCTTCCTTATTCATTCAGGTTTCACAATACTAACCCCCACTCACAACCTGGTGTCTCACCAAATATGGTGATAACAAATTCCAGATTTATAGGCAGCTCAGCTGTCTTGGAAAGGCTCCTCTACATAATTTCAGGGGCATCTATAGTGTCAAAATGTGTCAAAAATGCAGAAGGGCAGCAAGAAGCAACACCTTGACTTTTTTACTCCCTTGCTCCTACAGTAGGGGTCCCCAACACCTGGGCCCTGGACCAGTACCGGCCTGTGGCTTGTTGGAAACTGGGCTGAACGAGCAGCGGATGAGTGAGCAAAGCTTCATTTGTTCATGCATAGGATTTAGGTTGCCCACAAAATCATCTCCCCACCGCCTCCCGGTCTGTGGAAGTCATTTTTTTTTCTGAGCCAGAAGTGTTAGGGACTGCCTCCCTATAGCATTTGTTTAATTATTTGCTCTACTAAATTTTGGTTATCAACATCTGAATATTTAAAATGGACATAGATCAGTGATGGATAACTTTTTCTGGATCGAGTGGTCAAAGCGCACCCGAACCTCCAAAATGCAATGCGCACACGGCCCCCTCCCTGCATGCGGCCTCCTGCATGTGCTCTGCCCCCACGCATGCACGCTCCGCACACATGCCTCACCCCCTGTGCATGCGCGTATGGGCTCCTACACATGCAGCTGGCCCGAATGCCCGCCTCGGACTGCTTCTGACCGCTCCAGCAGGTCATTTTTATTTAATTAATTTAATTAAGAATGCTGCAATGGGCATAAATGATGACCGGTCAAAAGTGCGAGGACCTGTCAAAAGTGCGAGGACCAGTCAGAAATGACTTTTTTCAGCCCTCTGAGTAGTCCCTATGTGCATATGGACTACTCAGAGGGCTGAAAAAGTTATTATTGACAGGTCCTCGCACTTTTGACCAGTCCTTGAACTTACGACTGTTGTCACATTTTATGTTTTGCGCCTTATCTTGTCACTGTGGTGAAGAGAAGTAGTGATGAAATGACTGACACGGTTGTTAAGAATGCCACAACGGGCATGTGTGAGGACCGGTCAAAAGTGCGAGGACCAGTCAGAAATGACTTTTTTCAGCCCTCTGAGTCCCTATGCACATAGCCACGCCCACCCAGTCACCTTACCACCAAGCCACACCCCCAACTAAGCCACTCCCACAGAACTGGTTGTTAAAAAAATTGAATTCCACCACTGGGTAAAACCCACATACACACACGTTTCCTCTCTCGGTTCCACTCCCCACAGAGTTCTAGGGTTTTAAATTTAAAACTCACCTGCTTTCAAGCAGCTGTTGAATGCAAAGCTCAAGGACTCTCTTTACTACCTGATGCCTCCAGGGCAGGGTCCGTAGATATTTTCCCCAGACAAAGAAGGTCTGTGCCGGCTGAGTTTTGATCTCTGGGCCCCGTCTGGTGGCTGGGTTGGCTGGGAGAGTCACCAATTGTTGGAAGAAAAAGTCGCCTTTCCCTTTAAGGATTGTTGGAAAGCAGAGGTTTCCCTTCTTGAATTCAAAACTCCCGGCTGGGAGATTACTTCGAAATGATTGGAGGTCAGCTGCTTGAGAGCAGAATTAGTTTGTTTATAGAAAGGCAAGCAAGAAACAAATACAAGCACAGCGTTCCGAGGCTAGACTGTTTGAGCTGTTAAGAAAAACACTTTTTATATCCTAAAAGGTCTTTTGATTTTTCTATGTGACCCTTTAAAGTCTTTTGAAATTATTTTTGATTTGGCATGTGAATCCTTTGATTCGTGTGTGTGATTGTTTTATGGTGTTTAAATCTTGTTTTTTTGTGATTGGGTTCTTCCATCCTGGATCTGGCAAATAATTGTTTTATAGTCCAATCTCTTGTTTTTCCTAGCCCTTTGTAGTTGTTCGTTCCCTATAATTAATCAGTTTGCTATTACTGTGTTTTAGTGAATATCTCCTTTTCTCATGTGTTTAAAATTCTAATTACTTTGGCTTGATTTCTTTTCCTTTTTGGGTGTTTGCCTTTTTCTGTGTTTCATACGTGTTTGGATGTTGCAGGCCCCTGTAATTTTGTCCTTCCTGCGTTGTGGAAAATAGGGTGGCTTCAGCTTCTTAAGGGGCCATTGACAAAGGTGGGGGGCTGAAACTTCTGCCTGAGTTTCTGCTTATTTTCTTTTAGGGGAATTTTCCTGCTCTTTTAATATTTTTTTAGTTTCTTTTCCTTTTTCTAGGAGAAGAGTGAATCATATCTTCGAACAGTATCTAAATGGATAGATTGCTTTTTAGGTTGTTTAAAGTGGCAATCCTTACACTTATTTGCCCCATTAAAACAATGGGTCTTTCTTCTTAGTAAGCATGGATAGAATTTGAGCAGCCAAGGTGAATTGAGCTAAACATGGATGACAGGCGTTTGTTCCCTCTGCAGTCATTTCCCACCACTCTGCTACTGGTGGCCACGCCTCAAACAATCACCGAAGCACTAAAGATTGACCTACGAAGAACCGCCCTCTTTCTCCAAAATGCATTGGTTGCCTAAGATGCCAATCTTTGCTCTTTCTCGAACGCGAGACCATTGGCTGTGGCCATTTCTGGCGTGGGGGGGGGAGGCTAATTGAAGAGCGGGAGCTAGGGCGTCAGTTGAGAAGATTAAAAAAAAAGTCTTACGCCTCCTTTGAAACACCGCCCTCCACTTGAGTCTCCATTGGCTGAAACTGGCTCTCTGTCAGAGCAAACTCCTCTTCTTATTGGCTGAGGATGCCGCAAGTGGATGTTTCAGACCTTAGCGGTGGCCGCTCCCTCCCGGCTTGAAACCTCGCTGCTGCCGGTGAGTTAGAGGCGTTGAAGCTGGAACAACGCAGCGGGTGGGGCGCTGGGGCTCTCCGAGAAGGTATTAGTTATCAGCTCTAGTCTTTCTGGCGTAAGAAAAAGGAGTCGCGTCGTCGTCTTTAAGGCTTTTGGCCGGACTCAGGTGAAGTCCCAGTTTGGAATTGGTGCGGGAAAGGACGGGAAACGTACAATACGGCGCATGATTTTCAGTTTGGCGCCCGCGGGTTAAAGGTTCATTGAGAGGCGGGCGGGTGTGGCTTAACTTCTAAATTCCCTTTTTTATGCCAAGTGCGCTGGAAGTCCAGGAAGTGCCACCCACTTCCATTGAGGACGTCGCCTTTTGGGGAAGGTGTAGCCTTTCACCTTCTCTGCCTGGGGCTAAGGAAGCGTCTTCCACGCGCAGGGCCAAGGGAAAGGTTGCTCTCACGTTTTCTTTCTTGGATGCGCTAGCTAGCATATGCCTTGCTCCTGCCTTGCTCCGGCTTCACCCTTCCCACCCGGCGGCAACCGGGCAAGAAAGAATTTTAAACTGAAAAGTGGGCTGAGATAAAAAAAAAAAAACAGCCGATTCAGGTGATTCTTCCCCCCTCCCCATTTACCTTTCTCTTACTCTCTCTTTTTCTTTTTAAATGCTTAGATTTTTTTTAAAAAAGGCTTCCTTGGGAACGGTTGAATCTGCTTTCCTCTCGCGTCCGCGCTTGCAATTGGTCCCCGCACCTTAGTGATCTTGTGGAGGGGCGGGTAGGCTTTGCGACCCTCGCCCTTAAGTTGCTTGGAAGGCCCTTTTTGGAAAATAGCGGCGAGAAAGAGCGCTGAATGTGGTGGCAGCTGCTGTCAGGTCGGCGATCTGAGTCACGGGCTGGCAATCTCGTTGCAGGCATTGCAATGGGCTCGGCTTCCGCCCGCCCAACTTGACTTCCTCGTTGGCTCTGCGTTAGTCAAGGCAGGGAAGGAGGAAGGAGTGACGGGGCAAGACGAAGCTTGCAAGTTAGAAGCCTGCAGCTTACTTACCCCATTATTAAGTCGGACCAGATTCATTCTTTCGCTCTGTGTCTCTCGCAGCTTTTTACTTTTTTGGTTGATTAAAAAGGCGGTGAAATAGGCGCGCTGGATCAGGTTTTCTTCACATCTGGTAGGGATCTGCATGCATAGCTAAGTCGTGCCAAAGCCATCATAGAAACGAGAAAATGATTGATTAAAAATATATAGAGAGAGAGAAAACCGGAAAGAACATTGGAGTTGATTTTCTTGCTGATAGGCTGCTAAAAGAAATGATATATTTAGAATAAAAATCAAACATCAGTTCATATGCTTTGAGATGCTAGCTTATCCCTATCTGACATTGCTTGCTCATGATGCATTGTGTGACTGGAAGAAGGTTTTTTAACATGAGTTTTTGTGTGTATTTTGGCACTTTTACCATTGTTGCAGCTTTTAAAGTTGTGGTCTGGATGCTTAAAAGTATTGAGAGAAAGCCATCCTTCAAATTGCACAGAAACCCTTTAGGATCCATGTCAAGTACACATTGGTTATCTTTTCAATATAGATACTATGGTAGTTTCATATCTTGATCGCCACAGTAATCTCTTCCAGTAGAAGAGTTTATATGCTATTTAACAAAAATGGATTGGTTGAACTTTACATTTTATCTTGCTTGTATTTTCTTTCAGTATATAATTTAAGTCTTGTATCCTGCCTTTTGCACACTTTAGGTCACATACCTAAGTGGCATAGGTTAAAATGAATACTTTCATGCAGTGTTTAAAAAGTTGTTGAATGTAGTTCATTTCTGCAAGGATAACTGTATTTAGCAATGTGCAGTCTAACTTGCTGGCACATTTGAGAAAAATAGCATCACAGTTGTGTTTATCTGGAATAGTGACTTCCATGTGTATAATTTAATACCTGAACTGGTCACAAATAACCCTTGTGTATATATAAACCTGTTTATATTGCAGCGTAAATCAGGATTTATGGAATAGCTTTTGCAAATGGTAAAACATGTTTTTTTCTGATAAATTTTTGAGCATTTTTGCTAATGCTACCCTTTAAATTATGTAAGTGAAAAATTGGGATGATAAAATAAGCATGTTCCCTTTTTTGAGAAAAGCTAGTGAATGAACACAGATTCTTAGATTAACACAATCCTGCAAATATAGTTTCTCCCCTCAAGGATAGGTGTGTTACAATTCACTGCAAATAACAATTGTATAATCAGTTGCTGCTTGCATAGAGGTATGTTCTAACTTAGTCACCAGGTGAAAAATAGGTTTAGGTACTTTGCCATTCCAATGAAAACTGCAGACCTTTGCATAGGCTCATACTGTTTGACTCATGCAGTTGCTGTGTGTGGAGACTAATAATGTTTAATATGTAAAGTTGCTGCCTGGCAATTTGGTGCCATACAATACTTATTCAACTGAAATAAAATAATTTTAAAATCAATTCATTAATTTGTTAGCTGAATGGCTTAAAATTCCAATATATAATATAATTATCCTTTCATGAGGTCAAATATAATTTTATATATTTGAAGTTGATGTGAGCTTGCTTTATTATTAAAGTTTGGGAAATGTAACTAAACCTTTGTTTCCATAGTTTTGGAAGCAACTGTTTAGCAGATAGGATTATATTAACAACAGCATAGCTACAATAAATCCCATTCTTTGTATGTATGTTTTGTTATTGCATTCTTCTGAAAAAAATATTCTTTTGAATATAATATTTATACCCTGCAATTTTCTTGTGTCCTAACCAGGTTCAATCCTGCTTTGCTTTTTCAAAACCAGGCAAGGTTGGCTAGGTGCTGCCACCTACTGTGATGAAGCCACAAAAAAGACCAAACATCTATAGGGCTACACTTTTATGTTTGATAGAGCAGTATTTAATTATATGTACAAAATTACTATGTGTCAATCCATTTTTCTCAATATCTGAGTGATAAATTTGACTTTGGCCTTCATAATATTTTAATACACAACCATAACTGTTACCCCACTCCCCTCTATCCAAAACTTGTGTGAATTTGCCTTGATTTAAACAATTGATAGTAAAGGAATAGTCCTAGTGATCACTGGTATATTTTGCCATGTGCACATCATTGCACTTCATAATTTAAATATGAAATTGTCATTCTGATGGGTGATTAATAATGTAAAAAATGTTTGGAAATTACTTACACAATCCCTAGTTACTTTAAAAAAAATATGACTATAAACCCAGAAATTAATTTGATACTAAAACCTATGATTGCCAGTAAATGTATTACTACTAATTTGAGACCAAGAAAAAAACTAATATAAAATCTGTTTTTTCCAAATGTTTCTCAAGATAGCATGAGATCTGCATTGTTCAAAAAGCCTAAGTGTTGATAGTTATGGAATATTTGAATAGCATTTGACAAAGTTTTTGATACTTTGGCATTAATTACAAGACAGTAAATTAACTCACAGAATTATAGCATAAATATAGTTCTGTTACATACTTATACAAATTGCAGGTGTAAAACTTTGTCTTTTTTTTTTTTTTTTTTTGGTAGGAGAAATGAATTACTTTAGTTTTGGATATAATTCCATTGAGAGTTAGTTTTTTTTATTTAAAAGATTCCAACTATTGGTCTTAAGATCAAATTGCAGAACACATAAGTGTGCTTGAAGTACTTTTTGAAATTATGCTGATTTTTGCTTCTGTTAGATACACTATTTCAGTGACTTAATCCAGTGGCTTTTTTTCTTAACTATAGAGAACATTTAAGTGTTTTGTGTCACTCTCAGAACTTGCCAAGGTACTGAGAAAGGATATCTTGCAGATTTATGTGGTATTATCTTAAATTCTGGGAAGAAATGAGTCAGTGTTGCACTAATGCAGGAAACAAAAATGCACATGGGAAATTCATTGCAGTAGATCTTTATGAGGTGCCATATTGGGAAAGATTGCTTCTAGGGTACATGAGAGAGTATCTGCTCCCCTTTTTTTCCACCGTGGGTGGATGCTGGGCTGATGCTAACTTTGTTCTAAGATATTATAAATCTGCACTTACTTTACAGATATGGCAAATCTTTGTGATTTCAAAAACATCTTTGACTGGAAAGTGCTACTGAATGGAGTGGTTTTAGCCTCTTGTTGAAGTGAAGGAGTGCTAGAAGTACTTGCCTTAAAATGCATGTGTCTCAATTTACTTTGTGCTCCCAGAGGCAGCTAGTGTTGAATAGGAAAAAAGTAGGCAGGGATTTCATTCTTCCTTTTTAGTCTAGGGTACATACTTAACTCTGTAACAGCACTCAATATTTTCTTTTGGAAAGTGCGCTCTTAACAAACTAGTCTAGAATTCAGAAGAACTTTATTTTCACAAGTCTTCAGAAATGTCAGAAGCCAATTGATATTTTCAACGTAGGATTTGCTTTCTAGTAGAACTTAGCTTTAATGACTCCATGTGGGAAGCATTTTCTTTAGCTTTCTTATTTAATTGTGTGCCTGAGATAGAATATTCAGTACTGGTATATGAGGAAAAACTGTTTCTCACCTGTATACCTGGAGTGCTCAAATTTTGGGCTGAAGAAAGTTACATATTTTTGAGTGGCCAGAAAGGCTGAAAAGTGGAAGGGTTTCCCCAATACTTAGGGAAGGCTGGAAGGAAAGAAATTATGTGAGACATGGTAGATGGAAGGTGAGGTGTGAGCCTGGGCAGGAACACCTCTTCAGAATCAGGAAGAGAGAGTGGTGCCAGACTTACCATTTTGGATAGTCTCTGATAAAATTGGCATACTGGTTTGACTGCTTCTGTCACTGTCAATAAATATCATTTATGGGGTGTGGGTGGTGATGTAATGGCATTATAACTGATTTATGATTGCATTTATTTCTTATCTGAGAAATCTAAAGCAGGAGGCCACCTTCCAAGAAAACTCTAAAGAGCTAGAGCAAGAATGGTCAACGTATGTAGCTAAAAAATAATCTTATGACTGGACCTCCCTGGAGTATGCTGGATTCTCTGAGATGGAATTTACCAGCAGTAACCCATTAAAGAAGCAATGATATAATAATGTATTGTCTGAGTTTATATGGCCTGTTAGGCCAAAATGAAGTTGGCTAGCTTATGGGCTTTGCAAACCCAGCCGTGGATTAGTTAGTGGTACAGTATGCTGTGCAAAACTAGATAATTGGTTAAATCAGAATACCATGACTCACTTAACTGTGTATTTAGGTATTATTTAAACATAGCCTTTGTAAAGCTTTAATATTTGGTTAAAAAAGAGTAGTAAAATTTTCTATAGACGGTAGACTGGATGCCTGTTTTTCAAATAATAATTGGAACATTGTTTTTGGGGGGAGAGATGTCATGAAACAGAACATTTCATCTGCTCTGTTAATTGAAGCAATTTTGCATTTAGCTTCCTTATAAAATATTAAACACAATGGTATAGTTAAAAATATATTTTTTTAATTTTTGTATAGTTGTAGCAATCAGTTAATAGAAATTTTAGACTGTTTTAATACTGAAAATCAAAAGTTTGAATTACGAGAATTTGAAACCATTTGAATCCTCTTGCCCAGGACTCTTGAACACACATACACTTCATAGGCTACAGATTACACACAATTAATATTGCTTCTTCTAGAGCAGATATATTGGATAAGCTTAGATTAAAAGCAAGCAAGTATTCAGTAGGTACCAATATAAATAATCATGTTAACCCCACTCTACTTTTTCAATACAATCTAAGATCAACTAGTGCTTTACAAACAAAACTGTTTTCCATCAAGCAAATACAGTTCTAAATGATTTTTTTAAAAAAAATTCTATCACAGAAATCAATGCAAAAATATTTTGGAAGCTGGTTATTGCTTAATCAGCAATTGGACAAGGCAGCATAAAAGAAATAACTAATAAATATTTGTATTAGCAATGCACTATTTAATATACAATTTTAAGAATGTCCATAGCTGTTGCTGCATGATTAACTTTTGCCATAAAGACAATCTGTAGTTCTCCTGATGTTACTGGACCCCAGTTCCCATTAACTCAGTCAACATGTCAAATAAACAAGTATTGGAGCAGGCAGATTGCTCAGATGAGACACAAAGGCTTCTTTGACACTTTTGTAGCAACACAAAATCCATATTCATCTTGTAGGGGAAGTACTTAAAACAAAAGATTAAAAAGTTACTTTTAAATTCATCAGCAAAAATGTGTTACAATGCAAATATAACATGAATTGTATTATTTTAGAGAAACTTCAGTTAAAGAATGCAAGTTTTTTTGTAACAAATATAGTTCCAGTTCAGATGCAAGCAATGCTTACATTTGTTATTGCATTTTTTTTTTTTTTTGATGCAAACAAAGTGACATTTAGTAGAAAATCCCGAGTTTAAACAAATGAGCTGTATTTGGCTGATTGGCCAAAATTTTCTTGTTTGTCTTCTGGGTTAAAGTCCAAATTACAAAAGACGGTAGCAGTTCTCCCTGCTTAGCATGGAGCAAGACAACTCAATGCTATTCTCAGAGCTCCAAGTGAATTTGGCAGATTAAAAAGGCAGAAAAAAGCAGGGGAAGGGCTGTGGGGCTCAAGCCTATGATTGAACCATCCTTTCTGTTTCTAAAATATCTCTCACCTTACGTTGCTAAATTGTTGGTTTGATTTGAGGTTAGTCTGGTTTACGAACCCAACCAGCAGATGGTGAATAGTTGTACTCTAATGGATCATGACTAGTATGGACTCAAAACATGTTGCTTTGTGACTCATATTAATAGTAGACACAACCAAGTGTAATTGCTAATGAGTCTGAAAGTGTCTCTTGATTTTCCATTTGCAAAAGGAATTATATCAAGTAGCTTTCTGTAGCCAACACCCAGTTGCATTTTCAAGACCTTGAACTTTGCCCCTAATCTCCAGCCATTAAAGTTTTTGACATACGGGATTTGAATTCTAGATTGTTTGTATAATATTATATTATAAAAAATTGTTTGACATGTAAATCATGTTTCATACCATTTGTTCATAGCTGAAGATATTTTGAAGTAGTAAAAAGTGTTAGATAACACTGGACATTTTGCCTAGCCCTTTTATAATAGAGGAATTGTGGCTGTTGAAAAGGAAAGTATCTTGACTTCCTTTGTTGAGTTTTAAAAAATATAAGTTCTTTTTCATATGATGTAGTCTTGAAGTTTTGTAGAATTTGATGTCATAGTATCCTTTATCTCTATTGTGCAAATTATATGGGCAGTAAATATAATTACATGGGATCCAGTGTGTTTAAGATGGTAGATGAGGATTACTGGGATGAAGGTTTTAGTTTTCTCTCTCTGCCACTGATATCCCCTGAAACTTTGACCTAGAAATTCTCTCTCAGTACAGCCTATCCTCATAAGGTTGTTTTATTAGGGACCACTGTATATATTGTTTGAGTTCTTGTACAAAAGGCAAGATAAAAATCAAATAATCTGAACTCTGGAAGTCTTGAAGTCTTGTAGCTGATCTGCTGCTACATTCTGCCCATTGAACTCCCTTCTTCCAATTAATGTTCTTTTATATATACTTACTATAACTGTCGAGTGTCAGCCATTCCCTCGACACATGATCCCAGGGACTGTGACAGCCAGAAGAACAGAGACACGGTGAAGGGGAGTGTTGTAGCGTTTAGCAGGGCACGGTGATATCAGGTGGTGGACGGGATAGGGAATCTGGGGGCAGGGTCAATAAAACAATGTCAAAGGAAACAAACGCCCTTCAATGCGAGGGACAGCGCGATCCGGAAGTAACTGAAGGATTAAATAGCGCGGTCACTTTAAATGCACAATTGAGCAAGGGAGGGGCGCTTGGGGGCGTTCTATAAAGCCAGTTAAGTGGAGGAATCGGGCGTCTCCGACTTTGTTTTTCATCAGAAAACTTCAGCGCTTACTGTATGACCACCGTGTAAGCTACGATTAAACCGGATAGCTCCACCTTTGAGTGTGTGCGTGTGGTGTTTGTTCGGCGGAGCACAGGTGGTTCCAGAGGAGGCTGACAATAACCACATACTGTAGCTGATGGTGGAGACCTATGAAGAGGGGCATCACTCCCCTATTTTTTTTTTCTCATCTCCAAAAATCTCCTGTTCCATCTTGCTTATGCCCGTGAATGGAAATAAACTCTAAATAGAGATGGAGTTGCTACCATTATATGCATTTCCAGCTGGAATCTAGGAAGCATGTTAAGAAATGCCACATCTGTGTGTACCTGTACTGGTGTAACAGATATGAATTATAAAGAGAAGTTGTAGGAGAGATTTAAGTTCAGAGATACTTATTTAGGGGTAGCAAATTTGATGTTGATACAGATTATGGAGACTGTGGGGATTAGCAAGAAAAAGGGCAGTCCAGTTTTCAAATTTAAATGAATGGGAATATAGTTGCTGCCTATGCAGAAGAATAGAATTAAGTTATTGGCTCTGATTGGTAGCGTGCTGTGTAGTTATTGTTGGCAGTAGTTTAGATATGCTTAACGTCTGTGAGGAAAGAAACAATTTTTGCTTTGTTTATTCCATCATAAACAATGCCTTGTGCCTAATCTCGGAGCCCCTATTGCTTGGGAGACTTGGGAGATCTGAGCCAAACCCTTTAAGCAGCAGGGATGGGCTGTAGTTTAGGAAAGTGCTGTCCTAGTCTTGAAGCAAGAGAGTGGTCACAAAGAATGTGTTCTCCCTCTGGAATGTTTTCCTTGTGGAATGCTGTCTCTTCTCTACCGAGAAGGCATGTACTGCACATATAGTAACAGGAAATAAGAGTCACAGGAAGTATGTTATGTTAGATTTAACTTGGAATAAAATATATTCCAGGCTTTTAAAGTATTGGGTTGTTAAAAGTTGAGCTTAAGTGTGTTAAAAATGAAGTCTGAACTATTTTTATAACCTGTCTTCTAAAGACCAGATGCCATTTCTTTTTAACAGTTTCTGTGCTTTGCAAGTTCAGTCAATTCTTATCAGTTTCACTTTTGAGTACAACATGGCCTAACATTTGCTTATATTGCGATTTGCTGTCACATTAATTTGCCCTACTTTGTCCCCACCAAGTGCTTTTTTCATGGATTCTGTGTACTGTAAAAAGAATTCTTTGATTCATGTCATATTTTTCTTTAGTGGTGATTTTGGTGAAAAGTATGTAATGTTAGTTATTTGATTTGAATTATAACAACCTTTTATTTTTGAACTTAAGGCAGCATACATATTATTCTCTGCTTTTGTTTTCCCCACAACCACGATCCTGTGGGGTATCCTGAGCTGAGAGAATGTGACTGGCCCAAAGTCACCCGATGAGTTTAAATCTCTGAGGATAGATTAGAACCTGGATCTCCTTGCTTCTAATCCAACACCTTAACCACTGCATCACAAAGCATTGCTTTTAATAAAGCTGGCTTATACAGCTAAGCTTATTAGACTACTGTAACGTGGCAGTCATTCTTTTCTCTTCCTCACTTTTCTTACTTACCCCTGCACAGATTTTCCTAAATTATTTTAGAGCCATTTAATGTGAATCTGTTTGCTCCTGAAGAATGGCAATAGAAAACCACTACCTCCAAGTGGTCTTTTTGCCACCCTTTGAAAGCAAGGCCAGCAAAGTGCAACCTTTGCATTCCCTTGCAAACTCTTTCATTCAAGAGTTGGAACAGCAGTCAAGAAAAGACAGCGTGATTGATGGTATTGAAGACTGCTGAGAAAGCAAGAACAAGAAGGATGGGTGCATTCCACTCCAGCGGCCATCAGTGTTATCTCAGTCCCATGACCTGGCCTGAATCTTGACTGAAAGGGATCTACTACTGATTGGACTAAAATTCTAATACTAATTTGTACTAATACTGAGAAAATACTAATTTTCTTCCAGATATCATTGATCCAGTCTCAGTCACAGGTTGGCCTTGAGGTGGAATCTTTCAGGTCAAATTACTGAGTATCTTTACTGAACATATGCAGGCCATCTCAGTGTTAGGGCAAAATCACTAGATAACTCCCTAGTTAGTCAACATTAGAGTCTTTTGAGATTTCTGTCATTTGTTCCTGTGATAATCTTCCCAGATAGCGAATAAATCAATTAATATTTCCCAATCCACCTTTGCGTCTATCATGGATAGACAACTATTAATCTACATTAGGTAAGATATAAGAGTAGAAAAACATTCTCTGCCTGCTGGATTGCAATGTATTGGGAAAAAATGAAGACCAAGATAGTTAAAGGAAATGCAGAAGCTTGAATGCCATGTTTCCCCGAAAACATGACAAAGCCTGAAAGTAAGGCCAAGCCTGATTTTTGGGATGGGTGAAAATATACGCCCTCCTCTGAAAATAAGCCCTAGTGAAGGGGTGGGCATGGCCAGCACAGGAAGCAGCCCTTCCCTTCCCTGGTCAGCTAATGGGAGCTGGGCCCTTTAATCATGACCTGCGGGTCAGCTGAGCTGATTGGGAGCTGCCTCTCTGTTCTGTCTCTCCCTAGTGTTCTTGGCGCTCGCCCACCTCCCATCCATCCATCCATCCCCCTTGCCTGCAAACTCCCACACCACTTGCAAGAGAGCAGCCGCCCGGCACCTCTTGCCACATAGTGCCCACCCAGCGGACAACCCCCCTCTGGCTGGGCAGAGTGCCACTCACCGACCAAGCGGTAAGTGTCCGGTCGGACCAGCCACCTGCTGCTGAATCTTCCAGGAGCTGGGGGAGAGAGTCTTCTGGCAGTGGCCACTCTGGGAGTGTGCTTCCCGCTCTATGGTTCCAACTCCTTACAGGGCTGCAGTTCCCTTTGCCCTTCACTGCCCCTCTGCCCTGGCTGCCAGAAGACACAGCAGCAGACGGTTGGCCTGACTGGCCTCTTCTCCGCTTCCAGCTGGGGTTTATGTCTTGCAGCCTGCCCTGCCCCATCCCCTGCCTGCCACCCCCAAATTGCACCCCACCGCGAGATGTTCATCTTACCGGAGACTGATAGCTCTGTCGCATCTCTCAGCTGATCTGTGCAGAGAAACACTTTGCACAGAAAAAAAACCCTTCTCGCAAGTTCAAGAAGTTAATTGCTTGCACTCGTGAGAAATTTTCATTTACCATGCAAGGTGTTTCCCTGCACAGACTAGCTGAGAGACGCGACGGAGCTGCCAGTCTCCAATAAGATGCACGTCTTACCAGAGACTTGCAGCTCGGTCGCGTTCCTCACCATTGTATCCAGGGAAACACGTTGTAAAAGAAAACTCGCGAGTTCAATCAAACTTCTCGAACTCGCGAGAAGTTTTCTTTTACAACGTGTTTCCCTGGACATAACGGCGAGGAACGCAGTGGAGTTGGAAAGGTAAAACACGTGACACGCTTCTTAACTGCTCCACCTGCCACACACCCAAATTGTATCCCTAAAGGGGGCAGGTGGCTAAGGAAGGGGCAGGAGTCCTGCTATGCCCGGCAAGGGGGGGAGAAGAGATGGCAAGGGGAGCCATGTCTCGCTCCACGCATCTTGCTTCTCCCCCGCCACACCTGCCAGAAATGCCAGAAATGAGTCTTTGTGAGACTTGCCGCACTGTTGCCTCATGGAGTAGGACTCTGCAAGGCTTGTGCCGTTGCATGCACGAATAACAGCACTGCCGTGAGGTTCGGTATACTGGTGCAGCTGTGAGCAGCAGGACGCCAGCTGTGTCGGTATGATGAAGCTTGCGGTGGTGCTGCAGTTTGTGTGTGCAACGGCACAACAAGCCTCTACGAGGCAGCAGTTGGCACGAACAACAGGGAGGGGAGGCGACGGCGGCGATAGGACATCCAGTCCCACACTTGCCACCTCCTGCACCCCCAAAATAATTAGACCCCCCTCCCCGATAATAAGGCCAAGCCCTTATTTCAGGGTTCAAAAGAAAATAAGACCCTGTCTTATTTTCAGGGAAACACGGTAGCAAACTGAAGTAAATAGTTAAAGAAATCTAACATTTTAACCAAAAAAGAAGTAAAGCCCAACATGGTATCATTGAGAAAAGAAGTAATTTAGAATTTTTAGCATTCAGTGGTTTTTATATTTGTTTTTCCAAGAACCTGTAGGATCAGAATGTAGATAAAATTATATTAATTTTTAGACAATTGTAAAATATTTAAATGCCAGACTTATTTCAGTTCTTTTTTTAATAAACAATAGATGTCCTTATCCACAAAGCTGCTTTGATGCCAAGTAGATTTGAAAAGTTAAAAATTTTCATCAAGGGTATGAATTGCCCATGATTAAACCAGTGATGGCAAACACATGGTCTTCCAGATACTGTTGGCCTCTACTACTGTATTGGTCATGCTAGGAATGGATTTTCCCACTTGTTCAATTTTGCCTGCTATAGTCTTGCCTTAGGATCACTTTTGCTTTGCATCATTACTAACAGGATATTAGTAATCTAATTGATTCTTGTTTCATAGTTTGAAAAGTCAAGGAGTTTATTGCTGTACTGGTCATCTCCGTTAATGACTAACTTAGTACTAGGAACTTGTACATTGCATTTCTTTTATGGACTTCCCAGGAAGTATGGACTTTTTAAAATACTCAAGTACTGCTGGCCGATCAGTAAAATCTTGCATCTCTGGCAGTGAGCAAATGCTGTTTTGATGCCTTTAAGATGAGAATAACTATCTAGATATAGTCATCAGAAATGAGAGGTTCAACTTTCATGAAAAATACATATTTTAAGAAAAAAAATATTTTAAATACAGGTAATCCTCAATTTAAGACCACAATGAGGAACAGGATTTTGGTCGCTAACAATGTGGTTGTTAAACGAGTCATCATTTGACCCCCATCCAATTTCACAACTATTTTTAACATTGTTGTTCAATGAATCACATGGTCGTTAAGCAAATCCAGCTTCCCCCAGAGCCAATAAATCAGGCTCTTTAATCCTGTATCAGTTTTCATAATCAGTCTATTTCACCCAGTAGTTTTCACTTAATCTACATAATGGCCTTATTAATTTGACAGCATCTGTTAGTTATAACTTACTGCTTCTTTTTGTTGCTATATGGTTATGTTTTTTTCTTACCTTTAGGTACCTAGGGAAAAAAGTATAGTTTCATTAGCAGAACTAACTATCTTAAGCAAATAAATAATTTTTACCTTATAGGTTGCACAAAGTTCAGAATGACTTCATGTTTGGAAAAAATAACGAACTAGTTCGTATTTTTAGGGTATGAAAAATAGCTAGGATTATTTCAACCTTCCAACCTATCACATAATGTTTCCTTGAAAGTTTTTAAGTGTAACAGGAAAAAATACTGTATCTTTTTCCAGCAGGTTGCCTATGGTATTTTGTATCTATTGCAAACAAAACGATTCTTAACCAGGAAAACTATGAATTAACATTAGTTTAATACATTCATTTAATACACTCTAATCATTGTAGTATAGATAGACTTTCCTGTTAGACATTTTGCTGCTTATGGCAGTTTAATATCTTATCCTTATCAAGCAATAGTAAAGTCCCCAATATATAATTATTTTTAGTAGTTTTATATTCATTCCATCTTTCATTCA